>CM039678.1:522461648-523661648 GCA_022496015.1 Hordeum marinum
GGAGATCTAGCCTTTGTCTTTCAACCGGACAGGCTTTAACCAGTGGACTCTTCCCCTCGTTGCGATGGGTCAGCTCATAGGAGCATCCCCGAACACGGCCTGGACGCAACCCACCAATGGATTCCCTTCGGATCTAACCCGACGTGAACGTCTCCCCCCTCCATGTGACCGCGACAACGACATGCGGAGGGGGGCCACATCCCGGAGCCCAAGAGGGCATCTACGCGTGCCACATCACTTTCACACATGCATCACGACCCGACGCGGTGTTTCGATGGCATAGCTACACCCGGGAGGCCACCACGAAGCTACGTTAGACCAGGAATCTAGCCCTTTGACTTTTGCGGAGGGACTTTTGACCAGTCGACTCTTTCCGGTGGTTGCGATGGGTCAGCACATAGGAGCATCCCCGAACACGGCCTGGACCCAAACCACCACATAGATTCCCTCGGATTAACCCGACGCGCACGTCTCCCCCCTTCAGGTGACCGCGACAGCGACGTCCGCGGAGGGGGGCCACACCCCGGAGCCCAAAGATGGCGTATATGCGTGCCACATCACTTTCACACATGCAACACGACCCGACGCGGTGTTTCGATGGCATACAACCCGGGAGGCCACCACGAAGCTCCGTTAGACCAGGAGATCTAGCCCTTTGACTTTTGCCGAACGGACTTTGACCAGTGGACTCTTCCACCTGGTTGCGATGGGTCAGCACATAGGAGGATCCCCGAAGACGGCTTGGACCCAAACCACCACTAGATTCCCTCGATACTACCCGACCGAATGTCTCCCCCCTCCAAGTGACCGCGACAGTGACGTCCGCGGAGGGGGGGGCCACACCCCGGAGCCCCAAGATAGGCGTCTACGCGTGCCACATCACTTTCACACATGCATCACGACCGCGACGCGGTGTTTCAGTGGCATAGCTACACCGAGGAGGCCACCACGAAGCTCCGTTAGACTAGGAGATCTAGCCCTTTGACTTTCGCCGGACGGCCTTTGACCAGTGGACTCTTCCACCTGTGTGCGATGTGGTCAGCACATCGGAGCATCCCCGAACGGCCTGGACCCAACCCACCACTAGATTCCCTCCGGTTCTACCCGACGCGACGTCAGCCCCCTCCAAGTTTACCGCGACAGCGATTTCCGTGGAGGGGGGCCACACCTCGGAGCCCCAAGACGGGCGTCTACACGTGCCACATCACTTTCACACATGCATCACGACCCGATGCGGTGTTTCGATGGCATAGCTACACCTGGGAGGCCACCACGAAGCTCCGTTAGACAAGGAGATCTAGCCCTTTGACTTTTGCCGGACGGACTTTGACCAGTGGACTCTTCCACCTGGTTGCGATGGGTCAGCACATAGGAGCATCCCCGAACACGGCCTGGACCCAAACCACCACTAGATTCCCTCGGTTCTAGCCGACGCGCACGTCTCCCACCTCCAAGTGACCGCGGCAGCGACGTCCGCGGAGGGTGGCCACACCCGGTGCCCCAAGATAGGCGTCTACGCGTGCCACATCACTTTCACACATGCATCACAACCCGACATGGTCTTCGGTGGCATAGCTACACCCGGGAGGTCACCACAAAGCTCCGTTATACTTGGAGATCTAGCCCTTTGACTTTTGTCGGACGGGCTTTGACCAGTGGACTCTTCCACCTGTGTGCGATGGGTCAGCACATAGGAGCAACCGAACACGGCCTGTACCCAACCCACCACTAGATTCCCTCCGGTTCTACCCGACGTGCACGTATCCCCCCTCCAAGTGACCGCGACAGCGACGTCCACGGAGGGGGCCACACCCCGGAGCCCCAAGACTGGCGTCTACGCGTGCCACATCACTTTCACACATGCACCACGACCCGACACGGGTTTCTGTGGTATAGCTACACCCGGGAGGCCACCACGAAACTCCGTTACACCAGGAGATCTAGCCCTTTGTCTTTCGCCGGACGGGCTTTAACCAGTGGACTCTTCCACCTGGTTGCGATGGGTCAACACGTAGGAGCATCCCCGAACACGGCCTGGACCCAACCCACCACTAGATTCCCTCCGGTTCGACCCGAAGCGCACGTCTCCCCCCTTCAAGTGACCGTGTCAGCGACGTCCACGCAGGGGGACAACACCCCGAAGCCCCAAGACGGGCGTCTAAGCGTGCCACATCACTTTCACACATGCATCACGATCCGACGTGGTGTTTCGGTGGCATAGCTACACCCGGGAGGCCACCACGAAGCTCGTTAGACTAGGAGATCTAGCCCTTTGACTTTCACGGACAGGCTTTGACCAGTGGACTCTTCTACCTGGTTACGATGGGTCAGCACATAGGAGCATCCCCGAACACGGCCTGGACCCAACCCACCACTAGATTCCCTCCGGTTCTACCCGACGCGACGTCTCCCCCCTCCAAGTGACCGTGTCGCGACATCCGTGCGGGGGGCCACACCCCGAAGCCCCAAGATGGGCGTCTAAGCATGCCACATCACTTTCACACATGCATCACGACCCGACGCGGTGTTCGATGGCATATCTACACCCGGGAGGCCACCACGAAGCTCCGTTAGACTAGGAGATCTAGCCCTTTGTCTTTCGCCGGACGGGCTTTGACCAGTGGACTCTTCCACCTGGTTTGCGAGTGTCAGCCCATAGGAGCATCCCCGAACACGGTCTGGACCCAAACTACCACTAGATTCCCTCCGGTTCTACCCGACGCACACGTCCCTCCAAGTCACCGGGACCGTGACATCCGCGGAGGGGGGCCACACCCCATAACCCCAAGATAGGTGTCTACGCGTGCCACATCACTTTCACACATGCATCACGACCCGACACGGCATTTCAGTGGCATACCTACACCCGGGAGGCCACCACGAAGCTCCGTTAGACCAGGAGAACTAGCCTTTTCTTTTGCCGGACGGGCTTTGAGCAGTGGACTCGTCCACCTGGTTGCGATGGGTCAGCACATAGGAGCATCCCCGAACACGGCCTGGACCCAACCCACCACAAGATTCCCTCCAGTTCTACCCGACGCGCACGTCTGCCCCCTCCAAGTGACCGCGACAGCGACGTCCACGCGGGTGGGGGGCGGGATACCCCGAGCCCCAAGACGGGCGTCTACGCGTGCCAAATCACTTTGACACATGCATCACGAGCCGACACGGTGTTTCAGTGGCATAGCTACACCCGGGAGGCCACCACGAAGCTCCGTGAGAGCTGGAGATCTAGCCCTTTTTTTTGCCGGACGGGCTATGACCAGTGGACTCGTCCACCTGGTTGTGATGGGTCAGCACATAGGAGCATCCCCGAACACGGCCTGGACCCAACCCACCACAAGATTCCCTCCAGTTTCTACCCGACGCGCACGTCTGCCCCCTCCAAGTGACCGCGACAGCGACGTCCACGCGGGTGGGGGGCGGGATACCCCGGAGCCCCAAGACGGGCGTCTACGCGTGCCACATCACTTTGACACATGCATCACGAGCCGACACGGTGTTTCAGTGGCATAGCTACACCCGGGAGGCCACCACGAAGCTCCGTGAGAGCTGGAGATCTAGCCCTTTTTCTTTTGCGGACGGGCTATGACCAGTGGACTCGTCCACCTGGTTTGATGGGTCAGCACATAGGAGCATCCCGAACACGGCCTGGACCCAAACCACAATAGATTCCCTGTTTTACCCGACGTGAACGTCTCCCCCCTCCATGTGACCATGACAGCGACGTGCGCGGAGGGGGGCCACATCCCAGAGCCCCAAGACGGGTGTCTACGCGTGCCACATCACTTCACACATGCATCACGACCCGATGCGGTGTTTTAGTGGCATAGCTACACCCGGAGACCACCACGAAGCTCCGTTAGACTAGGAGATCTAGTCCTTTGACTTTCGTCGGACGGGCTTTGACCAGTGGACTCTACTACCTGGTTATGATGGGTCAGCACATAGGAGCATCCCCGAACACGGCCTGGACCCAACACACCACTAGATTCCCTCCTGTCTACCCGATGCGCATGTCTCCCCCCTCAAGTGACCGCGATAGCGACGTCCGCGCGGGTGGATGGGGGGGACACCCCGGAGCCCCAGGACGGGCATCTACGCGTGCCACATCACTTTCACACATGCATCACGAGCCGACACGGTGTTTCAGTGGCATAGCTACACCCGGGAGGCCACCACGAAGCTCCGTTAGACCAGGAGATCTAGCCCTTTCTCTTTCGCCGGACGGGCTTTAACCAGTGGACTCTTCCAGCTGGTTGCGATGGGTCAGCTCATAGGAGCATCCCCGAACACGGCCTGGACCCAACCCACCAATGGATTCCCTTCGGATCTACCCGACGTGAACGTCTCCCCCCTCCATGTGACCGCGACAACGACGTGCGCGGAGGGGGGCCACATCCTGGAGCCCCAAGACGGGTGTCTACGCGTGCCACATCACTTTCACACATGCATCACGACCCGACGCGGTGTTTCGATGGCATAGCTACACCCGGGAGGCCACCACGAAGCTATGTTAGACCAGAAAATCTAGACCTTTGACTTTTGCCGGAGGGACTTTGACCAGTGGACTCTTTCCACCTGGTTGCGATGGGTCAGCACATAGGAGCATCCCCGAACACGGCCTGGACCCAAACCACCACTAGATTCCCTCGGATTCTACCCGACGCGCACGTCTCCCCCCTTCAGGTGACCGCGACAGCGACGTCCGCGGTGGGGGGCCACACCCCGGAGCCCAAAGATAGGCGTATATGCGTGCCACATCACTTTCACACATGCAACACGACCCGACGCGGTGTTTCGGTGGCATAGCTACACCTGGGAGGCCACCACGAAGCTCCGTTAGACCAGGAGATCTAGCCCTTTGACTTTCGCCGGACGGGCTTTGACCAGTGGACACTTTCACCTGTGTGCGATGGGTCGGCACATAGGAGCATCCCCGAACACGGCCTGGACCCAACCCACCACTAGATTCCCGCTGGTTCTACTCGACGCGGACGTCTCCCCCTCCAAGTTACCGCGACAGCGATGTCCGCGGAGGGGGGCCATACCCCGGAGCCCCAAGACGGGTGTCTAGACGTGCCACATCACGTTCACACATGCATCACGACCCGACGCGGTGTTTCAGTGGCATAGCTACACTGGGAGGCCACCACGAAGCTATGTTAAACAAGGTGATCTAGCCCTTTGACTTTCGCCGGACGGGCTTTGACCAGTGGACTCTTCCACCTGGTTGCTATAGGTCACCACATAGGAGCATCCCCGAACACGGCCTGGACTCAAACCACCACTAGATTCCCTCCGGTTCTACCCGGCGCGCACGTCTCCCCCCTCAAAGTGACCGCGACAGCGACGTCCACGGAGGGGGCCCACACCCCGGAGCCCCAAGATAGGCGTCTATGCGTGCCACATCACTTTCACACATGCATCACAACCCGACGTGGTGTTTCGGTGGCATAGCTACACCCGGGAGGTCACCACGAAGCTCCGTTAAACAAGGAGATCTAGCCCTTTGACTTTCGCCGGACGGGCTTTGGCCAGTGGACTCTTCCACCTGTGTGCGATGTGTCAGCACATAGGAGCATCACCGAACACGGCCTGTAACGAACCAACCACTAGAATCCCTCCGGTTCTACCCGACATGCACGTATCCCCCCTCCAAGTGACCGCGACAGCAACATCCACGGGGGGGCCACACCCCGGAGCCCCAAGACGGGCGTCTACGCGTGCCACATCAATCTCACACATGCATCACGACCCAACACGGTGTTTCAATGGCATAGCTATACCCGGGATGCCACCACGAAGCTCGTTAGACTAGGAGATCTAGCCCATTGACTTTCGCTGGACGGGCTTTGACCAGTGGACTCTTGCACCTGTGTTCGATGGTTTAGACATAGGAGCATCCCCGAACACGGCCTGGACCCAAACCACCACTAGATTACCTCCGATACTACCCGACGCGCATGTCTCCCCCCTCCAAGTGACCGCGACAGCGACATCCGCGGAGGGGGGCCTCACCCCGGAGCCCCAAGATAGGCGTCTACGCGTGCCACATCACTTTCACACATGCATCACGACCCGACGCGGTGTTTCGGTGGCATAGCTACACCCGGGAGGTCACCACGAAGCTCCATTAGACCAGGAGATCTAGCCCTTTGACTTTCGCCGGACGGGGTTTGACAAGTGTGACTCTTCCACCTGTTGCGATGGGTCAGCATATGGGAGCATCCCCGAACACGGCGTGGACCCAACCACCACTAGATTCCCTCCGGTTCTACCCGACGCGCACGTCTCCCCCTCCAAGTTACCGCGACAGCGATTCCGCGGAGGGGGTCCACACCCCGGAGCCCAAGACGGGCGTCTACACGTGGCACATCACTTTCACACATGGATCACGACCCGACGCGGTGTTTTAGTGGCATAGCTACACCGGGAGGCCACCACGAAGCTACGTTAGACAAGGAGATCTAGCCCTTTGACTTTCGCCGGACGGGCTTTGACAAGTGGACTCTTCCACCTGGTTGCGATGGGCCAGCACAGAGGAGCATCCCCGAACACGGCCTGGACCCAAACCACCACTAGATTCCCTCCGGTTTCTACCTGACGCGCTCGTCTCCCCCCTGCAAGTGACCGCGGCAGCGACGTCCGCGGAGGGGGGCCACACCCCGGTGCCCCAAGATAGGCGTCTACGCGTGCCACATCACTTTCACACATGCATCATGACCCGACGCGGTGTTTCGGTGGCATAGCTACACCAGGAGGTCACCACGAAGCTCCGTTATACTTGGAGATCTAGCCCTTTCACTTCGCCGGACGGGCTTTGACCACTGGACTCTTCCACCTGCGTGCAATGGTTAGCACATAGTAGCATCACCAAACACGGCCTGTACCCAACCCACCACTAGATTCCCTCCGTTCTACCCTACGTGCACGTATCCCCCTCCAAGTGACCGCGACAGCGACATCCACGGAGGGGGGCCACACCCCGGAGCCCCAAACGGGCGTCTACGCGTGCCACATCACTTTCACACATGCATCACGACCTGACACGGTGTTTCAGTGGCATAGCTATAGCTACACCCAGAGGCCACCACGAAGCTCCGTTAGACCAGGATATCTAGCCCTTTGTCTTTCGCCGGATGGGCTTTAAACCAGTGGACTCTTCCACCTGGTTGCGATGGGTCACACATAGGATCATCCCCAACACGGCCTGGACCCAACCACTAATAGATTCCTTCCAGTTCTACCCGACGCGCACGTCTCCCCCATCCAAGTGATTGGGACAGCAACGTCCGCAGAGGGGGGCCACACCTAGAGCCCCGAGATGGGCGTCTATGCATGCCCACATCACTTTCACACATGCATCACGACCCGACGCGGTGTTTCGATGGCATATCTACACCCGGGAGGCCACCACGAAGCTCTGTTAGACTAGGAGATCTAGCCCTTTGTCTTTCGCGCCGGATGGGCTTTAACCAGTGGACTCTTCCACCTGGTTGCGATGGTCAGCACATAGGAGCATCCCCGAACATGGCCTGGACCCAACCCAATACTAGATTCCCTCTGCTTCTACGCGACGCGGACGTCTCCCCCCCAAAGTGACCGTGACAGCGACGTCCGCGCAGGGTCCCACCCCGAAGCCCCAAGACGGCCGTCTAAACGTGCCACTCACTTTCACACATGCATCGACCCGACGCGGTTTTTGGTGGCATAGCTACACCCGGGAGGCCACCACGAAGCTCCGTTAGACTAGGAGATCTAGCCCTTTGACTTTCGCTGGACGGGCTTTGACCAGTGGACTCTTCTACCTACCTGGTTACGATGGTTTAGGAGATAGGAGCATCCTCCGAACACGTCCTGGACCCAACCCCCACTATATTCCCTCCGGTTCTACCAGACGCGCACAGCTCCCCCCTCCCAGTGACCGCGCCAACGACGTCCGCGCGGGTGGGTGGGGGGACACCCCGGACCCCAGGACGGGCGTCTACGCGTGCCACCATCACTTTCACACATGCATCACGAGCCGACACGGTGTTTCAGTGCATAGCTACACCCGGGAGGCCACCACAAAGCTCCGTTAGACCAGGAGATCTAGCCCTTTGTCTTTCACTGGACAGGCTTTAACCAGTGGACTCTTCCACCTGGTTGCGATGGGTCAGCTCATAGAGCATCCCCAAACACGGCCTGGACCCAACCCACCAATGGATTCCCTTCGGATCTACCCGACGTGAACGTCTCCCCCTCCATGTGACCGCGACAACGACGTGCGCGGAGGGGGCCACATCCCGGAGCCCCAAGACGGCATCTACGCGTGCCACATCACTTTCACACATGCATCACGACCCGACGCGGTGTTTCGATGGCATAGCTACACCCGGGAGGCCACCAAAGCTACGTTAGACCAGGAAATCTAGCCCTTTGACTTTTGCGGAGGGACTTTGACCAGTCGACTCTTCAGGTGGTTGCGATGGGTCAGCACATAGGAGCATCCCCGAACACGGCCTGGACCCAAACCACCACTAGATTCCCTCGGATTCAACCTGACGCGCACGTCTCCCCCCTTCAGGTGACCGCGACAGCGACGTCCGCGGAGGGGGGCCACACCCCGAAGCCCAAAGATAGGCGTATATGCGTGCCACATCACTTTCACACATGCAACACGACCCGACGCGGTGTTTTGATGGCATAGCTACACCCGGAGGCCACCACGAAGCTCTCCGTTAGACCAGGAGATCTAGCCCTTTGACTTTTGCCGAACGGACTTTGACCAGTGGACTCTTCCACCTGGTTGCGATGGTCAGCACATAGGAGGATCCCCGAAGACGGCTTGGACCCAAACCACCACTAGATTCCCTCCGATACTACCCGACACAAATGTCTCCCCCCTCCAAGTGACCGCGACAGTGACGTCCGCGGAGGGGGGCCACACCCCGAGCCCCAAGATGGCGTCTACGCGTGCCACATCACTTTCACACATGCATCACGACCCGACGCGGTGTTTTCAGTGGCATAGCTACAACCGGGAGGCCACCACGAAGCTCCGTTAGACTAGGAGATCTAGCCCTTTGACTTTCGCCGGACGGCCTTTGACCAGTGGACTCTTCCACCAGTGTGCGATGTGTCAGCACATCGGAGCATCCCCGAACACGGCCTGGACCCAACCCACCACTAGATTCCCTCCGGTTCTACCCGACGCGCACGTCAGCCCCCTCCAGTTACCGCGACAGCGATTTCCGTGGAGGCGGGCCACACCTCGGAGCCCCAAGACGGGCGTCTACACGTGCCACATCACTTTCACACATGCATCACACGACCCGATGCGGTGTTTCGATGGCATAGCTACACCTGGGAGGCCACCACGAAGCTCCGTTAGACAAGGAGATCTAGCCCTTTGACTTTTGCCGGACGGACTTTGACCAGTGGACTCTTCCACCTGGTTGCAATGGGTCAGCACATAGGAGCTTCCCCGAACACGGCCTGGACCCAAACCACCACTAGATTCCCTCCGGTTCTAGCCGACGCGCACGTCTCCCACCTCCAAGTGACCGCGGCAGCGACGTCCGCGGAGGGTGGCCACACCCCGTGCCCCAAGATAGGCGTCTACGCGTGCCACATCACTTTCACACATGCATCACAACCCGACATGGTCTTTCGGTGGCATAGCTACACCCGGAGGTCACCACAAAGCTCCGTTATACTTGGAGATCTAGCCCTTTGACTTTTGTCGGACGGCTTTGACCAGTGGACTCTTCCACCTGTGTGCGATGGGTCAGCACATAGGAGCATCACCGAACACGGCCTGTAGCCAACCCACCACTAGATTCCCTCCGGTTCTACCCGACGTGCACGTATCCCCCCTCCAAGTGACCGCGACAGCGACGTCCACGGAGGGGCCACACCCCGGAGCCCCAAGACTGGCGTCTACGCGTGCCACATCACTTTCACACATGCACCACGACCCGACACAGTGTTTCTGTGGTATAGCTACACCCGGAGGCCACCACGAAACTCCGTTAGACCAGGAGATCTAGCCCTTTGTCTTTCGCCGGACGGGCTTTAACCAGTGGACTCTTCCACCTGGTTGCGATGGGTCAACACGTAGGAGCATCCCCGAACACGGCCTGGACCCAACCCACCACTAGATTCCCTCCGTTCGACCCGACGCGCACGTCTCCCCCCTTCAAGTGACCGTGTCAGCGACGTCCGCGCAGGGGGCCACACCCCGAAGCCCCAAGATGGGCGTCTAAGCATGCCACATAACTTTCACACATGCATCACGACCCGATGCGGTGTTTCGATGGCATATCTACACCCGGGAGGCCACCACGAAGCTCCGTTAGACTAGGAGATCTAGCCCTTTGTCTTTCGCCGGACGGGCTTTGACCAGTGGACTCTTCCACCTGGTTGCGACGTGTCAGCACATAGGAGCATCCCCGAACACGGTCTGGACCCAAACTACCACTAGATTCCCTCCGGTTCTACCCGACGCACACGTCTCCCCCTCCAAGTCACCGGGACCGTGACATCCGCGGAGGGGGGCCACACCCCATACCCCAAGATAGGTGTCTACGCGTGCCACATCACTTTCACTCATGCATCACGACCCGACACGGCATTTCAGTGGCATACCTACACCGGGAGGCCACCACGAAGCTCCGTTAGACCAGGAGAACTAGTCCTTTGTCTTTCGCCGGACGGGCTTTAAGCAGTGGACTCTTCCACCTGGTTGCGATGGGTCAGCACATAGGAGCATCCCCGAACACGGCCTGGACCCAACCCACCACAAGATTCCCTCCAGTTCTACCCGACGCGCACGTCTGCCCCCTCCAAGTGACCGCGACAGCGACGTCCACGCGGTGGGGGGCGGGATACCCCGGAGCCCCAAGACGGGCGTCTACGCGTGCCAAATCACTTTGACACATGCATCACGAGCCGACACGGTGTTTCAGTGGCATAGCTACACCCGGGAGGCCACCACGAAGCTCCGTTAGACCAGGAGATCTAGCCCTTTGACTTTTGCCGAACGGACTTTGACCAGTGGACTCTTCCACCTGGTTGCGATGGGTCAGCACATAGGAGGATCCCCGAAGACGGCTTGGACCCAAACCACCACTAGATTCCCTCCGATACTACCCGACACAAATGTCTCCCCCCTCTAAGTGACGTGACAGTGACGTCCGTGGAGGGGGGCCACACCCCGGAGCCCCAAGATAGGCGTCTACGCGTGCCACATCACTTTCACACATGCATCACGACCCGACGCGGTGTTTCAGTGGCATAGCTACAACCGGGAGGCCACCACGAAGCTCCGTTAGACTAGGAGATCTAGCCCTTTGACTTTCGTCGGCGGACGCCTTTGACCAGTGGACTCTTCCACCAGTGTGCGATGTGTCAGCACATCGGAGCATCCCCGAACACGGCCTGGACCCAACCCACCACTAGATTCCCTCCGGTTCTACCCGACGCGCACGTCAGCCCCCTCCAAGTTACCGCGACAGCGATTTCCGTGGAGGGGGGCCACACCTCGGAGCCCCAAGACGGGCGTCTACACGTGCCACATCACTTTCACACATGCATCACGACCCGATGCGGTGTTTCGATGGCATAGCTACACCTGGGAGGCCACCACGAAGCTCCGTTAGACAAGGAGATCTAGCCCTTTGACTTTTGCCGGACGGACTTTGACCAGTGGACTTTTCCACCTGGTTGCAATGGGTCAGCACATAGGAGCTTCCCCGAACACGGCCTGGACCCAAACCACCACTAGATTCCCTCCGGTTCTAGCCGACGCGCACGTCTCCCACCTCCAAGTGACCGCGGCAGCGACGTCCGCGGAGGGTGGCCACACCCCGGTGCCCCAAGATAGGCGTCTACGCGTGCCACATCACTTTCACACATGCATCACAACCCGACATGGTCTTTCGGTGGCATAGCTACACCCGGGAGGTCACCACAAAGCTCCGTTATACTTGGAGATCTAGCCCTTTGACTTTTGTCGGACGGGCTTTGACCAGTGGACTCTTCCACCTGTTGCGATGGGTCAGCACATAGGAGCATCACCGAACACGGCCTGTAGCCAACCCACCACTAGATTCCCTCCGGTTCTACCCGACGTGCACGTATCCCCCCTCCAAGTGACCGCGACAGCGACGTCCACGGAGGGGGCCACACCCCGGAGCCCCAAGACTGGGTCTACGCGTGCCACATCACTTTCACACATGCACCACGACCCGACACAGTGTTTCTGTGGTATAGCTACACCCGGGAGGCCACCACGAAACTCCGTTAGACCAGGAGATCTAGCCCTTTGTCTTTCGCCGGACGGGCTTTAACCAGTGGACTCTTCCACCTGGTTGCGATGGGTCACACGTAGGAGCATCCCCGAACACGGCCTGGACCCAACCCACCACTAGATTCCCTCCGGTTCGACCCGACGCGCACGTCTCCCCCCTTCAAGTGACCGTGTCAGCGACGTCCGCGCAGGGGGGCCACACCCCGAAGCCCCAAGATGGGCGTCTAAGCATGCCACATAACTTTCACACATGCATCACGACCCGATGCGGTGTTTCGATGGCATATCTACACCCGGGAGGCCACCACGAAGCTCCGTTAGACTAGGAGATCTAGCCCTTTGTCTGTCGCCGGACGGGCTTTGACCAGTGGACTCTTCCACCTGGTTGCGACGTGTCAGCCCATAGGAGCATCCCCGAACACGGTCTGGACCCAAACTACCACTAGATTCCCTCCGGTTCTACCCGACGCGCACGTCTCCCCCTCCAAGTCACCGGGACCGTGACATCCGCGGAGGGGGGCCACACCCCATAACCCCAAGATAGGTGTCTACGCGTGCCACATCACTTTCACACATGCATCACGACCCGACACGGCATTTCAGTGGCATACCTACACCTGGAGGCCACCACGAAGCTCCGTTAGACCAGGAGAACTAGTCCTTTGTCTTTCGCCGGACGGGCTTTAAGCAGTGGACTCTTCCACCTGGTTGCGATGGGTCAGCACATAGGAGCATCCCCGAACACGGCCTGGACCCAACCCACCACAAGATTCCCTCCAGTTCTACCCGACGCGCACGTCTGCCCCCTCCAAGTGACCGCGACAGCGACGTCCACGCGGGTGGGGGGCGGGATACCCCGGAGCCCCAAGACGGGCGTCTACGCGTGCCAAATCACTTTGACACATGCATCACGAGCCGACACGGTGTTTCAGTGGCATAGCTACACCCGGGAGGCCACCACGAAGCTCCGTGAGAGCTGGAGATCTAGCCCTTTTTCTTTTGCCGGACGGGCTATGACCAGTGGACTCGTCCACCTGGTTGTGATGGGTCAGCACATAGGAGCATCCCCGAACACGGCCTGGACCCAACCCACCACAAGATTCCCTCCAGTTCTACCCGACGCGCACGTCTGCCCCCTCCAAGTGACCGCGACAGCGACGTCCACGCGGGTGGGGGTGCGGGATACCCCGGAGCCCCAAGACGGGCGTCTACGCGTGCCACATCACTTTGACACATGCATCACGAGCCGACACGGTGTTTCAGTGGCATAGCTTACACCCGGGAGGCCACCAACGAAGCTCCGTGAGAGCTGGAGATCTAGCCCATTTTTCTTTGGCTGGACGGGGCTATGACCAGTGGACTCGTCCCCTGGTTGTGATGGTCAGCACATAGGAGCATCCCGAACACGGCCTGGACCCAAACCACCAATAGATTCCCAACTGTTTTACCCCGACGTGAACGTCTCCCCCCCTCCATGTGACATGACAGCGACGTGCGCGGAGGGGGGCCACATCCCAGAGCCCCAAGACGGGTGTCTACGCGTGCCACATCACTTCACACATGCATTCACGACCCGATGCGGTGTTTTAGTGGCATAGCTACACCCGGAGACCACACGAAGCTCCGTAGACTAGGAGATCTAGTCCTTTTGACTTTCGTCGGACGGGCTTTTGACCAGTGGACTCTACTACCTGGTTATGATGGGTCAGCACATAGGAGCATCCCCGAACACGGCCTGGACCCAACACACCACTAGATTCCCTCCTGTTCTACCCGATGCGCATGTCTCCCCCCTCCAAGTTGACCGCGGATAGCGACGTCCGCGCGGGTGGATGGGGGGGACACCCCGGAGCCCCAGGCGGGCATCTACGCGTGCCACATCACTTTCACACATGCATCACGAGCCGACACGGTGTTTCAGTGGCATAGCTACACCCGGGAGGCCACCACGAAGCTCCGTTTAGACCAGGAGATCTAGCCCTTTCTCTTTCGCCGGACGGGCTTTAACCAGTGGACTCTTCCAGCTGGTTGCGATGGGTCAGCTCATAGGAGCATCCCCGAACACGGCCTGGACCCAACCCACCAATGGATTCCCTTCGGATCTACCCGACGTGAACGTCTCCCCCCTCCATGTGACCGCGACAGCGACGTGCGCGGAGGGGGGCCACATCCTGGAGCCCCAGACGGGTGTCTACGCGTGCCAACATCACTTTCACACATGCATCACGACCCGACGCGGTGTTTCGATGGCATAGCTACACCCGGAGGCCACCACGAAGCTATGTTAGACCAGAAAATCTAGACCTTTGACTTTTGCCGGAGGGACTTTGACCAGTGGACTCTTCCACCTGGTTGCGATGGGTCAGCACATAGGAGCATCCCCGAACCCGGCCTGGACCCAAACCACCACTAGATTCCCTCGGATTCTACCCGACGCGCACGTCTCCCCCCTTCAGGTGACCGCGACAGCGACGTCCGCGGTGGGGGGCCACACCCCGGAGCCCAAAGATAGGCGTATATGCGTGCCACATCACTTTAACACATGCAACACGACCCGACGCTGGTGTTTCGGGTGGCATAGCTACACCTGGGAGGCCACCACGAAGCTCCGTTAGACCAGGAGATCTAGCCCTTTTGACTTTCGCCGGACGGGCTTTGACCAGTGGACACTTTCACCTGTGTGCGATGGGTCGGCACATAGGAGCATCCCCGAACACGGCCTGGACCCAACCCACCACTAGATTCCCGCTGGGTTCTACTCGACGCGGACGTCTCCCCCTCCAAGTTCACCGCGACAGCGACGTCCGCGGAGGGGGGCCATACCCCGGAGCCCCAAGACGGGTGTCTAGACGTGCCACATCACGTTCACACATGCATCACGACCCGACGCGGTGTTTCAGTGGCATAGCTACACTGGGAGGCCACCATGAAGCTATGTTAAACAAGGTGATCTAGCCCTTTGACTTTCGCCGGACGGGCTTTGACCAGTGGACTCTTCCACCTGGTTGCTATAGGTCACCACATAGGAGCATCCCCGAACACGGCCTGGACTCAAACCACCACTAGATTCCCTCCGGTTCTACCCGGCGCGCACGTCTCCCCCCTCAAAGTGACCGCGACAGCGACGTCCACGGAGGGGGCCCACACCCCGGAGCCCCAAGATAGGCGTCTATGCGTGCCACATCACTTTCACACATGCATCACAACCCGACGTGGTGTTTCGGTGGCATAGCTACACCCGGGAGGTCACCACGAAGCTCCGTTAAACAAGGAGATCTAGCCCTTTGACTTTCGCCGGATGGGCTTTGGCCAGTGGACTCTTCCACCTGTGTGCGATGTGTCAGCACATAGGAGCATCACCGAACACGGCCTGTAACGAACCAACCACTAGAATCCCTCCGGTTCTACCCGACATGCACGTATCCCCCCTCCAAGTGACCGCGACAGCAACATCCACGGAGGGGGGCCACACCCCGGAGCCCCAAGACGGGCGTCTACGCGTGCCACATCAATCTCATACATGCATCACGACCCAACACGGTGTTTCAATGGCATAGCTATACCCGGGATGCCACCACGAAGCTCCGTTAGACTAGGAGATCTAGCCATTGACTTTCGCTGGACGGGCTTTGACCAGTGGACTCTTGCACCTGTGTTCGATGGTTTAGCACATAGGAGCATCCCCGAACACGGCCTGGACCCAAACCACCACTAGATTACCTCCGATACTACCCGACGCGCATGTCTCCCCCCCTCCAAGTGACCGCGACAGCGACATCCGCGGAGGGGGGGCCTCACCCCGGAGCCCCAAGATAGGCGTCTACGCGTGCCACATCACTTTCACACATGCATCACGACCCGACGCGGTGTTTCGGTGGCATAGCTACACCCGGGAGGTCACCACGAAGCTCCATTAGACCAGGAGATCTAGCCCTTTGACTTTCGCCGGACGGGGTTTGACAAGTGGACTCTTCCACCTGTGTGCGATGGGTCAGCATATGGGAGCATCCCCGAACACGGCCTGGACCCAACCCACCACTAGATTCCCTCCGGTTCTACCCGACGCGCACGTCTCCCCCTCCAAGTTACCGCGACAACGATGTCCGCGGAGGGGGTCCACACCCCGGAGCCCCAAGACGGGCGTCTACACGTGGCACATCACTTTCACACATGGATCACGACCCGACGCGGTGTTTTAGTGGCATAGCTACACCGGGAGGCCACCACGAAGCTACGTTAGACAAGGAGATCTAGCCCTTTGACTTTCGCCGGACGGGCTTTGACAAGTGGACTCTTCCACCTGGTTGCGATGGGCCAGCAGAGAGGAGCATCCGCGAACACGGCCTGGACCCAAACCACCACTAGATTCCCTCCGGTTCTACCTGACGCGCTCGTCTCCCCCCTGCAAGTGACCGCGGCAGCGACGTCCGCGGAGGGGGGCCACACCCCGGTGCCCCAAGATAGGCGTCTACGCGTGCCACATCACTTTCACACATGCATCATGACCCGACGCGGTGTTTCGGTGGCATAGCTACACCCAGGAGGTCACCACGAAGCTCCGTTATACTTGGAGATCTAGTCCTTTCACTTTCGCCGGACGGGCTTTGACCACTGGACTCTTCCACCTGCGTGCAATGGGTTAGCACATAGGAGCATCACCAAACACGGCCTGTACCCAACCCACCACTAGATTCCCTCCGGTTCTACCCTACGTGCACGTATCCCCCCTCCAAGTGACCGCGACAGTGACATCCACGGAGGGGGGCCACACCCCGGAGCCCCAAGACGGGCGTCTACGCGTGCCACATCACTTTCACACATGCATCACGACCTGACACGGTGTTTCAGTGGCATAGCTACACCCGGGAGGCCACCACGAAGCTCCGTTAGACCAGGAGATCTGGCCCTTTGTCTTTCGCCGGACGGGCTTTAACCAGTGGACTCTTCCACCTGGTTGCGATGGGTCAGCACATAGGAGCATCCCCGAACATGGCCTGGACCCAACCCAATACTAGATTCCCTCTGCTTCTACGCGACGCGCACGTCTCCCCCCTCCAAGTGACCGTGACAGCGACGTCCGCGCAGGGGTCCACACCCCGAAGCCCAAAGACGGGCGTCTAAGCGTGCCACATCACTTTCACACATGCATCGCGACCCGACGCGGTGTTTTGGTGGCATAGCTACACCCGGGAGGCCACCACGAAGCTCCGTTAGACTAGGAGATCTAGCCCTTTGACTTTCGCTGGACGGGCTTTGACCAGTGGACTCCTCTACCTGGTTACGATGGGTCAGGAGATAGGAGCATCCCCGAACACGGCCTGGACCCAACCCACCACTATATTCCCTCCGGTTCTACCCGACGCGCACAGCTCCCCCCTCCCAGTGACCGCGCCAACGACGTCCGCGCGGGTGGGTGGGGGGGACACCCCGGACCCCAGGATGGGCGTCTACGCGTGCCACATCACTTTCACACATGCATCACGAGCCGACACGGTGTTTCAGTGGCATAGCTACACCCGGGAGGCCACCACGAAGCTCCGTTAGACCAGGAGATCTAGCCCTTTGTCTTTCACCGGACGGGCTTTAACTAGTGGACTCTTCCACCTGGTTGCGATGGGTCAGCTCATAGGAGCATCCCCGAACACGGCCTGGACCCAACCCACCAATGTATTCCCTTCGGATCTACCCGACGTGAACGTCTCCCCCCTCCATGTGACCGCGACAGTGACGTGCGCGGAGGGGGGGCCACATCCCGGAGCCCCAAGACGGGCGTCTACGCGTGCCACATCACTTTCACACATGCATCACGACCCGACGCGGTGTTTCGATGGCATAGCTACACCCGGGAGGCCACCACGAAGCTACGTTAGACCTGGAAATCTAGCCCTTTGACTTTTGCGGAGGGACTTTGACCAGTGGACTCTTCTACCTGGTTGCGATGGGTCAGCACATAGGAGCATCCCCGAACACGGCCTGGACCCAAACCACCACTAGATTCCCTCGGATTCTACCCGACGCGCACGTCTCCCCCCTTCAGGTGACCGCGACAGCGACGTCCGCGGAGGGCGGCCACACCCCGGAGCCCAAAGATAGGCGTATATGCGTGCCACATCACTTTCACACATGCAAAACGACGCGACGCGGTGTTTTCGGTGGCATCGCTACACCCGGGAGGCCACCACGAAGCTCCGTTAGACCAGGAGATCTAGCCCTTTCACTTTCGCCGGACGGGCTTTGACCAGTGGACTCTTTCACCTGTGTGCGATGGGTCGGCACATAGGAGCATCCCCGAACACGGCCTGGACCCAACCCACCACTAGATTCCCGCTGGTTCTACTCGACGCGCACGTCTCCCCCTCCAAGTTACCGCGACAGCGATGTCTCCGGAGGGGGCCATACCCCGGAGCCCCAAGACGGGTGTCTAGACGTGCCACATCACTTTCACACATGCATCACGACCCGACGCGGTGTTTCAGTGGCATAGCTACACCGGGAGGCCACCACGAAGCTATGTTAAACAAGGTGATCTAGCCCTTTGACTTTCGCCGGACGGGCTTTGACCAGTGGACTCTTCCACCTGGTTACTATAGGTCACCACATAGGAGCATCCCCGAACACGGCCTGGACTCAAACCACCACTAGATTCCCTCCGGTTCTACCCGACGCGCACGTCTCCCCCCTCAAAGTGACCGCGGCAGCGACGTCCACGGAGGGGGCCCACACCCCGGAGCCCCAAGATAGGCGTCTTTGCGTGCCACATCACTTTCACACATGCATCACGACCCGATGTGGAGTTTCGGTGGCATAGCTACACCCGGGAGGTCACCACGAAGCTCCGTTAAACAAGGAGATCTAGCCCTTTGACTTTTGCCGGACGGGCTTTCACCAGTGGACTCTTCCACCAGCGTTCGATGGTTTAGCACATAGGAGCATCCCCGAACACGGCCTGGACCCAAACCACCACTAGATTACCTCCGATACTATCCGACGCGCATGTCTCCCCCCTCCAAGTGACCGCGACAGCGACATCCGCAGAGGGGGGCCTCACCCCTGAGCCCCAAGATAGGCGTCTACGCGTGCCACATCACTTTCGCACATGCATCACGACCCGACGCGGTGTTTCGGTGGCATAGCTACACCCGGGAGGTCACCACGAAGCTCCATTAGACCAGGAGATCTAGCCCTTTGACTTTCGCCGGACGGGGTTTGACAAGTGGACTCTTCCACCTGTGTGCGATGGGTCAGCATATGGGAGCATCCCCGAACACGGCCTGGACCCAACCCACCACTAGATTCCCTCCGGTTCTACCCGACGCGCACGTCTCCCCCCTCCAAGTTACCGCGACAGCGATGTCCGCGGAGGGGGTCCACACCCCGGAGCCCCAAGACGGGCGTCTACACGTGGCACATCACTTTCACAAATAGATCACGACCCGACGTGGTGTTTTAGTGGCATAGCTACACCGGGAGGCCACCACGAAGCTACGTTAGACAAGGAGATCTAGCCCTTTGACTTTCGCCGGACGGGCTTTGACAAGTGGACTCTTCCACCTGGTTGCGATGGGCCAGCAGAGAGGAGCATCCCCGAACACGGCCTGGACCCAAACCACCACTAGATTCCCTCCGGTTCTACCTGACGCGCTCGTCTCCCCCCTGCAAGTGACCGCGGCAGCGACGTCCGCGGAGGGGGGCCACACCCCGGTGCCCCAAGATAGGCATCTACGCGTGCCACATCACTTTCACACATGCATCATGACCCGACGCGGTGTTTCGGTGGCCTAGCTACACCCAGGAGGTCACCACGAAGCTCCGTGATACTTGGAGATCTAGCCCTTTCACTTTCGCCGGACGGGCTTTGACCACTGGACTCTTCCACCTGCGTGAAATGGGTTAGCACATAGGAGCATCACCAAACACGGCCTGTACCCAACCCACCACTAGATTCCCTCCGGTTCTACCCTACGTGCACGTATCCCCCCTCCAAGTGACCGCGACAGCGACATCCACGGAGGGGGGCCACATCCCCGGAGCCCCAAGAGGGGCGTCTACGCGTGCCACATCACTTTCACACATGCATCACGACCTGACACGGTGTTTCAGTGGCATAGCTACACCCGGGAGGCCACCACGAAGCTCCGTTAGACCAGGAGATCTAGCCCTTTGTCTTTCGCCGGACGGGCTTTAACCAGTGGACTCTTCCACCTGGTTGCGATGGGTCAGCACATAGGAGCATCCCCGAACATGGCCTGGACCCAACCCAATACTAGATTCCCTCTGCTTCTACGCGACGCGCACGTCTCCCCCCTCCAAGTGACCGTGACAGCGACGTCCGCGCAGGGGTCCACACCCCGAAGCCCCAAGACGGGCGTCTAAGCGTGCCACATCACTTTCACACATGCATCGCGACCCGACGCGGTGTTTTGGTGGCATAGCTACACCCGGGAGGCCACCACGAAGCTCCGTTAGACTAGGAGATCTAGCCCTTTGACTTTCGCTGGACGGGCTTTGACCAGTGGACTCTTCTACCTGGTTACGATGGGTCAGGAGATAGGAGCATCCCCGAACACGTCCTGGACCCAACCCACCACTATATTCCCTCCGGTTCTACCCGACGCGCACAGCTCCCCCCTCCCAGTGACCGCGCCAACGACGTCCGCGCGGGTGGGTGGGGGGGCACACCCCGGACCCCAGGACGGGCGTCTACGCATGCCACATCACTTTCACACATGCATCACGAGCCGACACGGTGTTTCAGTGGCATAGCTACACCCGGGAGGCCACCACGAAGCTCCGTTAGACCAGGAGATCTAGCCCTTTGTCTTTCACCGGACGGGCTTTAACCAGTGGACTCTTCCACCTGGTTGCGATGGGTCAGCTCATAGGAGCATCCCCGAACACGGCCTGGACCCAACCCACCAATGGATTCCCTTCGGATCTACCCGACGTGAACGTCTCCCCCCTCCATGTGACCGCGACAACGACGTGCGCGGAGGGGGGCCACATCCCGGAGCCCCAAGACGGGCATCTACGCGTGCCACATCACTTTCACACATGCATCACGACCCAACGTGGTGTTTCGATGGCATAGCCCTTTGTCTGTCGCCGGACGGGCTTTGACCAGTGGACTCTTCCACCTGGTTGCGACGTGTCAGCCCATAGGAGCATCCCCGAACACGGTCTGGACCCAAACTACCACTAGATTCCCTCCGGTTCTACCCGACGCGCACGTCTCCCCCTCCAAGTCACCGGGACCGTGACATCCGCGGAGGGGGGCCACACCCCATAACCCCAAGATAGGTGTCTACGCGTGCCACATCACTTTCACACATGCATCACGACCCGACACGGCATTTCAGTGGCATACCTACACCGGGAGGCCACCACGAAGCTCCGTTAGACCAGGAGAACTAGTCCTTTGTCTTTCGCCGGACGGGCTTTAAGCAGTGGACTCTTCCACCTGGTTGCGATGGGTCAGCACATAGGAGCATCCCCGAACACGGCCTGGACCCAACCCACCACAAGATTCCCTCCAGTTCTACCCGACGCGCACGTCTGCCCCCTCCAAGTGACCGCGACAGCGACGTCCACGCGGGTGGGGGGCGGGATACCCCGGAGCCTCAAGACGGGCGTCTACGCGTGCCAAATCACTTTGACACATGCATCACGAGCCGACACGGTGTTTCAGTGGCATAGCTACACCCGGGAGGCCACCACGAAGCTCCGTGAGAGCTGGAGATCTAGCCCTTTTTCTTTTGCCGGACGGGCTATGACCAGTGGACTCGTCCACCTCGTTGTGATGGGTCAGCACATAGGAGCATCCCCGAACACGGCCTGGACCCAACCCACCACAAGATTCCCTCCAGTTCTACTCGACGCGCACGTCTGCCCCCTCCAAGTGACCGCGACAGCGACGTCCACGCGGGTGGGGGGCGGGATACCCCGGAGCCCCAAGACGGGCGTCTACGCGTGCCACATCACTTTGACACATGCATCACGAGCCGACACGGTGTTTCAGTGGCATAGCTACACCCGGGAGGCCACCACGAAGCTCCGTGAGAGCTGGAGATCTAGCCCTTTTTCTTTTGCTGGACGGGCTATGACCAGTGGACTCGTCCACCTGGTTGTGATGGGTCAGCACATAGGAGCATCCCGAACACGGCCTGGACCCAAACCACCAATAGATTCCCTCCTGTTTTACCCGACGTGAACGTCTCCCCCCTCCATGTGACCATGACAGCGACGTGCGCTGAGGGGGGCCACATCCCAGAGCCCCAAGACGGGTGTCTACGCGTGCCACATCACTTCACACATGCATCACGACCCGATGCGGTGTTTTAGTGGCATAGCTACACCCGGAGACCACCACGAAGCTCCGTTAGACTAGGAGATCTAGTCCTTTGACTTTCGTCGGACGGGCTTTGACCAGTGGACTCTACTACCTGGTTATGATGGGTCAGCACACAGGAGCATCCCCGAACACGGCCTGGACCCAACACACCACTAGATTCCCTCCTATTCTACCCGATGCGCATGTCTCCCCCCTCCAAGTGACCGCGATAGCGACGTCCGCGCGGGTGGATGGGGGGGACACCCCGGAGCCCCAGGACGGGCATCTACGCGTGCCACATCACTTTCACACATGCATCACGAGCCGACACGGTGTTTCAGTGGCATAGCTACACCCGGGAGGCCACCACGAAGCTCCGTTAGACCAGGAGATCTAGCCCTTTCTCTTTCGCCGGACGGGCTTTAACCAGTGGACTCTTCCAGCTGGTTGCGATGGGTCAGCTCATAGGAGCATCCCCGAACACGGCCTGGACCCAACCCACCAATGGATTCCCTTCGGATCTACCCGACGTGAACGTCTCCCCCCTCCATGTGACCGCGACAGCGACGTGCGCGGAGGGGGGCCACATCCTGGAGCCCCAAGACGGGTGTCTACGCGTGCCACATCACTTTCACACATGCATCACGACCCGACGCGGTGTTTCGATGGCATAGCTACACCCGGGAGGCCACCACGAAGCTATGTTAGACCAGAAAATCTAGACCTTTGACTTTTGCCGGAGGGACTTTGACCAGTGGACTCTTCCACCTGGTTGCGATGGGTCAGCACATAGGAGCATCCCCGAACACGGCCTGGACCCAAACCACCACTAGATTCCCTCGGATTCTACCCGACGCGCACGTCTCCCCCCTTCAGGTGACCGCGACAGCGACGTCCGCGGTGGGGGGCCACACCCCGGAGCCCAAAGATAGGCGTATATGCGTGCCACATCACTTTAACACATGCAACACGACCCGACGCGGTGTTTCGGTGGCATAGCTACACCTGGGAGGCCACCACGAAGCTCCGTTAGACCAGGAGATCTAGCCCTTTGACTTTCGCCGGACGGGCTTTGACCAGTGGACACTTTCACCTGTGTGCGATGGGTCGGCACATAGGAGCATCCCCGAACACGGCCTGGACCCAACCCACCACTAGATTCCCGCTGGTTCTACTCGACGCGGACGTCTCCCCCTCCAAGTTACCGCGACAGCGACGTTCGCGGAGGGGGGCCATACCCCGGAGCCCCAAGACGGGTGTCTAGACGTGCCACATCACGTTCACACATGCATCACGACCCGACGCGGTGTTTCAGTGGCATAGCTACACTGGGAGGCCACCATGAAGCTATGTTAAACAAGGTGATCTAGCCCTTTGACTTTCGCCGGACGGGCTTTGACCAGTGGACTCTTCCACCTGGTTGCTATAGGTCACCACATAGGAGCATCCCCGAACACGGCCTGGACTCAAACCACCACTAGATTCCCTCCGGTTCTACCCGGCGCGCACGTCTCCCCCCTCAAAGTGACCGCGACAGCGACGTCCACGGAGGGGGCCCACACCCCGGAGCCCCAAGATAGGCGTCTATGCGTGCCACATCACTTTCACACATGCATCACAACCCGACGTGGTGTTTCGGTGGCATAGCTACACCCGGGAGGTCACCACGAAGCTCCGTTAAACAAGGAGATCTAGCCCTTTGACTTTCGCCGGACGGGCTTTGGCCAGTGGACTCTTCCACCTGTGTGCGATGTGTCAGCACATAGGAGCATCACCGAACACGGCCTGTAACGAACCAACCACTAGAATCCCTCCGGTTCTACCCGACATGCACGTATCCCCCCTCCAAGTGACCGCGACAGCAACATCCACGGAGGGGGGCCACACCCCGGAGCCCCAAGACGGGCGTCTACGCGTGCCACATCAATCTCATACATGCATCACGACCCAACACGGTGTTTCAATGGCATAGCTATACCCGGGATGCCACCACGAAGCTCCGTTAGACTAGGAGATCTAGCCCATTGACTTTCGCTGGACGGGCTTTGACCAGTGGACTCTTGCTCCTGTGTTCGATGGTTTAGCACATAGGAGCATCCCCGAACACGGCCTGGACCCAAACCACCACTAGATTACCTCCGATACTACCCGACGCGCATGTCTCCCCCCTCCAAGTGACCGCGACAGCGACATCCGCGGAGGGGGGCCTCACCCCGGAGCCCCAAGATAGGCGTCTACGCGTGCCACATCACTTTCACACATGCATCACGACCCGACGCGATGTTTCGGTGGCATAGCTACACCCGGGAGGTCACCACGAAGCTCCATTAGACCAGGAGATCTAGCCCTTTGACTTTCGCCGGACGGGGTTTGACAAGTGGACTCTTCCACCTGTGTGCGATGGGTCAGCATATGGGAGCATCCCCGAACACGGCGTGGACCCAACCCACCACTCGATTCCCTCCGGTTCTACCCGACGCGCACGTCTCCCCCTCCAAGTTACCGCGACAACGATGTCCGCGGAGGGGGTCCACACCCCGGAGCCCCAAGACGGGCGTCTACACGTGGCACATCACTTTCACACATGGATCACGACCCGACGCGGTGTTTTAGTGGCATAGCTACACCGGGAGGCCACCACGAAGCTACGTTAGACAAGGAGATCTAGCCCTTTGACTTTCGCCGGACGGGCTTTGACAAGTGGACTCTTCCACCTGGTTGCGATGGGCCAGCAGAGAGGAGCATCCGCGAACACGGCCTGGACCCAAACCACCACTAGATTCCCTCCGGTTCTACCTGACGCGCTCGTCTCCCCCCTGCAAGTGACCGCGGCAGCGACGTCCGCGGAGGGGGGCCACACCCCGGTGCCCCAAGATAGGCGGCTACGCGTGCCACATCACTTTCACACATGCATCATGACCCGACGCGGTGTTTCGGTGGCATAGCTACACCCAGGAGGTCACCACGAAGCTCCGTTATACTTGGAGATCTAGTCCTTTCACTTTCGCCGGACGGGCTTTGACCACTGGACTCTTCCACCTGCGTGCAATGGGTTAGCACATAGGAGCATCACCAAACACGGCCTGTACCCAACCCACCACTAGATTCCCTCCGGTTCTACCCTACGTGCACGTATCCCCCCTCCAAGTGACCACGACAGTGACATCCACGGAGGGGGGCCACACCCCGGAGCCCCAAGACGGGCGTCTACGCGTGCCACATCACTTTCACACATGCATCACGACCTGACACGGTGTTTCAGTGGCATAGCTACACCCGGGAGGCCACCACGAAGCTCCGTTAGACCAGGAGATCTGGCCCTTTGTCTTTCGCCGGACGGGCTTTAACCAGTGGACTCTTCCACCTGGTTGCGATGGGTCAAGCACATAGGAGCATCCCCGAACATGGCCTGGACCCAACCCAATACTAGATTCCCTCTGCTTCTACGCGACGCGCACGTCTCCCCCCTCCAAGTGACCGTGACAGCGACGTCCGCGCAGGGGTCCACACCCCGAAGCCCAAAGACGGGCGTCTAAGCGTGCCACATCACTTTCACACATGCATCGCGACCCGACGCGGTGTTTTGGTGGCATAGCTACACCCGGGAGGCCACCACTGAAGCTCCGTTAGACTAGGAGATCTAGCCCTTTGACTTTCGCTGGACGGGCTTTGACCAGTGGACTCCTCTACCTGGTTACGATGGGTCAGGAGATAGGAGCATCCCCGAACACGGCCTGGACCCAACCCACCACTATATTCCCTCCGGTTCTACCCGACGCGCACAGCTCCCCCCTCCCAGTGACCGCGCCAACGACGTCCGCGCGGGTGGGTGGGGGGGACACCCCGGACCCCAGGATGGGCGTCTACGCGTGCCACATCACTTTCACACATGCATCACGAGCCGACACGGTGTTTCAGTGGCATAGCTACACCCGGGAGGCCACCACGAAGCTCCGTTAGACCAGGAGATCTAGCCCTTTGTCTTTCACCGGACGGGCTTTAACTAGTGGACTCTTCCACCTGGTTGCGATGGGTCAGCTCATAGGAGCATCCCCGAACACGGCCTGGACCCAACACCAATGGATTCCCTTCGGATCTACCCGACGTGAACGTCTCCCCCCTCCATGTGACCGCAACAACGACGTGCGCGGAGGGGGGCCACATCCCGGAGCCCCAAGACGGGTGTCTACGCATGCCACATCACTTTCACACATGCATCACGACCCGACGCAGTGTTTCGATGGCATAGCTACACCCGGGAGGCCACCACGAAGCTACGTTAGACCAGGAAATCTAGCCCTTTGACTTTTGCGGAGGGACTTTGACCAGTCGACTCTTTCAGCTGGTTGCGATGGGTCAGCACATAGGAGCATCCCCAAACACGGCCTGGACCCAAACCACCACTAGATTCCCTCGGATTCAACCCGACGCGCACGTCTCCCCCCTTCAGGTGACCGCGACAGCGACGTCCGCGGAGGGGGGCCACACCCCGGAGCCCAAAGATAGGCGTATATGCGTGCCACATCACTTTCACACATGCAACACGACCCGACGCGGTGTTTCGGTGGCATAGCTACACCCAGGAGGCCACCACGAAGCTCCCTTAGACCAGGAGATCTAGCCCTTTGACTTTCGCCGGACGGGCTTTGACCAGTGGACTCTTTCACCTGTGTGCGATGGGTCGGCACATAGGAGCATCCCCGAACACGGCCTGGACCCAACCCACCACTAGATTCCCGCTGGTTCTACTCGACGCGCACGTCTCCCCCTCAAAGTTACCGCGACAGCGATGTCCGCGGAGGGGGGCCATACCCCGGAGCCCCAAGACGGGTGTCTAAACGTGCCACATCACTTTCACACATGCATCACGACCCGACGCGGTGTTTCAGTGGCATAGCTACACCGGGAGGCCACCACGAAGCTATGTTAAACAAGGTGATCTAGCCCTTTGACTTTCGCCGGACGGGCTTTGACCAGTGGACTCTTCCACCTGGTTACTATAGGTCACCACATAGGAGCATCCCCGAACACGGCCTGGACTCAAACCACCACTAGATTCCCTCCGGTTCTACCCGACGCGCACGTCTCCCCCCTCAAAGTGACCGCGGCAGCGACGTCCACGGAGGGGGACCACACCCCGGAGCCCCAAGATAGGCGTCTCTGCGTGCCACATCACTTTCAAACATGCATCACGACCCGACGTGGTGTTTCGGTGGCATAGCTACACCCGGGAGGTCACCACGAAGCTCCGTTAAACAAGGAGATCTAGCCCTTTGACTTTCGCCGGACGGGCTTTGACGAGTGGACTCTTCCACCTGTGTGCGATGGGTCAGCACATAGGAGCATCACCGAACACGGCCTGTAACGAACCCACCACTAGAATCCCTCCGGTTCTACCCGACATGCACGTATCCCCCCTCCAAGTGACCGCGACAGCGACATCCACGGAGGGGGGCCACACCCCGGAGCCCAAAGACGGGCGTCTACGCGTGCCACATCAATTTCACACATGCATCACGACCCGACACGGTGTTTCAGTGGCATAGCTATACCCGGGATGCCACCACGAAGCTCCGTTAGACTAGGAGATCTAGCCCGTTGACTTTCGCTGGACGGGCTTTGACCAGTGGACTCTTGCACCTGTGTTCGATGGGTTAGCACATAGGAGCATCCCCGAACACGGCCTGGACCCAAACCACCACTAGATTACCTCCGATACTACCTGACGCGCATGTCTCCCCCCTCCAAGTGACCGCGACAGCGACATCCGCGGAGGGGGGCCTCACCCCGGAGCCCCAAGATAGGCGTCTACGCGTGCCACATCACTTTCACACATGCATCACGACCCGACGAGGTGTTTCGGTGGCATAGCTACACCCGGGAGGCCACCACGAAGCTCCGTTAGACCAGGAGATCTAGCCCTTTGTCTTTCACCGGACGGGCTTTAACCAGTGGACTCTTCCACCTGGTTGCGATGGGTCAGCTCATAGGAGCATCCCCGAACACGGCCTGGACCCAACCCACCAATGTATTCCCTTCGGATCTACCCGACGTGAACGTCTCCCCCCTCCATGTGACCGCGACAGTGACGTGCGCGGAGGGGGGCCACATCCCGGAGCCCCAAGACGGGCGTCTACGCGTGCCACATCACTTTCACACATGCATCACGACCCGACGCGGTGTTTCGATGGCATAGCTACACCCGGGAGGCCACCACGAAGCTACGTTAGACCTGGAAATCTAGCCCTTTGACTTTTGCGGAGGGACTTTGACCAGTGGACTCTTCTACCTGGTTGCGATGGGTCAGCACATAGGAGCATCCCCGAACACGGCCTGGACCCAAACCACCACTAGATTCCCTCGGATTCTACCCGACGCGCACGTCTCCCCCCTTCAGGTGACCGCGACAGCGACGTCCGCGGAGGGCGGCCACACCCCGGAGCCCAAAGATAGGCGTATATGCGTGCCACATCACTTTCACACATGCAAAACGACGCGACGCGGTGTTTCGGTGGCATCGCTACACCCGGGAGGCCACCACGAAGCTCCGTTAGACCAGGAGATCTAGCCCTTTCACTTTCGCCGGACGGGCTTTGACCAGTGGACTCTTTCACCTGTGTGCGATGGGTCGGCACATAGGAGCATCCCCGAACACGGCCTGGACCCAACCCACCACTAGATTCCCGCTGGTTCTACTCGACGCGCACGTCTCCCCCTCCAAGTTACCGCGACAGCGATGTCTCCGGAGGGGGCCATACCCCGGAGCCCCAAGACGGGTGTCTAGACGTGCCACATCACTTTCACACATGCATCATGACCCGACGCGGTGTTTCAGTGGCATAGCTACACCGGGAGGCCACCACGAAGCTATGTTAAACAAGGTGATCTAGCCCTTTGACTTTCGCCGGACGGGCTTTGACCAGTGGACTCTTCCACCTGGTTACTATAGGTCACCACATAGGAGCATCCCCGAACACGGCCTGGACTCAAACCACCACTAGATTCCCTCCGGTTCTACCCGACGCGCACGTCTCCCCCCTCAAAGTGACCGCGGCAGCGACGTCCACGGAGGGGGCCCACACCCCGGAGCCCCAAGATAGGCGTCTTTGCGTGCCACATCACTTTCACACATGCATCACGACCCGATGTGGAGTTTCGGTGGCATAGCTACACCCGGGAGGTCACCACGAAGCTCCGTTAAACAAGGAGATCTAGCCCTTTGACTTTTGCCGGACGGGCTTTCACCAGTGGACTCTTCCACCAGCGTTCGATGGTTTAGCACATAGGAGCATCCCCGAACACGGCCTGGACCCAAACCACCACTAGATTACCTCCGATACTATCCGACGCGCATGTCTCCCCCCTCCAAGTGACCGCGACAGCGACATCCGCAGAGGGGGGCCTCACCCCTGAGCCCCAAGATAGGCGTCTACGCGTGCCACATCACTTTCGCACATGCATCACGACCCGACGCGGTGTTTCGGTGGCATAGCTACACCCGGGAGGTCACCACGAAGCTCCATTAGACCAGGAGATCTAGCCCTTTGACTTTCGCCGGACGGGGTTTGACAAGTGGACTCTTCCACCTGTGTGCGATGGGTCAGCATATGGGAGCATCCCCGAACACGGCCTGGACCCAACCCACCACTAGATTCCCTCCGGTTCTACCCGACGCGCACGTCTCCCCCCTCCAAGTTACCGCGACAGCGATGTCCGCGGAGGGGGTCCACACCCCGGAGCCCCAAGACGGGCGTCTACACGTGGCACATCACTTTCACAAATAGATCACGACCCGACGTGGTGTTTTAGTGGCATAGCTACACCGGGAGGCCACCACGAAGCTACGTTAGACAAGGAGATCTAGCCCTTTGACTTTCGCCGGACGGGCTTTGACAAAAGGACTCTTCCACCTGGTTGCGATGGGCCAGCACAGAGGAGCATCCCCGAACACGGCCTGGACCCAAACCACCACTAGATTCCCTCCGGTTCTACCTCACGCGCTCGTCTCCCCCCTGCAAGTGACCGCGGCAGCGACGTCCGCGGAGGGGGGCCACACCCCGGTGCCCCAAGATAGGCATCTACGCGTGCCACATCACTTTCACACATGCATCATGACCCGACGCGGTGTTTCGGTGGCCTAGCTACACCCAGGAGGTCACCACGAAGCTCCGTGATACTTGGAGATCTAGCCCTTTCACTTTCGCCGGACGGGCTTTGACCACTGGACTCTTCCACCTGCGTGAAATGGGTTAGCACATAGGAGCATCACCAAACACGGCCTGTACCCAACCCACCACTAGATTCCCTCCGGTTCTACCCTACGTGCACGTATCCCCCCTCCAAGTGACCGCGACAGCGACATCCACGGAGGGGGGCCACACCCCGGAGCCCCAAGAGGGGCGTCTACGCGTGCCACATCACTTTCACACATGCATCACGACCTGACACGGTGTTTCAGTGGCATAGCTACACCCGGGAGGCCACCACGAAGCTCCGTTAGACCAGGAGATCTAGCCCTTTGTCTTTCGCCGGACGGGCTTTAACCAGTGGACTCTTCCACCTGGTTGCGATGGGTCAGCACATAGGAGCATCCCCGAACATGGCCTGGACCCAACCCAATACTAGATTCCCTCTGCTTCTACGCGACGCGCACGTCTCCCCCCTCCAAGTGACCGTGACAGCGACGTCCGCGCAGGGGTCCACACCCCGAAGCCCCAAGACGGGCGTCTAAGCGTGCCACATCACTTTCACACATGCATCGCGACCCGACGCGGTGTTTTGGTGGCATAGCTACACCCGGGAGGCCACCACGAAGCTCCGTTAGACTAGGAGATCTAGCCCTTTGACTTTCGCTGGACGGGCTTTGACCAGTGGACTCTTCTACCTGGTTACGATGGGTCAGGAGATAGGAGCATCCCCGAACACGTCCTGGACCCAACCCACCACTATATTCCCTCCGGTTCTACCCGACGCGCACAGCTCCCCCCTCCCAGTGACCGCGCCAACGACGTCCGCGCGGGTGGGTGGGGGGGACACCCCGGACCCCAGGACGGGCGTCTACGCATGCCACATCACTTTCACACATGCATCACGAGCCGACACGGTGTTTCAGTGGCATAGCTACACCCGGGAGGCCACCACGAAGCTCCGTTAGACCAGGAGATCTAGCCCTTTGTCTTTCACCGGACGGGCTTTAACCAGTGGACTCTTCCACCTGGTTGCGATGGGTCAGCTCATAGGAGCATCCCCGAACACGGCCTGGACCCAACCCACCAATGGATTCCCTTCGGATCTACCCGACGTGAACGTCTCCCCCCTCCATGTGACCGCGACAACGACGTGCGCGGAGGGGGGCCACATCCCGGAGCCCCAAGACGGGCATCTACGCGTGCCACATCACTTTCACACATGCATCACGACCCAACGTGGTGTTTCGATGGCATAGCTACACCCGGGAGGCCACCACGAAGCTACGTTAGACCAGGAAATCTAGCCCTTTGACTTTTGCGGAGGGACTTTGACCAGTCGACTCTTTCAGCTGGTTGCGATGGGTCAGCACATAGGAGCATCCCCGAACACGGCCTGGACCCAAACCACCACTAGATTCCCTCGGATTCAACCCGACGCGCACGTCTCCCCCCTTCAGGTGACCGCGACAGCGACGTCCGCGGAGGGGGGCCACACCCCGGAGCCCAAAGATAGGCGTATATGCGTGCCACATCACTTTCACACATGCAACACGACCCGACGCGGTGTTTCGGTGGCATAGCTACACCCGGGAGGCCACCACGAAGCTCCCTTAGACCAGGAGATCTAGCCCTTTCACTTTCGCCGGACGGGCTTTGACCAGTGGACTCTTTCACCTGTGTGCGATGGGTCGGCACATAGGAGCATCCCCGAACACGGCCTGGACCCAACCCACCACTAGATTCCCGCTGGTTCTACTCGACGCGCACGTCTCCCCCTCCAAGTTACCGCGACAGCGATGTCCGCGGAGGGGGGCCATACCCCGGAGCCCCAAGACGGGTGTCTAAACGTGGCCACATCCCTTTCACACATGCATCACGACCCGACGCGGTGTTTCAGTGGCATAGCTACACCGGGAGGCCACCACGAAGCTATGTTAAACAAGGTGATCTAGCCGTTTGACTTTCGCCGGACGGGCTTTGACCAGTGGACTCTTCCACCTGGTTACTATAGGTCACCACATAGGAGCATCCCCGAACACGGCCTGGACGCAAACCACCACTAGATTCCCTCCGGTTCTACCCGACGCGCACGTCTCCCCCCTCAAAGTGACCGCGGCAGCGACGTCCACGGAGGGGGACCACACCCCGGAGCCCCAAGATAGGCGTCTCTGCGTGCCACATCACTTTCACACATACATCACGACCCGACGTGGTGTTTCGGTGGCATAGCTACACCCGGGAGGTCACCACGAAGCTCCGTTAAACAAGGAGATCTAGCCCTTTGACTTTCGCCGGACGGGCTTTGACGAGTGGACTCTTCCACCTGTGTGCGATGGGTCAGCACATCGGAGCATCACCGAACACGGCCTGTAACGAACCCACCACTAGAATCCCTCCGGTTCTACCTGACATGCACGTATCCCCCCTCCAAGTGACCGCGACAGCGACATCCACGGAGGGGGGCCACACCCCGGAGCCCCAAGACGGGCGTCTACGCGTGCCACATCAATTTCACACATGCATCACGACCCGACACGGTGTTTCAGTGGCATAGCTATACCCGGGATGCCACCACGAAGCTCCGTTAGACTAGGAGATCTAGCCCATTGACTTTCGCTGGACGGGCTTTGACCAGTGGACTCTTGCACCTGTGTTCGATGGGTTAGCACATAGGAGCATCCCCGAACACGGCCTGGACCCAAACCACCACTAGATTACCTCCGATACTACCCGACGCGCGTGTCTCCCCCCTCCAAGTGACCGCGACAGCGACATCCGCGGAGGGGGGCCTCACCCCGGAGCCCCAAGATAGGCGTCTACGCGTGCCACATCACTTTCACACATGCATCACGACCCGACGAGGTGTTTCGGTGGCATAGCTACAACCGGGAGGCCATCACGAAGCTCCGTTAGACCTGGAGATCTAGCCCTTGCACTTTCGCCGGACGGGCTTTGACCAGTGGACTCTTTCACCTGTGTGCGATGGGTCGGCACATAGGAGAATCCCCGAACACGGCCTGGACCCAACCCACCACTAGATTCCCGCTGGTTCTACTCGATGCGCACGTCTCCCCCTCCAAGTTACCACGACAGCGATGTCTGCGGAGGGGGCCATACCCCGGAGCCCCAAGACGGGTGTCTAGACGTGCCACATCACTTTCACACATGCATCACGACCCGACGCGGTGTTTCAGTGGCATAGCTACACCGGGAGGCCACCACGAAGCTATGTTAAACAAGGTGATCTAGCCCTTTGACTTTCGCCGGACGGGCTTTGACCAGTGGACTCTTCCACCTGGTTGCTATAGGTCACCACATAGGAGCATCCCCGAACACGGCCTGGACTCAAACCACCACTAGATTCCCTCCGGTTCTACCCGACGCGCATGTCTCCCCCCTCAAAGTGACCACGGCAGCGACGTCCACGGAGGGGGCCCACACCCCGGAGCCCCAAGATAGGCATCTTTGCGTGCCACATCACTTTCACACATGCATCACGACCCGACGTGGAGTTTCGGTGGCATAGGTACACCCGGGAGGTCACCACGAAGCTCCGTTAAACAAGGAGATCTAGCCCTTTGACTTTTGCCGGACGGGCTTTGACCAGTGGACTCTTCCACCTGTGTGCGATGGGTCAGCACATAGGAGCATCACCGAACACGGCCTGTAACGAACCCACCACTAGAATCCCTCCGGTTCTACCCGACATGCACGTATCCCCCTCCAAGTGACCGCGACAGCGACATCCACGGAGGGGGGCCACACCCCGGAGCCCCAAGACGGGCGTCTACGCGTGCCACATCAATTTCACACATGCATCACGACCCGACACGGTGTTTCAGTGGCATAGCTATACCCGGGATGCCACCACGAAGCTCCGTTAGACTAGGAGATCTAGCCCGTTGACTTTCGCTGGACGGGCTTTGACCAGTGGACTCTTGCACCTGTGTTCGATGGGTTAGCACATAGGAGCATCCCCGAACACGGCCTGGACCCAAACCACCACTAGATTACCTCCGATACTACCTGACGCGCATGTCTCCCCCCTCCAAGTGACCGCGACAGCGACATCCGCGGAGGGGGGCCTCACCCCGGAGCCCCAAGACGGGCGTCTACGCGTGCCACATCACTTTCACACATCCATCACGAGCCGACACGGCGTCTCAGTGGCATAGCTACACCCGGGAGGCCACCACGAAGCTCCGTTAGACCAGGAGATCTAGCCCTTTGTCTTTCGCCGGATGGGCTATGACCAGTGGACTCTTCCACCTGTGTGCGATGGGTCAGCATATGGGAGCATCCCCGAACACGGCCTGGACCCAACCCACCACTAGATTCCCTCCGGTTCTCCCTGACGCGCACGTCTCCCCCCTCCTAGTTACCGCGACAGCGATGTCCGCGGAGAGGGTCCACACCCCGGAGCCCCAAGACGGGCGTCTACACGTGCCACATCACTTTCACACATGCATCACGACCCGACGCGGTGTTTTAGTGGCATAGCTACACCGGGAGGCCACCACGAAGCTACGTTAGACAAGGAGATCTAGCCCTTTGACTTTCGCCGGACGGGCTTTGACAAGTGGACTCTTCCACCTGGTTGCGATGGGCCAACACAGAGGAGCATCCCCGAACACGGCCTGGACCCAAACCACCACTAGATTCCCTCCGGTTCTACCCGACGCGCTCGTCTCCCCCCTCCAAGTGACCGCGGCAGCGACGTCCGTGGAGGGGGGCCACACCCCGGTGCCCCAAGATAGGTGTCTAAACGTGCCACATCACTTTCACACATGCATCACGACCCGACGCGGTGTTTCGGTGGCATAGCTACACCCGGGAGGTCACCACGAAGCTCCGTTATACTTGAGGATCTAGCCCTTTCACTTTCGCCGGACGGGCTTTGACCACTGGACTCTTCCACCTGGTTACTATAGGTCACCACATAGGAGCATCCCCGAACACGGACTGGACTCAAACCACCACTAGATTCCCTCCGGTTCTACCCGACGCGCACGTCTCCCCCCTCAAAGTGACCGTGGCAGCGACGTCCACGGAGGGGGACCACACCCCGGAGCCCCAAGATAGGCGTCTCTGCGTGCCACATCACTTTCACACATGCATCACGACCCGACGTGGTATTTCAGTGGCATAGCTACACCCGGGAGGTCACCAGGAAGCTCCGTTAAACAAGGAGATCTAGCCCTTTGAGTTTCGCCGGACGGGCTTTGACGAGTGGACTCTTCCACCTGTGTGCGATGGGTCCGCACATAGGAGCATCACCGAACACGGCCTGTAACGAACCCACCACTAGAATCCCTCCGGTTCTACCCGACATGCACGTATCCCCCCTCCAAGTGACCGCGACAGCGACATCCACGGAGGGGGGCCACACCCCGGAGCCCCAACACGGGCGTCTACGCGTGCCACATCAATTTCACACATGCATCACGACCCGACACTGGTGTTTCAGTGGCATAGCTATACCCGGGATGCCACCACGAAGCTCCGTTAGACTAGGAGATCTAGCCCATTGACTTTCGCTGGACGGGCTTTGACCAGTGGACTCTTGCACCTGTGTTCGATGGGTTAGCACATAGGAGCATCCCCGAACACGGCCTGGACCCAAACCACCACTAGATTACCTCCGATACTACCCGACGCGCATGTCTCCCCCCTCCAAGTGACCGCGACAGCGACATCCGCGGAGGGGGGCCTCACCCCGGAGCCCCAAGATAGGCGTCTACGCGTGCCACATCACTTTCACACATGCATCACGACCCGACGAGGTGTTTCGGTGGCATAGCTACACCCGGGAGGCCACCACGAAGCTCCGTTAGACCAGGAGATCTAGCCCTTTGTCTTTCAGCGGACGGGCTTTAACCAGTGGACTCTTCCACCTGGTTGCGATGGGTCAGCTCATAGGAGCATCCCCGAACACGGCCTGGACCCAACCCACCAATGGATTCCCTTCGGATCTACCCGACGTGAACGTCTCCCCCCTCCATGTGACTGCGACAGTGACGTGCGCGGAGGGGGGCCACATCCCGGAGCCCCAAGACGGGCGTCTACGCGTGCCACATCACTTTCACACATGCATCACGACCCGACGCAGTGTTTCGATGGCATAGCTACACCCGGGAGGCCACCATGAAGCTACGTTAGACCTGGAAATCTAGCCCTTTGACTTTTGCGGAGGGACTTTGACCAGTGGACTCTTCTACCTGGTTGCGATGGGTCAGCACATAGGAGCATCCCCGAACACGGCCTGGACCCAAACCACCACTAGATTCCCTCGGATTCTACCCGACGCGCACGTCTCCCCCCTTCAGGTGACCACGACAGCGACGTCCGTGGAGGGGGGCCACACCCCGGAGCCCAAAGATAGGCGTATATGCGTGCCACATCACTTTCACACATGCAAAACGACCTGACGCGGTGTTTCGGTGGCATAGCTACACCCAGGGAGGCCACCACGAAGCTCCGTTAGACCAGGAGATCTAGCCCTTTCACTTTCGCCGGACGGGCTTTCACCAGTGGACTCTTTCACCTGTGTGCGATGGGTCGGCACATAGGAGCATCCCCGAACACGGCCTGGACCCAGCCCACCACTAGATTCCCGCTGGTTCTACTCGACGCGCACGTCTCCCCCTCCAAGTTACCGCGACAGCGATGTCTGCGGAGGGGGCCATACCCCGGAGCCCCAAGACGGGTGTCTAGATGTGCCACATCACTTTCACACATGCATCACGACCCGACGCGGTGTTTCAGTGGCATAGCTACACCGGGAGGCCACCACGAAGCTATGTTAAACAAGGTGATCTAGCCCTTTGACTTTCGCCGGACGGGCTTTGACCAGTGGACTCTTCCACCTGGTTGCTATAGGTCACCACATAGGAGCATCCCCGAACACGGCCTGGACTCAAACCACCACTAGATTCCCTCCGGTTCTACCCGACGCGCACGTCTCCCCCCTCAAAGTGACCGCGGCAGCGACGTCCATGGAGGGGGCCCACACCCCGGAGCCCCAAGATAGGCGTCTTTGCGTGCCACATCACTTTCACACATGCATCACGACCCGACGTGGAGTTTCGGTGGCATAGCTACACCCGGGAGGTCTTCACGAAGCTCCGTTAAACAAGGAGATCTAGCCCTTTGACTTTTGCCGGACGGGCTTTGACCAGTGGACTCTTCCACCTGTGTGCGATGGGTCAGCACATAGGAGCATCACCGAACACGGCCTGTAACGAACCCACCCCTAGAATCCCTCCGGTTCTACCCGACATGCACGTATCCCCCCTCCAAGTGACCGCGACAGCGACATCCACGGAGGGGGGCCACACCCCGGAGCCCCAAGACGGGCGTCTACGCGTGCCACATCAATTTCACACATGCATCACGACCCGACACGGTGTTTCAGTGGCATAGCTATGCCCGGGATGCCACCACGAAGCTCCGTTAGACTAGGAGATCTAGCCCGTTGACTTTCGCTGGACGGGCTTTGACCAGTGGACTCTTGCACCTCTGTTCGATGGGTTAGCACATAGGAGCATCCCCGAACACGGCCTGGACCCAAACCACCACTAGATTACCTCCGATACTACCTGACGCGCATGTCTCCCCCTCCAAGTGACCGCGACAGCGACATCCGCGGAGGGGGGCCTCACCCCGGAGCCCCAAGACGGGCGTCTACGGGTGCCACATCACTTTCACACATCCATCACGAGCCGACACGGCGTCTCAGTGGCATAGCTACACCCGGGAGGCCACCACGAAGCTCCGTTAGACCAGGAGATCTAGCCCTTTGTCTTTCGCCGGATGGGCTATGACCAGTGGACTCTTCCACCTGTGTGCGATGGGTCAGCATATGGGAGCATCCCCGAACACGGCCTGGACCCAACCCACCACTAGATTCCCTCCGGTTCTACCCGACGCGCTCGTCTCCCCCCTCCAAGTGACCGCGGCAGCGACGTTCGCGGAGGGGGGCCACACCCCGGTGCCCCAAGATAGGCGTCTACGCGTGCCACATCACTTTCACACATGCATCACGACCCGACGCGGTGTTTCGGTGGCATAGCTACACCCGGGAGGTCACCACGAAGCTCCGTTATACTTGAGGATCTAGCCCTTTCACTTTCGCCGGACGGGCTTTGACCAGTGGACTCTTCCACCTGTGTGCGATGGGTCAGCACATAGGAGCATCACTGAACACGGCCTGTACCCAACCCACCACTAGATTCCCTCCGGTTCTACCCTACGTGCACGTATCCCCCCTCCAAGTGACCGTGACAGCGACATCCACGGAGGGGGGCCACACCCCGGAGCCCCAAGACGGGCGTCTACGCGTGCCACATCACTTTCACACATGCATCACGACCTGACACGGTGTTTCAGTGGCATAGCTACACCCGGGAGGCCACCACGAAGCTCCGTTAGACCAGGAGATCTAGCCCTTTGTCTTTCGCCGGACGGGCTTTAACCTGTGGACTCTTCCACCTGGTTGCGATGGGTCAGCACATAGGAGCATCCCCGAACATGGCCTGGACCCAACCCAATACTAGATTCCCTCTGCTTCTACGCGACGCGGACGTCTCCCCCCTCCAAGTGACCGTGACAGCGACGTCCGCGCAGGGGGCCACACCCCGAAGCCCCAAGACGGGCGTCTAAGCGTGCCACATCACTATCACACATGCATCGCGACCCGACGCGGTGTTTCGGTGGCATAGCTACACCCGGGAGGCCACCACGAAGCTCCGTTAGACTAGGAGATCTAGCCCTTTGACTTTCGCCGGACGGGCTTTGACCAGTGGACTCTTCTACCTGGTTACGATGGGTCAGGAGATAGGAGCATCCCCGAACACGGCCTGGACCCAACCCACCACTATATTCCCTCCGGTTCTACCCGACGCGCACAGCTCCCCCCTCCAAGTGACCGCGCCAACGACGTCCGCGCGGGTGGGTGGGGGGGACACCCCGAAGCCCCAAGACGGGCGTCTACGCGTGCCACATCACTTTCACACATGCATCACGGGCCGACATGGTGTTTCAGTGGCATAGCTACACCCGGGAGGCCACCACGAAGCTCCGTTAGACCAGGAGATCTAGCCCTTTGTCTTTCACGGGACGGGCTATGACCAGTGGACTCGTCCACCTAGTTGTGATGGGTCAACACATAGGAGCATCCCCGAACACGGCCTGGACCCAACCCACCAATAGATTCCCTCCGGTTCTACCCGACGTGAACGTCTCCCCCCTCCATGTGACAGCGACAGCGACGTGCGCATAGGGGGGGCCACATCCCGGAGCCCCAAGACGGGCGTCTACGCGTGCCACATCACTTTCACACATGCATCACGACCCGACGCGGTGTTTCGGTGGCATAGCTACACCCGGGAGGTCACCACAAGCTCCATTAGACCAGGAGATCTAGCCCTTTGACTTTCGCCGGACGGGCTTTGACAAGTGGACTCTTCCACCTGTGTGCGATGGGTCAGCATATGGGAGCATCCCAGAACACGGCCTGGACCCAACCCACCACTAGATTCCCTCCGGTTCTACCCGACACGCACGTCTCCCCCCTCCAAGTCACCGCGGCAGCGATGTCCGCGGAGGGGGGCCACACCCCGGTGCCCCAAGATAGGCGTCTACGCGTGCCCATCACTTTCACACATGCATCACGACCCGACGCGGTGTTTCGGTGGCATAGCTACACCCGGGAGGTCACCACGAAGCTCCGTTATACTTGGAGATCTAGCCCTTTCACTTTCGCCGGACGGGCTTTGACCAGTGGACTCTTCCACTTGTGTGCGATGGGTCAGCACATAGGAGCATCACCGAACACGGCCTGTACCCAACCCACCACTAGATTCCCTCCGGTTCTAAACTACGTGCACGTATCCCCCCCTCCAAGTGACCGCGACAGCGACATCCACGGAGGGGGGCCACACCCCGGAGCCCCAAGACGGGCGTCTACGCGTGCCACATCACTTTCACACATGCATCACGACCTGACACGGTGTTTCAGTGGCATAGCTACACCCGGGAGGCCACCACGAAGCTCCGTTAGACCAGGAGATCTAGACCTTTGCCTTTCGCCGGACGGGCTTTAACCAGTGGACTCTTCCACCTGGTTGCGATGGGTCAGCACATAGGAGCATCCCCGAACATGGCCTGGACCCAACCCAATACTAGATTCCCTCTGCTTCTACGCGACGCGCACGTCTCCCCCCTCCAAGTAACCGTGACAGCGACGTCCGCGCAGGGGGCCACACCCCGAAGACCCAAGACGGGCGTCTAAGCGTGCCACATCACTTTCACACATGCATCGCGACCCGACGAGGTGTTTCGGTGGCATAGCTACACCTGGGAGGCCACCACGAAGCTCCGTTAGACTAGGAGACCTAGCCCTTTGACTTTCGCCGGACGGGCTTTGACCAGTGGACTCTTCTACCTTGTTGCGATGGGTCAGGAGATAGGAGCATCCCCGAACACGGCCTGGACCCAACCCACCACTATATTCCCTCCGGTTCTACCCGACGCGCACAGTTCCCCCCTCCAAGTGACCGCGCCAACGACGTCCGCGCGGGTGGGTGGGGGGGACACCCCGGAGCCCCAAGACGGGCGTCTACGTGTGCCACATCACTTTCACACATGCATCACGAGCCGACATGGTGTTTCATTGGCATAGCTACACACGGGAGGCCACCGCGAAGCTCCGTTAGACCAGGAGATCTAGCCCTTTGTCTTTCACGGGACGGGCTATGACCAGTGGACTCGTCCACCTAGTTGTGATGGGTCAACACATAGGAGCATCCCCGAACACGGCCTGGACCCATCCCACCAATAGATTCCCTCCGGTTCTACCCGACGTGAACGTCTCCCCCCTCCATGTGACAGCGACAGCGACGTGCGCATAGGGGGGGCCACATCCCGGAGCCCCAAGACGGGCGTCTACGCGTGCCACATCACTTTCACACATGCATCACGACCCGACGCGGTGTTTCGGTGGCATAGCTACACCCGGGAGGTCACCACAAGCTCCATTAGACCAGGAGATCTAGCCCTTTGACTTTCGCCGGACGGGCTTTGACAAGTGGACTCTTCCACCTGTGTGCGATGGGTCAGCATATGGGAGCATCCCAGAACACGGCCTGGACCCAACCCACCACTAGATTCCCTCCGGTTCTACCCGACACGCACGTCTCCCCCCTCCAAGTCACCGCGGCAACGATGTCCGCGGAGGGGGGCCACACCCCGGTGCCCCAAGATAGGCGTCTACGCGTGCCCATCACTTTCACACATGCATCACGACCCGACGCGGTGTTTCGGTGGCATAGCTACACCCGGGAGGTCACCACGAAGCTCCGTTATACTTGGAGATCTAGCCCTTTCACTTTCGCCGGACGGGCTTTGACCAGTGGACTCTTCCACTTGTGTGCGATGGGTCAGCACATAGGAGCATCACCGAACACGGCCTGTACCCAACCCACCACTAGATTCCCTCCGGTTCTAAACTACGTGCACGTATCCCCCCCTCCAAGTGACCGCGACAGCGACATCCACGGAGGGGGGCCACACCCCGGAGCCCCAAGACGGGCGTCTACGCGTGCCACATCACTTTCACACATGCATCACGACCTGACACGGTGTTTCAGTGGCATAGCTACACCCGGGAGGCCACCACGAAGCTCCGTTAGACCAGGAGATCTAGACCTTTGCCTTTCGCCGGACGGGCTTTAACCAGTGGACTCTTCCACCTGGTTGCGATGGGTCAGCACATAGGAGCATCCCCGAACATGGCCTGGACCCAACCCAATGATAGATTCCCTCTGCTTCTACGCGACGCGCACGTCTCCCCCCTCCAAGTAACCGTGACAGCGACGTCCGCGCAGGGGGCCACACCCCGAAGCCCCAAGACGGGCGTCTAAGCGTGCCACATCACTTTCACACATGCATCGCGACCCGACGAGGTGTTTCGGTGGCATAGCTACACCTGGGAGGCCACCACGAAGCTCCGTTAGACTAGGAGACCTAGCCCTTTGACTTTCGCCGGACGGGCTTTGACCAGTGGACTCTTCTACCTTGTTGCGATGGGTCAGGAGATAGGAGCATCCCCGAACACGGCCTGGACCCAACCCACCACTATATTCCCTCCGGTTCTACCCGACGCGCACAGTTCCCCCCTCCAAGTGACCGCGCCAACGACGTCCGCGCGGGTGGGTGGGGGGGACACCCCGGAGCCCCAAGACGGGCGTCTACGTGTGCCACATCACTTTCACACATGCATCACGAGCCGACATGGTGTTTCATTGGCATAGCTACACACGGGAGGCCACCGCGAAGCTCCGTTAGACCAGGAGATCTAGCCCTTTGTCTTTCGCCGGACGGGCTATGACCCGTGGACTCGTCCACCTGGTTGTGATGGGTCAGCACATAGGAGCAATCCGAACACGGCTTGAACCCAACCCACCGATAGATTCCCTCCGGTTCTACCCGACGTGAACGAGGGGGGGCCACACCTTGGTGTCCCAAGATAGGCGTCTACGCGTGCCACATCAGTTTCACACATGCATCACGACCCGACGTGGTGTTTCGGTGGCATAGCTACACCCGGGAGGTCACCCCGAGGCTCTGTTATACTTGGAGATCAAGCCCTTTGACTTTCGCCGGACGGGCTTTGACCAGCTGACTCTTCCACCTGTGTGCGATGGGTCAGCACATAGGAGCATCACCGAACATGGCCTGTACCCAACCCACCACTGGATTCCCTCCGGTTCTACCCGACGTGCACGTATCCCCCCTCCAAGTGACCGCGACAGCGACGTCCACTGAGGGGGGCCACACCCTGGAGCCCCAAGACGGGCGTCTATGCATGCCACATCACTTTGACACATGCATCATGACCCGACATGGTGTTTCAGTGGCATAGCTACACCCGGGAGGCCACCAGGAAGCTCCGTTAGACCAGAAGATCTAGCCCTTCTTCTTTCACCGGACGGGCTTTAACCAGTGGACTCTTCCATTTGGTTGCGATGGGTCAACACATAGGAGCATCCCCGAACACGGCCTGGACCCAACCCACCACTAGATTCCCTCCGGTTCTACCCGACTCGCACGTCTCCCCCCTCCAAGTTACCGCGACAGCGATGTCCGCGGAGGGGGGCCACACCCTAGGAGCCCCAAGACGGGCATCTACATGTGCCACATCACTTTCACACATGCATCACGACCCGACGCGGTATTTCGATGGCATAGCTACAACCGGGAGGCCACCACGACGCTCCGTTAGACCAGGAGAGCTAGCCCTTTGACTTTTGCTGGACGGACTTTGACAAGTGGACTCTTCCACCTGGTTGCGATGGGTCAGCACATAGGAGCATCCCCGAACAGGGCCTGGACCCAAACCACCACTAGATTCCCTCCGGTTCTACCCGACGCGCACGTCTCCCCCCTCCAAGTGACCGTGTCAGCGACGTCCGCGCAGGGGGACAACACCCCGAAGCCCCAAGACGGGCGTCTAAGCGTGCCACATCACTTTCACACATGCATCACGACCCGACGCGGTGTTTCGGTGGCATAGCTACACCCGGGAGGCCACCACGAACCTCCGTTAGACCAGGAGATCTAGCCCTTTGACTTTTTCTGGACGGACTTTGACAAGTGGACTCTTCCACCTGGTTGCGATGGGTCAACACATAGGAGCATCCCCAAACACGGCCTGGACCCAAACCAGCACTAGATTCCCTCCGGTTCTACCCGACGCGCACGTCTCCCCCCTTCCAATGACCGCGGCAGCGACGTCCGCGGAGGGGGGGGCCACACCTTGGTGTCCCAAGATAGGCGTCTACGCGTGCCACATCAGTTTCACACATGCATCACGACCCGACGTGGTGTTTCGGTGGCATAGCTACACCCGGGAGGTCACCCCGAGGCTCTGTTATACTTGGAGATCAAGTCCTTTGACGTTCGCCGGACGGGCTTTGACCAGCTGACTCTTCCACCTGTGTGCGATGGGTCAGCACATAGGAGCATCACCGAACACGGCCTGTACCCAACCCACCACTAGATTCCGTCTGGTTCTACCCGACGTGCACGTATCCCCCCTCCAAGTGACCGCGACAGCGACGTCCACTAAGGGGGGCCACACCCTGGAGCCCCAAGACGGGCGTCTATGCATGCCACATCACTTTGACACATGCATCATGACCCGACATGGTGTTTCAGTGGCATAGCTACACCCGGGAGGCCACCAGGAAGCTCCGTTAGACCAGAAGATCTAGCCCTTCTTCTTTCAACGGACGGGCTTTAACCAATGGACTCTTCCATTTGGTTGCGATGGGTCAACACATAGGAGCATCCCCGAACACGGCCTGGACCCAACCCACCACTAGATTCCCTCCGGTTCTACCCGACTCGCACGTCTCCCCCCTCCAAGTGACCATGTCAACGACATCCGCGAGGGGGGCCACACCCCGAAGCCCCAAGACGGGCGTCTAAGCGTGCCACATCACTTTCACACATGCATCACGACCCGACGCGGTGTTTCAGTGGCATAGCTACACCCGGGAGGCCACCACGAAGCTCCGTTAGACTAGGAGATCTAGCCCTTTGACTTTCGCCGGACGGGCTTGGACCAGTGGACTCTTCTACCTGGTTACGATGGGTCAGCACATAGGAGCATCCCCGAACACGGCCTGGACCCAACCCACCACTACATTCCCTCCGGTTCTACCCGACGCGCACGTCTCCCCCCTCCAAGTGACCGCGACAGCGACGTCCGCGCGGGTGGGTGGGGGGGACACTCCGGAGCCCCAAGACGGGCGTCTACGCGTGCCACATTACTTTCAGACATCCATCACGAGCCGACACGGTGTCTCAGTGGCATAGCTACACCCGGGAGGCCACCACGAAGCTCCGTTAGACCAGGAGATCTAGCCCTTTGTCTTTCGCCAGATGGGCTATGACCTGTGGACTCTTCCACCTGTGTGCGATGGGTCAGCATATGGGAGCATCCCCGAACACGGCCTGGACCCAAACCACCACTAGATTCCCTCCGGTTCTACCCGACGCGCACGTCTCCCCCCTCCAAGTTACCGCGACAGCGATGTCCGCGGAGGGGGTCCACACCCCGGAGCCCCAAGACGGGCGTCTACACGTGCCACATCACTTTCACACATGCATCACGACCCGACGCGGTGTTTTAGTGGCATAGCTACACCGGGAGGCCACCACGAAGCTACGTTAGACAGGGAGATCTAGCCCTTTGACTTTCGCCGGACGGGCTTTGACAAGTGGACTATTCCACCTGGTTGTGATGGGCCAGCATAGACGAGCATCCCCGAACACGGCCTGGACCCAAACCACCACTAGATTCCCTCCGGTTCTACCCGACGCGCTCATCTATCCCCTCCAAGTGACCGCGGCAGCGACGTCCGCGGAGGGGGGCCTCACCCCGGTGCCCCAAGATAGGCGTCTACGCATGCCACATCACTTTCACACATGCATCACGACCCGACGCGGTGTTTCGGTGGCATAGCTACACCCGGGAGGTCACCACGAAGCTCCGTTATACTTGGAGATCTAGCCCTTTCACTTTCGCCGGACGGGCTTTGACCAGTGGACTCTTCCACCTGTGTGCGATGGGTCAGCACATAGGAGCATCACCGAACACGGCCTGTACCCAACCCACCACTAGATTCCCTCCGGTTCTACCCGACGAGCACGTCACCCCCCTCCAAGTGACCGCGACAGCAATGTCCGCGGAGGGGGGCCACACCCAGGAGCCCCAAGACGGGCATCTACACATGCCACATCACTTTCACACATGCATCACGACCCGACGCGGTATTTCGATGGCATAGCTACAACCGGGAGGCCACCACGACGCTCCGTTACACCAGGAGAGCTAGCCCTTTGACTTTTGCTGGACGGACTTTGACAAGTGGACTCTTCCACCTAGGTTGCAATGGGTCAGCACATAGGAGCATCCCCGAACAGGGCCTGGACCCAAACCACCACTAGATTCCCTCCGGTTCTACCCGACGCGCACGTCTCCCCCCTCCAAGTTACCGTGTCAGCGACGTCCGCGCAGGGGGACAACACCCCGAAGCCCCAAGACGTGCGTCTAAGCGTGCCACATCACTTTCACACATGCATCACGACCCGACGCGGTGTTTCGGTGGCATAGCTACACCCGGGAGGCCACCACGAAGCTCCGTTAGACTAGGAGATCTAGCCCTTTGACTTTCGCCGCACGGGCTTTGACCAGTGCACTCTTCTACCTGGTTACGATGGGTCAGCACATAGGAGCATCCCCGAACACGGCCTGGACCCAGCCCACCACTAGATTCCCTCCGGTTCTACCCGACGAGCATGTCACCCCCCTCCAAGTTACCGCGACAGTGATGTCCGCGGAGGGGGGGCCACACCCAGGAGCCCCAAGACGGGCATCTACACGTGCCACTCACTTTCACACATGCATCACGACCCGACGCGGTATTTCGATGGGATAGCTACACCCGGGAGGCCACCACGACGCTCCGTTAGACCAGGAGATCTAGCCCTTTGACTTTTGCTGGACGGACTTTGACAAGTGGACTCTTCCACCTGGTTGCGATGGGTCAACACATAGGAGCATCCCCGAACACGGCCTGGACCCAAACCAGCACTAGATTCCCTCCGGTTCTACCCGACGCGCACGTCTCCCCCCTTCCAATGACCGCGGCAGCGACGTCCGCAGAGGGGGGGCCACACCTTGGTGTCCCAAGATAGGCGTCTACGCGTGCCACATCAGTTTCACACATGCATCACGACCCGACGTGGTGTTTCGGTGGCATAGCTACACCCGGGAGGTCACCCCGAGGCTCTGTTATACTTGGAGATCAAGTCCTTTGACTTTCGCCAGACGGGCTTTGACCAGCTGACTCTTCCACCTGTGTGCGATGGGTCAGCACATAGGAGCATCACCGAACACGGCCTGTACCCAACCTACCACTAGATTCCCTCCGGTTCTACCCGACGTGCACGTATCCCCCCTCCAAGTGACCGCGACAGCGACGTCCACTGAGGGGGGCCGCACCCTGGAGCCCCAAGACGGGCGTCTATGCATGCCACATCACTTTGACACATGCATCATGACCCGACATGGTGTTTCAGTGGCATAGCTACACCCGGGAGGCCACCAGGAAGCTCCGTTACACCAGAAGATCTAGCCCTTCTTCTTTCGCCGGACGGGCTTTAACCAGTGGACTCTTCCATTTGGTTGCGATGGGTCAACACATAGGAGCATCCCCGAACACGGCCTGGACCCAACCCACCACTAGATTCCCTCCGGTTCTACCCGACTCGCACGTCTCCCCCCTCCAAGTGCCCATGTCAGCGACGTCCGCGAGGGGGGCCACACCCTGAAGCCCCAAGACGGGCGTCTAAGCGTGCCACATCACTTTCACACATGCATCACGACCCGACGCGGTGTTTCAGTGGCATAGCTACACCCGGGAGGCCACCATGAAGCTCCGTTAGACTAGGAGATCTAGCCCTTTGACTTTCGCCGGACGGGCTTTGACCAGTGGACTCTTCTACCTGGTTACGATGGGTCAGCACATAGGAGCATCCCCGAACACGGCCTGGACCCAACCCACCACTATATTCCCTCCGGTTCTACCCGACGCGCACGTCTCCCCCCTCCAAGTGACCGCGACAGCGACGTCCGCGCGGGTGGGTGGGGTGGACACTCCGGAGCCCCAAGACGGGCGTCTACGCGTGCCACATCACTTTCACACATCCATCACGAGCCGACACGGTGTCTCAGTGGCATAGCTACACCCGGGAGGCCACCACGAAGCACCGTTAGACCAGGAGATCTAGACCTTTGTCTTCCGCCGGATGGGCTATGACCAGTGGACTCTTCCACCTGTGTGCGATGGGTCAGCATATGGGAGCATCCCCGAACACGGCCTGGACCTAAACCACCACTAGATTCCCTCCGGTTCTACCCGACGCGCACGTCTCCCCCCTCCAAGTTACCGCGACAGCGATGTCCGCGGAGGGGGTCCACACCCCGGAGCCTCAAGACGGGCGTCTACACGTGCCACATCACTTTCACACATGCATCACGACCCGACGCGGTGTTTTAGTGGCATAGCTACACTGGCAGGCCACCACGAAGCTACGTTAGACAAGGAGATCTAGCCCTTTGACTTTCGCCGGACGGGCTTTGACAAGTGGACTATTCCACCTGGTTGCGATGGGCCAGCATAGAGGAGCATCCCCGAACACGGCCTGGACCCAAACCACCACTAGATTCCCTCTGGTTCTACCCGACGCGCTCGTCTCCCCCCTCCAAGTGACCGCGGCAGCGACGTCCGCGGAGGGGGGCCTCACCCCGGTGCCCCAAGATAGGCGTCTACGCGTGCCACATCACTTTCACACATGCATCACGACCCGACGCGGTGTTTCGGTGGCATAGCTACACCCGGGAGTTCACCACGAAGCTCCGTTATACTTGGAGATCTAGCCCTTTCACTTTCGCCGGACGGGCTTTGACCAGTGGACTCTTCCACCTGTGTGCGATGGGTCAGCACATAGGAGCATCACCGAACAGGGCCTGTACCCAACCCACCACTAGATTCCCTCCGGTTCTACCCGACGAGCACGTCACCCCCCTCCAAGTTACCGCGACAGCGATGTCCGCGGAGGGGGGCCACACCCAGGAGCCCCAAGACGGGCATCTACATGCGCCACATCACTTTCACACATGCATCACAACCCGACGCGGTATTTCGATGGCATAGCTACAACCGGGAGGCCACCACGACGCTCCGTTAGACCAGGAGAGCTAGCCCTTTGACTTTTGCTCGACGGACTTTGACAAGTGGACTCTTCCACCTGGTTGCGATGGGTCAGCACATAGGAGCATCCCCGAACAGGGCCTGGACCCAAACCACCACTAGATTCCCTCCGATTCTACCCGACGCGCACGTCTCCCCCCTCCAAGTGACCGTGTCAGCGACGTCCGCGCTGGGGGACAACACCCCGAAGCCCCAAGACAGGCGTCTAAGCGTGCCACATCACTTTCACACATGCATCACGACCCGACGCGGTGTTTCGGTGGCATAGCTACACCCGGGAGGCCATCACGAAGCTCCCTTAGACTAGGAGATCTAGCCCTTTGACTTTCGCCGGACGGGCTTTGACCAGTGGACTCTTCTACCCGGTTACGATGGGTCAGCACATAGGAGCATCCCCGAACACGGCCTGGACCCAACCCACCACTAGATTCCCTCCGGTTCTACCGGACGAGCACGTCACCCCCCCTCCAAGTTACCGCGACAGCGATGTCCGCGGAGGGGGGCCACACCCAGGAGCCCGAAGATGGGCATCTACACGTGCCACTCACTTTCACACATGCATCACGACCCGACGCGATATTTCGATGGCATAGCTACACCCCGGAGGCCACCACGACGCTCCGTTAGACCAGGAGATCTAGCCCTTTGACTTTTGCTGGACGGACTTTGACAAGTGGATTCTTCCACCTGGTTGCGATGGGTCAACACATAGGAGTATCCGCGAACACGACCTGGACCCAAACCGCCACTAGATTCCCTCCGGTTCTACCAGACGCGCACGTCTCCCCCCTTCCAATGACCGCGGCAGCGACGTCCGCGGAGGGGGGGCCACACCTCGGTGCCCCAAGATAGGCGTCTACGCGTGCCACATCAGTTTCACACATGCATCATGACCCGACGTGGTGTTTCGGTGGCATAGCTACACCCGGGAGGTCACCCCGAGGCTCTGTTATACTTGGACATCTAGCCCTTTGAATTTCGCCGGACGGGCTTTGACCAGCTGACTCTTCCACCTGTGTGCGATGGGTCAGCACATAGAAGCATCACCGAACACGGCCTGTACCCAACCCACCACTAGATTCCCTCCGGTTCTACCCGACGTGCACGTATCCCCCCTCCAAGTGACCGTGACAGCGACGTCCACGGAGGGGGGCCACACCCTGGAGCCCCAAGACGGGCGTCTATGCATGCCACATCACTTTCACACATGCATCATGACCCGACACGGTGTTTCAGTGGCATAGCTACACCCGGGAGGCCACCAGGAAGCTCCGTTAGACCAGAAGATCTAGCCCTTCTTCTTTCGCCGAATGGGCTGTAACCAGTGGACTCTTCCATTTGGTTGCGATGGGTCAACACATAGGAGCATCCCCGAACACGGCCTGGACCCAACCCACCACTAGATTCCCTCCGGTTCTACCCGACTCGCACGTCTCCCCCCTCCAAGTGACCATGTCAGCGACGTCCGCGCAGGGGGGGCCACACCCCGAAGCCCCAAGACGGGCGTCTAGGCGTGCCACATCACTTTCACACATGCATCACGACCCGACGCGGTGTTTCAGTGGCATAGCTACACCCGGGAGGCCACCACGAAGCTCCGTTAGACTAGGAGATCTAGCCCTTTGACTTTCGCCGGACAGGCTTTGACCAGTGGACTCTTCTACCTGATTACGATGGGTCAACACATAGGAGCATCCCCGACCACGGCCTGGACCCAACCCACCACTATATTCCCTCCGGTTCTACCCGACGCGCACCTCTCCCCCCTCCAAGTGACCGCGACAGCGACGTCCGCGCGGGTGGGTGGGGGGGACACTCCGGAGCCCCTAGACGGGCGTCTACGCGTGCCACATCACTTTCACACATGCATCATGACCCGACACGGTGTTTCAGTGGCATAGCTACACCCGGGAGGCCACCAGGAAGCTCCGTTAGACCAGAAGATCTAGCCCTTCTTCTTTCGCCGAACGGGCTTTAACCAGTGGACTCTTCCATTTGGTTGCGATGGGTCAACACATAGGAGCATCCCCGAACACGGCCAGGAGCCAACCCACCACTATATTCCCTCCGGTTCTACCCGACGCGCACGTCTCCCCCCTCCAAGTGACCGCGACAGCGACGTCCGCGCGGGTGGGTGGGGGGGACACTCCGGAGCCCCAAGACGGGCGTCTAAGCGTGCCACATCACTTTCACACATGCATCACGACCCGACGCGGTGTTTCGATGTCATATCTAGACCCGGGAGGCCACTACGAAGCTCCGTTAGACTAGGTGATCTAGCCCTTTGTCTTTCGCCAGACGGGCTTTGACCAGTGGACTCTTCCACCTGGTTGCGATGTGTCAGCACATAGGAGCATCCCCGAACACGGTCTGGACCCAAACCACCACTAGATTCCCTCCGGTTCTACCCGACGCACACGTCTCCCCCCTACAAGTGACCGGGACCGTGACATCCGCGCGGGTGGGTGGGGGGGACACCCCGGAGCACCAAGACGCGCGTCTACGCGTGCCACATCACTTTCACACATGCATCACGAGCCGACACGGTGTTACAGTGGCATAGCTACACCCGGGAGGCCACCACGAAGCTCCGTTAGAGCAGGAGATCTAGCCCTTTTTCTTTTGCCGGACGGGCTATGACCAGTGGACTCGTCCACCTGGTTGTGATGGGTCAGCACATAGGAGCATCCCCGAACACGGCCTGGACCCAACCCACCAATAGATTCCCACCGGTTTTACCCGACGTGAACGTCTCCCCCCTCCATGTGACCCCGACAGCGACGTGCGCGGAGGGGGGGCCACATCCCGGAGCCCCAAGACGGGTGTCTACGCATGCCACATCACTTCACACATGGATCACGACCCGATGCGGTGTTTTAGTGGCATAGCTACACCCGGGAGACCACCACGAAGCTCCATTAGACTAGGAGATCTAGCCCTTTGACTTTCGTCGGACGGGCTTTGACCAGTGGACTCTACTACCTGGTTATGATGGGTCAGCACATAGGAGCATCCCCGAACAAGTCCTGGACCCAACACACCACTAGATTCCCTCCGGGTCTACCCGATGCGCACGTCTCCCCCCTCCAAGTGACCGCGATAGCGACGTCCGCGCGAGTGGGTGGTGGGCACACCCCAGAGCCCCAGGACGGGCGTCTACGCGTGCCACATCACTTTCACACATGCATCACGAGCCGACACGATGTTTCAGTGGCATAGCTACACCCGGGAGGCCACCACGAAGCTCCGTTAGACCAGGAGATCTAGCCCTTTGTCTTTCGCCGGACGGGCTTTAACCAGTGGACTCTTCCACCTGGTTGCGATGGGTCAGCTCATAGGAGCATCCCCGAACACGGCCTTGACCCAACCCACCACTGGATTCCCTCCGGATCTACCCGACGTGAACGTCTCCCCCCTCCATGTGACCGCGACAGCGAGGTGCGCGGAGGGGGGCCACATCCCGGAGCCTCAAGATAGGCGTGTACGCGTGCCACATCACTTTCACACATGCAACACGACCCGACGCGGTGTTTCGGTGGCATAGCTACACCCAGGAGGCCATCACGAAGCTCCGTTAGACCAGGAGATCTAGCCCTTCGACTTTCGCCGGACGGGCTTTGACCAGTGGACTCTTTCACCTGTGTGCGATGGGTCGGCACATAGGAGCATCCCCGAACATGGCCTGGACCCAACCCAGCACTAGATTCCCGCTGGTTCTACTCGACGCGCACGTCTTCCCCTCCAAGTTACCGCGACAGCGATGTCCGCGGAGGGGGGCCATACCCCGGAGCCCCAAGACGGGTGTCTAGACGTGCCGCATCACTTTCACACATGCATCACGACCCGACGCGGTGTTTCAGTGGCATAGCTACACCGGGAGGCCACCACGAAGCTATGTTAAACAAGGTGATCTAGCCCTTTGACTTTCGCCGGACGGGCTTTGACCAGTGGACTCTTCCACCTGGTTGCTATAGGTCACCACATAGGAGCATCCACGAACACGGCCTGGACCCAAACCACCACGAGATTCCCTCCGGTTCTACCCGTCGCGCACGTCTCCCCCTCAAGGTGACCGCGGCAGCAACGTCCACGGAGGGGGCCCACTCCCCGGAGCCCCAAGATAGGCGTCTATGCGTGCCACATCAGTTTCACACATGCATCACGACCCGACGTGGTGTTTCGGTGGCATAGCTACAACCGGGAGGTCACCACGAAGCTCCGTTAAACCAGGAGATCTAGCCCTTTGACTTTCGCCGGACGGGCTTTGACCAGTGGACTCTTCCACCTGTGTGCGATGGGTCAGCACATACGAGCATCACCGAACACGGCCTGTAACGAACCCACCAATAGATTCCCTCCGGTTCTACCCGACATGCACGTGTCCCCCCTCCAAGTGACCGCGACAGCGACATCCACGGAGGGGGGCCACACCCCGGATCCCCAAGACAGGCGTCTACGCGTGCCACATCAATTTCACACATCCATCACGACCCGACACGGTGTTTCAGTGGCATAGCTATACCCGGGATGCCACCACGAAGCTCCGTTAGACTAGGAGATCTAGCCCATTGACTTTCGCTGGACGGGCTTTGACCAGTGGACTCTTGCACCTGTGTTCGATGGGTTAGCACATAGGAGCATCCCCGAACACGGCCTGGACCCAAACCACCACTAGATTACCTCCGATACTACCCGACGCGCATGTCTCCCCCCTCCAAGTGACCGCGACAGCGACATCCGCGGAGGGGGGCCTCACCCCGGAGCCCCAAGATAGGCGTCTACGCTTGCCACATCACTTTCACACATGCATCACGACCCGACGCGGTGTTTCGGTGGCATAGCTACACCCGGGAGGTCACCACGAAGCTCCATTACACCAGGAGATCTAGCCCTTTGACTTTCGCCAGATGGGCTTTGACAAGTGGACTCTTCCACCTGTGTGCGATGGGTCAGCATATGGGAGCATCCCCGAACACGGCCGGGACCCAACCCACCACTAGATTCCCTCCGGTTCTACCCGACGCGCACGTCTCCCCCCTCCAAGTTACCGCGACAACGATGTCCGCGAAGGGGGTCCACACCCCGGAGCCCCAAGACGGGCGTCTACACGTGCCACATCACTTTCACACATGCATCACGACCCGACCCGTTGTCTTAGTGGCATAGCTACACCAGGAGGCCACCACGAAGCTACGTTAGACAAGGAGATCTAGCCCTTTGACTTTCGCCGGACGGGCTTTGACAAGTGGACTCTTCGACCTGGTTGCGATGGGCCAGCACAAAGGAGCATCCCCGAACACGGCCTGGACCCAAACCACCACTAGATTCCCTCCGGTTCGACTCGACGCGCTCGTCTCCCCCCTCCAAGTGACCGCGGCAGCGACGTCCGCGGAGGGGGGCCACACCCCGGTGCCCCAAGATAGGCGTCTACGCGTGCCACATCACTTTCACACATGCATCACGACCCGATGCGGTGTTTCGGTGGCATAGCTACACCCGGGAGGTCACCACGAACCTCCGTTATACCAGGAGATCTAGCCCTTTGTCTTTCGCCGGACGGGCTTTAACCAGTGGACTCTTCCACCTGGTTGCGATGGGTCAGCACATAGGAGCATCCCCGAACATGGCCTGGACCCAACCCAAATACTAGATTCCCCTGCTTCTATGCGACGCGCACGTCTCCCCCCTCCAAGTGACCGTGACAGCGACGTCCGCGCAGGGGGCCACACCCCGAAGCCCCAAGACGGGCGTCTAAGCATGCCACATCACTTTCACACATGCATCGCGACCCGACGCGGTGTTTTGGTGGCATAGCTACACCCGGGAGGCCACCACGAAGCTCCGTTAGACTTGGAGATCTAGCCCTTTGACTTTCGCTGGACGAGCTTTGACCAGTGGACTCTTCTTCCTGGTTACGATGGGTCAGCATAGAGGAGCATCCCGGAACACGGCCTGGACCCAACCCACCACTATGTTCCCTCCGGTTCTACCCGACGCGCACGTCTCCCCCCTACAAGTGACCGCGACAGCGACGTCCGCACAGGTGGGTGGGGGGAGGACACCCCGGAGCCCCAAGACGGGCGTCTACACGTGCCACATCACTTTCACACATGCATCACGAGACGACATGGTGTTTCAGTGGCATAGCTACACCTGGGAGGCCACCACGAAGGTCCGTTAGACCAGGAGATCTAGCCCTTTGTCTTTCGCCGGACGGGCTATGACCAGTGGACTTGTCCACCTGGTTGTGATGGGTCAGCATATAGGAGCATAACCGAACACGGCCTGGACCCAACCCACCGATATTTTCCCTCCGGTTCTACCCGACGTGAACGTCTCCCCCCTCCATGTGACCGCGACAGCGACGTGCGCAGAGGGGGGCCACATCCCGGAGCCCCAAGACGGGCGTCTACGCGTGCCACATCACTTTCACACATGCATCACAACCCGACGTGCTGTTTCGATGGCATAGCTACACCCGGGAGGCCACCATGAAGCTCCGTTAGACCAGGAGATCTAGCCCTTTGACTTTTGCCGGACGGACTTTGACCAGTGGACTCTTCCACCTTGTTTCGATGGATCAGCACATAGGAGCATCCCCGAACACGGCCTGGAACCAACCCACCACTAGATTCCCTCCGGTTCCACCCGACGCGCACGTCTCACCCTCCAAGTGACCGCGACAGCGAAGTCCTCGCGGGGGGGGGGGGGGGCACACCCCGGAGCCCCAAGATCGGCGTCTACGCGTGCCACATCACTTTCACACATGCATCACGACCTGACGCGGTGTTTCGGTGACATAGCTACACTCGGGAGGCCACCACGAAGTTCCATTAGACCAAGAGATCTAGCCCTTTGACTTTCGCCAGGCAGGTTTGACCAGTGGACTCTTCCACCTGTGTGTGATGGGTCAGCACATAGGAGCGTCACCGAACACGGCCTGTACCCAACCCACCACTAGATTCCCTCCGGTTCTACCCTACGTGCACGTATCCCCCCTCCAAGTTACCGCGACAGCGACATCCACGGAGGGGGGCCACACCCCGGAGCCCCAAGACTGGCGTCTACGCGTGCCACATCACTTTCACACATGCATCACGACCCGACACGATATTTCAGTGGCATAGCTACACCCGGGAGGCCACCATGAAGCTTCGTTAGACCAGGAGATCTAGCCCTTTGTCTTTCACCGGACAGGCTTTAACCAGTGGACTCTTCCACCTGGTTGCGATGGGTGAGCGCATAGGAGCATCCCCGAACATGGTCTGGACCCAACCCACCACTAGATTCCCTCCGCTTCTACCCGACGCGCACGTCTCCCCCCTCCAAGTGACCATGACAGCGACGTTCGCGTAGGGGGGCCACGCCCCGAAGCCCCCAGACGGGCGTCTAAGCATGCCACATCACTTTCACACATGCAACGCGACCCGACGCGGTGTTTCGGTGGCATAGCTACACCCGGGAGGCCACCACGAAGCTCCGTTAGACTAGGAGATCTAGCCCTTTGACTTTCGCTGGACGGGCTTTGACTAGTGGACTCTTCTACCTGGTTACGATGGGTCAAGAGATAGGAGCATCCCCGAACACGGCCTAGACCCAACCCACCACTATATTCCCTCTGGTTCTACCCGACGCGCACGGCTCCCCCCTCCAAGTGACCGCGACAGCGACGTCCGTGCGGGTGGGTGGGGGGGACACCCCGGAGCCCCAAGACGGGCGTCTACGCATGCCACATCACTTTCACACATGCATCATGAGCCGACATGGTGTTTCAGTGGCATAACTACACCCGAGAGGCCACCACAAAGCTCCGTTAGACCAGGAGATCTAGCCCTTTGTCTTTCGCCGGACGGGCTATGACCAGTGGACTCGTCCACCTGGTTGTGATGGGTCAGCACATAGGAGCATCCCCGAACACGGCCTGGACCCAACCCACCAATAGATTCCCTCCGGTTCTACCCGACGTGAACGTCTCCCGCTCCATGTGACAGCGACAGTGACGTGCGCATAGGGGGGCCACATCCCGGAGCCCCAAGACGGGCGTCTATGCGTGCCACATCACTCTCACACATGCATCACGACCCGACACGGTGTTTCGATGGCACAGCTACACCCGGGAGGCCACCACGAAGCTCCGTTAGACCAGGAGATCTAGCCCTTTGACTTTTGCCGGACGGACTTTGACCAGTGGACTCTTCCACCTACTAGCGATGGGTCAACACATAGGAGCATCCCCGAACACGGCCTGGACCCAACCCACCACTAGATTCCCTCCGGTTCCACCCGACGCGCACGTCTCCCCCTCCAAGTGACCGCGACAATCACGTCCATGCGGGGGGGGGGGGGGGCACACCCCGGAGCCCCAAGATCGGCGTCTACGCATGCCACATCACTTTCACACATGCATCACGACCTGACGCGGTGTTTCGGTGACATAGCTACACTTGGGAGGCCACCACGAAGCTCCATTAGACCAAGAGATCTAGCCCTTTGACTTTCGCCGGGCAGGTTTGACCAGTGGACACTTCCACCTGTGTGCGATGGGTCAGCTCATAGGAGCATCACCGAACACGGTCTGTACCCAACCCACCACTAGATTCCCTCCGGTTCTACCCTACGTGCACGTATCCCCCCTCCAAGTGACCGCGACAGCGACATCCACGGAGGGGGGCCACACCCCGGAGCCCCAAGACGGGAGTCTACGCGTGCCACATCACTTTCACACATGCATCACGACCCGACATGGTGTTTCAGTGGCATAGCTACACCCGGGAGGCCACCACGAAGCTCCGTTAGACCAGGAGATCTACCCCTTTGTCTTTCGCCGGACGGGCTTTAACCAGTGGACTCTTCCACCTGGTTGCGATGGGTGAGCACATAGGAGCATCCCCGAACATGGCCTGGACCCAACCCACCACTAGATTCACTCCGCTTCTACCCGACGCGCACGTCTCCCCCCTCCAAGTCACCGTCACAGCGACGTCCGCGTAGGGGGGCCACATCTCGAAGCCCCAAGACGGGCGTCTAAGCGTGCCACATCACTTTCACACATGCATCGCGACCCGACGCGGTGTTTCGGTGGCATAGCTACACCCGGGAGGCCACCACGAAGCTCCGTTAGACTAGGAGATCTAGCCCTTTGACTTTCGCCGGACGGGCTTTGACCAGTGGACTCTTCTACCTGGTTACGATGGGTCAGGAGATAGGAGCATCCCCGAACACGACCTGGACCCAACCCACCACTATATTCCCTTCGGTTCTACCCGACGCGCACGGCTCCCCCCTCCAAGTGACCGCGACAGCGACGTCCGCGTGGGTGGGTGGGGGGGACACCCCGGAGCCCCAAGACGGGCGTCTACGCGTGCCACATCACTTTCACACATGCATCACGAGCTGACATGGTGTTTCAGTGGCATAGCTACACCCGAGAGGCCACCACAAAGCTCCGTTAGACCAGGAGATCTAGCCCTTTGTCTTTCGCCGGACGAGCTATGACCAGTGGACTCGTCCACCTGGTTGTGATGGGTCAGCACATAGGAGCATCCCCGAACACGGCCTGGACCCAACCCACCAATAGATTCCCTCCGGTTCTACCCGACGTGAACGTCTCCCCCTCCATGTGTTAGCGACAGCGACGTGCGCACAGGGGGGCCACATCCCGGAGCCCCAAGACGGGCGTCTATGCGTGCCACATCACTTTCACACATGCATCACGACCCCACACGGTGTTTCGATGGCACAGCTACACCTGGGAGGCCACCACGAAGCTCCGTTAGACCAGGAGATCTAGCCCTTTGACTTTTGCCGGACGGACTTTGACCAGTGGAATCTTCCACCTGGTAGCGATGGGTCAACACAGAGGAGCATCCCCGAACACGGCCTGGACCCAACCCACCACTAGATTCCCTCCGGTTCCACCCGACGCGCACGTCTCCCCCTCCAAGTGACCGCGACAATGACGTCCATGCGGGGGGGCACACCCCGGAGCCCCAAGATCGGCGTCTACGCATGCCACATCACTTTCACACATGCATCACGACCTGACGCGGTGTTTCGGTGACATAGCTACACTTGGGAGGCCACCACGAAGCTCCATTAGACCAAGAGATCTAGCCCTTTGACTTTCGCCGGGCAGGTTTGACCAGTGGACACTTCCACCTGTGTGCGATGGGTCAGCTCATAGGAGCATCACCGAACACGGCCTGTACCCAACCCACCACTAGATTCCCTCCGGTTCTACCCTACGTGCACGTATCCCACCTCCAAGTGACCGCGACAGCGACATCCACGGAGGGGGGCCACACCCCGGAGCCCCAAGACGGGAGTCTACGCGTGCCACATCACTTTCACACATGCATCACGGCCCGACATGGTGTTTCAGTGGCATAGCTACACTCGGGAGCCACCACGAAGCTCCATTAGACAAGGAGATCTAGCCCTTTGTCTTTCGCCGGACGGGCTTTAACTAGTGGACACTTCCACCTGGTTGCGATGGGTGAGCACATAGGAGCATCCCCGAACATGGCCTGGACCCAACCCACCACTAGATTCCCTCCGCTTCTACCCGACGCGCACGTCTCCCCCCTCCAAGTGACCGTCACAGCGACGTCCGCGTAGGGGGGCCACATCCCGAAGCCCCAAGACGGGCGTCTAAGCGTGCCACATCACTTTCACACATGCATCGCGACCCGACGCGGTGTTTCGGTGGCATAGCTACACCCGGGAGGCCACCACAAAGCTCCGTTAGACTAGGAGATCTAGCCCTTTGACTTTCGCCGGACGGGCTTTGACCAGTGGACTCTTCTACCTGGTTACGATGGGTCAGGAGATAGCAGCATCCCCGAACACGGCCTGGACCCAACCCACCACTATATTCCCTTCGGTTCTACCCGACGCGCACGGCTCCCCCCTCCAAGTGACCGTGACAGCGACGTCCGCGTGGGTGGGTGGGGGGGACACCCCGGAGACCCAAGACGGGCGTCTACGCGTGCCACATCACTTTCACACATGCATCACGAGCCGACATGGTGTTTCAGTGGCATAGCTACACCCGAGAGGCCACCACAAAGCTCCGTTAGACCAGGAGATCTAGCCCTTTGTCTTTCGCCGGACGAGCTATGACCAGTGGACTCGTCCACCTGGTTGTGATGGGTCAGCACATAGGAGCATCCCCGAACACGGCCTGGACCCAACCCACCAATAGATTCCCTCCGGTTCTACCCGACGTGAACGTCTCCCCCTCCATTTGACAGCGACAGCGACGTGCGCACAGGGGGGCCACATCCCGGAGCCCCAAGACGGGCGTCTATGCGTGCCACATCACTTTCACACAAGCATCACGACCCGACACGGTGTTTCGATCGCACAGCTACACCCGGGAGGCCACCACGAAGCTCCGTTAGACCAGGAGATCTAGCCCTTTGACTTTTGCCGAACGGACTTTGACCAGTGGACTCTTCCACCTGCTAGCGATGGGTAAACACATAGGAGCATCCCCGAACACGACCTGGACCCAACCCACCACTAGATTCCCTCCGGTTCCACCCGACGCGCACGTCTCCCCCTCCAAGTGACCGCGACAATGACGTCCATGCGGGGGGGGGGGCACACCCCGGAGCCCCAAGATCGGCGTCTACGCATGCCACATCACTTTCACACATGCATCACGACCTGACGCGGTGTTTCGGTGACATAGCTACACTCGGGAGACCACCATGAAGCTCCATTAGACCAAGAGATCTAGCCCTTTGACTTTCGCCGGGCAGGTTTGACCAGTGGACACTTCCACCTGTGTGCGATGGGTCAGCTCATAGGAGCATCACCGAACACGGCCTGTACCCAACCCACCACTAGATTCCCTCCAGTTCTACCCTACGTGCACGTATCCCCCCTCCAAGTGACCGCGACAGCGACATCCACGGAGGGGGGCCACACCCCGGAGCCCCAAGACGGGAGTCTACGCGTGCCACATCACTTTCACACATGCATCACGACCCGACATGGTGTTTCAGTGGCATAGCTACACCCGGGAGGCCACCACGAAGCTCCGTTAGACCAGGAGATCTAGCCCTTTGTCTTTCGCCGGACGGGCTTTAACCAGTGGACTCTTCCACCTGGTTGCGATGGGTGAGCACATAGGAGCATCCCCGAACATGGCCTGGAACCAACCCACCACTAGATTCCCTCCGCTTCTACCCGACGCGCACGTCTCCCCCCTCCAAGTGACCGTGACAGCGACGTCCGCGTAGGGGGGCCACATCCCGATGCCCCAAGACGGGTGTCTAAGCATGCCACATCACTTTCACACATCCATCGTGAACCGACGGGGTGTTTCGGTGGCATAGCTACACCCGGGAGGCCACCACGAAGCTCCGTTAGACTAGGAGATCTAGCCCTTTGACTTTCGCCGGACGGGCTTTGACCAGTGGACTCTTCTACCTTGTTATGATGGGTCGGGAGATAGGAGCATCCCCGAACACGGCCTGGACCCAACCCACCACTATATTCCCTTCGGTTCTACCCGACACGCACGTCTCCCCCCTCCAAGTGACCGCGACAGCGACGTCCGCGCGGGTGGGTGGGGGGACACCCCGGAGCCCCAAGACGGGCGTCTACGCGTGCCACATCACTTTCACACATGCATCACGAGCCGACACGGTGTTTCAGTGGCATAGCTACACCCGAGAGGCCATCACGAAGCTCCGTTAGACCAAGAGATCTAGCCCTTTGTCTTTCGCCGGACGGGCTATGACCAGTGGACTCGTCCACCTGGTTGTGATGGGTCAGCACATAGGAGCATCCCCGAACACGGCCTGGACCCAACCCACCAATAGATTCCCTCGGGTTCTACCCGACGTGAACGTCTCCCCCCTCCATGTGACAGCGACAGCGACGTGCGCACAGGGGGCCACATCCCGGAGCCCCAAGACGGGCGTCTATGCGTGCCACATCACTTTCACACATGCATCACGACCTGACACGGTGTTTCGATGGCACAGCTACACCCGGGAGGCCACCACGAAGCTCCGTTAGACCAGGAGATCTAGCCCTTTGACTTTTGCCGGACGGACTTTGACCAGTGGACTCTTCCACCTGCTAGCGATGGGTCTACACATAGGAGCATCCCCGAACACGGCCTGGACCCAACCCACCACTAGATTCCCTCCGGTTCCACCCGACGCGCACGTCTCCCCCTCCAAGTGACCGCGACAATGACGTCCATGCGGGGGGGGGGGGGGGGCACACCCCGGAGCCCCAAGATCGGCGTCTACGCATGCCACATCACTTTCACACATGCATCACGACCTGACGCGTTGTTTCGGTGACATAGCTACACTCGGGAGGCCACCACGAAGCTCCATTAGACCAAGAGATCTAGCCCTTTGACTTTCGCCGGGCAGGTTTGACTAGTGGACTCTTCCACCTGTGTGCGATGGGTCAGCTCATAGGAGCATCACCGAACACGGCCTGTACTCAACCCACCACTAGATTCCCTCCGGTTCTACCCTACGTGCACGTATCCCCCCTCCAAGTGACCGCGACAGCGACATCCACGGAGGGGGCCACACCCCGGAGCCGCAAGACGGGAGTCTACGCGTGCCACATCACTTTCACACATGCATCACGACCCGACATGGTGTTTCAGTGACATAGCTACACCCGGGAGGCCACCACAAAGCTCCGTTAGACCAGGAGATCTAGCCCTTTGTCTTGAGCCGGACGGGCTTTAACCAGTGGACTCTTCCACCTGGTTGCGATGGGTGAGCACATAGGAGCATCACCGAACATGGCCTGGACCCAACCCACCACTAGATTCCCTCCGCTTCTACCCGACGCGCACGTCTCCCCCCTCCAAGTGACCGTGACAGCGACGTCCGCATAGGGGGGCCACATCCCGAAGCCCCAAGACGGGCGTCTAAGCGTGCCACATCACTTTCACACATGCATCGGGACCCGACGCGGTGTTTCGGTGGCATAGCTACACCCGGGAGGCCACCACGAAGCTCCGTTAGACTAGGAGATCTAGCCCTTTGACTTTCGCCGGACGGGCTTTGACCAGTGGACTCTTCTACCTTGTTATGATGGGTCGGGAGATAGGAGCATCCCCGAACACGGCCTGGACCCAACCCACCACTATATTCCCTTCGGTTCTACCCGACACGCACGTCTCCCCCCTCCAAGTGACCGCGACAGCGACGTCCGCGCGGGTGGGTGGGGGGACACCCCGGAGCCCCAAGACGGGCGTCTACGCGTGCCACATCACTTTCACACATGCATCACGAGCCGACACGGTGTTTCAGTGGCATAGCTACACCCGAGAGGCCATCACGAAGCTCCGTTAGACCAAGAGATCTAGCCCTTTGTCTTTCGCCGGACGGGCTATGACCAGTGGACTCGTCCACCTGGTTGTGATGGGTCAGCACATAGGAGCATCCCCGAACACGGCCTGGACCCAACCCACCAATAGATTCCCTCGGGTTCTACCCGACGTGAACGTCTCCCCCCTCCATGTGACAGCGACAGCGACGTGCGCACAGGGGGCCACATCCCGGAGCCCCAAGACGGGCGTCTATGCGTGCCACATCACTTTCACACATGCATCACGACCTGACACGGTGTTTCGATGGCACAGCTACACCCGGGAGGCCACCACGAAGCTCCGTTAGACCAGGAGATCTAGCCCTTTGACTTTTGCCGGACGGACTTTGACCAGTGGACTCTTCCACCTGCTAGCGATGGGTCTACACATAGGAGCATCCCCGAACACGGCCTGGACCCAACCCACCACTAGATTCCCTCCGGTTCCACCCGACGCGCACGTCTCCCCCTCCAAGTGACCGCGACAATGACGTCCATGCGGGGGGGGGGGCACACCCCGGAGCCCCAAGATCGGCGTCTACGCATGCCACATCACTTTCACACATGCATCACGACCTGACGCGTTGTTTCGGTGACATAGCTACACTCGGGAGGCCACCACGAAGCTCCATTAGACCAAGAGATCTAGCCCTTTGACTTTCGCCGGGCAGGTTTGACTAGTGGACTCTTCCACCTGTGTGCGATGGGTCAGCTCATAGGAGCATCACCGAACACGGCCTGTACTCAACCCACCACTAGATTCCCTCCGGTTCTACCCTACGTGCACGTATCCCCCCTCCAAGTGACCGCGACAGCGACATCCACGGAGGGGGGCCACACCCCGGAGCCGCAAGACGGGAGTCTACGCGTGCCACATCACTTTCACACATGCATCACGACCCGACATGGTGTTTCAGTGACATAGCTACACCCGGGAGGCCACCACAAAGCTCCGTTAGACCAGGAGATCTAGCCCTTTGTCTTGAGCCGGACGGGCTTTAACCAGTGGACTCTTCCACCTGGTTGCGATGGGTGAGCACATAGGAGCATCACCGAACATGGCCTGGACCCAACCCACCACTAGATTCCCTCCGCTTCTACCCGACGCGCACGTCTCCCCCCTCCAAGTGACCGTGACAGCGACGTCCGCATAGGGGGGCCACATCCCGAAGCCCCAAGACGGGCGTCTAAGCGTGCCACATCACTTTCACACATGCATCGGGACCCGACGCGGTGTTTCGGTGGCATAGCTACACCCGGGAGGCCACCACGAAGCTCCGTTAGACTAGGAGATCTAGCCCTTTGACTTTCGCCGGACGGGCTTTGACCAGTGGACTCTTCTACCTTGTTATGATGGGTCGGGAGATAGGAGCATCCCCGAACACGGCCTGGACCCAACCCACCACTATATTCCCTTCGGTTCTACCCGACGCGCACGTCTCCCCCCTCCAAGTGACCGCGACAGCGACGTCCGCGCGGGTGGGTGGGGGGACACCCCGGAGCCCCAAGACGGGCGTCTACGCGTGCCACATCACTTTCACACATGCATCACGAGCCGACACGGTGTTTCAGTGGCATAGCTACACCCGAGAGGCCATCACGAAGCTCCGTTAGACAAAGAGATCTAGCCCTTTGTCTTTCGCCGGACGGGCTATGACCAGTGGACTCGTGCACCTGGTTGTGATTGGTCAGCACATAGGAGTATCCCCGAACACGGCCTGGACCCAACCCACCACTAGATTCCCTCCGGTTCTACCCGACGTGAACGTCTCCCCCATCCATGTGACAGCGACAGCGACGTGCGCGGAGGGGGGCCACATCCCGGAGCCCCAAGACGGGCGTCTACACGTGCCACATCACTTTCACACATGCATCACGACCCGACGCGGTATTTCGATGGCATAGCTACACCCGGGAGGCCACCACGACGCTCCGTTAGACCAGGAGATCTAGCCCTTTGACTTTTGCTGGATGGACTTTGACAAGTGGACTCTTCCACCTGTGTGCGATGTGTCAGCACATAGGAGCATCACCGAACACGGCCTGTACCCAACCCACCACTAGATTCCCTCCGGTTCTACCCGACGTGCACGTATCCCCCCTCCAAGTGACCGCGACAGCGACGTCCATGGAGGGGGGCCACACCCTGGAGCCCCAAGACGGGCGTCTATGCATGCCACATCACTTTCACACATGCATCATGACCCGACACGGTGTTTCAGTGGCATAGCTACACCCGGGAGGCCACCAGGAAGCTCCGTTAGACCAGAAGATCTAGCCCTTCTTCTTTCGCCGGATGGGCTTTAACCAGTGGAATTTTCCATTTGGTTGCGATGGGTCAACACATAGGAGCATCCCCGAACACGGCCTCGACCCAACCCACCACTAGATTCCCTCCGGTTCTACCCGACTCGCATGTCTCCCGCCTCCAAGTGAGCATGTCAGCGACGTCCGCGCAGGGGGGCCACACCCCGAAGCCCCAAGACGGGCATCTAAGTGTGCCACATCACTTTCACACATGCATCACGACCCGACACGGTGTTTCAGTGGCATAGCTACACCCGGGAGGGCACCATGAAGCTCCATTAGACTAGGAGATCTAGCCCTTTGTCTTGAGCCGGACGGGCTTTAACCAGTGGACTCTTCCACCTGGTTGCGATGGGTGAGCACATAGGAGCATCACCGAACATGGCCTGGACCCAACCCACCACTAGATTCCCTCCGCTTCTACCCGACGCGCACGTCTCCCCCCTCCAAGTGACCGTGACAGCGACGTCCGCATAGGGGGGCCACATCCCGAAGCCCCAAGACGGGCGTCTAAGCATGCCACATCACTTTCACACATGCATCGCGACCCGACGCGGTGTTTCGGTGGCATAGCTACACCCGGGAGGCCACCACGAAGCTCCGTTAGACTAGGAGATCTAGCCCTTTGACTTTCGCCGGACGGGCTTTGACCTGTGGACTCTTCTACCTTGTTATGATGGGTCGGGAGATAGGAGCATCCCCGAACACGGCCTGGACCCAACCCACCACTATATTCCCTTCGGTTCTACCCGACACGCACGTCTCCCCCCTCCAAGTGACCGCGACAGCGACGTCCGCGCGGGTGGGTGGGGGGACACCCCAGAGCCCCAAGACGGGCGTCTACGCGTGCCACATCACTTTCACACATGCATCACGAGCCGACACGGTGTTTCAGTGGCATAGCTACACCCGTGAGGCCATCACAAAGCTCCGTTAGACCAAGAGATCTGGCCCTTTGTCTTTCGCCGGACGGGCTATGACCAGTGGACTCGTGCACCTGGTTGTGATGGGTCAGCACATAGGAGCATCCCCGAACACGGCCTGGACCCAACCCACCACTAGATTCCCTCCGGTTCTACCCGACGTGAACGTCTCCCCCATCCATGTGACAGCGACAGCGACGTGCGCGGAGGGGGGCCACATCCCGGAGCCCCAAGACGGGCGTCTACACGTGCCACATCACTTTCACACATGCATCACGACCCGACGCGGTATTTCGATGGCATAGCTACACCCGGGAGGCCACCACGACGCTCCGTTAGACCAGGAGATCTAGCCCTTTGACTTTTGCTGGATGGACTTTGACAAGTGGACTCTTCCACCTGTGTGCGATGGGTCAGCACATAGGAGCATCACCGAACACGGCCTGTACCCAACCCACCACTAGATTCCCTCCGGTTCTACCCGACGTGCACGTATCCCCCCTCCAAGTGACCGCGACAGCGACGTCCATGGAGGGGGGCCACACCCTGGAGCCCCAAGACGGGCGTCTATGCATGCCACATCACTTTCACACATGCATCATGACCCGACACGGTGTTTCAGTGGCATAGCTACACACGGGAGGCCACCAGGAAGCTCCGTTAGACCAGAAGATCTAGCCCTTTGACTTTCGCCGGACGGGCTTTGACCAGTGGACTCTTCTACCTGGTTACGATGGGTTAGCACATAGGAGCATCCCCGAACACGACCTGGACCCAACCCACCACTATATTCCCTCCGGTTCTACCCGACGTGCACGTCTCCCCCTCCAAGTGACCGCGACAGCGACGTCCGCGCGAGTGGGTTGGGGGACACTCCGGAGCCCCAAGACGGGCGTCTACGCATGCCACATCACTTTCACACATGCATCACGAGCCGACACGGTGTTTCAGTGGCATAGCTACACCCGGGAGGCCACCACGAAGCTCCGTTAGACCAGGAGATCTAGCCCTTTGTCTTTCGCCGAACGGGCTATGACCAGTGGACTCGTCCACCTGGTTGTGATGGGTCAGCACATAGGAGCATCCCCGAACACGGCCTGGAAACAACCCACCAATAGATTCCCTCCGGTTCTACCCGACGTGAACGTCTCCCCCCTCCATGTGACCGCGACAGCGACGTGCGCGGAGGCGGGCCACATCCCGGAGCCCCAAGACGGGCGTCTACGCGTGCCACATCACTTTCACACATGCATCACGACCCGACGCGGTGTTTCGATGGCATAGCTACACCCGGGAGGCCACCACGAAGCTCCGTTAGACCAGGAGGTCTAGCCCTTTGACTTTTGCCGGATGGACTTTGACCCGTGGACTGTTCCACCTCGTTGCGATGGGTCAGCACATAGGAGCATCCCCGAACACGGCCTGGACCCAAACCACCACTAGATTCCCTCCGATACTACCCACCGTGCATGTCTCCCCCCTCCAAGTGATCCCGATAGCGACGTTCGCGGAGGGGGGCCACACCCCGGAGCTCCAAGATAGGCGTCTACGCGTGCCACATCACTTTCACACATGCATCACGACCCGACGCGGTGTTTCGGTGGCATAGCTACAACCGGGAGCCCACCACGAAGCTCCGTTAGACTTGGAGATCTAGCCATTTGACTTTCGCCGGACGGGCTTTGACCAGTGGACTCTTCCACCTGTGTGCGATGGGTCAGCACATCGGAGCATCCCCGAACACGGCCTAGACCCAACCCACAACAAGATTCCATCCGGTTCTACCCGACGAGCACGTCACCCCCCTCCAAGTTATCGCGACAGCGATATCCGCGGAGGGGGTCCACACCCAGGAGCCCCAAGACGGGCATCTACACGTGCCACATCACTTTCACACATGCATAATGACCCGACGCGGTATTTCGATGGCATAGCTACACCCGGGAGGCCACCACGACGCTCCGTTAGACCAGGAGATCTAGCCCTTTGACTTTTGCTGGACGGACTTTGACAAGTGGACTCTTCCACCTGGTTGCGATGGGTCAGCACATAGGAGCATCCCCGAACACGGCCTGGACCCAAACCACCACTAGATTCCCTCCGGTTCTACCCGACGCGGACGTCTCCCCCCTTCCAATGACCGCGGCAGCGACTCCCGTGGAGGGGGGGGCACAACTATGTGCCCCAAGATATGCGTCTACGCGTGCCACATCAGTTTCACACATGCATCACGACCCGACGTGGTGTTTCGGTGGCATAGCTACACCCGGGAGGTCACCCCGAGGCTCTGTTATACTAGGAGATCTAGCCCTTTGACTTTCGCCGGACGGGCTTTGACCAGCGGACTCTTCCACCTGTGTGCGATGGGTCAGCACATAGGAGCATCACCGAACACGGCCTGTACCCAACCCACCACTAGATTCCCTCCTGTTCTACCCGACGTGCACGTATCCCCCCTACAAGTGACCGCGACAGCGACGTCCACGGAGGGGGGCCACACCCTGGAGCCCCAAGACGGGCGTCTATGCATGCCAGATCACTTTCACACATGCATCATGACCCGACACGGTGTTTCAGTGGCACAGCTACACCTGGGAGGCCACCAGGAAGCTCCGTTAGACTAGAAGATCTAGCCCTTCTTCTTTCGCCGGACGGGCTTTAACCAGTGGACTTTTCCATTTGGTTGCGATGGGTCAACACATAGGAGCATCCCCGAACACGACCTGGACCCAACCCACCACTAGATTCCCTCCGGTTCTACCCGACGTGAAGGTCTCCCCCCTCCATGTGACAGCGACAGCGACGTGCGCGGAGGGGGGCCACATCCCGGAGCCCCAAGACGGGCGTCTAAGCGTGCCACATCACTTTCTCACATGCATCACGACCCGACGCGGTGTTTTAGTGGCATAGCTACACCCGGGAGGCCACCACGAAGCTCCGATAGACTAGGAGATCTAGCCCTTTGACTTTCGCCGGACGGGCTTTGACCAGTGGACTCTTCTACCTGGTTACGATGGGTCAGCACATAGGAGCATCCCCGAACACGGCCTCGACCCAACCCACCACTATATTCCCTCCGGTTCTACCCGACGCGCACGTCTCCCCCCTCCAAGTGACCGCGACAGCGACGTCCGCGCGGGTGGGTGGGGGGGACACTCCGGAGCCCCAAGACGGGCGTCTACGCTTCCCACATCATTTTCACACATGCATCACGAGCCGACATGGTGTTTCAGTGGCATAGCTACACCCGGGACGCCACCACGAAGCTCCGTTAGACCAGGAGATCTAGCCCTTTGTCTTTCGCCGGACGGGCTATGACCAGTGACCTCGTCCACCTGGTTGTGATGGGTCGGCACATAGGAGCATCCCCGAACACGGCCCGGAAACAACCCACCAATAGATTCCCTCCGGTTCTACCCGACGTGAACGTCTCCCCCCTCCATGTGACCGCGATAGCGACGTGCGCGGAGGCGGGCCACATCCCGGAGCCCCACGACGGGCGTCTACGCGTGCCACATCACTTTCACACATGCATCACGACCTGACGCGGTGTTTCGATGGCATAGCTACACCCGAGAGGCCACCACGAAGCTCCGTTAGACCAGGAGATCTAGCCCTTTGACTTTTGCCGGATGGACTTTGACCCGTGGACTCTTCCACCTGGTTGCGATGGGTCAGCACATAGGAGCATCCCCGAACACGGCCTCGACCCAAACCACCACTAGATTCCCTCCGATACTACCCACCGCGCATGTCTCCCCCCCTCCAAGTGATCGTGACAGCGACGTTCGCTGACACCCCGGAGCTCCAAGATAGGCGTCTACGCGTGCCACATCACTTTCACACATGCATCATGATCCGACGCGGTGTTTCGGTGGCATAGCTACACCCGGGAGGCCACCACGAAGCTCCGTTAGACTAGGAGATCTAGCCCTTTGACTTTCGCCGGACGGGCTTTGACCAGTGGACTCTTCCACCTAGTTGCGATGGGTCAGCACATAGGAGCATCCCCGAAGACGGCCTGGACCCAAACCACCACTAGATTCCATCCGGTTCTACCCGACGCGCACGTCTCCCCCCTCCAAGTGACCGCGGCAGCGACGTCCGCGGAGGGGGGCCACACCCCGGTGCCCCAAGATAGGCGTCTACGCGTCCCACATCACTTCGTTAGACCAGGAGATCTAGCCCTTTGTCTTTCGCCGGACGGGCTTTAACCAGTGAACTCTTCCACCTGGTTGCGATGGGTCATCTCATAGGAGCATCCCCGAGCATGGCCTGGACCCAACCCACCACTAGATTCCCTCCGGTTCTACCCGACGCGCAAGTCTCAACCCTCCAAGAAACTGCGACAGCGACGTCCACGGAGGGGGGCCACACCCTGAAGCACCAAGACGGACATTTACGCGTGCCACATCACTTTCACACATGCATCACGACCCTACGTGGTGTTTCGGTGGCATAGCTACACCCAGGAGGTCACCACGAAGCTCCGTTATACTTGGAGATTAGGCCTTTGACTTTCGCCGGACGGGCTTTGACCAGTGGACTCTTCCACCTGTGTGCAATGGGTCAGCACATAGGAGCATCACCGAACATGGCCTGTACCCAACCCACCACTAGATTCCCTCCGGTTCTACCCGACGTGCACGTATCCCCCCTCCAAGTGATCGCGACAGCGACATCCACGGAGGGGGCCACATTCCGGAGCCCCAAGACAGGCGTCTACGTGTGCCACATCACTTTCACACATGCATCACGACCCGACACGATATTTCAGTGGCATAGCTACACCCGGGAGGCCACTACGAAGCACCGTTAGACCAGGAGATCTAGACCTTTGTCTTTCGCCGGACGGGCTTTAACCAGTGGACTCTTCCACTTGGTTGCGATGGGTGAGCACATAGGAGCATCCCCGAACATGTCCTGGACCCAACCCAGCACTAGATTCCCTCCGCTTCTACCCGACACGCACGTCTCACCCCTCCAAGTGACCGTGACAGCGACATCCGCGTAGGCGGGCCACACCCCGAAGCCCCAGGACGCGCGTCTAAGCGTGCCACATCACTTTCACACATGCATCGCGACCCGACGCGGTGTTTCGGTGGCATAGCTACACCCGGGAGGCCACCACGAAGCTCCGTTAGACCAGGAGATCTAGCCCTTTGTCTTTCGCCGGACGGGCTTTAACCATTGGACTCGTCCAGCTGGTTGCGACGGGTGAACACATAGGAGCATCCCGGAACACGGCCTGGACCCAACCCACCACTATGTTCCCTCCGGTTCAACCCGACGCGCACGTCTCCCACCTACAAGTGACCGCGACAGCGACGTCCGCGCGGGTGGGTGGGGGGGACACCCCGGAGCCCCAAGACGGGCGTCTACGCGTGCCACATCACTTTCACACATGCATCACGAGACGACACGGTGTTTCAGTGGCATAGCTACACCCGGGAGGCCACCACGAAGCTCCGTTAGACCAGGAGATCTAGCCCTTTGTCTTTCGCCGGACGGGCTATGACCAGTGGACTCGTCCACCTGGTTGTGATGGGTCAGCAGATAGGAGCATCCCCGAACACGGCCCGGAAACAACCCACCAATAGATTCCCTCCGGTTCTACCCGACGTGAACGTCTCCCCCCTCCATGTGACCGCGATAGCGACGTGCGCGGAGGCGGGCCACATCCCGGAGCCCCACGACGGGCGTCTACGCGTGCCACATCACTTTCACACATGCATCACGACCTGACGCGGTGTTTCGATGGCATAGCTACACCCGAGAGGCCACCACGAAGCTCCGTTAGACCAGGAGATCTAGCCCTTTGACTTTTGCCTGATGGACTTTGACCCGTGGACTCTTCCACCTGGTTGCGATGGGTCAGCACATAGGAGCATCCCTGAACACGGCCTCGACCCAAACCACCACTAGATTCCCTCCGATACTACCCACCGCGCATGTCTCCCCCCCTCCAAGTGATCGTGACAGCGACGTTCGCTGACACCCCGAAGCTCCAAGATAGGCGTCTACGTGTGCCACATCACTTTCACACATGCATCATGACCCGACGCGGTGTTTCGGTGGCATAGCTACACCCGGGAGGCCACCACGAAGCTCCGTTAGACTAGGAGATCTAGCCCTTTGACTTTCGCCGGACGGGCTTTGACCAGTGGACTCTTCCACCTAGTTGCGATGGGTCAGCACATAGGAGCATCCCCGAAGACGGCCTGGACCCAAACCACCACTAGATTCCATCCGGTTCTACCCGACGTGCACGTCTCCCCCCTCCAAGTGACCGCGGCAGCGACGTCCGCGGAGGGGGGCCACACCCCGGTGCCCCAAGATAGGCGTCTACGCGTCCCACATCACTTCGTTAGACCAGGAGATCTAGCCCTTTGTCTTTCGCCGGACGGGCTTTAACCAGTGAACTCTTCCACCTGGTTGCGATGGGTCATCTCATAGGAGCATCCCCGAGCATGGCCTGGACCCAACCCACCACTAGATTCCCTCCGGTTCTACCCGTCGCGCAAGTCTCAACCCTCCAAGAAACTGCGACAGCGACGTCCACGGCGGGGGGCCACACCCTGAAGCACCAAGACGGACATTTACGCGTGCCACATCACTTTCACACATGCATCAAGACCCGACGTGGTGTTTCAGTGGCATAGCTACACCCAGGAGGTCACCACGAAGCTCCGTTATACTTGGAGATTAGGCCTTTGACTTTCGCCGGACGGGCTTTGACCAGTGGACTCTTCCACTTGTGTGCAATGGGTCAGCACATAGGAGCATCACCGAACATGGCCTGTACCCAACCCACCACTAGATTCCCTCCGGTTCTACCCGACGTGCACGTATCCCCCCTCCAAGTGATCGCGACAGCGACATGCACGGAGGGGGGCCACATTCCGGAGCCCCAAGACAGGCATCTACGTGTGCCACATCACTTTCACACATGCATCACGACCCGACACGATATTTCAGTGGCATAGCTACACCCGGGAGGCCACTACGAAGCACCGTTAGACCAGGAGATCTAGACCTTTGTCTTTCGCCGGACGGGCTTTAACCAGTGGACTCTTCCACCTGGTTGCGATGGGTGAGCACATAGGAGCATCCCCGAACATGGCCTGGACCCAACCCACCACTAGATTCCCTCCGCTTCTACCCGACGCGCACGTCTCACCCCTCCAAGTGACCGTGACAGCGACATCCGCGTAGGCGGCCCACACCCCGAAGCCCCAGGACGGGCGTCTAAGCGTGCCATATCACTTTCACACATGCATCGCGACCCGACGCGGTGTTACGGTGGCATAGCTACACCCGGGAGGCCACCACGAAGCTCCGTTAGACCAGGAGATCTAGCCCTTTGTCTTTCGCCGGACGGGCTTTAACCACTGGACTCGTCCAGCTGGTTGCGACGGGTGAACACATAGGAGCATCCCGGTACACGGCCTGGACCCAACCCACCACTATGTTCCCTCCGGTTCAACCCGACGCGCACGTCTCCCACCTACAAGTGACCGCGACAGCGACGTCCGCGCGGGTGGGTGGGGGGGACACCCCGGAGCCCCAAGACGGGCGTCTACGCGTGCCACATCACTTTCACACATGCATCACGAGACGACACGGTGTTTCAGTGGCATAGCTACACCCGGGAGGCCACCACGAAGCTCCGTTAGACCAGGAGATCTAGCCCTTTGTCTTTCGCCGGACGGGCTATGACCAGTGGACTCGTCCACCTGGTTGTGATGGGTCAGCATATAGGAGCATCCCCGAACACGGCCTGGACCCAACCCACCAATAGATTCCCTCCGGTTCTACCCGATGTGAACGTCTCTCCCCTCCATGTGACCCCGACAGCGACGTGCGCAGAGGGGGGCCACATCCCGGAGCCCCAAGACGGGCGTCTACGCGTGCCACATCACTTTCACACATGCATCACAACCTGACGTGGTGTTTCGATGGCATAGCTGCACCCGGGAGGCCATCATGAAGCTCCGTTAGACCAGGAGATCTAGCCCTTTAACTTTTGCCGGACGGACTTTGACCAGTGGACTCTTCCACCTGGTTCCGATGGATCAGCACATGGGAGCATCCCCGAACACGGCCTGGACCCAACCCACCACTAGATTCCCTCCGGTTCCACCCGACGCGCACGTCTCCCCCTCCAAGTGACCGCGACAGCGAAGTCCTCGCGGGGGGGGGGGGCACACCCCGGAGCCCCAAGATCGGCGTCTACGCGTGCCACATCACTTTCACACATGCATCACGACCTGACGCGGTGTTTCGGTGACATAGCTACACTCGGGAGAACACCACGAAGTTCAATTAGACCAAGAGATCTAGCCCTTTGACTTTCACCGGGCAGGTTTGACCAGTGGACTCTTCCACCTGTGTGTGATGGGTCAGCACATAGGAGCATCACCGAACACGGCCTGGACCCAACCCACCTCTAGATTCCCTCCGGTTCTACCCTACGTGCACGTATCCCCCCTCCAACTGACCGCGACAATGACATCCACGGAGGGGGGCCACATTCCGGAGCACCAAGATAGGCGTCTACGCGTGCCACATCACTTTCACACATGCATCACGACCCGACACGATATTTCAGTGGCATAGCTACACCCGGGAGGCCACTACGAAGCACCGTTAGACCAGGAGATCTAGACCTTTGTCTTTCGCCGGACGGGCTTTACCCAGTGGACTCTTCCACCTGGTTGCGATGGGTGAGCACATAGGAGCATCTCCGAACATGGCCTGGACCCAACCCACCACTAGATTCCCTCCGCTTCTACCCGACGCGCACGTCTCCCCCCTCCATGTGACCGCGACAGCGACGTGCTCGGAGGCGGGCCACATCCCGGAGCCCCAAGATGGGCGTCTACGCGTGCCACATCACTTTCACACATGCATCACGACCCGACGCGGTGTTTCGATGGCATAGCTACACCCGGGAGGCCACCACGAAGCTCCGTTAGACCAGGAGATCTAGCCCTTTGACTTTTGCCGGATGGACTTTGACCCGTGGACTCTTCCACCTAGTTGCGATGGGTCAGCACATAGGAGCATCCCCGAACACGGCCTGCACCCAAACCACCACTAGATTCCCTCCGATACTACCCACCGCGCATTTCTCCCCCCTCCAAGTGATCCCGATAGCGACGTTCGCGGAGGGGGGCCACACCCCGGAGCTCCAAGATAGGCGTCTAAGCGTGCCACATCACTTTCACACATGCATCACGACCCGACGCGGTGTTTCGGTGGCATAGCTACAACCGGGAGCCCACCACGAAGCTCCGTTAGACTAGGAGATCTAGCCATTTGACTTTCGCCGGACGGGCTTTGACCAGTGGACTCTTCCACCTGTGTGCGATGGGTCAGCACATCGGAGCATCCCCGAACACGGCCTGGACCCAACCCACCACAAGATTCCATCCGGTTCTACCCGACGAGCACGTCACCCCCCTCCAAGTTATCGCGAAAACGATATCCGCGGAGGGGGTCCACACCCAGGAGCCCCAAGACGGGCATCTACACGTGCCACATCACTTTCACACATGCATCATGACCCGACGCGGTATTTCGATGGCATAGCTACACCCGGGAGGCCACCACGACGCTCCGTTAGACCAGGAGATCTAGCCCTTTGACTTTTGCTGGACGGACTTTGACAAGTGGACTCTTCCACCTGGTTGCGATGGGTCAGCTCATAGGAGCATCCCCGAACACGGCCTGGACCCAAACCACCACTAGATTCCCTCCGGGTCTACCCGACGCGCACGTCTCCCCCCTTCCAATGACCGCGGCAGCGACTCCCGTGGAGGGGGGGGCCACACCTCAGTGCCCCAAGATATGCGTCTACGCGTGCCACATCAGTTTCACACATGCATCACGACCCGACGTGGTGTTTCGGTGGCATAGCTACACCCGGGAGGTCACCCCGAGGCTCTGTTATACTAGGAGATCTAGCCCTTTGACTTTCGCCGGACGGGCTTTGACCAGCGGACTCTTCCACCTGTGTGCGATGGGTCAGCACATAGGAGCATCACCGAACACGGCCTGTACCCAACCCACCACTAGATTCCCTCCTGTTCTACCCGACGTGCACGTATCCCCCCTACAAGTGACCGCGACAGCGACGTCCACGGAGGGGGGCCACACCCTGGAGCCCCAAGACGGGCGTCTATGCATGCCACATCACTTTCACACATGCATCATGACCCGACACGGTGTTTCAGTGGCACAGCTACACCCGGGAGGCCACGAGGAAGCTCCGTTAGACTAGAAGATCTAGCCCTTCTTCTTTCGCCGGACGGGCTTTAACTAGTGGACTTTTCCATTTGGTTGCGATGGGTCAACACATAGGAGCATCCCCGAACACGGCCTGGACCCAACCCACCACTAGATTCCCTCCGGTTCTACCCGACGTGAACGTCTCCCCCCTCCATGTGACAGCGACAGCGACGTGCGCGGAGGGGGGCCACATCCCGGAGCCCCAAGACGGGCGTCTAAGCGTGCCACATCACTTTCTCACATGCATCACGACCCGACGCGGTGTTTTAGTGGCATAGCTACACCCGGGAGGCCACCACGAAGCTCCGATAGACTAGGAGATCTAGCCCTTTGACTTTCGCCGGACGGGCTTTGACCAGTGGACTCTTCTACCTGGTTACGATGGGTCAGCACATAGGAGCATCCCCGAACACGGCCTCGACCCAACCCACCACTATATTCCCTCCGGTTCTACCCGACGCGCACGTCTCCCCCCTCCAAGTGACCGCGACAGCGACGTCCGCGCGGGTGGGTGGGGGGGACACTCCGGAGCCCCAAGACGGGCGTCTACGCTTGCCACATCACTTTCACACATGCATCACGAGCCGACATGGTGTTTCAGTGGCATAGCTACACCCGGGACGCCACCACGAAGCTCCGTTAGACCAGGAGATCTAGCCCTTTGTCTTTCGCCGGACGGGCTATGACCAGTGGACTCGTCCACCTTGTTGTGATGGGTCGGCACATGGGAGCATCCCCGAACACGGCCCGGAAACAACCCACCAATAGATTCCCTCCGGTTCTACCCGACGTGAACGTCTCCCCCCTCCATGTGACCGCGATAGCGACGTGCGCGGAGGCGGGCCACATCCCGGTGCCCCACGACGGGCGTCTACGCGTGCCACATCACTTTCACACATGCATCACGACCTGACGCGGTGTTTCGATGGCATAGCTACACCCGAGAGGCCACCACGAAGCTCCGTTAGACCAGGAGATCTAGCCCTTTGACTTTTGCCGGATGGACTTTGACCCGTGGACTCTTCCACCTGGTTGCGATGGGTCAGCACATAGGAGCATCCCCGAACACGGCCTCGACCCAAACCACCACTAGATTCCCTCCGATACTACCCACCGCGCATGTCTCCCCCCCTCCAAGTGATCGTGACAGCGACGTTCGCTGACACCCCGGAGCTCCAAGATAGGCGTCTACGCTTGCCACATCACTTTCACACATGCATCATGACCCGACGCGGTGTTTCGGTGGCATAGCTACACCCGGGAGGCCACCACGAAGCTCCGTTAGACTAGGAGATCTAGTCCTTTGACTTTTGCCGGACGGGCTTTGACCAGTGGACTCTTCCACCTAGTTGCGATGGGTCAGCACATAGGAGCATCCCCGAAGACGGCCTGGACCCAAACCACCACTAGATTCCATCCGGTTCTACCCGACGCGCACGTCTCCCCCCTCCAAGTGACCGCGGCAGCGACGTCCGCGGAGGGGGGCCACACCCCGGTGCCCCAAGATAGGCGTCTACGCGTCCCACATCACTTCGTTAGACCAGGAGATCTAGCCCTTTGTCTTTCGCCGGACGGGCTTTAACCAGTGAACTCTTCCACCTGGTTGCGATGGGTCATCTCATAGGAGCATCCCCGAGCATGGCCTGGACCCAACCCACCACTAGATTCCCTCCGGTTCTACCCGACGCGCAAGTCTCAACCCTCCAAGAAACTGCGACAGCAACGTCCACGGAGGGGGGCCACACCCTGAAGCACCAAGACGGACATTTACGCGTGCCACATCACTTTCACACATGCATCACGACCCGACGTGGTGTTTCGGTGGCATAGCTACACCCAGGAGGTCACCACGAAGCTCCGTTATACTTGGAGATTAGGCCTTTGACTTTCGCCGGACGGGCTTTGACCAGTGGACTCTTCCACCTGTGTGCAATGGGTCAGCACATAGGAGCATCACCGAACATGGCCTATACCCAACCCACCACTAGATTCCCTCCGGTTCTACCCGACGTGCACGTATCCCCCCTCCAAGTGATCGCGACAGCGACATCCACGGAGGGGGGCCACATTCCGGAGCCCCAAGACAGGCGTCTACGTGTGCCACATCACTTTCACACATTCATCACGACCCGACATGATATTTCAGTGGCATAGCTACACCCGGGAGGCCACTACGAAGCACCGTTAGACCAGGAGATCTAGACCTTTGTCTTTCGCCGGACGGGCTTTAACCAGTGGACTCTTCCACCTGGTTGCGATGGGTGAGCACATAGGAGCATCCCCGAACATGGCCTGGACCCAACCCACCACTAGATTCCCTCCGCTTCTACCCGACGCGCACGTCTCACCCTTCCAAGTGACCGTGACAGCGACATCCGCGTAGGCGGGCCACACCCCGAAGCCCCAGGACGGGCGTCTAAGCGTGCCACATCACTTTCACACATGCATCGCGACCCGACGCGGTGTTTCGGTGGCATAGCTACACCCGGGAGGCCACCACGAAGCTCCGTTAGACCAGGAGATCTAGCCCTTTGTCTTTCGCCGGACGGGCTTTAACCACTGGACTCGTCCAGCTAGTTGCGACGGGTGAACACATAGGAGCATCCCGGAACACGGCCTGGACCCAACCCACCACTATGTTCCCTCCGGTTCAACCCGATGAGCACGTCTCCCACCTACAAGTGACCGCGACAGCGACGTCCGCGCGGGTGGGTGGGGGGGACACCCCAGAGCCCCAAGACGGGCGTCTACGCGTGCCACATCACTTTCACACATGCATCACGAGACGACACGGTGTTTCAGTGGCATAGCTACACCCGGGAGGCCACCACGAAGCTCCGTTAGACCAGGAGATCTAGCCCTTTGTCTTTCGCCGGACGGGCTATGACCAGTGGACTCGTCCACCTGGTTGTGATGGGTCAGCACATAGGAGCATCCCCGAACACGGCCCGGAAACAACCCACCAATAGATTCCCTCCGGTTCTACCCGACGTGAACGTCTCCCCCTCCATGTGACCGCGATAGCGACGTGCGCGGAGGCGGGCCACATCCCGGAGCCCCACGACAGGCGTCTACGCGTGCCACATCACTTTCACACATGCATCACGACCTGACGCGGTGTTTCGATGGCATAGCTACACCCGAGAGGCCACCACGAAGCTCCGTTAGACCAGGAGATCTAGCCCTTTGACTTTTGCCGGATGGACTTTGACCCGTGGACTCTTCCACCTGGTTGCGATGGGTCAGCACATAGGAGCATCCCCGAACACGGCCTCGACCCAAACCACCACTAGATTCCCTCCGATACTACCCACCGCGCATGTCTCCCCCCCTCCAAGTGATCGTGACAGCGACGTTCGCTGACACCCCGGAGCTCCAAGATAGGCGTCTACGCATGCCACATCACTTTCACACATGCATCATGACCCGACGCGGTGTTTCGGTGGCATAGCTACACCCGGGAGGCCACCACGAAGCTCCGTTAGACTAGGAGATCTAGCCCTTTGACTTTCGCCGGACGGGCTTTGACCAGTGGACTCTTCCACCTAGTTGCGATGGGTCAGCACATAGGAGCATCCCCGAAGACGGCCTGGACCCAAACCACCACTAGATTCCATCCGGTTCTACCCGACGCGCACGTCTCCCCCCTCCAAGTGACCGCGGCAGCGACGTCCGCGGAGGGGGGCCACACCCCGGTGCCCCAAGATAGGCGTCTACGCGTCCCACATCACTTCGTTAGACCAGGAGATCTAGCCCTTTGTCTTTCGCCGGACGGGCTTTAACCAGTGAACTCTTCCACCTGGTTGCGATGGGTCATCTCATAGGAGCATCCCCGAGCATGGCCTGGACCCAACCCACCACTAGATTCCCTCCGGTTCTACCCGACACGCATGTCTCAACCCTCCAAGAAACTGCGACAACAACGTCCACGGAGGGGGGCCACACCCTGAAGCACCAAGACGGACATTTACGCGTGCCATATCACTTTCACACATGCATCACGACCCGACGTGGTGTTTCGGTGGCATAGCTACACCCAGGAGGTCACCACGAAGCTCCGTTATACTTGGAGATTAGGCCTTTGACTTTCGCCGGATGGGCTTTGACCAGTGGACTCTTCCACCTGTGTGCAATGGGTCAGCACATAGGAGCATCACCGAACATGGCCTGTACCCAACCCACCACTAGATTCCATCCGGTTCTACCCGACGTGCACGTATCCCCCCTCCAAGTGATCGCGACAGCGACATCCACGGAGGGGGGCCACATTCCGGAGCCCCAAGACAGGCGTCTACGTGTGCCACATCACTTTCACACATGCATCACGACCCGACACGATATTTCAGTGGCATAGCTACACCCGGGAGGCCACTACGAAGCACCGTTAGACCAGGAGATCTAGACCTTTGTCTTTCGCCAGACGGGCTTTAACCAGTGGACTCTTCGACCTGGTTGCGATGGGTGAGCACATAGGAGCATTCCCGAACATGGCCTGGACCCAACCCACCACTAGATTCCCTCCGCTTCTACCCGACGCGCACGTCTCACCCCTCCAAGTGACCGTGACAGCGACATCCGCGTAGGCGGGCCACACCCCGAAGCCCCAGGACGGGCGTCTAAGCGTGCCACATCACTTTCACACATGCATCGCGACCCGACGCGGTGTTTCGGTGGCATAGCTACACCCGGGAGGCCACCACGAAGCTCCGTTAGACCAGGAGATCTAGCCCTTTGTCTTTCGCCGGACGGGCTTTAACCACTGGACTCGTCCAGCTGGTTACGACGGGTGAACACATAGGAGCATCCCGGAACACGGCCTGGACCCAACCCACCACTATGTTCCCTCCGGTTCAACCCGACGCGCACGTCTCCCACCTACAAGTGACCGCGACAGCGACGTCCGCGCGGGTGGGTGGGGGGGACACCCCGGAGCCCCAAGACGGGCGTCTACGCGTGCCACATCACTTTCACACATGCATCACGAGACGACACGGTGTTTCAGTGGCATAGCTACACCCGGGAGGCCACCACGAAGCTCCGTTAGACCAGGAGATCTAGCCCTTTGTCTTTCGCCGGACGGGCTATGACCAGTGGACTCGTCCACCTGGTTGTGATGGGTCAGCATATAGGAGCATCCCCGAACACAGCCATGACCCAACCCACCAATAGATTCCCTCCGGTTCTACCCGATGTGAACGTCTCCCCCCTCCATGTGACCGCGATAGCGACGTGCGCGGAGGCGGGCCACATCCCGGAGCCCCACGACGGGCGTCTACGCGTGCCACATCACTTTCACACATGCATCACGACCTGACGCGGTGTTTCGGTGACATAGCTACACTCGGGAGAACACCAAGAAGCTCAATTAGACCAAGAGATCTAGCCCTTTGACTTTCACAGGGCAGGTTTGACCAGTGGACTCTTCCACCTGTGTGTGATTGGTCAGCACATAGGAGCATCACCGAACACGGCCTGTACCCAACCCACCTCTAGATTCCCTCCGGTTCTACCCTACGTGCACGTATCCCCCCTCCAACTGACCGCGACAGTGACATCCACGGAGGGGGGCCACATTCCGGAGCACCAAGACAGGCGTCTACGCGTGCCACATCACTTTCACACATGCATCACGACCCGACACGATATTTCAGTGGCATAGCTACACCCGGGAGGCCACTACGAAGCACCGTTAGACCAGGAGATCTAGACCTTTGTCTTTCGCCGGATGGGCTTTAACCAGTGGACTCTTCCACCTGGTTGCGATGGGTGAGCACATAGGAGCATCTCCGAACATGGCCTGGACCCAACCCACCACTAGATTCCCTCCGCTTCTACCCGACGCGCACGTCTCCCCCCTCCAAGTGACCGTGAGAGCGACATCCGTGTAGGCGGGCCACACCCCGAAGCCCCAGGACGGGCGTCTAAGCGTGCCACATCACTTTCACACATGCATCGCGACCCGACGCGGTGTTTCGGTGGCATATCTACAACCGGGAGGCCACCACGAAGCTCCGTTAGACTAGGAGATCTAGCCCTTTGACTTTCGCCGGACGGGCTTTGACCAGTGAACTATTCTACCTGGTTATGATGGGTCAGGAGATAGGAGCATCCCCGAACACGGCCTGGACCCAACCCACCACTATATTCCCACTGGTTCTACCCGACGCGCACGGCTCCCCCCTCCAAGTGACCGCGACAGCGACGTCCGCGCGGGTGGGTGGGGGGGACACCCCGGAGCCCCAAGACGGGCGTCTACGCGTGCCACATCACTTTCACACATGCATCACGAGCCGACATGGTGTTTCAGTGGCATAGCTACACCCGAGAGGCCACCACGAAGCTCCGTTAGACCAGGAGAGCTAGCCCTTTGTCTTTCGCCGGACAGGCTATGACTAGTGGACTCTTCCACCTGGTTGTGATGCGTCAGCACATAGGAGCATCCCCGAACACGGCCTGGACCCAACCCACCAATAGATTCCCTCCGGTTCTACCCGACGTGAACGTCTCCCCCCTCCATGTGACAGCGACAGCAACGTGCGCATAGGGGGGCCACATCATGGAGCCCCAAGACGGGCGTCTACGCGTGCCACATCACTTTCAGACATGCATCACGACTCGACGTGGTGTTTCGATGGCATAGCTACACCCGGGAGGCCACCACGAAGCTCCGTTAGACCAGGAGATCTAGCCCTTTGACTTTTTCCGAAGGGACTTTGACCAGTGGACTCTTCCACCAGGTTGCGATGGGTCAACACATAGGAGCATCCCCGAACACGGCCTGGACCCAACCCACCACTAGATTCCCTTCGGTTCCACCCGACGCGCACGTCTCCCCCTCCAAGTGACCGCGAGAGTGACGTCCATGCGGGGGGGGGGGGGGGTGGGCACACCCCGGAGCCCCAAGATCGGCGTCTACGCATGCCACATCACTTTCACACATGCATCAGGACCTGACGCGGTGTTTCGGTGACATAGCTACACTCGGGAGGCCACCACGAAGCTCCATTAGACCAAGAGATCTAGCCCTTTGACTTTCGCCGGGCAGGTTTGACCAGTGGACTCTTCCACCTGTGTGCGATGGGTCAGCTCATAGGAGCATCACCGAACACGGCCTGCACCCAACCCACCACTAGATTTCCTTCGGTTCTACCCTACGTGCACGTATCCCCCCTCCAAGTGACCGCGACAGCGACATCCACGGAGGGGGGCCACACCCCGGAGCCCCAAGACGGGCGTCTACGCGTGCCACATCACTTTCACACATGCATCACGACCCGACATGGTGTTTCAGTGGCATAGCTACACCCGGGAGGCCACCACGAAGCTCCGTTAGACCAGGAGATCTAGCCCTTTGTCTTTCGCCGGACGGGCTTTAACCAGTGGCCTCTTCCACCTGGTTGTGATGGGTGAGCATATAGGAGCATCCCCGAACATGGCCTGGACCCAACACACCACTAGATTCCCTCCGCTTCTACCCAAGGCGCACGTCTCCCCCCTCCAAGTGACCGTGACAGCGACGTCTGCGTAGGGCAGCCACATCCCGAAGCCCCAAGACGGGCGTCTAAGCGTGCCACATCACTTTCACACATGCATCGCGACCCGACGCGGTGTTTCGATGGCATAGCTACACCCGGGAGGCCACCACGAAGCTCTGTTACACTAGGAGATTTAGCCCTTTGACTTTCGCCGGACGGGCTTTGACCAGTGGACTCTTCTACCTTGTTACGATGGGTCAGGAGATAGGAGCATCCCCGAACACGGCTTGGACCCAACCCACCACTATATTCCCTCCGGTTCTACCCGACGCGCACGTCTCCCCCCTCCAAGTGACCGCGACAGCGACGTCCACGCGGGTGGGTGGGGGGCACACCCCGGAGCCCCAAGACGGGCGTCTACGCGTGCCACATCACTTTCACACATGCATCACGAGCCGACACGGTGTTTCTGTGGCATAGCTACACCCGGGAGGCCATCACGAAGCTCCGTTAGACCAAGAGATCTAGCCCTTTGTCTTTCGCCGGACGGGCTATGACCAGTGGACTCGTCCACCTGGTTGTGATGGGTCAGCACATAGGAGCATCCCCGAACACGGCCTGGACCCAACCCACCAATAGATTCCCTCCGGTTCTACCCGACGTGAACGTCTCCCCACTCCATGTGACAGCGACAGCGACGTGCGCGGAGGGGGGCCACATCCCGGAGCCCCTAGACGGGCACATCACTTTCGCACATGCATCACGACCCGACGCGGTGTTTCGGTGGCATAGCTACAACCGGGAGGCCACCACGAAGCTCTGTTAGACTAGGAGATCTAGCCCTTTGACTTTCGCCGACGGGCTTTGACCAGTGGACTCTTCCACCTGTGTGCGATGGGTCAGCACATCGGAGCATCCCCGAACTCGGCCTGGACCCAACCCTCCACTAGATTCCCTCCGGTTCTACCCGACGAGCACGTCACCCCCCTCCAAGTTACCGCGACAGCGATGTCCGCGGAGGGGGGCCACACCCGGGAGCCCCAAGACGGGCATCTACACCTGCCACATCACTTTCACACATGCATCACGACCCGACGCAGTATTTCGATGGCATAGCTACACCCGGGAGGCCACCACGAAGCTCCGTTAGACCAGGAGATCTAGCCCTTTGACTTTTGATGGACGGACTTTGACAAGTGGACTCTTCCACCTGGTTGCGATGGGTCAGCACGTAGGAGCATCCCCGAACACGGCCTGGACCCAACCCACCACTAGATTCCCTCCGGTTCTACCCGACGCGCACGTCTCCCCCCTTCCAATGACCGCAGCAGCGACGTCCGCGGAGAGGGGGGCACACCTCGGTGCCCCAAGATAGGCGCGTACGCGTGCCACATCAGTTTCACACAAGCATCACGACCCGACGTGGTGTTTCGGTGGAATAGCTACACCGGGGAGGTCACCACGAGGCTCTGTTCTACTTGGAGATCTAGCCCTTTGACTTTCCCCGCACGGGCTTTGACCAGCGGACTCTTCCACCTGTGTGCGATGGGTCAGCACGTAGGAGCATCACCGAACACGGCCTGTACCCAACCCACCACAAGATTCCCTCCGGTTCTACCCGATGTGCACGTATCCCCCCTCCAAGTGACCGCGACAGCGACGTCCACGGAGGGGGGCCACACCCTCGAGCCCCAAGACGGGCGTCTATGCATGCCACATCACTTTCACACATGCATCATGACCCGACACGGTGTTTCAGTGGCGTAGCTACACCCGGGAGGCCACCAGGAACCTCCGTTAGACCAGAAGATCTAGCCCTTCTTCTTTCGCCGGACGGGCTTTAACCAGTGGACTCTTCCATTTGGTTGCAATGGGTCAACTCATAGGAGCATCCCCGAACACGGCCTGGACCCAACCCACCACTAGATTCCCTCCGGTTCTACCCGACTCGCACGTCTCCCCCATCCAAGTGACCATGTCAGCGACGTCCGCGCAGGGGGGCCACACCCCGAAGCCCCAAGACAGGCGTCTAAGCGTGCCACATCACTTTCACACATGCATCACGACCCGACGCGGTGTTTCAGTGGCATAGCTACACCCGGGAGGCCACCACGAAGCTCCGTTAGACTAGGAGATCTATCCCTTTGACTTTCGTCGGACGGACTTTGACCAGTGGACTCTTCCACCTGGTTGTGATGGGTCAGCACATAGGAGGATCCCCGAACACGGCCTGGACCCAAACCACCACTATATTCCCTCCGATACTACCCAACACGAATGTCTCCCCCCTCCAAGTGACCGCGACAGTGACGTCCGGGGAGGGGGGCCACACCCTGGAGCCCCAAGATAGGCGTCTACGCGTGCCACATCACTTTCACACATGCATCACGACCCGATGCGGTGTTTCGGTGGCATAGCTACAACCGGGAGGCCACCACGAAGCTCTGTTAGACTAGGAGATCTAGCCCTTTGACTTTCGCCGGACGGGCTTTGACCAGTGGACTCTTCCACCTGTGTGCGATGGGTCAGCACATCGGAGCATCCCCGAACTCGGCCTGGACCCAACCCACCACTAGATCCCCTCTGGTTCTACCCGACGAGCACGTCACCCCCCTCCAAGTTACCGCGACAGCGATGTCCGCGGAGGGGGGCCACACCCGGGAGCCCCAAGACGGGCATCTACACGTGCCACATCACTTTCACACATGCATCACGACCCGACGCGGTATTTCGATGGCATAGCTACACCCGGGAGGCCATCACGAAGCTCCGTTAGACCAGGAGATCTAGCCCTTTGACTTTTGCTGGACGGACTTTGACAAGTGGACTCTTCCACCTGGTTGCGATGGGTCAGCACGTAGGAGCATCCCCGAACACGGCCTGGACCCAAACCACCACTAGATTCCCTCCGGTTCTACCCGACGCGCACGTCTCCCCCCTTCCATTGACCGCAGCAGCGACGTCCGCGCAAGGGGGGGGGCACACCTCGGTGCCCCAAGATAGGCGTGTACGCGTGCCACATCAGTTTCACACAAGCATCACGACCCGACGTGGTGTTTCGGTGGCATAGCTACACCCGGGAGGTCACCACGAGGCTCTGTTCTACTTGGAGATCTAGCCCTTTGACTTTCGCCGGACGGGCTTTGACCAGCGGACTCTTCCACCTGTGTGCGATGGGTCAGCACATAGGAGCATCACCGAACACGGCCTGTACCCAACCCACCACTAGATTCCCTCCGGTTCTACCCGATGTGCACGTATCCCCCCTCCAAGTGACCGTGACAGCGACGTCCACGGAGGGGGGCCACACCCTGGAGCCCCAAGACGGGCGTCTATGCATGCCACATCACTTTCACACATGCATCATGACCCGACACGGTGTTTCAGTGGCATAGCTACACCCGGGAGGCCACCAGGAACCTCCGTTAGACCAGAAGATCTAGCCCTTCTTCTTTCGCCGGACGGGCTTTAATCAGTGGACTCTTCCATTTGGTTGCGATGGGTCAACACATAGGAGCATCCCCGAACACGGCCTGGACCCAACCCACCACAAGATTCCCTCCGGTTCTACCCGACTCGCACGTCTCCCCCATCCAAGTGACCATGTCAGCGACGTCCGCGCAGGGGAGCCACACCCCGAAGCCCCAAGACGGGCGTCTAAGCGTGCCACATCACTTTCACACATGCATCACGACCCGACGCGGTGTTTCAGTGGCATAGCTACACCCGGGAGGCCACCACGAAGCTCCGTTAGACTAGGAGATCTAGCCCTTTGACTTTCGTCGGACGGACTTTGACCAGTGGACTCTTCCACCTGGTTGTGATGGGTCAGCACATAGGAGGATCCCCGAACACGGCCTGGACCCAAACCACCACTATATTCCCTCCGATACTACCCAACACAAATGTCTCCCCCCTCCAAGTGACCGCGACAGTGACATCCGCGGAGGGGGGCCACACCCCGGAGCCCCAAGATAGGCGTCTACGCGTGCCACATCACTTTCACACATGCATCACGACCCTATGCGGTGTTTCGGTGGCATAGCTACAACCGGGAGGCCACCACGAAGCTCTGTTAGACTAGGAGATCTAGCCCTTTGACTTTCGCCGGACGAGCTTTGACCAGTGGACTCTTCCACCTGTGTGCGATGGGTCAGCACATCGGAGCATCCCCGAACTCGGCCTGGACCCAACCCACCACTAGATTCCCTCCGGTTCTACCCGACGAGCACGTCACCCACCTCCAAGTTACCGCGACAGCGATGTCCGCGGAGGGGGGCCACACCCGGGAGCCCCAAGACGGGCATCTACACGTGCCACATCACTTTCACACATGCATCACGACCCGACGCGGTATTTCGATGGCATAGCTACACCCGGGAGGCCACCACGAAGCTCCGTTAGACAAGGAGATCTAGCCCTTTGACTTTTGCTGGACGGACTTTGACAAGTGGACTCTTCCACCTGGTTGCGATGGGTCAGCACGTAGGAGCATCCCCGAACACGGCCTGGACCAAAACCACCACTAGATTCCCTCCGGTTCTACCCGACGCGCACGTCTCCCCCCTTCCAATGACCGCAGCAGCGACGTCCGCGGAGGGGGGGCACACCTCGGTGCCCCAAGATAGGCGTGTACGCATGCCACATCAGTTTCACACAAGCATCACGACCCGATGTGGTGTTTCGGTGGCATAGCTACACCCGGGAGGTCACCACGAGGCTCTGTTCTACTTGGAGATCTAGCCCTTTGACTTTCGCCGGACGGGCTTTGACCAGCGGACTCTTCCACCTGTGTGCGATGGGTCAGCACATAGATGCATCACCGAACACGGCCTGTACCCAACCCACCACTAGATTCCCTCCGGTTCTACCCGATGTGCACGTATCCCCCCTCCAAGTGACCGCGACAGCGACATCCACGGAGGGGGGCCACACCCTGGAGCCCCAAGACGGGCGTCTATGCATGCCACATCACTTTCACACATGCATCATGACCCGACACGGTGTTTCAGTGTCATAGCTACAACCGGGAGGCCACCAGGAACCTCCGTTAGACCAGAAGATCTAGCCCTTCTTCTTTCGCCGGACAGGCTTTAACCAGTGGACTCTTCCATTTGGGTGCGATGGGTCAACACATAGGAGCATCCCCGAACACGGCCTGGACCCAACCCACCACTAGATTCCCTTCGGTTCTACCCGACTCGCACGTCTCCCCCCTCCAAGTGACCATGTCAGCGACGTCCGCGCAGGGGGGCCACACCCCGAAGCCCCAAGACGGGCGTCTAAGCGTGCCACATCACTTTCACACATGCATCACGACCCGACGCGGTGTTTCAGTGGCATAGCTACACCTGGGAGGCCACCACGAAGCTCCGTTAGACTAGGAGATCTAGCCCTTTGACTTTCGTCGGACGGGCTTTGACCAGTGGACTCTTCTACCTGGTTACGATGGGTCAGCACATAGGAGCATCCCCGAAGACGGCCTGGACCCAACCCACCAATATATTCCCTCCGGTTCTACCCGACGCGCACGTCTCCCCCCTCCAAGTGACCGGGATAGCGACGTCCGCGCGGGTAGGTGGGGTGGACACTCTGGAGCCCCAAGACGGGCGTCTACGCATGCCACATCACTTTCACACGAGCATCACGAGCCGACACGGTGTTTCAGTGGCATAGCTACACCCGGGAGGCCACCATGAAGCTCCGTTAGACCAGGAGATCTAGCCCTTTGTCTTTCGCCGGACGGGCTATGACCAGTGGACTCGTCCACCTGGTTGTGATGGGTCAGCGCATAGGAGCATCCCCGAACACGGCCTGGAAACAACCCACCAATAGATTCCCTCCGGTTCTACCCGACGTGAACGTCTCCCCCCTCCATGTGACCGCGACAGCGACGTGCGCGGAGGCGGGCCACATCCCGGAGCCCCAAGACGGGCGTCTACGCGTGCCACATCACTTTCACACATGCATCACGACCCGACTCGGTGTTTCGATGGCATAGCTACACCCGGGAGGCCACCACGAAGCTCCGTTAGACCAGGAGATCTAGCCCTTTGACTTTTGCCGGATGGACTCTTCCACCTGGTTGCGATGGGTCAACACATAGGAGCATCCCCGAACACGGCCTGGACCCAAACCACCACTAGATTCCCTCCGATACTACCCACCGCACATGTCTCCCCCCCTCCAAGTGACCGAGACAGCGACGTTTGCGGAGGGGGGCCACACCCCGGAGCTCCAAGATAGGCGTCTACGCGTGGCACATCACTTTCACACATGCATCACGACCCGACGCGGTGTTTCGGTGGCATAGCTACACCCGGGAGGCCACCACGAAGCTCCGTTAGACTAGGAGATCTAGCCCTTTGACTTTCACCGGACGGGCTTTGACCAGTGGACTCTTCCACCTGGTTGCGATGGGTCAGCACATAGGAGCATCCCCGAACATGGCCTGGACCCAAACCACCACTAGATTCCCTCCGGTTCTACCCGACGCGCACGTCTGCCCCCTGCAAGTGATCGCGGCAGCGACGTCCGCGGAGGGGGGCCACATCCCAGTGCCCCAAGATAGGCGTCTACTCGTCCCACATCACTTTCACACATGCATCACGACCCGACGTGGTGTTTCGGTGGCGTAGCTACACCCGGGAGGTCACCACGAAGCTCCGTTATACTTGGAGATCTAGCCCGTTGACTTTCGCCGGACGGGCTTTGACCAGTGGACTCTTCCACCTCTGTGCAATGGGTCAGCACATAGGAGCCTCACCGAACACGGCCTGTACCCAACCCACCACTAGATTCCCTCCGTTTCTACCCGACGCGCACGTCTCCCACCTCCAAGTGACCGCGGCAGCGACGTCCGCGGAGGGTGGCCACACCCCGGTGCCCCAAGATAGGCGTCTACGCGTGCCACATCACTTTCACACATGCATCACGACCCGACGTGGTCTTCCGGTGGCATAGCTACACCCGGGAGGTCAGCACAAAGCTCCGTTATACTTGGAGATCTAGCCCTTTGACTTTTGCCGGACGGGCTTTGACCAGTGGACTCTTCCACCTGTGTGCGATGGGTCAGCACATAGGAGCATCACCGAACACGGCCTGTACCCAACCCACCACTAGATTCCCTCCGGTTCTACCCGACGTGCACGTATCCCCCCTCCAAGTGACCGTGACAGCGACGTCCACGGAGGGGGGCCACACCCCGGAGCCCCAAGACTAGCGTCTACGCGTGCCTCATCATTTTCACACATGCACCACGACCCGACACGGTGTTTCAGTGGTATAGCTACACCCGGGAGGCCACCACGAAACTCCGTTAGACTAGGAGATCTAGCCCTTTGTCTTTCGCCGGACGGGCTTTAACCAGTGGACTCTTCCACCTGGTTGCGACCAGTCAACACGTAGGAGCATCCCCGAACACGGCCTGGACCCAACCCAGCACTAGATTCCCTCCGGTTCGACCCGACGCGCACGTCTCCCCCCTCCAAGTGACCGTGTCAGCGACGTCCGCACAGGAGGACAACACCCCGAAGCCCCAAGACGGGCGTCTAAGCATGCCACATCACTTTCACACATGCATCACGACCCGACGCAGTGTTTCGGTGGCATAGCTACACCCGGGAGGCCACCACGAAGCTCCGTTAGAGTAGGAGATCTAGCCCTTTGACTTTCGCCGGACGGGCTTTGACCACTGGACTCTTCTACCTGGTTACGATGGGTCAGCACATAGGAGCATCCCCGAACACGGCCTAGACCCAACCCACCACTAGATTCCCTCCGGTTCTACCCGACGCGCATGTCTCCCCCCTCCAAGTGACCGTGTCAGCGACGTCCGTGCAGGGGGGCCACACCCCGAAGCCCCAAGACGGGCGTCTAAGCGTGGCACATCACTTTCACACATGCATCACGACCCGACGCGGTGTTTCGATGGCATATCTACACCCGGGAGGCTACCATGAAGCTCCGTTAGACTAGGAGATCTAGCCATTTGTCTTTCGCCGGACGGGCTTTCACCAGTGAACTCTTCCACCTGGTTACGATGTGTCAGCACATAGGAGCATCCCCGAACACGGTCTGGACCCAAACTACCACTAGAGTCCCTCCGGTTCTACCCGACGCGCACGTCTCCCCCCTCCAAGTGACCGGGACCGTGACATCCCCGGAGGGGGGCCACACCCCATAGCCCCAAGATAGTTGTCTACGCGTGCCACATCACTTTCACACATGCATCACGACCCGACACGGCGTTTCAATGGCATACCTACACCCGGGAGGCCACCACGAAGCTCCGTTAGACCAGGAGATCTAGTCCTTTGTCTTTCGCCGGACGGGCTTTAACCAGTGGACTCTTCCACCTGGTTGCGATGGGTCAGCACATAGGAGCATCCCCGAACACGGCCTGGACCCAACCCACCACTAGATTCCCTCCGGTTCGACCCGACGCGCACGTCTCCCCCCTCCAAGTGACCACGACAGCGACGTCCACGCGGGTGGGTGGGGGGGACACCCCGGAGCCCCAAGACGGGCGTCTACGCGTGCCACACCACTTTCACACATGCATCACGAGCCGACACGGTGTTTCAGTGGCATGGCTACACCCGGGAGGCCACCACGAAGCTCCGTTAGAGCTGGAGATCTAGCCCTTTTTCTTTTGCCGGACGGGCTATGACCAGTGGACTCGTCCACCTGGTTGTGATGGGTCAGCACATAGGAGCATCCCCGAACATGGCATGGACCCAAACCACCAATAGATTCCCTTCGGTTTTACCCGACGTGAACGTCTCCCCTCTCCATGTGACCACGACAGCAACGTGCGCGGAGGGGGGCCACATCCCGGAGCCCCAAGACGGGTGTCTACGCGTGCCACATCACTTCACACATGCATCACGACCCGATGCGGTGTTTTAGTGGCATAGCTACACCCGGGAGACCACCACGAAGCTCCGTTAGACTAGGAGATCTAGCCCTTTGACTTTCGTCGGACGTGCTTTGACCAGTGGACTCTACTACCTGGTTATGATGGGTCAGCACATAGGAGCATCCCCGAACACGGCCTGGACCCAACACACCACTAGATTCCCTCCTGTTCTACCCGATGCGCATGTCTCCCCCCTCCAAGTGACCGCGATAGCGACGTCCGCGCGGGTGGGTGGCGGGGACACCCCGGAGCCCCAGGATGGGCGTCTACGCGTGCCACATCACTTTCACACATGCATCACGAGCCGACAGGGTGTTTAAGTGGCATAGCTACACCCGGGAGATCACCACGAAGCTCCGTTAAACAAGGAGATCTAGCCCTTTGACTTTCACCGGACGGGCTTTGACCAGTGGACTCTTCCACCTGTCTGCGATGGGTCAGCACATAGGAGCATCACCGAACACGGCCTGTAACGAACCCACCACTAGAATCCCTCCGGTTCTACCCGACATGCACGTATCCCCCCTCCAAGTGACCGTGACAGCGACATCCACGGAGGGGGGCCACACCCCGGAGCCCCAAGACGGGCGTCTATGCGTGCCACATCAATTTCACACATGCATCACGACCTGACACGGTGTTTCAGTGGCATAGCTATACCCGGGATGCCACCACGAAGCTCCGTTAGACTAGGAGATCTAGCCCATTGACTTTCGCGGGACGGGCTTTGACCAGTGGACTCTTGCACCTGTGTTCGATGGGTTAGCACATAGGAGCATCCCCGAACACGGCCTGGACCCAAACCACCAATAGATTACCTCCGATACTACCCGACGCGCATGTCTCCCCCCTCCAAGTGACCGCGACAGCGACATCCGCGGAGGGGGGCCTCACCCCGGAGCCCCAAGATAGGCGTCTACGCGTGCCACATCACTTTCACACATGCATCACGACCCGACGCGGTGTTTCGGTGGCATAGCTACACCCGGGAGGTCACCACGAAGCTCCATTAGACCAGGAGATCTAGCCCTTTGTCTTTCGCCGGATGGGCTTTGACCAGTGGACTCTTGCACCTGTGTTCGATGGGTTAGCACATAGGAGCATCCCCGAACACGGCCTGGACCCAAACCACCACAAGATTACCTCCGATACTACCCGACGCGCATGTCTCCCCCCTCCAAGTGACCGCGACAGCGACATCCGCGGAGGGGGGCCTCACCCCGGAGCCCCAAGATAGGCGTCTACGCGTGCCACATCACTTTCACACATGCATCACGACCCGACGTGGTGTTTCGGTGGCATAGCTACACCCGGGAGGTCACCACGAAGCTCCATTAGACCAGGAGATCTAGCCCTTTGACTTTCGCCGGACGGGCTTTGACAAGTGGACTCTTCCACCTGGTTGCGATGGGCCAGCACAGAGGAGCATCCCCGAACACGGCCTGGACCCAAACCACCACTAGATTCCCTCCGGTTCTACTTGACGCGCTCGTCTCCCCCCTCCAAGTGACCGCGGCAACGACGTCCGCGGAGGGGGGCCACACCCCGGTGCCCCAAGATAGGCGTCTACGCGTGCCACGTCACTTTCACACATGCATCATGACCCGACACGGTGTTTCGGTGGCATAGCTACACCTGGGAAGTCACCACGAAGCTCCGTTATACTTGGAGATCTAGCCATTTCACTTTCGCCGGACGGGCTTTGACCAGTGGACTCTTCCACCTGTGTGCGATGGGTCAGCACATAGGAGCATCACCGAACACGGCCTGTACCCAACCCACCACTAGATTCCCTCCGGTTCTACCCTACGTGCACGTATCCCCCCTCCAAGTGACCGCGACAGCGACATCCACGGAGGGGGGCCACACCCCGGAGCCCCAAGACGGGCGTCTATGCGTGCCACATCACTTGCACACATGCATCACGACCCGACATGGTGTTTCAGTGGCATAGCTACACCCGGGAGGCCACCACGAAGCTCCGTTAGACCAGGAGATCTAGCCCTTTGTCTTTCGCCGGACGGGCTTTAACCAGTGGACTCTTCCACCTGGTTGCGATGGGTGAGCACATAGGAGCATCCCCGAACATGGCCTGGACCCAACACACCACTAGATTCCCTCCGCTTCTACCCAAGGCGCACGTCTCCCCCCTCCAAGTGACCGTGACAGCGACGTCCGCGTAGGGGAGCCACATCCCAAAGCCCCAAGACGGGCGTCTACGCGTGCCACATCACTTTCACACATGCATCGCGACCCGACGCGGTGTTTCGGTGGCATAGCTACACCCGGGAGGCCACCACGAAGCTCCGTTAGACTAGGAGATCTAGCCCTTTGACTTTCGCCGGACGGGCTTTGACCAGTCGACTCTTCTACCTTGTTACGATGGGTCAGGAGATAGGAGCATCCCCGAACACGGCCAGGACCCAACCCACCACTATATTCCCTCCGGTTCTACCCGACGCGCACGTCTCCCCCCTCCAAGTGACCGCGACAGCGACGTCCGCGCGGGTGGGTGGGTGGGACACCCCGGAGCCCCAAGACGGGCGTCTACGCGTGCCACATCACTTGCACACATGCATCACGAGCCGACACGGTCTTTCAGTGGCATAGCTACACCCGGGAGGCCATCACGAAGCTCCGTTAGACCAAGAGATCTAGCCCTTTGTCTTTCGCCGGACGGGCTATGACAAGTGGACTCGTCCACCTGGTTGTGATGGGTCAGCACATAGGAGCATCCCCGAACACGGCCTGGACCCAACCCACCAATAGATTCCCTCCGGTTCTACCCGACGTGAACGTCTCCCCCCTCCATGTGACAGCGACAGCGACGTGCGCGGAGCGGGGCCACATCCCGGAGCCCCTAGACGGGCACATCACTTTCGCACATGCATCACGACCCGACGCGGTGTTTCGATGGCATAGCTACACCCGGGAGGCGACCACGAAGCTCCGTTAGACCAGGAGATCTAGCCCTTTGACTTTTGCCAGACGGACTTTGACCAGTGGACTCTTCCACCTGGTTGCGATGGGTCAGCACATAGGAGGATCCCCGAACACGGCCTGGACACAAACCACCACTATATTCCCTCCGATACTACCCGACACGAATGTCTCCCCCCTCCAAGTGACCGCGACAGTGACATCCGCGGAGGGGGGCCACACCCCGGAGCCCCAAGATAGGCGTCTACACGTGCCACATCACTTTCACACATGCATCACGACCCGACGCGGTGTTTCGGTGGCATAGCTACAACCGGGAGGCCACCACGAAGCTCCGTTAGACTAGGAGATCTAGCCCTTTGACTTTCGCCGGACGGGCTTTGACCAGTGGACTCTTCCACCTGTGTGCGATGGGTCAGCACATCGGAGCATCCCCGAACACGGCCTGGACCCAACCCACCACTAGATTCCCTCCGGTTCTACCCGACGAGCACGTCACCCCCCTCCAAGTTACCGCGACAGCGATGTCCGCGGAGGGGGTTCACACCCGGAGCCCCAAGACGGGCATCTACACGTGCCACATCACTTTCACACATGCATCACGACCCGACGCGGTATTTCAATGGCATAGCTACACCCGGGAGGCCACCACGAAGCTCCGTTAGACCAGGAGATCTAGCCCTTTGACTTTTGCTAGACGGACTTTGACAAGTGGACTCTTCCACCTGGTTGCGATGGGTCAGCACGTAGGAGCATCCCCGAACACGGCCTGAACCCAAACCACCACTAGATTCCCTCCGGTTCTACCCGACGCGCACGTCTCCCCCCTTCCAATGACCGTAGCAGCGACGTCCGCGGAGGGGGGGCCACACCTCGGTGCCCCAAGATAGGCGTGTACGCGTGCCACATCAGTTTCACACAAGCATCACGACCCGACGTGGTGTTTCGGTGGCATAGCTACACCCAGGAGGTCACCACGAGGCTCTGTTATACTTGGAGATCTAGCCCTTTGACTTTCGCCGGACGGGCTTTGACCAGCGGACTCTTCCACCTGTGTGCGATGGGTCAGCACATAGGAGCATCACCGAACACGGCCTGTACCCAACCCACCACTAGATTCCCTCCGGTTCTACCCGATGTGCACGTATCCCCCCTCCAAGTGACCGCGACAGCGACGTCCACGGAGGGGGGCCACACCCTGGAACCCCAAGACGGGCGTCTATGCATGCCACATCACTTTCACACATGCATCATGACCCGACACGGTGTTTCAGTGGCATAGCTACACCCGGGAGGCCACCCGGAAGCTCCGTTAGACCAGAAGATCTAGCCCTTCTTCTTTCGCCGGACGGGCTTTAACCAGTGGACTCTTCCATTTGGTTGCAATGGGTCAACACATAGGAGCATCCCCGAACACGGCCTGGACCCAACCCACCAATAGATTCCCTCCGGTTCTACCCGACTCGCACGTCTCCCCCCTCCAAGTGACCATGTCAGCGACTTCCGCGCAGGGGGGCCACACCCCGAAGCCCCAAGACGGGCGTCTAAGCGTGCCACATCACTTTCACACATGCATCACGACCCGACGCGGTGTTTCAGTGGCATAGCTACACCCGGGAGGCCACCACGAAGCTCCTTTAGACTAGGAGATCTAGCCCTTTGAGTTTCATCGGACGGGCTTTGACCAGTGGACTCTTCTACCTGGTTATGATGGGTCAGCACATAGGAGCATCCCCGAACACGGCCTGGACCCAACCCACCAATATATTCCCTCCGGTTCTACCCGACGCGCACGTCTCCCCCCTCCAAGTGACTGGGACAGCGACGTCCGCGCGGGTGGGTGGGGTGGACACTCCGGAGCCCCAAGACGGGCGTCTACGCGTGCCACATCACTTTCACACATGCATCACGAGCCGACACGATGTTTCAGTGGCATAGCTACACCCGGGAGGCCACCACGAAGCTCCGTTAGACCAGGAGATCTAGCCCTTTGTCTTTCGCCGGACGGGCTATGACCAGTGGACTCGTCCACCTAGTTGTGACGGGTCAGCGCATAGGAGCATCCCCGAACACGGCCTGGAAACAACCCACCAATAGATTCCCTCCGGTTCTACCCGACGTGAACGTCTCCCCCCTCCATGTGATCGCGACAGCGACGTGCGCGGAGGCGGGCCACATCCCGGAGCCCCAAGATGGGCATCTACGCGTGCCACATCACTTTCACACATGCATCACGACCCGACGCGGTGTTTTGATGGCATAGCTACACCCGGGAGGCCACCATGAAGCTCCGTTAGACCAGGAGATCTAGCCCTTTGACCTTTGCCGGATGGACTTTGACCCGTGGACTCTTCCACCTGGTTGCGATGGGAGAGCACATAGGAGCATCCCCGAACACGGCCTAGACCCAAACCACCACTAGATTCCCTCCGAGACTACCCACCGCGCATGTCTCGCCCCCTCCAAGTGACCGCGACAACGACGTTCGCGGAGGGGGGCCACACCCCGGAGCTCCAAGATAGGCGTCTACACGTGGCACATCACTTTCACACATGCATCACGACCCGACGCGGTGTTTCGGTGGCATAGCTACACCTGGGAGGCCACCACGAAGCTCCGTTAGACTAGGAGATCTAGCCCTTTGACTTTCGCCGGACGGGCTTTGACCAGTGGACTCTTCCACCTGGTTGCGATGGGTCAGCACATAGGAGCATCCCCGAACACGGCCTGGACCCAAACCACCAATAGATTCCCTCCGGTTCTACCCGACGCGCACGTCTCCCCCCTCCAAGTGACCGCGGCAGCAACGTCCGCGGAGGGGGGCCACACCCCGGTGCCCCAAGATAGGCGTCTACGCGTCCCACATCACTTTCACACATGCATCACGACCCGACGCGGTGTTTCGGTGGCATAGCTACACCCGGGAGGTCACCACGAAGCTCCATTATATTTGGAGATCTAGCCCTTTGACTTTCGCCGGACGGGCTTTGACAAGTGGACTCTTCCACCTCTGTGCAATGGGTCAGCACATAGGAGCATCACCGAACAAAGCCTGTACCCAACCCACCACTAGATTCCCACCGGTTCTACCCGACGTGCACGTATCCCCCCTCCAAGTGACCGCGACAGCAACATCCACGGAGGGGGGCCACACCCCGAAGCCCGAAGACGGGCGCATACGCCTGCCACATCACTTTCACACATGCATCACGACCCGACACGGTGTTTCAGTGGTATAGGTACACCCGGGAGGCCACCACGAAGCTCCGTTAGACCAGGAGATCTAGCCCTTTGTCTTTCGCCGGACGGGCTTTAACCAGTGGACTCTTCCATCTGGTTGCGACGGGTCAACACATAGGAGCATCCCCGAACACGGCCTGGACCCAACCCACCACTAGATTCCCTCCGGTTATACCCGACGCGCACGTATCCCCCCTCCAAGTGACCGTGTCAGCGACGTCCGCGCAGGGGGGCCACACCCCGAAGCCCCAAGACGGGCGTCTAAGCGTGCCACATCTCTTTCACACATGCATCACGACCCGACGCAGTGTTTCGGTGGCATAGCTACACCCGCGAGGCCACCACGAAGCTCCGTTAGACTAGGAGATCTAGCCCTTTGACTTTCGTCGGACGGGATTTGACCAGTGGATTCTTCTACCTGGTTACGATGGGTCGGCACATAGGAGCATCACCGAACACGGCCTAGACCCAACCCACCACTAGATTCCCTCCGGTTCTACCCGACGCGCACGTCTCCCCCCTCCAAGTGACCGTGTCAGCGACGTCCCTGCATGGGGGGCCACACCCCGAACCCCAAGACGGGCGTCTAAGCGTGGCCCATCACTTTCACACATGCATCACGACCCGACGCGGTGTTTCGATGGCATATCTACACCCGGGAGGCCACTACGAAGCTCCGTTAGACTAGGAGATCTAGCCCTTTGTCTTTCTCCGGACGGGCTTTGACCAGTGGACTCTTCCACCTGGTTGCCATGTGTCAGCACATAGGAGCATCCCCGAACACGGTCTAGACCCAAACTACCACTAGATTCCCTCCGGTTCTACCTGACGCGCACGTCTCCCCCCTCCAAGTGACCGGGACAGTGACATCCGCGGAGGGGGGCCACACCGCATAGCCCCAAGATAGGTGTCTACGCGTGCCACATCACTTTCACACATGCATCACGACCCGACACGGCGTTTCAGTGGCATACCTACACCCGGGAGGCCACCACGAAGCTCCGTTAGACCAGGAGATCTAGCCCTTTGTCTTTCGCCGGACGGGCTTTAACCAGTGGACTCTTCCACCTGGTTGCGATGGGTCAGCACATAGGAGCATCCCCGAACATGGCCTGGACCCAACCCACCACTAGATTCCCTCCGGTTCTACCCGACGCGCACGTCTGCCCCCTCCAAGTGACCGCGACAGCGACGTCCACGCGGGTGGGTGGGGGGGACACCCCGGAGCCCCAAGACGGGCGTCTACGCGTGCCACATCACTTTCACACATGCATCACGAGCCGACACGGTGTTTTAGTGGCATGGCTACACCCGGGAGGCCACCACGAAGCTCCGTTAAAGCTAGAGATCTAGCCCTTTTTCTTTTGCCGGACGGGCTATGACCAGTGGACTCGTCCACCTGGTTGCGATGTGTCAGCACATAGGAGCATCCCCGAACACGGTCTAGACCCAAACTACCACTAGATTCCCTCCGGTTCTACCTGACGCGCACGTCTCCCCCCTCCAAGTGACCGGGACAGTGACATCCGCGGAGGGGGGCCACACCGCATAGCCCCAAGATAGGTGTCTACGCGTGCCACATCACTTTCACACATGCATCACGACCCGACACGGCGTTTCAGTGGCATACCTACACCCGGGAGGCCACCACGAAGCTCCGTTAGACCAGGAGATCTAGCCCTTTGTCTTTCGCCGGACGGGCTTTAACCAGTGGACTTTTCCACCTGGTTGCGATGGGTCAGCACATAGGAGCATCCCCGAACATGGCCTGGACCCAACCCACCACTAGATTCCCTCCGGTTCTACCCGACGCGCACGTCTGCCCCCTCCAAGTGACCGCGACAGCGACGTCCACGCGGGTGGGTGGGGGGGACACCCCGGAGCCCCAAGACGGGCGTCTACGCGTGCCACATCACTTTCACACATGCATCACGAGCCGACACGGTGTTTTAGTGGCATGGCTACACCCGGGAGGCCACCACGAAGCTCCGTTAAAGCTAGAGATCTAGCCCTTTTTCTTTTGCCGGACGGGCTATGACCAGTGGACTCGTCCACCTGGTTGCGATGTGTCAGCACATAGGAGCATCCCCGAACACGGTCTAGACCCAAACTACCACTAGATTCCCTCCGGTTCTACCTGACGCGCACGTCTCCCCCCTCCAAGTGACCGGGACAGTGACATCCGCGGAGGGGGGCCACACCGCATAGCCCCAAGATAGGTGTCTACGCGTGCCACATCACTTTCACACATGCATCACGACCCGACACGGCGTTTCAGTGGCATACCTACACCCGGGAGGCCACCACGGAGCTCCGTTAGACCAGGAGATCTAGCCCTTTGTCTTTCGCCGGACGGGCTTTAACCAGTGGACTCTTCCACCTGGTTGCGATGGGTCAGCACATAGGAGCATCCCCGAACATGGCCTGGACCCAACCCACCACTAGATTCCCTCCGGTTCTACCCGACGCGCACGTCTGCCCCCTCCAAGTGACCGCGACAGCGACGTCCACGCGGGTGGGTGGGGGGGACACCCCGGAGCCCCAAGACGGGCGTCTACGCGTGCCACATCACTTTCACACATGCATCACGAGCCGACACGGTGTTTTAGTGGCATGGCTACACCCGGGAGGCCACCACGAAGCTCCGTTAAAGCTAGAGATCTAGCCCTTTTTCTTTTGCCGGACGGGCTATGACCAGTGGACTCGTCCACCTGGTTGTGATGGGTCAGCACATAGGAGCATCCCCGAACACGGCCTGGACCCAAACCACCAATAGATTCCCTCCGGTTCTACCCGACGTGAACGTCTCCCCCCTCCATGTGACCGCAACTGCGACGTGCGCAGAGGGGGACCACATCCCGGAGCCCCAAGACGGGCGTCTACGCGTGCCACATCACTTTCACACATGCATCACGACCCGTAGCGGTGTTTCGATGGCATAGCTACACCCGGAAGGCCACCACGAAGCTCCGTTAGACCAGGAGATCTAGCCCTTTGACTTTTGCCGGATGGACTTTGACCAGTGGACTCTTCCACTTGGTTGCGATGGGTCAGCACATCGGAGCATCCCCAAACACGGCCTGGACCCAAACCACCACTAGATTCCCTCCGATACTACCCGGCGCGCATGTCTCGCCCCTCCAAGTGACCGCGACAGCGACGTCAGCGGACGGGGGCCACACCCCGGAGCTCCAAGATAGGCGTCTACGCGTGCTACATCACTTTCACACATGCATCAGGACCCGACGCGGTGTTTCGGTGGCATAGCTACACCCGGGAGGCCACCACGAAGCTCCGTTACACTAGGAGATCTAGCCCTTTGACTTCCGTCGGACGGGCTTTGACCAGTGGACTCTTCCACCTGTGTGCGATGTGTCAGCACATCGGAGCATCCCCGAACACGGCCTGGACCCAACCCACCACTAGATTCCCTCCGTTTCTACTTGACGCGCACGTCAGCCCCCTCCAAGTTACCGCGACAGCGATGTCCGCGGAGGGGGGCCACACCTCGGAGCCCCAAGACGGGCGTCTACACGTGCCACATCACTTTCACACATGCATCACGACCCGACGCGGTGTTTCGATGGCATAGCTACACCCGGGAGGCCACCACGAAGCTCTGTTAGACAAGGAGATCTAGCTCTTTGACTTTTGCGGAACGGAGTTTGACCAGTGGACTCTTCCACCTGGTTGCGATGGGTCAGCACATAGGAGCATCCCCGAACACGGCCTGGACCCAAACCACCACTAGATTCCCTCCGGTTCTACCCGACGCGCACGTCTCCCACCTCCAAGTGACCGCGGCATCGACGTCCGCGGAGGGTGGCCACACCCCGGTGCCCCAAGATAGGCGTCTACGCGTGCCACATCACTTTCACACATGCATCACGACCCGACGTGGTCTTTCGGTGGCATAGCTACACCCGGGAGGTCACCACAAAGCTCCGTTATACTTGGAGATCTAGCCCTTTGACTTTTGCTGGATGGGCTTTGACCACTGGACTCTTCCACCTGTGTGCGATGGGTCAGCACATAGGAGCATCACCGAACACGGCCTGTACCCAACCCACCACTAGATTCCCTCCGGTTCTACCCGACGTGCACGTATCCCCCCTCCAAGTGACCGCGACAGCGACGTCCACGGAGGGGGGCCACACCCCGGAACCCCAAGACTGGCGTCTACGCATGCCACATCACTTTCACACGTGCACCACGACCCGACACGGTGTTTCAGTGGTATAGCTACACCCGGGAGGACACCACGAAACTCCGTTAGACCAGGAGATCTAGCCCTTTGTCTTTCGCCGGACGGGCTTTAACCAGCGGACTCTTCCACCTGGTTGCGATGGGTCAACACGTAGGAGCATCCCCGAACACGGCCTGGACCCAACCCACCACTAGATTCCCTCCGGTTCGACCCGACGCGCACGTCTCCCCCCTCCAAGTGACCGTGTCAGCGACGTCCGCGCAGGGGGACAACACACCGAAGCCCCAAGACGGGCGTCTAAGCGTGCCACATCACTTTCACACATGCATCACGACCCGACGCGGTGTTTCGGTGGCATAGCTACACCCGGGAGGCCACCACGAAGCTCCGTTAGACTAGGAGATCTGGCCCTTTGACTTTCACCGGACGGGCTTTGACCAGTGGACTCTTCTACCTGGTTACGATGGGTCAGCACATAGGAGCATCCCCGAACACGGCCTAGACCCAACCCACCACTAGATTCCCTCCGGTTGTACCCGACGCGCACGTCTCCCCCCTCCAAGTGACCGTGTCAGCGATGTCCGTGCAGGGGGGCCACACCCCGAACCCCAAGACGGGCGTCTAAGCATGGCACATCACTTTCACACATGCATCACGACCCGACGCGGTGTTTCGATGGCATATCTACACCCGGGAGGCCACCACGAAGCTCCGTTAGACTAGGAGATCTAGCCCTTTGTCTTTCTCCGGACGGGCTTTGACCAGTGGACTCTTCCACCTGGTTGCGATGTGTCAGCACATAGGAGCATCCCCGAACACGGTCTGGACCCAAACTACCACTAGATTCCCTCCGGTTCTACCCGACGCGCTCGTCTCCCTCCTCCAAGTGACGGGGACCGTGACATCCGCGGAGGGGGGCGACACCCCATAGCCCCAAGATAGGTGTCTACGCGTGCCACATCACTTTCACACATGCATCACGACCCGACACGGCGTTTCAGTGGCATACCTACACCCGGGAGGCCACCACGAAGCTCCGTTAGACCAGGAGATCTAGCCCTTTGTCTTTCGCCGACGGGCTTTAACCAGTGGACTCTTCCACCTGGTTGCGATGGGTCAGCACATAGGAGCATCACCGAACATGGCCTGTACCCAACCCACCACTAGATTCCCTCCGGTTCTACCTGACGTGCACGTATCCCCCCTCCAAGTGACTGCGACAGCGACGTCCACGGAGGGGGGCCACACCCCGGAGCCCCAAGACTGGCGTCTACGCATGCCACATCAGTTTCACACGTGCACCATGACCCGACACGGTGTTTCAGTGGTATAGCTACACCCGGGAGGCCACCACGAAACTCCGTTTGACCAGGAGATCTAGCCCTTTGTCTTTCACCGGACGGGCTTTAACCAGTGGACTCTTCCACCTGGTTGCGACGGGTCAACACGTAGGAGCATCCGCAAACATGGCCTGGACCCAACCCACCACTAGATTCCCTCCGGTTCGACCCGACGCGCACGTCTCCCCCCTCCAAGTGACCGTGTCAGCGACGTCCGCGCAGGGGGACAACACACCGAAGCCCCAAGACGGGCGTCTAAGCGTGCCACATCAGTTTCACACATGCATCACTACCCGACGCGGTGTTTCGGTGGCATAGCTACACCCGGGAGGCCACCACGAAGCTCCGTTAGACTAGGAGATCTAGCCCTTTGACTTTCGCCGGACGGGCTTTGACCAGTGGACTCTTCTACCTGGTTACGATGGGTCAGCACATAGGAGCATCCCCGAACACGGCCTAGACCCAACCCACCACTAGATTCCCTCCGGTTCTACCCGACGCGCACGTCTCCCCCCTCCAAGTGACCGTGTCAGCGACGTCCCTGCAGGGGGGCCACACCCCGAACCCCAAGACGGGCGTCTAAGCGTGGCCCATCACTTTCACACATGCATCACGACCCGACGCGGTGTTTCGATGGCATATCTACACCCGGGAGGCCACCACGAAGCTCCGTTAGACCAGGAGATCTAGCCCTTTGTCTTTCGCCGGACGGGCTTTGACCAGTGGACTCTTCCACCTGGTTGCGATGAGTCAGCACATAGGAGCATCCCCGAACACGGCCTGGACCCAACCCACCACTAGATTCCCTCTGGTTCTACCCGACGCGCACGTCTGCCCCCTCCAAGTGACCGCGACAGCGACGTCCATGCGGGTGGGTGGGGCGGACACCCCGGAGCCCCAAGACGGGCGTCGACGCGTGCCACATCACTTTCACACATGCATCACGAGCCGACACGGTGTTTTAGTGGCATGGCTACACCCGGGAGGCCACCACGAAGCTCCGTTAGAGCTGGAGATCTAGCCCTTTTTCTTTTGCCGGACGGGCTATGACCAGTGGACTCGTCCACCTGGTTGTGATGGGTCAGCACATAGCAGCATCCCCGAACACGGCCTCGACCCAAACCACCAATAGATTCCCTCCGGTTTTACCCGACGTGAACGTCTCCCCCCTCCATGTGACCACGACAGCGACGTGCTCGGAGGGGGGCCACATCCCGGGACCCCAAGACGGGTGTCTACGCGTGCCACATCACTTCAGACATGCTTCACGACCCGATGCGGTGTTTTAGTGGCATAGCTACACCCGGGAGACCACCACGAAGCTCCGTTAGACTAGGAGATCTAGCCCTTTGACTTTCCTCGGATGGGCTTTGAGCAGTGGACTCTACTACTTGGTTATGATGGGTCAACACATAGGAGCATCCCCGAACACGGCCTGGACCCAACACACCACTAGATTCCCTCCTGTTCTACCCGATGCGCATGTCTCCCCCCTCCCAGTGACTGCGATAGCGACGTCCGCGCGGGTGGGTGGGGGGGACACCCCGGAGCCCCAGGACGGGCGTCTACGCGTGCCACATCACTTTCACACATGCATCACGAACCGACACGGTGTTTCAGTGGCATAGCTACACCCGGGAGGTCACCACGAAGCTCCGTTAAACAAGGAGATCTAGCCCTTTGACTTTCGCCGGACGGGCTTTGACCAGTGGACTCTTCCACCTGTGTGCGATGGATCAGCACATAGGAGCATCACTGAACAAGGCCTGTGACGAACCCACCACTAGAATCCCTCCGGTTCTACCCGACATGCACGTATCCCCCCTCCAAGTGACCGCGACAGCGACATCCACGGAGGGGGGCCACACCCCGGAGCCCCAAGACGGGCGTCTACGCGTGCCACATCAATTTCACACATGCATCACGACCCGACACGGTGTTTCAGTGGCATAGCTATACCCGGGATGCCACCACGAAGCTCCGTTAGACTAGGAGATCTAGCCCATTGACTTTCGCCGGACGGGCTTTGACCAGTGGACTCTTGCACCTGTGTTCCATGGGTTAGCACATAGGAGCATCCCCGAACACGGCCTGGACCCAAACCACCACTAGATTACCTCCGATACTACCCGACGCGCATGTCTCCCCCCTCCAAGTGACCGCGACAGCGACATCCGCGGAGGGGGGCCTCACCCCGGAGCCCCAAGATAGGCGTCTACGCGTGCCACATCACTCTCACACATGCATCACGACCCGACGCGGTGTTTCGGTGGCATAGCTACACCCGGGAGGTCACCACGAAGCTCCATTAGACCAGGAGATCTAGCCCTTTGTCTTTCGCCGGACGGGCTTTGACCAGTGGACTCTTGCACCTGTGTTCGATGGGTTAGCACATAGGCGCATCCCCGAACACGGCCTGGACCCAAACCACCACTAGATTACCTCCGATACTACCCGACGCGCATGTCTCCCCCATCCAAGTGACCGCGACAGCGACATCCGCGGAGGGGGGCCTCACCCCGGAGCCCCAATATAGGCGTCTATGCGTGCCACATCACTTTCACACATGCATCACGGCCCGACGCGGTGTTTCGGTGGCATAGCTACACCCGGGAGGTCACCACGAAGCTCCATTAGACCAGGAGATCTAGCCCTTTGACTTTTGCCGGACGGGCTTTAACAAGTGGACTCTTCCACCTGGTTGCGATGGGCCAGCACAGAGGAGCATCCCCGAACACGGCCTGGACCCAAACCACCACTAGATTCCCTCCGGTTCTACTCGACGCGCTCGTCTCCCCCCTCCAAGTGACCGCGGCAGCGACGTCCGCGGAGGGGGGCCACACCCCGGTGCCCCAAGATAGGCGTCTACGCGTGCCACATCACTTTCACACATGCATCACGACCCGACGCGGTGTTTCGGTGGCATAGCTACACCCGGGAGGTCACCACGAAGCTCCGTTATACTTGGAGATCTAGCCCATTCACTTTCGCCGGACGGGCTTTGACAAGTGGACTCTTCCACCTGTGTGCGATGGGTCAGCACATAGGAGCATCACCGAACACGGCCTGTACCCAACCCACCAATAGATTCCCTCCGGTTCTACCCTACGTGCACGTATCCCCCCTCCAAGTGACCGCGACAGCGACATCCACGGAGGGGGGCCACACCCCGGAGCCCCAAGACGGGCGTCTACGCGTGCCACATCAATTTCACACATGCATCACGACCCGACACGGTGTTTCAGTGGCATAGCTATACCCGGGATGCCACCACGAAGCTCCGTTAGACTAGGAGATCTAGCCCATTGAATTTCGCGGGACGGGCTTTGACCAGTGGACTCTTGCACCTGTGTTCGATGGGTTAGCACATAGGAGCATCCCCGAACACGGCCTGGACCCAAACCACCACTAGATTACCTCCGACACTACCCGACGCGCATGTCTCCCCCCTCCAAGTGACCGCGACAGCGACATCCGCGGAGGGGGGCCTCACCCCGGAGCCCCAAGATAGGCGTCTACGCGTGCCACATCACTCTCACACATGCATCACGACCCGACGCGGTGTTTTGGTGGCATAGCTACACCCGGGAGGTCACCACGAAGCTCCATTAAACCAGGAGATCTAGCCCTTTGTCTTTCGCCGGACGGGCTTTGACCAGTGGACTCTTGCACCTGTGTTCGATGGGTTAGCACATAGGCGCATCCCCGAACACGGCCTGGACCCAAACCACCACTAGATTACCTCCGATACTACCCGACGCGCATGTCTCCCCCTTCCAAGTGACCGCGACAGCGACATCCACGGAGGGGGGCCACACCTCGGAGCCCCAAGACGGGCGTCTACGCGTGCCACATCAATTTCACACATGCATCACGACCCGACACGGTGTTTCAGTGGCATAGCTATACCCGGGATGCCACCACGAAGCTCCGTTAGACTAGGAGATCTAGCCCATTGACTTTCGCGGGACGGGCTTTGACCAGTGGACTCTTGCACCTGGTTGCGATGGGCCAGCACAGAGGAGCATCCCCGAACACGGCCTGGACCCAAACCACCACTAGATTACCTCCGATACTACCCGACGCGCATGTCTCCCCCCTCCAAGTGACCGCGACAGCGACATCCGCGGAGGGGGGCCTCACCCCGGAGCCCCAAGATAGGCGTCTACGCGTGCCACATCACTCTCACACATGCATCACGACCCGACGCGGTGTTTTGGTGGCATAGCTACACCCGGGAGGTCACCACGAAGCTCCATTAAACCAGGAGATCTAGCCCTTTGTCTTTCGCCGGACGGGCTTTGACCAGTGGACTCTTGCACCTGTGTTCGATGGGTTAGCACATAGGCGCATCCCCGAACACGGCCTGGACCCAAACCACCACTAGATTACCTCCGATACTACCCGACGCGCATGTCTCCCCCATCCAAGTGACCGCGACAGCGACATCCGCGGAGGGGGGCCTCACCCCGGAGCCCCAATATAGGCGTCTATGCGTGCCACATCACTTTCACACATGCATCACGACCCGACGCGGTGTTTCGGTGGCATAGCTACACCCGGGAGGTCACCACGAAGCTCCATTAGACCAGGAGATCTAGCCCTTTGACTTTTGCCGGACGGGCTTTAACAAGTGGACTCTTCCACCTGGTTGCGATGGGCCAGCACAGAGGAGCATCCCCGAACACGGCCTGGACCCAAACCACCACTAGATTCCCTCCGGTTCTACTCGACGCGCTCGTCTCCCCCCTCCAAGTGACCGCGGCAGCGACGTCCGCGCGGGTGGGTGGGGGGGACACCCCGGAGCCCCAAGACGGGCGTCTGCGCGTGCCACATCACTTTCACACATGCATCACGAGCCGACATGGTGTTTCAGTGGCATAGCTACTCCCGGGAGGCCACCACGAAGCTCCGTTAGACCAGGAGATCTAGCCCTTTGTCTTTCGCCGGACGGGCTATGACCAGTGGACTCGTCCACCTGGTTGTGATGGGTCAACACATAGGAGCATCCCCGAACACGGCCTGGATCCAACCCACAAATAGATTCCCTCCGGTTCTACCCGACGTGAACGTCTCCCCCCTCCATGTGACAGCGACAGCGACGTGCGCACAGGGGGGCCACATCCCGGAGCCCCAAGACGGGCGTCTACGCGTGCCACATCACTTTCACACATGCATCACGACCCGACGCGGTGTTTCGATGGCACAGCTACACCCGGGAGGCCACCACGAAGCTCCGTTCGACCAGGAGATCTAGCCCTTTGACCTTTGCTGGACGGACTTTGACCAGTGGACTCTTCCACCTGGTTGCGATGGGTCAACACATAGGAGCATCCCTGAACACGGCCTGGACCCAACCCACCAATAGATTCCCTCCGGTTCCACCCGGCGCGCACGTCTCCCCCTCCAAGTGACCGCGACAGTGACGTCCATGCGGGGGGGGGGGGGGGCACACCCCGGAGCCCCAAGATCGGCGTCTACGCGTGCCACATCACTTTCACACATGCATCACGACCTGACGCGGTGTTTCGTTGACATAGCTACACTCGGGAGGCCACCACGAAGCTCCATTAGACCAAGAGATCTAGCCCTTTGACTTTCGCCGGGCAGGTTTGACCAGTGGACTCTTCCACCTGTGTGCGTTGGGTCAGCTCATAGGAGCATCACCGAACACGGCCTGTACCCAACCCACGACTAGATTCCCTCCGGTTCTACCCTACGTGCACGTATCCCTCCTCCAAGTGACCGCGACAGCCACATCCACGGAGGGGGGCCACATCCCGGAGCCCCAAGACGGGCGTCTACGCGTGCCACATCACTTTCACACATGCATCACGACCCGACATGGTGTTTCAGTGGCATAGCTACACCCGGGAGGACACCACGAAGCTCCGTTAGACCAGGAGATCTAGCCCTTTGTCTTTCGCCGGACGGGCCTTAACCAGTGGACTCCTCCACCTGGTTGCGATGGGTTAGCACATAGGAGCATCCCCGAACATGGCCTGGACCCAACCCACCACTAGATTCCCTCCGCTTCTACCCGACGCGCACGTCTCCCCCCTCCAAGTGACCGTGACAGCGACGTCCACGTAGGGGGGCCACATCCCGAAGCCCCAAGACGGGCGTCTAAGTGTGCCACATCACTTTCACACATGCATCGCGACCCGACGCGGTGTTTCGGTGGCATAGCTACACCCGGGAGGCCAGCACGAAGCTCCGTTAGACTAGGAGATCTAGCCCTTTTAATTTCGCCGGACGGGCTTTGACCAGTGGACTCTTCTACCTTGTTACGATGGGTCAGGAGATAGGAGCATCCCCGAACATGGCCTGGACCCAACCCACCACTATATTCCCTCCGGTTCTACCCGACGCGCACGTCTCCCCCCTCCAAGTGACCGCGACAGCGACGTCCGCGCGGGTGGGTGGGGGGGACACCCCGGAGCCCCAAGACGGGCGTCTACGCGTGCCACATCACTTTCACACATGCATCACGAGCCGACATGGTGTTTCAGTGGCATAACTACACCCGGGAGGCCACCACGAAGCTCCGTTAGACCAGGAGATCTAGCCCTTTGTCTTTCGCCGGACGGGCTATGACCAGTGGACTCGTCCACCTGGTTGTGATGGGTCAGCACATAGGAGCATCCCCGAACACGGCCTGGACCCAACCCACCAATAGATTCCCGCCGGTTCTACCCGACGTGAACGTCTCCCCCCTCCATGTGACAGCGACAGCGACGTGCGCACAGGGGGGCCACATCTCGGAGCCCCAAGACGGGCGTCTACGCGTGCCACATCACTTTCACACATGCATAACGACCCTACGCGGTGTTTCGATGGCACAGCTACACCCGGGAGGCCACCACGAAGCTCCGTTAGACCAGGAGATCTAGCCCTTTGACTTTTGCCGGACGGACTTTGACCAGTGGACTCTTCCACCTGGTTGCGATGGGTCAACACATAGGAGCATCCCCGAACATGGCGTGGACCCAACCCACCAATAGATTCCCTCCGGTTCCACCCGACGCGCACGTCTCCCCCTCCAAGTGACCGTGACAGTGACATCCATGCGGGGGGGGCACACCCCGGAGCCCCAAGATCGGCGTCTACGCGTGCCACATCACTTTCACACATGCATCACGACCTGACGCGGTGTTTCGGTGACATAGCTACACTCGTGAGGCCACCACGAAGCTCCATTAGACCAAGAGATCTAGCCCTTTGACTTTCGCCGGGCAAGTTTGACTAGTGGACTCTTCCACCTGTGTGCGATGGGTCAGCTCATAGGAGCATCACCGAACACGGCCTGTACCCAACCCACCACTAGATTCCCTCCGGTTCTACCCTACATGCACGTATCCCTCCTCCAAGTGACCGCGACAGCCACATCCACGGAGGGGGGCCACACCCCGGAGCCCCAAGACGGGCGTCTACGCGTGCCACATCACTTTCACACATGCATCACGACCCGACATGGTGTTTCAGTGGCATAACTACACCCGGGAGGCCACCACAAAGCTCCGTTAGACCAGGAGATCTAGCCCTTTGTCTTTCGCCGGACGGGCTTTAACCAGTGGACTCTTCCACCTGGTTGCGATGGGTGAGCACATAGGAGCATCCCCGAACATGGCCTGGACCCAACCCACCACTAGATTCCCTCCGCTTCTACCCGACGCGCACGTCTCCCCCCTCCAAGTGACCGTGACAGCGACGTCCGCGTAGGGGGGCCACATCCCGAAGCCCCAAGACGGGCGTCTAAGCGTGCCACATCACTTTCACACATGCATCGCGACCCGACGCGGTGTTTCGGTGGCATAGCTACACCCGGGAGGCCACCACGAACCTCCGTTAGACTAGGAGATCTAGCCCTTTGACTTTCGCTGGACGGGCTTTGACCAGTGGACTCTTCTACCTTGTTATGATGGGTCGGGAGATAGGAGCATCCCCGAACACGGCCTGGACCCAACCCACCACTATATTCCCTTCGGTTCTACCCGACGCGCATGTCTCCCCCCTCCAAGTGACCGCGACAGCGACGTCCGCGCGGGTGGGTGGGGGGACACCCCGGAGCCCCAAGACGGGCGTCTACGCGTGCCACATCACTTTCACACATGCATCACGAGCCGACATGGTGTTTCAGTGGCATAGCTACACCCGAGAGGCCATCACGAAGCTCCGTTAGACCAAGAGATCTAGCCCTTTGTCTTTCGCCGGACGGGCTATGACCAGTGGACTCGTGCACCTGGTTGTGATGGGTCAGCACATAGGAGCATCCCCGAACACGGCCTGGACCCAACCCACCAATAGATTCCCGCCGGTTCTACCCGACGTGAACGTCTCCCCCCTCCATGTGACAGCGACAGCGACGTGCGCACAGGGGGGCCACATCTCGGAGCCCCAAGACGGGCGTCTACGCGTGCCACATCACTTTCACACATGCATAACGACCCTACGCGGTGTTTCGATGGCACAGCTACACCCGGGAGGCCACCACGAAGCTCCGTTAGACCAGGAGATCTAGCCCTTTGACTTTTGCCGGACGGACTTTGACCAGTGGACTCTTCCACCTGGTTGCGATGGGTCAACACATAGGAGCATCCCCGAACATGGCGTGGACCCAACCCACCAATAGATTCCCTCCGGTTCCACCCGACGCGCACGTCTCCCCCTCCAAGTGACCGTGACAGTGACATCCATGCGGGGGGGGCACACCCCGGATCCCCAAGATCGGCGTCTACGCGTGCCACATCACTTTCACACATGCATCACGACCTGACGCGGTGTTTCGGTGACATAGCTACACTCGTGAGGCCACCACGAAGCTCCATTAGACCAAGAGATCTAGCCCTTTGACTTTCGCCGGGCAAGTTTGACTAGTGGACTCTTCCACCTGTGTGCGATGGGTCAGCTCATAGGAGCATCACCGAACACGGCCTGTACCCAACCCACCACTAGATTCCCTCCGGTTCTACCCTACATGCACGTATCCCTCCTCCAAGTGACCGCGACAGCCACATCCACGGAGGGGGGCCACACCCCGGAGCCCCAAGACGGGCGTCTACGCGTGCCACATCACTTTCACACATGCATCACGACCCGACATGGTGTTTCAGTGGCATAACTACACCCGGGAGGCCACCACAAAGCTCCGTTAGACCAGGAGATCTAGCCCTTTGTCTTTCGCCGGACGGGCTTTAACCAGTGGACTCTTCCACCTGGTTGCGATGGGTGAGCACATAGGAGCATCACCGAACATGGCCTGGACCCAACCCACCACTAGATTACCTCCGCTTCTACCCGACGCGCACGTCTCCCCCCTCCAAGTGACCGTGACAGCGACGTCCGCGTAGGGGGGCCACATCCCGAAGCCCCAAGACGGGCGTCTAAGCGTGCCACATCACTTTCACACATGCATCGCGACCCGACGCGGTGTTTCGGTGGCATAGCTACACCCGGGAGGCCACCACGAACCTCCGTTAGACTAGGAGATCTAGCCCTTTGACTTTCGCCGGACGGGCTTTGACCAGTGGACTCTTCTACCTTGTTATGATGGGTCGGGAGATAGGAGCATCCCCGAACACGGCCTGGACCCAACCCACCACTATATTCCCTTCGGTTCTACCCGACGCGCATGTCTCCCCCCTCCAAGTGACCGCGACAGCGACGTCCGCGCGGGTGGGTGGGGGGACACCCCGGAGCCCCAAGACGGGCGTCTACGCGTGCCACATCACTTTCACACATGCATCACGAGCCGACATGGTGTTTCAGTGGCATAGCTACACCCGAGAGGCCATCACGAAGCTCCGTTAGACCAAGAGATCTAGCCCTTTGTCTTTCGCCGGACGGGCTATGACCAGTGGACTCGTGCACCTGGTTGTGATGGGTCAGCACATAGGAGCATCCCCGAACACGGCCTGGACCCAACCCACCAATAGATTCCCTCCGGTTCTACCCGACGTGAACGTCTCCCCCCTCCATGTGACAGCGATAGCGACGTGCGCGGAGGGGGGCCACATCCCGGAGCCCCAAGACGGGCGTCTACGTGTGCCACATCACTTTCGCACATGCATCACGACCTGACGCGGTGTTTCGATGGCATAGATACACCCGGTAGGCCACCACGAAGCTCCGTTAGACCAGGAGATCTAGCCCTTTGACTTTTGCCGGACGAACTTTGACTAGTGGACTCTTCCACCTGTGTGCGATGGGTCAGCACATCGGAGCATCCCCGAACACGGCCTGGACCCAACCCACCACTAGATTCCCTCCGGTTCTACCCGACGAGCACGTCACCCCCCTCCAAGTTACCGCGACAGCGATGTCCGCGGAGCGGGGACACACCCAGGAGCCCCAAGACGGGCATCTACACGTGCCACATCACTTTCACACATGCATCAGGACCCGACGCGGTATTTCGATGGCATAGCTACACCCGGGAGGCCACCACGACGCTCTGTTATACGTGGAGATCTAGCCCTTTGACTTTCGCCGGACGGGCTTTGACCAGCGGACTCTTCCACCTGTGTGCGATGGGTCAGCACATAGGAGCATCACCGAACACGGCCTGTACCCAACCCACCACTACATTCCCTCCGGTACTACCCGACGTGCACGTATCCCCCCTCCAAGTGACCGCGACAGCGATGTCCATGGAGGGGGTCCACACCCTGGAGCACCAAGACGGGCGTCTATGCGTGCCACATCACTTTCACACATGCATCATGACCCAACACGGTGTTTCAGTGGCATAGCTACACCCGGGAGGCCACCAGGAAGCTCCGTTAGACCAGAAGATCTAGCCCTTCTTCTTTCGCCGGACGGGCTTTAACCAGTGGACTTTTCCATTTGGTTGCGATGGGTCAACACATAGGAGCATCCCCGAACACGGCCTGGAGCCAACCCACCACTAGATTCCCTCCGGTTCTACCCGACTCGCACGTCTCCCCCCTCCAAGTGAGCATGTCAGCGACGTCCGCGCAGGGCGGCCACACCCCGAAGCCCCAAGACGGGCATCTAAGCGTGCCACATCACTTTCACACATGCATCACGACCCGACGCGGTGTTTCAGTGGCATAGCTACACCCGGGAGGCCACCACGAAGCTCCGTTAGACTAGGAGATCTAGCCCTTTGACTTTCGCCGGACGGGCTTTGACCAGTGGACTCTTCTACCTGGTTACGATGGGTCAGCACATAGGAGCATCCCCGAACACGGCCTGGACCCAACCCACCACTATATTCCCTCCGGTTCTACCCGACGTGCACGTCTCCCCCTCCAAGTGACCGCGACAGCGACGTCCGCGCGAGTGGGTTGGGGGGACACTCCGGAGCCCCAAGACGGGCGTCTACGCGAGCCACATCACTTTCACACATGCATCACGAGCCGACACGGTGTTTCAGTGGCACAGCTACACCCGGGAGGCCACCACGAAGCTCCGTTAGACCAGGAGATCTAGCCCTTTGTCTTTCGCCGGACGGGCTATGACCAGTGGACTCGTCCACCTGGTTGTGATGGGTCAGCACATAGGAGCATCCCCGAACACGGCCTGGAAACAACCCACCAATAGATTCCCTCCGGTTCTACCCGACGTGAACGTCTCCCCCTCCATGTGACCGCGACAGCGACGTCCGCGCGAGTGGGTTGGGGGGACACTCCGGAGCCCCAAGACGGGCGTCTACGCGTGCCACATCACTTTCACACATGTATCACGACCCGACGCGGTGTTTCGATGGCATAGCTACACCCGGGAGGCCACCACGAAGCTCCGTTAGACCAGGAGATCTAGCCCTTTGACTTTTGCCGGATGGACTTTGACCCGTGGACTCTTCCACCTGGTTGCGATGGGTCAGTACATAGGAGCATCCCCGAACACGGCCTGGACTCAAACCACCACTAGATTCCCTCCGATACTACCCACCGCGCATGTCTCCCCCCTCCAAGTGATCCCGATAGCGACGTTCGCGGAGGGGGGCCACACCCCGGAGCTCCAAGATAGGCGTCTACGCGTGCCACATCACTTTCACACATGCATCACGACCCGACGCGGTGTTTCGGTGGCATAGCTACAACCGGGAGCCCACCACGAAGCTCCGTTAGACTAGGAGATCTAGCCATTTGACTTTCGCCGGACGGGCTTTGACCAGTGGACTCTTCCACCTGTGTGCGATGGGTCAGCACATCGGAGCATCCCCGAACACGGCCTGGACCCAACCCACCACTAGATTCCCTCCGGTTCTACCCGACGAGCACGTCACCCCCCTCCAAGTTACCGCGACAGCGATGTCCGCGGAGGGGGTCCACACCCAGGAGCCCCAAGACGGGCATCTACACGTGCCACATCACTTTCACACATGCATCATGACCCGACGCGGTATTTCGATGGCATAGCTACACCCGGGAGGCCACCACGATGCTCTGTTAGACCAGGAGATCTAGCCCTTTGACTTTTGCTGGACGGACTTTGACAAGTGGACTCTTCCACCTGGTTGCGATGGGTCAGCACATAGGAGCATCCCCAAACACGGCCTGGACCCAAACCACCACTATATTCCCTCCGGTTCTACCCGACGCGCACGTCTCCCCCCTTCCAATGACCGCGGCAGCGACTCCCGCGGAGGGGGGGCCACACCTCAGTGCCCCAAGATAGGCGTCTACGCGTGCCACATCAGTTTCACACATGCATCACGACCCGACGTGGTGTTTCGGTGGCATAGTTACACCCGGGAGGTCACCCCGAGGCTCTGTTATACTTGGAGATCTAGCCCTTTGACTTTCGTCGGACGGGCTTTGACCAGCGGACTCTTCCACCTGTGTGCGATGGGTCAGCACATAGGAGCATCACCGAACACGGCCTGTACCCAACCCACTAGTAGATTCCCTCCGGTTCTACCCGACGTGCACGTATCCCCCCTCCAAGTGACTGCGACAGCGACGTCCACGGAGGGGGGCCACACCCTGGAGCCCCAAGACGGGCGTCTATGCATGCCACATCACTTTCACACATGTATCATGACCAGACACGGTGTTTCAGTGGCATAGCTACACCCGGGAGGCCACCAGGAAGCTCCGTTAGACCAGAAGATCTAGCCCTTCTTCTTTCGCCGGACGGGCTTTAACCAGTGGACTTTTCCATTTGGTTGCGATGGGTCAACACATAGGAGCATCCCCGAACACGGCCTGGACCCAACCCACCACTAGATTCCCTCCGGTTCTACCCGACGTGAACGTCTCCCCCCTCCATGTGACAGCGACAACGACGTGCGCGGAGGGGGGCCACATCCCGGAGCCCCAAGACGGGCGTCTAAGCGTGCCACATCACTTTCACACATGCATCACGACCCGGCGCGGTGTTTCAGTGGCATAGCTACACCCGGGAGGCCACCACGAAGCTCCGTTCGACTAGGAGATGTAGCCCTTTGACTTTCGCCGGAGGGGCTTTGACCAGTGGACTCTTCTACCTGGTTACGATGGGTCAGCACATAGGAGCATCCCCGAACATGGCCTCGACCCAACCCACCACTATATTCCCTCCGGTTCTACCCGACGCGCACGTCTCCCCCCTTCAAGTGACCGCGACAGCGACGTCCACGCGGGTGGGTGGGGGGGACACTCCGGAGCCCCAAGACGGGCGTCTACACATGCCACATCACTTTCACACATGCATCACGAGCCGACGCGGTGTTTCGGTGGCATAGCTACACCCGGGACGCCACCACGAAGCTCCGTTAGACCAGGAGATCTAGCCCTTTGTCTTTCGCCGGACGGGCTATGACCAGTGGACTCGTCCACCTGGTTGTGATGGGTCAGCACATAGGAGAATCCCCGAACACGGCCCGGAAACAACCCACCAATAGATTCCCTCCGGTTCTACCCGACGTAAAGGTCTCCCCCCTCCATGTGACCGCGCGGAGGCGGGCCACATCCCGGAGCCCCACGACGAGCGTCTACGCGTGCCACATCACTTTCACACATGCATCACGACCCGACGCGGTGTTTCGATGGCATAGCTACACCCGAGAGGCCACCACGAAGCTCTGTTAGACCAGGAGATCTAGCCCTTTGACTTTTGCCGGATGGACTTTGACCCGTGGACTCTTCCACCTGGTTGCGATGGGTCAGCACATAGGAGCATCCCAGAAACGGCCTCGACCCAAACCACCACTAGATTCCCTCCGATACTACCCACCGCGCATGTCTCCCCCCTCCAAGTGATCGTGACAGTGACGTTCGCTGACACCCCGGAGCTCCAAGATAGGCGTCTACGCGTGCCACATCACTTTCACACATGCATCATGACCCGACGCGGTGTTTCGGTGGCATAGCTACACCCGGGAGGCCACCACGAAGCTCCGTTAGACTAGGAGATCTAGCCCTTTGACTTTCGCCGGATGGGCTTTGACCAGTGGACTCTTCCACCTGGTTGCGATGGGTGAGCACATAGGAGCATGCCCGAAGACGGCCTGGACCCAAACCACCACTAGATTCCATCAGGTTCTACCCGACGCGCACGTCTCCCCCCTCCAAGTGACCGCGACAGCGACGTCCGCGGAGGGGGGCCACACCCCGGTGCCCCAAGATAGGCGTCTACGCGTCCCACATCACTTCGTTAGACCAGGAGATCTAGCCCTTTGTCTTTCGCCGGACGGGCTTTAACCAGTGAACTCTTCCACCTGGTTGCGATGGGTCATCTCATAGGAGCATCCCCGAGCATGGCCTGGACCCAACCCACCACTAGATTCCCTCCGGTTCTACCCGACGCGCAAGTCTCAACCCTCCAAGAAACTACGACAGCGACGTCCACGGAGGGGGGCCACACCCCGAAGCCCCAAGACGGACATTTACGCGTGCCACATCACTTTCACACATGCACCACGACCCGACACGGTGTTTCAGTGGTATAGCTACACCCGGGAGGCCACCACGAAACTCCGTTAGACCAGGAGATCTAGCCCTTTGTCTTTCGCCGGACGGGCTTTAACCAGTGGACTCTTCCACCTGGTTGCGACGGGTCAACACGTAGGAGCATCCCCGAACACGGCCTGCACCCAACCCACCACTAGATTCCCTCCGGTTCTACCCGACGTGCACGTATCCCCCCTCCAAGTGACTGCGACAGCGACGTCCACGGAGGGGGGCCACACCCCGGAGCCCCAAGACTGGCGTCTACGCATGCCACATCACTTTCACACGTGCACCACGACCCGACACGGTGTTTCAGTGGTATAGCTACACCCGGGAGGCCACCACGAAACTCCGTTAGACCAGGAGATCTAGCCCTTTGTCTTTCGCCGGACGGGCTTTAACCAGTGGACTCTTCCACCTGGTTGCGACGGGTCAACACGTAGGAGCATCCCCGAACACGGCCTGGACCCAACCCACCATTAGAGTCCCTCTGGTTCGACCCGACGCGCACGTCTCCCCCCTCCAAGTGACCGTGTCAGCGACGTCCGCGCAGGGGGACAACACACCGAAGCCCCAAGACGGGCGTCTAAGCGTGCCACATCACTTTCACACATGCATCACGACCCGACGCGGTGTTTCGGTGGTATAGCTACACCCGGGAGGCCACCACGAAGCTCCGTTAGACTAGGAGATCTAGCCCTTTGACTTTCGCCGGACGGGCTTTGACCAATGGACTCTTCTACCTGGTTACGATGGGTCAGCACATAGGAGCATCCCCGAACACGGCCTAGACCCAACCCACCACTAGATTCCCTCCGGTTCTACCCGACGCGCACGTCTCCCCCCTCCAAGTGACAGTGTCAGCGACGTCCGTGCAGGGGGGCCACACCCCGAACCCCAAGACGGGCGTCTAAGCATGGTACATCACTTTCACACATCCATCACGACCCGACGCGGTGTTTCGATGGCATATCTACACCCGGGAGGCCACCACGAAGCTCCGTTAGACTAGGAGATCTAGCCCTTTGTCTTTCTCCGGACGGGCTTTGACCAGTGGACTCTTCCACCTGGTTGCGATGGGTCACCACGTAGGAGCATCCCCGAACACGGTCTGGACCCAAACTACCCCTAGATTCCCTCCGGTTCTACCCGACGCGCACGTCTCCCCCCTCCAAGTGACCGGGACCGTGACATCCGCGGAGGGGGGCCACACCCCATAGCCCCAAGATAGGTGTCTACGCGTGCCACATCACTTTCACACATGCATCACGACCCGACACGGCGTTTCAGTGGCATACCTACACCCGGGAGGCCACCACGAAGCTCCATTAGACCAGGAGATCTAGCCCTTTGTCTTTCGCCGGACGGGCTTTAACCAGTGGACTCTTCCACCTGGTTGCGATGAGTCAGCACATAGGAGCATCCCCGAACACGGCCTGGACCCAACCCACCACTAGATTCCCTCCGGTTCTACCCGACGCGCACGTCTGCCCCCTCCAAGTGACCGCGACAGCGACGTCCACGCGGGTGGGTGGGGCGGACACCCCGGAGCCCCAAGACGGGCGTCTACGCGTGCCACATCACTTTCACACATGCATCACGAGCCGACACGGTGTTTTAGTGGCATGGCTACACCCGGGAGGCCACCACGAAGCTCCGTTAGAGCTGGAGATCTAGCCCTTTTTCTTTTGCCGGACGGGCTATGACCAGTGGACTCGTCCACCTGGTTGTGATGGGTCAGCACATAGCAGCATCCCCGAACACGGCCTGGACCCAAACCACCAATAGATTCCCTCCGGTTTTACCCGACGTGAACGTCACCCCCCTCCATGTGACCACGACAGCGACGTGCGCGGAGGGGGGCCACATCCCGGAGCCCCAAGACGGGTGTCTACGCGTGCCACATCACTTCACACATGCATCACGACCCGATGTGGTGTTTTAGTGGCATAGCTACACCCGGGAGACCACCACGAAGCTCCGTTAGACTAGGAGATCTAGCCCTTTGACTTTCGTCGGATGGGCTTTGAGCAGTGGACTCTACTACTTGTTTATGATGGGTCAGCACATAGGAGCATCCCCGAACAGGGCCTGGACCCAACACACCACTAGATTCCCTCCTGTTCTACCCGATGCGCATGTCTCCCCCCTCCAAGTGACTGCGATAGCGACGTCCGCGCGGGTGGGTGGGGGGACACCCCGGAGCCCCAGGACGGGCGTCTACGCGTGCCACATCACTTTCACACATGCATCACGAACCGACACGGTGTTTCAGTGGCATAGCTACACCCGGGAGGTCACCACGAAGCTCCGTTAAACAAGGAGATCTAGCCCTTTGACTTTTGCCGGACGGGCTTTGACCAGTGGACTCTTCCACCTGTGTGCGATGGATCAGCACATAGGAGCATCACCGAACAAGGCCTGTAACGAACCCACCACTAGAATCCCTCCGGTTCTACCCGACATGCACGTATCCCCCCTCCAAGTGACCGCGACAGCGACATCCACGGAGGGGGGCCACACCCCGGAGCCCCAAGACGGGCGTCTACGCGTGCCACATCAATTTCACACATGCATCACGACCCCACACGGTGTTTCAGTGGCATAGCTATACCCGGGATGCCACCACGAAGCTCCGTTAGACTAGGAGATCTAGCCCATTGACTTTCGCGGGACGGGCTTTGACCAGTGGACTCTTGCACCTGTGTTCGATGGGTTAGCACATAGGAGCATCCCCGAACACGGCCTGGACCCAAACCACCACTAGATTACCTCTGATACTACCCGACGCGCATGTCTCCCCCCTCCAAGTGACCGCGACAGCGACATCCGCGGAGGGGGGCCTCACCCCGGAGCCCCAAGATAGGCGTCTACGCGTGCCACATCACTCTCACACATGCATCACGACCCGACGCGGTGTTTCGGTGGCATACCTACACCCGGGAGGTCACCACGAAGCTCCATTAGACCAGGAGATCTAGCCCTTTGTCTTTCGCCGGACGGGCTTTGACCAGTGGACTCTTGCACCTGTGTTCGATGGGTTAGCACATAGGCGCATCCCCGAACACGGCCTGGACCCAAACCACCACTAGATTACCTCCGATACTACCCGACGCGCATGTCTCCCCCATCCAAGTGACCGCGACAGCGACATCCGCGGAGGGGGGCCTCACCCCGGAGCCCCAATATAAGCGTCTATGCGTGCCACATCACTTTCACACATGCATCACGACCCGACGCGGTGTTTCGGTGGCATAGCTACACCCGGGAGGTCACCATGAAGCTCCATTAGACCAGGAGATCTAGCCCTTTGACTTTTGCCGGACGGGCTTTAACAAGTGGACTCTTCCACCTGGTTGCGATGGGCTAGCACAGAGGAGCATCCCCGAACATGGCCTGGACCCAAACCACCACTAGATTCCCTCCGGTTCTACTCGACGCGCTCGTCTCCCCCCTCCAAGTGACCGCGGCAGCGACGTCCGCGGAGGGGGGCCACACCCCGGTGCCCCAAGATAGGCGTCTACGCGTGCCACATCACTTTCACACATGCATCACGACCCGACGCGGTGTTTCGGTGGCATAGCTACACCTGGGAGGTCACCACGAAGCTCCGTTATACTTGGAGATCTAGCCCTTTCACTTTCGCCGGACGGGCTTTGACCAGTGGACTCTTCCACCTGTGTGCGATGGGTCAGCACATAGGAGCATCACCGAACACGGCCTGTACCCAACCCACCAATAGATTCCCTCCGGTTCTACCCTACGTGCACGTATCCCCCCTCCAAGTGACCGCGACAGCGACATCCACGGAGGGGGGCCACACCCCGGAGCCCCAAGACGGGCGTCTACGCGTGCCACATCACTTTCACACATGCATCACGACCTGACACGGTGTTTCGGTGGCATAGCTACACCTGGGAGGCCACCACGAAGCTCCGTTAGACCAGGAGATCTAGCCCTTTGTCTTTCGCCGGACGGGCTTTAACCAGTGGACTCTTCCACCTGGTTGCGATGGGTCAGCACATAGGAGCATCCCCGAACATGGCCTGGACCCAACCCAATACTAGATTCCCTCTGCTTCTACGCGACGCGCACGTCTCCCCCCTCCAAGTGACAGTGACAGCGACGTCCGCGTAGGGGGCCACACCCCGAAGCCCCAAGACGGGCATCTAAGCGTGCCACATCACTTTCACACATGCATCGCGACCCGACGCGGTGTTTCGGTGGCATAGCTACACCCGGGAGGCCACCACGAAGCTCCGTTAGACTAGGAGATCTAGCCCATTGACTTTCGCAGGACGGGCTTTGACCAGTGGACTCTTCTACCTGGTTACGATGGGTCAGGAGATAGGAGCATCCCCGAACACGGCCTGGACCCAACCCACCACTATATTCCCTCCGGTTCTACCCGACGCGCACAGCTCCCCCCTCCAAGTGACCGCGCCAACGACGTTCGCGCGGGTGCGTGGGGGGGACACCCCGGAGCCCCAAGACGGGCGTCTGCGCGTGCCACATCACTTTCACACATGCATCACGAGCCGACATGGTGTTTCAGTGGCATAGCTACTCCCGGGAGGCCACCAGGAAGCTCCGTTATACTTGGAGATCTAGCCCTTTCACTTTTGCCGGACGGGCTTTGACCAGTGGACTCTTCCACCTGTGTGCGATGGGTCAGCACATAGGAGCATCACCGAACACGGCCTGTACCCAACCCACCAATAGATTCCCTCCGGTTCTACCCTACGTGCACGTATCCCCCATCCAAGTGACCGCGACAGCGACATCCACGGAGGGGGGCCACACCCCGGAGCCCCAAGACGGGCGTCTACGCATGCCACATCACTTTCACACATGCATCACGACCTGACACGGTGTTTCGGTGGCATAGCTACACCCGGGAGGCCACCACGAAGCTCCGTTAGACCAGGAGATCTAGCCCTTTGACTTTCGCCGGACGGGCTTTAACCAGTGGACTCTTCCACCTGGTTGCGATGGGTGAGCACATAGGAGCATCCCCGAACATGGCCTGGACCCAACCCACCACTAGATTCCCTCCGCTTCTACCCGACGCGCACGTCTCCCCCTCCAAGTGACCGTGACAGCGACGTCCGCATAGGGGGGCCACATCCCGAAGCCCCAAGACGGGTGTCTAAGCGTGCCACATCACTTTCACACATGCATCGCGACCCGACGCGGTGTTTCGGTGGCATAGCTACACCCGGGAGGCCACCACGAAGCTTCGTTAGACTAGGAGATCTAGACCTTTGACTTTCGCCGGACGGGCTTTGACCAGTGTACTCTTCTACCTTGCTATGATGGGTCGGGAGATAGGAGCATCCCCGAACACGGCCTGGACCCAACCCACCACTATATTCCCTTCGGTTCTACCCGACACGCACGTCTCCCCCCTCCAAGGGACCGCGACAGCGACGTCCACGCGGGTGGGTGGGGGGACACCCCGGAGCCCCAAGACGGGCGTCTACGCGTGCCACATCACTTTCACACATGCATCACGAGCCGACACGGTGTTTCAGTAGCATAGCTACACCCGGGAGGCCATCACGAAGCTCCGTTAGACCATGAGATCTAGCCCTTTGTCTTTCGCCGGACGGGCTATGACCAGTGGACTCGTCCACCTGGTTGTGATGGGTCAGCACATAGGAGCATCCCCGAACACGGCCTGGACCCAACCCACCAATAGATTCCCTCCGGTTCTACCCGACGTGAATGTCTCCCCCCTCCATGTGACAGCGATAGCGACGTGCGCACAGGGGGGCCACATCACGGAGCCCCAAGACGGGCGTCTATGCGTGTCACATCACTTTCACACATGCATCATGACCCGACACGGTGTTTCGATGGCACAGCTACACCCGGGAGGCCACCACGAAGCTCCGTTAGACCAAGAGATCTAGCCCTTTGACTTTTGCCGGACGGACTTTGACCAGTGGACTCTTCCACCTGGTTGCGATGGGTCAACACATAGGAGCATCCCCGAACACGGCCTGGACCCAACCCACCAATAGATTCCCTCCGGTTCCACCCGACGCGCACGTCTCCCCCTCCAAGTGACCGCGACAGTGACGTCCATGCGGGGGGGGGCACACCCCGGAGCCCCAAGATCGGCGTCTACGCGTGCCACATCACTTTCACACATGCATCACGACCTGACGCGGTGTTTCAGTGACATAGCTACACTCGGGAGGCCACCACGAAGCTCCATTAGACCAAAAGATCTAGCCCTTTGACTTTCGCCGGGCAGGTTTGACCAGTGGACTCTTCCACCTGTGTGCGATGGGTCAGCTCATAGGAGCATCACCGAACACGGCCTGTACCCAACCCAACACTAGATTCCCTCCGGTTCTACCCTACGTGCACGTATCCCTCCTCCAAGTGACCGCGACAGCCACATCCACGGAGGGGGGCCACATCCCGGAGCCCCTAGACGGGCGTCTACGCGTGCCACATCACTTTCACACATGCATCACGACCTGACATGGTGTTTCAGTGGCATAGCTACACCCGGGAGGCCACCACGAAGCTCCGTTAGACCAGGAGATCTAGCCCTTTGTCTTTCGCCGGACGGGCTTTGACCAATGGACTCTTCTACCTGGTTACGATGGGTCAGCACATAGGAGCATCCCCGAACACGGCCTAGACCCAACCCACCACTAGATTCCCTCCGGTTCTACCAGACGCGCACGTCTCCCCCCTTCAAGTGACCGTGTCAGCGACGTCCGTGCAGGGGGGCCACACCCCGAACCCCAAGACGGGCGTCTAAGCATGGCACATCACTTTCACACATGCATCACGACCCGACGCGGTGTTTCGATGGCATATCTACACCCGGGAGGCCACCACGAAGCTCCGTTAGACTAGGAGATCTAGCCCTTTGACTTTCGCTGGACGGGCTTTGACCAGTGGACTCTTCCACCTGGTTGCGTTGGGTGAGCACATAGGAGCATCCCCGAACATGGCCTGGACCCAACCCACCACTAGATTCCCTCCGCTTCTACCCGACGCGCACGTCTCCCCCCTCCAAGTGACCGTGACAGCGACGTCCGCGTAGGGGGGCCACATCCCGAAGCCCCAAGACGGGTGTCTAAGCGTGCCACATCACTTTCACACATGCATCGCGACCCGACGCGGTGTTTCGGTGGCATAGCTACACCCGGGAGGCCACCACGAAGCTTCGTTAGACTAGGAGATCTAGCCCTTTGACTTTCGTCGGACGGGCTTTGACCAGTGTACTCTTCTACCTTGCTATGATGGGTCGGGAGATAGGAGCATCCCCGAACACGGCCTGGACCCAACCCACCACTATATTCCCTTCGGTTCTACCCGACACGCACGTCTCCCCCCTCCAAGGGACCGCGACAGCGACGTCCGCGCGGGTGGGTGGGGGGACACCCCGGAGCCCCAAGACGGGCGTCTACGCGTGCCACATCACTTTCACACATGCATCACGAGCCGACACGGTGTTTCAGTGGCATAGCTACACCCGAGAGGCCATCACGAAGCTCCGTTAGACCAAGAGATCTAGCCCTTTGTCTTTCGCCGGACGGGCTATGACCAGTGGACTCGTCCACCTGGTTGTGATGGGTCAGCACATAGGAGCATCCCCGAACACGGCCTGGACCCAACCCACCAATAGATTCCCTCCGGTTCTACCCGACGTGAATGTCTCCCCCCTCCATGTGACAGCGACAGCGACGTGCGCACAGGGGGGCCACATCCTGGAGCCCCAAGACGGGCGTCTATGCGTGCCACATCACTTTCACACATGCATCACGACCCGACGCGGTGTTTCGATGGCATAGCTACACCCGGGAGGCCACCACGAAGCTCCGTTAGACCAGGAGATCTAGCCCTATGACTTTTGCCGGATGGACTTTGACCCGTGGACTCTTCCACCTGGTTGCGATGGGTCAGCACATAGGAGCATCCCCGAACACGCCCTGGACCCAAACCACCACTAGATTCCCTCCGTTACTACCCACCGCGCATGTCTCCCCCCTCCAAGTGATCCCGATAGCGACGTTCGCGGAGGGGGGCCACACCCCGGAGCTCCAAGATAGGCGTCTACGCGTGCCACATGACTTTCACACATGCATCACGACCCGACGCGGTGTTTCGGTGGCATAGCTACAACCGGGAGCCCACCACGAAGCTTCGTTAGACTAGGAGATCTAGCCATTTGACTTTCGCCTGACGGGCTTTGACCGGTGGACTCTTCCACCTGTGTGCGATGGGTCAGCACATCGGAGCATCCCCGAACACGGCCTGGACCCAACCCACCACTAGATTCCCTCCGGTTCTACCCGACGAGCACGTCACCCCCCTCCAAGTTACCGCGACAGCGATGTCCGCGGAGGGGGTCCACACCCAGGAGCCCCAAGACGGGCATCTACACGTGCCACATCACTTTCACACATGCATCACGACCCGACGAGGTATTTCGATGGCATAGCTACACCCGGGAGGCCACCACGATGCTCCGTTAGACCAGGAGATCTAGCCCTTTGACTTTTGCTGGACGGACTTTGACAAGTGGACTCTTCCACCTGGTTGCGATGGGTCAGCACATAGGAGCATCCCCAAACACGGCCTGGACCCAAACCACCACTAGATTCCCTCCGGTTCTACCCGACGCGCATGTCTCCCCCCTTCCAATGACCGCGGGAGCGACTCCCGCGGAGGGGGGGCCACACCTCAGTGCCCCAAGATAGGCGTCTACGCATGCCACATCAGTTTCACACATGCATCACGACCCGACGTGGTGTTTCGGTGGCATAGCTACACCCGGGAGGTCACCCCGAGGCTCTGTTCTACTTGGAGATCTAGCCCTTTGACTTTCGCCGGACGGGCTTTGACCAGCGGATTCTTCCACCTGTGTGCGATGGGTCAGCACATAGGAGCATCACCGAACACGGCCTGTACCCAACCCACCACTAGATTCCCTCCGGTTCTACCCGACGTGCACGTATCCCCCCTCCAAGTGACCGCGACAGCGACGTCCACGGAGGGCGGCCACACCCTGGAGCCCCAAGACGGGCGTCTATGCATGCCACATCACTTTCACACATGCATCATGACCCGACACGGTGTTTCACTGGCATAGCTACACCCGGGAGGCCACCAGGAAGCTCCGTTAGACCAGAAGATCTAGCCCTTCTTCTTTCGCCGGACGGGCTTTAACCAGTGGATTTTTCCATTTGGTTGCGATGGGTCAACACATAGGAGCATCCCCGAACACGGCCTGGACCCAACCCACCACTAGGTTCCCTCCGGTTCTACCCGACGTGAACGTCTCCCCCCTCCATGTGACAGCGACAGCGACGTGCAGAGAGGGGGGCCACATCCCGGAGCCCCAAGACGGGCGTCTAAGCGTGCCACATCACTTTCACACATGCATCACGACCCGACGCGGTGTTTTAGTGGCATAGCTACACCCGGGAGGCCACCACGAAGCTCCGTTAGACTAGGAGATCTAGCCCTTTGACTTTCGCCGGAGGGGCTTTGACCAGTGGACTCTTCTACCTGGTTACGATGGGTCAGCACATAGGAGCATCCCCGAACACGGCCTCGACCCAACCCACCACTATATTCCCTCCGGTTCTACCCGACGCGCACGTCTCCCCCCTTCAAGTGACCGCGACAGCGACGTCCGCGCGGGTGGGTGGGGGGGACACTCCGGAGCACCAAGACGGGCGTCTACGCATGCCACATCACTTTCACACATGTATCACGAGCCGACACGGTGTTTCAGTGGCATAGCTACACCCGGGACGCCACCACGAAGCTCCGTTAGACCAGGAGATCTAGCCCTTTGTCTTTCGCCGGACGGGCTATGACCAGTGGACTCGTCCACCTAGTTGTGATGGGTCAGCACATAGGAGCATCCCCGAACACGGCCCGGAAACAACCCACCAATAGATTCCCTCCGGTTCTACCCGACGTGAAGGTCTCCCCCCTCCATGTGACCGCGATAGCGACGTGTACGGAGGCGGGCCACATCCCGGAGCCGCACGACGGGCGTCTACGCGTGCCACATCACTTTCACACATGCATCACGACCCGACGCGGTGTTTCGATGGCATAGCTACACCCGAGAGGCCACCACGAAGCTCCGTTAGACCAGGAGATCTAGCCCTTTGACTTTTGCCGGATGGACTTTGACCCGTGGACTCTTCCACCTGGTTGCGATGGGTCAGCACATAGGAGCATCCCCGAAACGGCCTCGACCCAAACCACCACTAGATTCCCTCCGATACTACCCACCGCGCATGTCTCCCCCCCTCCAAGTGATCGTGACAGCGACGTTCGCTGACACCCCGGAGCTCCAAGATAGGCGTCTACGCGTGCCACATCACTTTCACACATGCATCATGACCCGACGCGGTGTTTCGGTGGCATAGCTACACCCAGGAGGCCACCACGAAGCTCCGTTAGACTAGGAGATCTAGCCCTTTGACTTTCGCCGGACGGGCTTTGACCAGTGGACTCTTCCACCTGGTTGCGATGGGTCAGCACATAGGAGCATCCCCGAAGACGGCCTGGACCCAAACCACCACTAGATTCCATCAGGTTCTACCCGACGCGCACGTCTCCCCCCTCCAAGTGACCGCGACAGCGACGTCCGCGGAGGGGGGCCACACCCCGGTGCCCCAAGATAGGCGTCTACGCGTCCCACATCACTTCGTTAGACCAGGAGATCTAGCCCTTTGTCTTTCGCCGGACGGGCTTTAACCAGTGAACTCTTCCACCTGGTTGCGATGGGTCATCTCATAGGAGCATCCCCGAGCATGGCCTGGACCCAACCCACCACTAGATTCCCTCCGGTTCTACCCGACGCGCAAGTCTCAACCCTCCAAGAAACTGCGACAGCGACGTCCACGGAGGGGGGCCACACCCCGAAGCCCCAAGACGGACATTTACGCGTGCCACATCACTTTCACACATGCATCACGACCCGACGTGGTGTTTCGGTGGCATAGCTACACCCAGGAGGTCACCACGAAGCTCCGTTATACTTGGAGATTAGGCCTTTGACTTTCGCCGGACGGGCTTTGACCAGTGGACTCTTCCACCTGTGTGCAATGGGTCAGCACATAGGAGCATCACCGAACATGGCCTGTACCCAACCCACCACTAGATTCCCTCCGGTTCTACCCGACGTGCACGTATCCCCCCTCCAAGTGACCGCGACAGCGACATCCATGGAGGGGGGCCACATTCCGGAGCCCCAAGACAGGCGTCTACGCGTGCCACATCACTTTCACACATGCATCATGACCCGACACGATATTTCAGTGGCATAGCTACACCCGGGAGGTCACCACAAAGCTCCGTTATACTTGGAGATCTAGCCCTTTGACTTTTGCCGGACTCTTCCACCTGGTTGCGATGGGTGAGCACATAGGAGCATCCCCGAACATGGCCTGGACCCAACCCACCACTAGATTCCCTCCGCTTCTAGGACTCTTCCACCTGGTTGCGATGGGTGAGCACATAGGAGCATCCCCGAACATGGCCTGGACCCAACCCACCACTAGATTCCCTCCGCTTCTACCCGACGCGCACGTCTCCCCCCTCCAAGTGACCGTGACAGCGACATCCGCGTAGGCGGGCCACACCCCGAAGCCCCAGGACGGGCGTCTAAGCGTGCCACATCACTTTCACACATGCATCGCGACCCGACGCGGTGTTTCGGTGGCATAGCTACTCCCGGGAGGCCACCACGAAGCTCCGTTAGACCAGGAGATCTAGCCCTTTGTCTTTCGCCGGACGGGCTTTAACCAGTGGACTCGTCCAGCTGGTTGCGACGGGTGAACACATAGGAGCATCCCGGAACACGGTCTGGACCCAACCCACCACTATGTTCCCTCCGGTTCTACCCGACGCGCACGTCTCCCACCTACAAGTGACCGCGACAGCGACGTCCGCGCGGGTGGGTGGGGGGGACACCCCGGAGCCCCAAGACGGGCGTCTACACGTGCCACATCACTTTCACACATGCATCACGAGACGACACGGTCTTTCAGTGGCATAGCTACACCCGGGAGGCCACCACGAAGCTCCGTTAGACCAGGAGATCTAGCCCTTTGTCTTTCGCCGGACGGGCTATGACCAGTGGACTCGTCCACCTGGTTGTGATGGGTCAGCATATAGGAGCATCCCCGAACACGGCCTGGACCCAACCCACCAATAGATTCCCTCCGGTTCTACCCGATGTGAACGTCTCCCCCCTCCATGTGACCGTGACAGCGACGTGCGCAGTGGGGGGCCACATCCCGGAGCCCCAAGACGGGCGTCTACGCGTGCCACATCACTTTCACACATGCATCACAACCTGACGTGGTGTTTCGATGGCATAGCTGCACCCGGGAGGCCACCATGAAGCTCCGTTAGACCAGGAGATCTAGCCCTTTGACTTTTGCCGGACGGACTTTGACCAGTGGACTCTTCCACCTGGTTCCGATGGATCAGCACATAGGAGCATCCCCGAACACGGCCTGGACCCAACCCACCACTAGATTCCCTCTGGTTCCACCCGACGCGCACGTCTACCCCTCCAAGTGACCGCGACAGCGAAGTCCTCGCGGGGGGGGGGGCACACCCCGGAGCCCCAAGATCGGCGTCTACGCGTGCCACATCACTTTCACACATGCATCCCGACCTGACGCGGTGTTTCGGTGACATAGCTACACTCGGGAGAACACCACGAAGCTCAATTAGACCAAGAGATCTAGCCCTTTGACTTTCACCGGGCAGGTTTGACCAGTGGACTCTTCCACCTGTGTGTGATGGGTCAGCACATAGGAGCATCACCGAACACGGCCTGTACCCAACCCACCACTAGATTCCCTCCGGTTCTACCCTACGTGCACGTATCCCCCCTCCAAGTGACCGCGACAGCGACATCCACGGAGGGGGGCCACATTCCGGAGCCCCAAGACAGGCGTCTACGCGTGCCACATCACTTTCACACATGCATCACGACCCGACACGATATTTCAGTGGCATAGCTACACCCGGGATGCCACTACGAAGCACCGTTAGACCAGGAGATCTAGACCTTTGTCTTTCGCCGGACGGGCTTTAACCAGTGGACTCTTCCACCTGGTTGCGATGGGTGAGCACATAGGAGCATCCCCGAACATGGCCTGGACCCAACCCACCACTAGATTCCCTCCGCTTCTACCCGACGCGCACGTCTCCCCCCTCCAAGTGACCATGACAGCGACATCCGCGTAGGCGGGCCACACCCCGAAGCCCCAGGACGGGCGTCTAAGCGTGCCACATCACTTTCACACATGCATCGCGACCCGACGCGGTGTTTCGGTGGCATAGCTACTCCCGGGAGGCCACCACGAAGCTCCGTTAGACTAGGAGATCTAGCCCTTTGACTTTCGCCGGACGGGCTTTGACCAGTGGACTATTCTACCTGGTTACGATGGGTCAGGAGATAGGAGCATCCCCGAACACGGCCTGGACCCAACCCACCACTATATTCCCACTGGTTCTCCCGACGCGCACGACTCCCCCCTCCAAGTGACCGCGACAACGACGTCCGCGCGGGTGGGTGGGGGGGACACCCCGGAGCCCCAAGACGGGCGTCTACGTGTGCCACATCAGTTTCACACATGCATCACGAGCCGACATGGTGTTTTAGTGGCATAGCTACACCCGAGAGGCCACCACGAAGCTCCGTTAGACCAGGAGAGCTAGCCCTTTGTCTTTCGCCGGACGGGCTATGACTAGTGGACTCTTCCACCTGGTTGTGATGGGTCAGCACATAGGAGCATCCCCGAACACGGCCTGGACCCAACCCACCAATAGATTCCCTCCGGTTCTACCCGACGTGAACGTCTCCCCCCTCCATGTGACAGCGACAGCGACGTGCGCATAGGGGGGCCACATCATGGAGCCCCAAGACGGGCGTCTACGCGTGCCACATCACTTTCACACATGCATCACGAGCCGACGTGGTGTTTCGATGGCATAGCTACACCCGGGAGGCTACCACGAAGCTCCGTTAGACCAGGAGATCTAGCCCTTTGACTTTTGCCGGACGGACTTTGACCAGTGGACTCTTCCACCAGGTTGCGATGGGTCAACACATAGGAGCATCCCCGAACACGCCCTGGACCCAACCCACCACTAGATTCCCTCCGGTTCCACCCGACGCGCACGTCTCCCCCTCCAAGTGACCGCGACAGTGACGTCCATGCGGGGGGGGGGGGGGGCACACCCCGGAGCCCCAAGATCGGCGTCTACGCGTGCCACATCACTTTCACACATGCATCAGGACCTGACGCGGTGTTTCGGTGACATAGCTACACTCGGGTGGCCACCACGAAGCTCCATTAGACCAAGAGATCTAGCCCTTTGACTTTCGCCGGGCAGCTTTGACCAGTGGACTCTTCCACCTGTGTGCGATGGGTCAGCTCATAGGAGCATCACCGAACACGGCCTGTACCCAACCCACCACTAGATTCCCTCCGGTTCTACCCTACGTGCACGTATCCCCCCTCCAAGTAACCGCGACAGCGACATCCACGGAGGGGGGCCACACCCCGGAGCCCCAAGACGGGCGTCTACGCGTGCCACATCACTTTCACACATGCATCACGACCCGACATGGTGTTTCAGTGGCATAGCTACACCCGGGAGGCCACCACGAAGCTCCGTTAGACCAGGAGATCTAGCCCTTTGTCTTTCGCCGGACGGGCTTTAACCAGTGGACTCTTCCAACTGGTTGCGATGGGTGAGCACATAGGAGCATCCCCGAACATGGCTTGGACCCAACACACCACTAGATTCCCTCCGCTTCTACCCAAGGCGCACGTCTCCCCCCTCCAAGTGACCGTGACAGCGACGTCCGCGTAGGGGAGCCACATCCCGAAGCCCCAAGACGGGCGTCTAAGCGTGCCACATCACTTTCACACATGCATCGCGACCCGACGCGGTGTTTTGATGGCATAGCTACACCCGGGAGGCCACCACGAAGCTCCGTTAGACTAGGAGATTTAGCCCTTTGACTTTCGCCGGACGGGCTTTGACCAGTGGACTCTTCTACCTTGTTACGATGGGTCAGGAGATAGGAGCATCCCCGAACACGGCTTGGACCCAACCCACCACTATATTCCCTCCGGTTCTACCCGACGCGCACGTCTCCCCCCTCCAAGTGACCGCGACAGCGACGTCCGCGCGGGTGGGTGGGGGGACACCCCGGAGCCCCAAGACGGGCGTCTACGCGTGCCACATCACTTTCACACATGCATCACGAGCCGACACAGTGTTTCAGTGGCATAGCTACACCCGGGAGGCCATCACGAAGCTCCGTTAGACCAAGAGATCTAGCCATTTGTCTTTCGCCGGACGGGCTATGACCAGTGGACTCGTCCACCTGGTTGTGATGGGTCAGCACATAGGAGCATCCCCGAACACGGCCTGGACCCAACCCAACAATAGATTCCCTCCGGTTCTACCCGACGTGAACGTCTCCCCACTCCATGTGACAGCGACAGCGACGTGCGCGGAGGGGGGCCACATCCCGGAGCCCCTAGACGGGCACATCACTTTCGCACATGCATCACGACCCGACGCGGTGTTTCGATGGCATAGCTACACCCGGGAGGCCACCACGAAGCTCCGTTAGACCAGGAGATCTAGCCCTTTGACTTTTGCCGGACGGACTTTGACCAGTGGACTCTTCCACCTGGTTGTGATGGGTCAGCACATAGGAGGATCCCCGAACACGGCCTGGACCCAAACCACCACTATATTCCCTCCGGTTCTACCCGACGAGCACGTCACCCCCCCTCCAAGTTACCGCGACAACGATGTCCGCGGAGGCGGGCCACACCCGGGAGCCCCAAGACGGGCATCTACACGTGCCACATCACTTTCACACATGCAGCACGACTCGACGCGGTATTTCGATGGCATAGCTACACCCGGGAGGCCACCACGAAGCTCCGTTAGACCAGGAGATCTAGCCCTTTGACTTTTGCTGGACGGACTTTGACAAGTGGACTCTTCCTCCTGGTTGCGATGGGTCAGCACGTAGGAGCATCCCAGAACACGGCCTGGACCCAAACCACCACTAGATTCCCTCTGGTTCTACCCGACGCGCACGTCTCCCCCCTTCCAATGACCGCAGCAGCGACGTCCGTGGAGGGGGGGGCACATCTCGGTGCCCCAAGATAGGCGTGTACGCGTGCCACATCAGTTTCACACAAGCATCACGACCCGACGTGGTGTTTCGGTGGCATAGCTACACCCGGGAGGTCACCACGACGCTCTGTTATACTTGGAGATCTAGCCCTTTGACTTTCGCCGGACGGGCTTTGACCAGCGGACTCTTCTACCTGTGTGCGATGGGTCAGCACATAGGAGCATCACCGAACACGGCCTGTACCCAACCCACCACTAGATTTCCTCCGGTTCTACCCGATGTGCACGTATCCCCCCTCCATGTGACCGCGACAGCGACGTCCACGGAGGGGGGCCACACCCTGGAGCCCCAAGACGGGCGTCTATGCATGCCACATCACTTTCACACATGCATCATAAACCGACACGGTGTTTCAGTGGCATAGCTACACCCGGGAGGCCACCAGGAACCTCCGTTAGACCAGAAGATCTAGCCCTTCTTCTTTCGCCGGACGGGCTTTAACCAGTGGACTCTTCCATTTGGTTGCGATGGGTCAACACATAGGAGCATCCCCGAACACGGCCTGGACCCAACCCACCACTAGATTCCCTCCGGTTCTACCCGACTCGCACGTCTCCCCCCTCCAGGTGACCATGTCAGCGACGTGCGCGGAGGGGGGCCACACCCCGAAGCCCCAAGACGGGCGTCTAAGCGTGCCACATCACTTTCACACATGCATCACGACCCGACGCGGTGTTTCAGTGGCATAGCTACACCCGGGAGGCCACCACGAAGCTCCGTTAGACTAGGAGATCTAGCCCTTTGACTTTCGTCGGACGGACTTTGACCAGTGGACTCTTCCACCTGGTTGTGATGGGTCAGCACATAGGAGGATCCCCGAACACGGCCTGGACCCAAACCACCACTATATTCCCTCCGATACTACCCGACACGAATGTCTCCCCCCTCCAAGTGACCGCGACAGTGACGTCCGCGGAGGGGGGCCACACCCCGGAGCCCCAAGATAGGCGTCTACGCGTGCCACATTACTTTCACACATGCATCACGACCCGATGCGGTGTTTCGGTGGCATAGCTACAACCGGGAGGCCACCACGAAGCTCTGTTAGACTAGGAGATCTAGCCCTTTGACTTTCGCCGGACGGGCTTTGACCAGTGGACTCTTCCACCTGTGTGCGATGGGTCAGCACATCAGAGCATCCCCGAACTCGGCCTGGACCCAACTCACCACTAGATTCCCTCCGGTTCTACCCGACGAGCACGTCACCCCCCTCCAAGTTACCGCGACAACGATGTCCGCGGAGGGGGGCCACACCCGGGAGCCCCAAGACGGGCATCTACACGTGCCACATCACTTTCACACATGCATCATGACCCGACGCGGTATTTCGATAGCATAGCTACACCCGGGAGGCCACCACGAAGCTCCATTAGACCAGGAGATCTAGCCCTTTGACTTTTGCTGGACGAACTTTGACAAGTGGACTCTTTCACCTGGTTGCGATGGGTCACCACGTAGGAGCATCCCCGAACACGGCCTGGACCCAAACCACCACTAGATTCCCTTCGGTTCTACCCGACGCGCACGTCTCCCCCCTTCCAATGACCGAAGCAGCGACGTCCTCGGAGGGGGGGGCACACCCCGGTGCCCCAAGATAGGCGTGTACGCGTGCCACATCAGTTTCACACAAGCATCACGACCCGACGTGGTGTTTCGGTGGCATAGCTACACCCGGGAGGTCACCACGAGGCTCTGTTCTACTTGGAGATCTAGCCCTTTGACTTTCGCCGGACGGGCTTTGACCAGCGGACTCTTCCACCTGTGTGCGATGGGTCAGCACATAGGAGCATCACCGAACACGGCCTGTACCCAACCCACCACTAGATTCCCTCCGGTTCTACCCGATGTGCACGTATCCCCCCTCCAAGTGACCGCGACAGCGACGTCCACAGAGGGGGGCCACACCCTGGAGCCCCAAGACGGGCGTCTATGCATGCCACATCACTTTCACACATGCATCATGACCCGACACGGTGTTTCAGTGGCATAGCTACACCCGGGAGGCCACCAGGAACCTCCGTTAGACCAGAAGATCTAGCCCTTCTTCTTTCGCCGGACGGACTTTAACCAGTGGACTCTTCCATTTGGTTGCGATGGATCAACACATAGGAGCATCCCCGAACATGGACTGGACCCAACCCACCACTAGATTCCCTCCGGTTCTACCCGACTCGCACGTCTCCCCCCTCCAAGTGACCATGTCAGCGACGTCCGCGCAGGGGGGCCACACCCCGAAGCCCCAAGACGGGCGTCTAAGCATGCCACATCACTTTCACACATGCATCACGACCCGACGCGGTGTTTCAGTGGCATAGCTACACCCGGGAGGCCACCACGAAGCTCCGTTAGACTAGGAGATCTAGCCCTTTGACTTTCGTCGGACGGGCTTTGACCAGTGGACTCTTCTACCTGGTTACGATGGGTCGGCACATAGGAGCATCCCCGAAGATGGCCTGGACCCAACCCACCAATATATTCCCTCCGGTTCTACCCGACGCGCACGTCTCCCCCCTCCAAGTGACGGGGACAGCGACGTCCGCGCGGGTGGGTGGGGTGGACACTCTGGAGCCCCAAGACAGGCGTCTACGCATGCCACATCACTTTCACACAAGCATCACGAGCCGACACGGTGTTTCAGTGGCATAGCTACACCCGGGAGGCCACCATGAAGCTCCGTTAGACCAGGAGATCTAGCCCTTTGTCTTTCGCCGGACGGGCTATGACCAGTGGACTCGTCCACCTGGTTGTGATGGGTCAGCGCATAGGAGCATCCCCGAACACGGCCTGGAAACAACCCACCAATAGATTCCCTCCGGTTCTACCCGACGTGAACGTCTCCCCCCTCCATGTGACCGCGACAGCGACGTGCGCGGAGGCGGGCCACATCCCGGAGCCCCAAGACGGGCGTCTACGCGTGCTACATCACTTTCACACATGCATCACGACCCGACGCGGTGTTTCGATCGCATAGCTACACCCGGGAGGCCACCACGAAGCTCCGTTAAACCAGGAGATCTAGCCCTTTGACTTTTGCCGGATGGACTCTTCCACCTGGTTGCGATGGGTCAGCACATAGGAGCATCCCCGAGCACGGCCTGGACCCAAACCACCACTAGATTCCCTCCGATACTACCCACCGCACATGTCTCCCCCCCTTCAAGTGACCGGGACAGCGACGTTCACGGAGGGGGGCCACACCCCGGAGCTCCAAGATAGGCGTCTACGCGTGGCACATCACTTTCACACATGCATCACGACCCGACGCGGTGTTTCGGTGGCATAGCTACACCCGGGAGGTCACCACAAAGCTCCGTTATACTTGGAGATCTAGCCCTTTGACTTTCGCCGAACGGGCTTTGACCAGTGGACTCTTCCACCTGGTTGCGATGGGTCAGCACATAGGAGCATCTCCGAACATGGCCTGGACCCAAACCACCACTAGATTCCCTCCGGTTCTACCCGACGCGCACGTCTCCCCCCTCCAAGTGATCGCGGCAGCGACGTCCGCGGAGGGGGGCCACACCCCGGTGCCCCAAGATAGGCGTCTACACGTCCCACATCACTTTCACACATGCATCACGACCCGACGTGGTGTTTCGATGGCGTAGCTACAACCGGGAGGTCACCACGAAGCTCCGTTATACTTGGAGATCTAGCCCGTTGACTTTCGCCGGACGGGCTTTGACCAGTGGACTCTTCCACCTCTGCGCATTGGGTCAGCACATAGGAGCCTCACCGAACACGGCCTGTACCCAACCCACCACTAGATTCCCTCCGTTTCTACTCGACGTGCATGTCTCCCACCTCCAAGTGACCGCGGCAGCGACGTCCGCGGAGGGTGGCCACACCCCGGTGCCCCAAGATAGGCCTCTACGCGTGCCACATCACTTTCACACATGCATCACGACCCGACGTGGTCTTTCGGTGGCATAGCTACACCCGGGAGGTCACCACAAAGCTCCGTTATACTTGGAGATCTAGCCCTTTGACTTTTGCCGGACGGGCTTTGACCAGTGGACTCTTCCACCTGTGTGCGATGGGTCAGCACATAGGAGCATCACCGAACACGGCCTGTACCCAACCAACCACTAGATTCCCTCCGGTTCGACCCGACGCGCACGTCTCCCCCCTCCAAGTGACCGTGTCAGCGACGTCCGCGCAGGGGGACAACACCCCGAAGCCCCAAGAAGGGCGTCTAAGCGTGCCACATCACTTTCACACATGCATCACGACCCAACGCGGTGTTTCGGTGGCATAGCTACACCTGGGAGGCCACCACGAAGCTCCGTTAGACTAGGAGATCTAGCCCGTTGACTTTCGCCGGACGGGCTTTGACCAGTGGACTCTTCTACCTGGTTACGACGGGTCAGCACATAGGAGCATCCCCGAACACGGCCTAGACCCAACCCACCACGAGATTCCCTCCGGTTCTACCCGACGCGCATGTCTCCCCCCTCCAAGTGACCGTGTCAGCGACGTCTGTGCAGGGGGGCCACACCCCGAAGCCCCAAGACGGGCGTCTAAGCGTGGCACATCACTTTCACACATGCATCACGACCCGACGCGGTGTTTCGATGGCATATCTACACCCGGGAGGCCACCACGAAGCTCCGTTAGACTAGGAGATCTAGCCCTTTGTCTTTCGCCGGACGGGCTTTGACCAGTGAACTCTTCCACCTGGTTGCGATGTGTCAGCACATAGGAGCATCCCCGAACACGGTCTGGACCCAAACTACCACTAGATTCCCTCCGGTTCTACCCGACGCACACGTCTCCCCCCTCCAAGTGACCGGGACCGTGACATCCGCGGAGGGGGCCACACCCCATAGCCCCAAGATAGGTGTCTACGCGTGCCACATCACTTTCACACATGCATCACGACCCGACACGGCGTTTCAGTGGCATACCTACACCCGGGAGGCCACCACGAAGCTCCGTTAGACCAGGAGATCTAGTCCTTTGTCTTTCGCCGGACGGGCTTTAACCAGTGGACTCTTCCACCTGGTTGCGATGGGTCAGCACATAGGAGCATCCCCGAACACGGCCTGGACCCAACCCACCACTAGATTCCCTCCGGTTCGACCCGACGCGCACGTCTCCCCCCTCCAAGTGACCGCGACAGCGACGTCCACGCGGGTGGGGAGGGGGGACACCCCGGAGCCCCAAGACGGGCGTCTGCGCGTGCCACATCACTTTCACACATGCATCACGAGCCAACACGGTGTTTCAGTGGCATGGCTACACCCGGGAGGCCACCACGAAGCTCCATTAGAGCTGGAGATCTAGCCCTTTTTCTTTTGCCGGACGGGCTATGACCAGTGGACTCGTCCACCTGGTTGTGATGGGTCAGCACATAGGAGCATCCCTGAACACGGCCTGGACCCAAACCACCAATAGATTCCCTCCGGTTTTACCCGACGTGAACGTCTCCCCCCTCCATGTGACCACGACAGCTACGTGCGCGGAGGGGGGCCACATCCCGGAGCCCCAAGACGGGTGTCTACGCGTGCCACATCACTTCACACATGCATCACGACCCGATGCGGTGTTTTAGTGGCATAGCTACACCCGGGAGACCACCACGAAGCTCCGTTAGACTAGGAGATCTAGCCCTTTGACTTTCGTCGGACGGGCTTTGACCAGTGGACTCTACTACCTGGTTATGATGGGTCAGCAGATAGGAGCATCCCCGAACACGGCCTGGACCCAACACACCACTAGATTCCCTCCTGTTCTACCCGATGCGCATGTCTCCCCCCTCCAAGTGACCGCGATAGCGACGTCCGCGTGGGTGGGTGGGGGGGACACCCCGGAGCCCCAGGACGGGCGTCTACGCGTGCCACATCACTTTCACACATGCATCACGAGCCGACACGGTGTTTCAGTGGCATAGCTACACCCGGGAGGTCACCACGAAGCTCCGTTAAACAAGGATATCTAGCCCTTTGACTTTCACCGGACGGGCTTTGACCAGTGGACTCTTCCACCTGTGTGCGATGGGTCAGCACATAGGAGCATCACCGAACACGGCCTGTAACGAACCCACCACTAGAATCCCTCCGGTTCTACCCGACATGCACGTATCCCCCCTCCAAGTGACCGCGACAGCGACATCCACGGAGGGGGGCCACACGCGGAGCCCCAAGACGGGCGTCTACGCGTGCCACATCAATTTCACACATGCATCACGACCCGACACGGTGTTTCAGTGGCATAGCTATACCCGGGATGCCACCACGAAGCTCCGTTAGACTACGAGATCTGGCCCATTGACTTTCGCGGGACGGGCTTTGACCAGTGGACTCTTGCACCTGTGTTCGATGGGTTAGCACATAGGAGCATCCCCGAACACGGCCTGGACCCAAACCACCACTAGATTACCTCCGATACTACCCGACGCGCATGTCTCCCCCCTCCAAGTGACCGCGACAGCGACATCCGCGGAGGGGGGCCTCACCCCGGAGCCCCAAGATAGGCGTCTACGCGTGCCACATCACTTTCACACATGCATCACGACCCGACGCGGTGTTTCGGTGGCATAGCTACACTCGAGAGGTCACCACGAAGCTCCATTAGACTAGGAGATCTAGCCCTTTGTCTTTCGCCGGATGGGCTTTGACCAGTGGACTCTTGCACCTGTGTTCGATGGGTTAGCACATAGGAGCATCCCCGAACACGGCCTGGACCGAAACCACCACTAGATTACCTCCGATACTACCCGACGCGCATGTCTCCCCCCTTCAAGTGACCGCGACAGCGACATCCGCAGAGGGGGGCCTCACCCCGGAGCCCCAAGATAGGCGTCTACGCGTGCCACATCACTTTCACACATGCATCACGACCCGACGCGGTGTTTCGGTGGCATAGCTACACCCGGGAGGTCACCACGAAGCTCCATTAGACCAGGAGATCTAGCCCTTTGACTTTCGCCGGACGGGCTTTGACAAGTGGACTCTTCCACCTGGTTGCGATGGGCCAGCACAGAGGAGCATCCCCGAACAAGGCCTGGACCCAAACCACCACTAGATTCCCTCCGGTTCTACTCGACGCGCTCGTCTCCCCCCTCCAAGTGACCGTGGCAGCGACGTCCGCGGAGGGGGGCCACACCCCGGTGCCCCAAGATAGGCGTCTACGCGTGCCACATCACTTTCACACATGCATCATGACCCGACGCGGTGTTTCGGTGGCATAGCTACACCTGGGAAGTCACCACGAAGCTCCGTTATACTTGGAGATCTAGCCCTTTGACTTTCGCCGGACGGGCTTTGACTAGTGGACTCTTCCACCTGTGTGCGATGGGTCAGCACATAGGAGCATCACCGAACACGGCCTGTAACGAACCCACCACTAGAATCCCTCCGGTTCTACCCGACATGCACGTATCCACCCTCCAAGTGACCGCGACAGCGACATCCACGGAGGGGGGCCACACCCCGGAGCCCCAAGACGGCCGTCTACGCGTGCCACATCACTTTCACACATGCATCACGACCTGACGCGGTGTTTCGGTGGCATAGCTACAACCGGGAGGCCACCACGAAGCTCCGTTAGACTAGGAGATCTAGCCCTTTGACTTTCGCCGGACGGGCTTTGACCAGTGGACTCTTCCACCTGTGTGCGACGGGTCAGCACATCGGAGCATCCCCAAACACGGCCTGGACCCAACCCACCACTAGGTTTCCTCCGGTTCTACCCGACGCGCACGTCTCCCCCCTCCAAGTGACCATGACAGCGACGTCCGCGTTGGGGAGCCACATCCCGAAGCCCCAAGACGGGCGTCTACGCGTGCCACATCACTTGCACACATGCATCGCGACCCGACGCGGTGTTTCGGTGGCATAGCTACACCCAGGAGGCCACCACGAACCTCCGTTAGACTAGGAGATCTAGCCCTTTGACTTTCGCCGGACGGGCTTTGACCAGTGGACTCTTCTACCTTGTTACGATGGGTCAGGAGATAGGAGCATCCCCGAACACGGCCAAGACCCAACCCACCACTATATTCCCTCCGGTTCTACCCGACGCGCACGTCTCCCCCCTCCAAGTGACCGCGACAGCGACGTCCGCGCGGGTGGGGGGGACACCCCGGAGCCCCAACACGGGCGTCTACGCGTGCCACATCACTTGCACACATGCACCACGAGCCGACACGATGTTTCAGTGGCATAGCTACACCCGGGAGGCCATCACGAAGCTCCGTTAGACCAAGAGAACTAGCCCGTTGTCTTTCGCCGGACGGGCTATGACAAGTGGACTCGTCCACCTGGTTGTGATGGGTCAGCACATAGGAGCATCCCCGAACACGGCCTGGACCCAACCCACCAATAGATTCCCTCCGGTTCTACCCGACGTGAACGTCTCCCCCCTCCATGTGACAGCGACAGCGACGTGCGCGGAGGGGGGCCACATCCCGGAGCCCCTAGACGGGCACATCACTTTCGCACATGCATCACGACCCGACGCGGTGTTTCGATGGCATAGCTACACCTGGGAGGCGACCACGAAGCTCCGTTAGACCAGGAGATCTAGCCCTTTGACTTTTGCCAGACGGACTTTGACCAGTGGACTCTTCCACCTGGTTGCGATGGGTCAGCACATAGGAGGATCCCCGAACACGGCCTGGACCCAAACCACCACTATATTCCCTCCGATACTACCCGACACGAATGTCTCCCCCCTCCAAGTGACCGCGACAGTGACGTCCGCGGAGGGGGGCCAAACCCCGGAGCCCCAAGATAGGCGTCTACACGTGCCACATCACTTTCACACATGCATCACGACCCGACGCGGAGTTTCGGTGGCATAGCTACAACCGGGAGGCCACCACGAAGCTCCGTTAGACTAGGAGATCTAGCCCTTTGACTTTCGCCGGACGGGCTTTGACCAGTGGACTCTTCCACCTGTGTGCGATGGGTCAGCACATCGGAGCATCCCCGAACACGGCCTGGACCCAACCCACCACTAGAATCCCTCCGGTTCTACCCGACGAGCACGTCACCCCCCTCCAAGTGACTGGGACAGCGACGTCCGCGCGGGTGGGTGGGGTGGACACTCCGGAGCTCCAAGACGAGCGTCTACGCGTGCCACATCACTTTCACACATGCATCACGAGCCGACACGGTGTTTCAGTGGCATAGCTACACCCGGGAGGCCACCACGAAGCTCCGTTAGACCAGGAGATCTAGCCCTTTGTCTTTCGCCGGACGGGCTATGACCAGTGGACTCGTCCACCTGGTTGTGACGGGTCAGCGCATAGGAGCATCCCCGAACACGGCCTGGAAACAACCCACCAATAGATTCCCTCCGGTTCTACCCGATGTGAACGTCTCCCCCCTCCATGTGACCGCGACAGCGACGTGCGCGGAGGCGGGCCACATCCCGGAGCCCCAAGATGGGCGTCTACGCGTGCCACATCACTTTCACACATGCATCACGACCCGACGCGGTGTTTTGATGACATAGCTACACCCGGGAGGCCACCATGAAGCTCCGTTAGACCAGGAGATCTAGCCCTTTGACTTTTGCCGGATGGACTTTGACCCGTGGACTCTTCCACCTGGTTGCGATGGGAGAGCACATAGGAGCATCCCCGAACACGGCCTGGACCCAAACCACCACTAAATTCCCTCCGATACTACCCACCACGCATGTCTCCCCCCCTCCAAGTGACCGCGACAACGACGTTCGCGGAGGGGGGCCACACCCCGGAGCTCCAAGATAGGCGTCTACACGTGGCACATCACTTTCACACATGCATCACGACCCGATGCGGTGTTTCGGTGGCATAGCTACACCTGGGAGGCCACCACGAAGCTCCGTTAGACTAGGAGATCTAGCCCTTTGACATTTGCCGGACGGGCTTTGACCAGTGGACTCTTCCACCTGGTTGCGATGGGTCAGCACATAGGAGCATCCACGAACTCGGCCTGGACCCAAACCACCACTAGATTCCCTCCGGTTCTACCCGACGCGCATGTCTCCCCCCTCCAAGTGACCGCGGCAGCAACGTCCGCGGAGGGGGGCCACACCCCGGTGCCCCAAGATAGGCGTCTACGCGTCCCACATCACTTTCACACATGCATCACGACCCGACGCGGTGTTTCGGTGGCATAGCTACACCCGGGAGGTCACCACGAAGCTCCGTTATATTTGGAGATCTAGCCCTTTGACTTTCGCCGGACGGGCTTTGACCAGTGGACTCTTCCACCTCTGTGCAATGGGTCAGCACATAGGAGCATCACCGAACACGGCCTGTACCCAACCCACCACTAGATTCCCACCGGTTCTACCCGACGTGCACGTATCCCCCCTCCAAGTGACCGTGACAGCAACGTCCACGGAGGGGGGCCACACCCCGACGCCCGAAGACGGGCGTCTACGCATGCCACATCACTTTCACACATGCATCACGACCCGACATGGTGTTTCAGTGGTACAGGTACACCCGGGAGGCCACCACGAAGCTCCATTAGACCAGGAGATCTAGCCCTTTGTCTTTCGCCGGACGGGCTTTAACCAGTGGACTCTTCCATCTGGTTGCGATGGGTCAACACATAGGAGCATCCCCGAACACGGCCTGGACCCAACCCACCACTAGATTCCCTCCGGTTATACCCGACGCGCACGTATCCCACCTCCAAGTGACCGTGTCAGCGACGTCCGCGCAGGGGGGCCACACCCCGAAGCCCCAAGACGGGCGTCTAAGCGTGCCACATCTCTTTCACACATGCATCACGACCCGACGCGGTGTTTCGGTGGCATAGCTACACCCGCGAGGCCACCACGAAGCTCCGTTAGACTAGGAGATCTAGCCCTTTGTCTTTCTCCGGACGGGATTTGACCAGTGGATTCTTCTACCTGGTTACGATGGGTCGGCACATAGGTGCATCCCGGAACACGGCCTGGACCCAACCAACCACTATATTCCCTTCGGTTCTACCCGACACGCACGTCTCCCTCCTCCAAGTGACCGGGACCGTGACATCCGCGGAGGGGGGCCACACCACATAGCCCCAAGATAGGTGTCTACGCGTGCCACATCACTTTCACACATGCATCACGACCCGGCACGGCGTTTCAGTGGCATACCTACACCCGGGAGGCCACCACGAAGCTCCGTTAGACCAGGAGATCTAGCCCTTTGTCTTTCGCCGGACGGGCTTTAACTAGTGGACTCTTCCACCTGGTTGCGATGGGTCAGCACATAGGAGCATCACCGAACACGGCCTGTACCAAACCCACCACTAGATTCCCTCCGGTTCTACCCGATGTGCACGTATCCCCCCTCCAAGTGACCGCGACAGCGACGTCCACGGAGGGGGGCCACACCCGGAGCCCCAAGACTGGCGTCTACGCATGCCACATCACTTTCACACGTGCACCACGACCCGACACGGTGTTTCAGTGGTATAGCTACACCCGGGAGGCCACCACGAAACTCCGTTAGACCAGGAGATCTAGCCCTTTGTCTTTCGCCGGACAGGCTTTAACTAGTGGACTCTTCCACCTGGTTGCGACGGGTCAACACGTAGGAGCATCCCCGAACACGGCCTGGACCCAACCCACCACTAGATTCCCTCCGGTTCGACCCGACGCGCACGTCTCCCCCCTCCAAATGACCGTGTCAGCGACGTCCGCGCAGGGGGACAACACACCGAAGCCCCAAGACGGGCGTCTAAGCGTGCCCCATCACTTTCACACATGCATCACGACCCGACGCGGTGTTTCGATGGCATATCTACACCCGGGAGGCCACCACGAAGCTCCGTTAGACTAGGAGTCTAGCCCTTTGTCTTTCTCCGGACGGGCTTTGACCAGTGGACTCTTCCACCTGGTTGCGATGTGTCAGCACATAGGAGCATCCCCGAACACGGTCTGGACCCAAACTACCACTAGATTCCCTCCGGTTCTACCCGACGCGCACGTCTCCCCCCTCCAAGTGACCGGGACCATGACATCCGCGGAGGGGGGCCACACCCCATAGCCCCAAGATAGGTGTCTACGCGTGCCACATCACTTTCACACATGCATCACGACCCGACACGGCGTTTCAGTGGCATACCTACACCCGGGAGGCGACCACGAAGCTCCGTTAGACCAGGAGATCTAGCCCTTTGTCTTTCGCTGGACGGGCTTTAACCAGTGGACTCTTCCACCTGGTTGCGATGGGTCAGCACATAGGAGCATCCCGGAACACGGCCTGGACCCAACCCACCACTAGATTCCCTCTGGTTCTACCCGACGCGCACGTCTGCCCCCTCCAAGTGACCGCGACAGCGACGTCCACGCGGGTGGGTGGGGGGGACACCCCGGAGCCCCAAGACGGGCGTCTACGCGTGCCACATCACTTTCACACATGCATCACGAGCCGACACGGTGTTTTAGTGGCATGGCTACACCCGGGAGGCCACCACCAAGCTCCGTTAGAGCTGGAGATCTAGCCCTTTTTCTTTTGCCGGACGGGCTATGACCAGTGGACTCGTCCACCTGGTTGTGATGGGTCAGCACATAGGAGCATCCCCGAACACGGCCTGGACCCAAACCACCAATAGATTCCCTCCGGTTCTACCCGACGTGAACATCTCCCCCCTCCATGTGACCGCGACAGCGACGTGCGCGGAGGGGGGCCACATCCCGGAGCCCCAAGACGGGCGTCTACGCGTGCTACATCACTTTCACACATGCATCAAGACCCGACGCGGTGTTTCGATGGCATAGCTACACCCGGAAGGCCACACAAAGCTCCGTTAGACCAGGAGATCTAGCCCTTTGACTTTTGCCAGATAGACTTTGACCAGTGGACTCTTCCACTTGGTTGCGATGGGTCAGCACATCGGAGCATCCCCAAACACGGCCTGGACCCAAACCACCACTAGATTCCCTCCGATACTACCCGGCGCGCATGTCTCGCCCCTCCAAGTGACCGTGACAGCGACATCCACGGAGGGGGGCCACACCCCGGAGCCCCAAGACGGGCATCTACGCGTGCCACATCACTTTCACACATGCATCACGACCTGACACGGTGTTTCGGTGGCATAGCTACACCCGGGAGGCCACCACGAAGCTCCGTTAGACCAGGAGATCTAGCTCTTTGTCTTTCGCCGGACGGGCTTTAACCAGTGGACTCTTCCACCTGGTTGCGATGGGTCAGCACATAGAAGCATCCCCGAACATGGCCTGGACCCAACCCAATACCAGATTCCCTCTGCTTCTACGCGACGCGCACGTCTCCCCCCTCCAAGTGACAGTGACAGCGACGTCCGCGTAGGGGGCCACACCCCGAAGCCCCAAGACGGGCGTCTAAGCGTGCCACATCACTTTCACACATGCATCGCGACCCGACGCGGTGTTTCGGTGGCATAGCTACACCCGGGAGGCCACCACGAAGCTCCGTTAGACTAGGAGATCTAGCCCTTTGACTTTCGCAGGACGGGCTTTGACCAGTGGACTCTTCTACCTGGTTACGATGGGTCAGGAGATAGGAGCATCCCCGAACACGGCCTGGACCCAAACCACCACTAGATTCCCTCCGGTTCTACCCGACGCGCACAGCTCCCCCCTCCAAGTGACCGCGCCAACGACGTTCGCGCGGGTGGGTGGGAGGGACACCCCGGAGCCCCAAGACGGGCGTCTGCGCGTGCCACATCACTTTCACACATGCATCACGAGCCGACATGGTGTTTCAGTGGCATAGCTACTCCCGGGAGGCCACCACGAAGCTCCGTTAGACCAGGAGATCTAGCCCTTTGTCTTTCGCCGGACGGGCTATGACCAGTGGACTCGTCCACCTGGTTGTGATGGGTCAACACATAGGAGCATCCCCGAACACGGCCTGGACCCAACCCACCAATAGATTCCCTCCGGTTCTACCCGACGTGAACGTCTCCCCCCTCCAAGTGACCGTGTCAGCGACGTCCGCGCAGGCGGACAAAACACCGAAGCCCCAAGACGGGCGTCTAAGCGTGGCCCATCACTTTCACACATGCATCACGACCCGACGCGGTGTTTCGATGGCATATCTACACCCGGGAGGCCACCACGAAGCTCCGTTAGACTAGGAGATCTAGCCCTTTGTCTTTCTCCGGACGGGCTTTGACCAGTGGACTCTTCCACCTGGTTGCGATGTGTCAGCACATAGGAGCATCCCCGAACACGGTCTGGACCCAAACTACCACTAGAGTCCCTCCGGTTCTACCCGACGCGCACGTCTCCCCCCTCCAAGTGACCGGGACCGTGACATCCGCGGAGGGGGGCCACACCCCATAGCCCCAAGATAGGTGTCTACGCGTGCCACATCACTTTCACACATGCATCACGACCCGACACGGCGTTTCAGTGGCATACCTACACCCGGGAGGCCACCACGAAGCTCCGTTAGACCAGGAGATCTAGCCCTTTGTCTTTCGCCGGACGGGCTTTAACCAGTGGACTCTTCCACCTGGTTGCGATGGGTCAGCACATAGGAGCATCCCCGAACACGGCCTGGACCCAACCCACCACTAGATTCCCTCCGGTTCTACCCGACGCGCACGTCTGCCCCCTCCAAGTGACCGCGACAGCGACGTCCACGCGGGTGGGTGGGGGGGACACCCCGGAGCCCCAAGACGGGTGTCTACGCGTGCCACATCACTTTCACACACGCATCACGAGCCGACATGGTGTTTTAGTGGCATGGCTACACCCGGGAGGCCACCACGAAGCTCCGTTAGAGCTGGAGATCTAGCCCTTTTTCTTTTGCCGGACGGGCTATGACCAGTGGACTCGTCCACCTGGTTGTGATGGGTCAGCACATAGGAGCATCCCCGAACACGGCCTGGACCCAAACCACCAATAGATTCCCTCCGGTTCTACCCGACGTGAACATCTCCCCCCTCCATGTGACCGCGACAGCGACGTGCGCGGAGGGGGGCCACATCCCGGAGCCCCAAGACGGGCGTCTACGCGTGCCACATCACTTTCACACATGCATCAAGACCCGACGCGGTGTTTCGATGGCATAGCTACACCCGGAAGGCCACCACAAAGCTCCGTTAGACCAGGAGATCTAGCCCTTTGACTTTTGCCGGATGGACTTTGACCAGTGGACTCTTCCACTTCGTTGCGATGGGTCAGCACATCGGAGCATCCCCAAACACGGCTTGGACCCAAACCACCACTAGATTCCCTCCGATACTACCCGGCGCGCATGTCTCGCCCCTCCAAGTGACCGTGACAGCGACATCCACGGAGGGGGGCCACACCCCGGAGCCCCAAGACGGGCGTCTACGCGTGCCACATCACTTTCACAGATGCATCACGACCTGACACGGTGTTTTGGTGGCATAGCTACACCCGGGAGGCCACCACGAAGCTCCGTTAGACCAGGAGATCTAGCTCTTTGTCTTTCGCCGGACGGGCTTTAACCAGTGGACTCTTCCACGTGGTTGCGATGGGTCAGCACATAGGAGCATCCCCGAACATGGCCTGGACCCAACCCAATACTAGATTCCCTCTGCTTCTACGCGACGCGCACGTCTCCCCCCTCCAAGTGACAGTGACAGCGACGTCCGCGCAGGGGGCCACACCCCGAAGCCCCAAGACGGGCGTCTAAGCGTGCCACATCACTTTCACACATGCATCGCGACCCGACGCGGTGTTTCGGTGGCATAGCTACACCCGGAGGCCACCACGAAGCTCCGTTAGACTAGGAGATCTAGCCCTTTGACTTTTGGAGGACGGGCTTTGACCAGTGGACTCTTCTACCTGGTTACGATGGGACAGGAGATAGGAGCATCCCCGAACACGGCCTGGACCCAAACCACCACTAGATTCCCTCCGGTTCTACCCAACGCGCACAGCTCCCCCCTCCAAGTGACCGCGCCAACGACGTCCGCGCGGGTGGGTTGGAGGGACACCCTGGAGCCCCAAGACGGGCCTCTGCGCGTGCCACATCACTTTCACACATGCATCACGAGCCGACATGGTGTTTCAGTGGCATAGCTACTCCCGGGAGGCCACCACGAAGCTCCGTTAGACCAGGAGATCTAGCCCTTTGTCTTTCGCCGGACAGGCTATGACCAGTGGACTCGTCCACCTGGTTGTGATGGGTCAACACATAGGAGCATCCCCGAACACGGCCTGGACCCAACCCACCAATAGATTCCCTCCGGTTCTACCCGACGTGAACGTCTCCCCCCTCCATGTGACAGCGACAGCAACGTGCGCACAGGGGGGCCACATCCCGGAGCCCCAAGACGGGCGTCTACGCATGCCACATCACTTTCACACATGCATCACGACCCGACGTGGTGTTTCGATGGCACAACTACACCCGGGAGGCCACCACGAAGCTCCGTTAGACCAGGAGATCTAGCCCTTTGACCTTTGCTGGACGGACTTTGACCAGTGGACTCTTCCACCTGGTTGCGATGGGTCATCACATAGGAGCATCCCCGAACACGGCCTGGACCCAACCCACCAATAGATTCCCTCCGGTTCCACCCGACGCGCACGTCTCCCCCTCCAAGTGACCGCGACAGTGACGTCCATGCGGGGGGGGGGGGGGGGGCACACCCCGGAGCCCCAAGATCGGCGTCTACGCGTGCCACATGACTTTCACACATGCATCACGACCTGACGCGGTGTTTCGGTGACATAGCTACACTCGGGAGGCCACCACGAAGCTCCATTAGACCAAGAGATCTAGCCCTTTGACTTTCGGCGGGCAGGTTTGACCAGTGGACTCTTCCACCTGTTTGCGATGGGTCAGCTCATAGGAGCATCACCGAACACGGCCTGTACCCAACCCACCACTAGATTCCCTCCGGTTCTACCCTACGTGCACGTATCCCTCCTCCAAGTGACCGTGACAGCCACATCCACGGAGGGGGGCCACACCCCGGAGCCCCAAGACGGGCGTCTACGCGTGCCACATCACTTTCACACATGCATCACGACCCGACATGGTGTTTCAGTGGCATAGCTACACCCGGGAGGCCACCACGAAGCTCCGTTAGACCAGGAGATCTAGCCCTTTGTCTTTCGCTGGACGGGCTTTAACCAGTGGACTCTTCCACCTGGTTGCGATGGTCAGCACATAGGAGCATCCCCGAACATGGCCTGGACCCAACCCAATACCAGATTCCCTCTGCTTCTACGCGACGCGCAGGTCTCCCCCCTCCAAGTGATAGTGACAGCGACGTCCGCGCAGGGGGCCACACCCCGAAGCCCCAAGACGGGCGTCTAAGCGTGCCACATCACTTTCACACATGCATCGCGACCCGACGCGGTGTTTCGGTGGCATAGCTACACCCGGGAGGCCACCACGAAGCTCCGTTAGACTAGGAGATCTAGCCCTTTGACTTTCGCAGGACGGGCTTTGACCAATGGACTCTTCTACCTGGTTACGATGGGTCAGGAGATAGGAGCATCCCCGAACACGGCCTGGACCCAAACCACCACTAGATTCCCTCCGGTTCTACCCGACGCGCACAGCTCCCCCCTCCAAGTGACCGCGCCAACGACGTTCGCGCGGGTGGGTGGGAGGGACACCCCGGAGCCCCAAGACGGGCGTCTGCGCGTGCCACATCACTTTCACACATGCATCACGAGCCGACATGGTGTTTCAGTGGCATAGCTACTCCCGGGAGGCCACCACGAAGCTCCGTTAGACCAGGAGATCTAGCCCTTTGTCTTTCGCCGGACGGGCTATGACCAGTGGACTCGTCCACCTGGTTGTGATGGGTCAACACATAGGAGCATCCCCGAACACGGCCTGGACCCAACCCACCAATAGATTCCCTCCGGTTCTACCCGACGTGAACGTCTCCCCCCTCCAAGTGACCGTGTCAGCGACGTCCGCGCAGGGGGACAACACACCGAAGCCCCAAGACGGGCGTCTAAGCGTGGCCCATCACTTTCACACATGCATCACGACCCGACGCGGTGTTTCGATGGCATATCTACACCCGGGAGGCCACCACGAAGCTCCGTTAGACTAGGAGATCTAGCCCTTTGTCTTTCTCCGGACGGGCTTTGACCAGTGGACTCTTCCACCTGGTTGCGATGTGTCAGCACATAGGAGCATCCCCGAACACGGTCTGGACCCAAACTACCACTAGATTCCCTCCGGTTCTACCCGACGCGCACGTCTCCCCCCTCCAAGTGACCGGGACCGTGACATCCGCGGAGGGGGGCCACACCCCATAGCCCCAAGATAGGTGTCTACGCGTGCCACATCACTTTCACACATGCATCACGACCCGACACGGCGTTTCAGTGGCATACCTACACCCGGGAGGCCACCACGAAGCTCCGTTAGACCAGGAGATCTAGCCCTTTGTCTTTCGCCGGACGGGCTTTAACCAGTGGACTCTTCCACCTGGATGCGATGGGTCAGCACATAGGAGCATCCCCGAACACGGCGTGGACCCAACCCACCACTAGATTCCCTCCGGTTCTACCCGACGCGCACGTCTGCCCCCTCCAAGTGACCGCGACAGCGACGTCCACGCGGGTGGGTGGGGGGGACACCCCGGAGCCCCAAGACGGGCGTCTACGCGTGCCACATCACTTTCACACATGCATCACGAGCCGACACGGTGTTTTAGTGGCATGGCTACACCCGGGAGGCCACCACGAAGCTCCGTTAGAGCTGGAGATCTAGCCCTTTTTCTTTTGCCGGACGGGCTATGACCAGTGGACTCGTCCACCTGGTTGTGATGGGTCAGCACATAGGAGCATCCCCGAACACGGCCTGGACCCAAACCACCAATAGATTCCCTCCGATTCTACCCGACGTGAACATCTCCCCCCTCCATGTGACCGCGACAGCGACGTGCGCGGAGCGGGGCCACATCCCGGAGCCCCAAGACGGGCGTCTACGCGTGCCACATCACTTTCACACATCCATCAAGACCCGACGCGGTGTTTCGATGGCATAGCTACACCCGGAAGGCCACCACGAAGCTCCGTTAGACCAGGAGATCTAGCCCTTTGACTTTTGCCGGATGGACTTTGACCAGTGGACTCTTCCACTTGGTTGCGATGGGTCAGCACATCGGAGCATCCCCAAACACGGCTTGGACCCAAACCACCACTAGATTCCCTCCGATACTACCCGGCGCGCATGTCTCGCCCCTCCAAGTGACCGTGACAGCGACATCCACGGAGGGGGGCCACACCCCGGAGCCCCAAGACGGGCGTCTACGCGTGTCACATCACTTTCACACATGCATCACGACCTGACACGGTGTTTCGGTGGCATAGCTACACCCGGGAGGCCACCACGAAGCTCCGTTAGACCAGGAGATCTAGCTCTTTGTCTTTCGCCGGACGGGCTTTAACCAGTGGACTCTTCCACCTGGTTGCGATGGGTCAGCACATAGGAGCATCCCAGAACATGGCCTGGACCCAACCCAATACTAGATTCCCTCTGCTTCTACGCGACGCGCACGTCTCCCCCCTCCAAGTGACAGTGACAGCGACGTCCGCGCAGGGGGCCACACCCCGAAGCCCCAAGACGGGCGTCTAAGCGTGCCACATCACTTTCACACATGCATCGCGACCCGACGCGGTGTTTTGGTGGCATAGCTACACCCGGGAGGCCACCACGAAGCTCCGTTAGACTAGGAGATCTAGCCCTTTGACTTTCGGAGGACGGGCTGTGACCAGTGGACTCTTCTACCTGGTTATGATGGGACAGGAGATAGGAGCATCCCCGAACACGGCCTGGACCCAAACCACCACTAGATTCCCTCCGGTTCTACCCGACGCGCACAGCTCCCCCCTCCAAGTGACCGCGCCAACGACGTCCGCGCGGGTGGGTGGGAGGGACACCCCGGAGCACCAAGACGGGCGTCTGCGCGTGCCACATCACTTTCACACATGCATCACGAGCCGACATGGTGTTTCAGTGGCATAGCTACTCCCGGGAGGCCACCACGAAGCTCCGTTAGACAAGGAGATCTAGCCCTTTGTCTTTCGCCGGACGGGCTATGACCAGTGGACTCGTCCACCTGGTTGTGATGGGTCAACACATAGGAGCATCCCCGAACACGGCCTGGACCCAACCCACCAATAGATTCCCTCCGGTTCTACCCGACGTGAACGTCTCCCCCCTCCATGTGACAGCGACAGCGACGTGCGCACAGGGGGGCCACATCCCGGAGCCCCAAGACGGGCGTCTACGCGTGCCACATCACCTTCACACATGCATCACGACCCGACGCGGTGTTTCGATGGCACAACTACACCCGGGAGGCCACCACGAAGCTCCGTTAGACCAGGAGATCTAGCCCTTTGACCTTTGCTGGACGGACTTTGACCAGTGGACTCTTCCACCTGGTTGCGATGGGTCAACACATAGGAGCATCCCCGAACACGCCCTGGACCCAACCCACCAATAGATTCCCTCCGGTTCCACCCGACGCGCACGTCTCCCCCTCCAAGTGACCGCGACAGTGACGTCCATGCGGGGGGGGGGGCACACCCCGGAGCCCCAAGATCGGCGTCTACGCGTGCCACATCACTTTCACACATGCATCACGACCTGACGCGGTGTTTCGGTGACATAGCTACACTCGGGAGGCCACCACGAAGCTCCATTAGACCAAGAGATCTAGCCCTTTGACTTTCGCCGGGCAGGTTTGACTAGTGGACTCTTCCACCTGTGTGCGATGGGTCAGCTCATAGGAGCATCACCGAACACGGCCTGTACCCAACCCACCACTAGATTCCCTCCGGTTCTACCCTACGTGCACGTATCCCTCCTCCAAGTGACCGCGACAGCCACATCCACGTAGGGGGGCCACACCCCGGAGCCCCAAGACGGGCGTCTACGCGTGCCACATCACTTTCACACATGCATCATGACCCGACATGGTGTTTCAGTGGCACAGCTACACCCGGGAGGCCACCACGAAGCTCCGTTAGACCAGGAGATCTAGCCCTTTGTCTTTCGCTGGACGGGCTTTAACCAGTGGACTCTTCCACCTGGTTGCGATGGGTCAGCACATAGGAGCATCCCCGAACATGGCCTGGACCCAACCCAATACCAGATTCCCTCTGCTTCTACGCGACGCGCACGTCTCCCCCCTCCAAGTGACAGTGACAGCGACGTCCGCGCAGGGGGCCACACCCCGAAGCCCCAAGACGGGCGTCTAAGCGTGCCACATCACTTTCACACATGCATCGCGACCCGACGCGGTGTTTCGATGGCATAGCTACACCCGGGAGGCCACCACGAAGCTCCGTTAGACTAGGAGATCTAGCCCTTTGACTTTCGCAGGACGGGCTTTGACCAGTGGACTCTTCTACCTGGTTACAATGGGTCAGGAGATAGGAGCATCCCCGAACACGGCCTGGACCCAAACCACCACTAGATTCCCTCCGGTTCTACCCGACGCGCACAGCTCCCCCCTCCAAGTGACCGCGCCAACGACGTCCGCGCGGGTGGGTGGGAGGGACACCCCGGAGCCCCAAGACGGGCGTCTGCGCGTGCCACATCACTTTCACACATGCATCACGAGCCGACATGGTGTTTCAGTGGCATAGCTACTCCCGGGAGGCCACCACGAAGCTCCGTTAGACCAGGAGATCTAGCCCTCGTCTTTCGCCGGACGGGCTATGACCAGTGGACTCGTCCACCTGGTTGTGATGGGTCAACACATAGGAGCATCCCCGAACACGGCCTGGACCCAACCCACCAATAGATTCCCTCCGGTTCTACCCGACGTGAACGTCTCCCCCCTCCAAGTGACCGTGTCAGCGACGTCCGCGCAGGGGGACAACACACCGAAGCCCCAAGACGGGCGTCTAAGCGTGGCCCATCACTTTCACACATGCATCACGACCCGACGCGGTGTTTCGATGGCATATCTACACCCGGGAGGCCACCACGAAGCTCCGTTAGACTAGGAGATCTAGCCCTTTGTCTTTCTCCGGACGGGCTTTGACCAGTGGACTCTTCCACCTGGTTGCGATGTGTCAGCACATAGGAGCATCCCCGAACACGGTCTGGATCCAAACTACCACTAGATTCCCTCCGGTTCTACCCGACGCGCACGTCTCCCCCCTCCAAGTGACCGGGACCGTGACATCCGCGGAGGGGGGCCACACCCCATATCCCCAAGATAGGTGTCTACGCGTGCCACATCACTTTCACACATGCATGACGACCCGACACGGCGTTTCAGTGGCATACCTACACCCGGGAGGCCACCACGAAGCTCCGTTAGACCAGGAGATCTAGCCCTTTGTCTTTCGCCGGACGGGCTTTAACCAGTGGACTCTTCCACCTGGTTGCGATGGGTCAGCACATAGGAGCATCCCCGAACACGGCCTGGACCCAACCCACCACTAGATTCCCTCCGGTTCTACCCAACGCGCACGTCTGCCCCCTCCAAGTGACCGCGACAGCGATGTCCACGCGGGTGGGTGGGGGGGACACCCCGGAGCCCCAAGACGTGCGTCTACGCGTGCCACATCACTTTCACACATGCATCACGAGCCGACACGGTGTTTTAGTGGCATGGCTACACCCGGGAGGCCACCACGAAGCTCCGTTAGAGCTGGAGATCTAGCCCTTTTTCTTTTGCCGGACGGGCTATGACCAGTGGACTCGTCCACCTGGTTGTGATGGGTCAGCACATAGGAGCATCCCCGAACACGGCCTGGACCCAAACCACCAATAGATTCCCTCCGGTTCTACCCGACGTGAACATCTCCCCCCTCCATGTGACCGCGACAGCGACGTGCGCGGAGGGGGGCCACATCCCGGAGCCCCAAGACGGGCGTCTACGCGTGCCACATCACTTTCACACATGCATCAAGACCCAACGCGGTGTTTCGATGGCATAACGACACCCGGAAGGCCACCACGAAGCTCCGTTAGACCAGGAGATCTAGCCCTTTGACTTTCGGAGGACGGGCTTTGACCAGTGGACTCTTCTACCTTGTTACGATGGGACAGGAGATAGGAGCATCCCCGAACACGGCGTGGACCCAAACCACCACTAGATTCCCTCCGGTTCTACCCGACGCGCACAGCTCCCCCATCCAAGTGACCGCGCCAACGACGTCCGCGCGGGTGGGTGGGAGGGACACCCCGGAGCCCCAAGACGGGCGTCTGCGCGTGCCACATCACTTTCACACATGCATCACGAGCCGACATGGTGTTTCAGTGGCATAGCTACTCCCGGGAGGCCACCACGAAGCTCCGTTAGACCAGGAGATCTAGCCCTTTGTCTTTCGCCGGACGGGCTATGACCAGTGGACTCGTCCACCTGGTTGTGATGGGTCAACACATAGGAGCATCCTCGAACACGGCCTGGACCCAACCCACCAATAGATTCCCTCCGGTTCTACCCGACGTGAACGTCTCCCCCCTCCATGTGACAGCGACAGCGACGTGCGCACAGGGGGGCCACATCCCGGAGCCCCAAGACGGGCGTCTACGTGTGCCACATCACTTTCACACATGCATCACGAGCCGACGCGGTGTTTCGATGGCACAACTACACCCGGGAGGCCACCACGAAGCTCCAAGATCGGCGTCTACGCGTGCCACATCACTTTCACACATGCATCACAACCTGACGTGGTCTTTCGGTGACATAGCTACACTCGGGAGGCCACCACGAAGCTCCATTAGACCAAGAGATCTAGCCCTTTGACTTTCGCCGGGCAGGTTTGACCAGTGGACTCTTCCACCTGTGTGCGATGGGTCAGCTCATAGGAGCATCACCGAACACGGCCTGTACCCAACCCACCACTAGATTCCCTCCGGTTCTACCCTACGTGCACGTATCCCTCCTCCAAGTGACCGCGACAGCCACATCCACGGAGGGGGGCCACACCCCGGAGCCCCAAGACGGGCGTCTACGCGTGCCACATCACTTTCACACATGCATCACGACCCGACATGGTGTTTCAGTGGCATAGCTACACCCGGGAGGCCACCACGAAGCTCCGTTAGACCAGGAGATCTAGCCCTTTGTCTTTCGCTGGACGGGCCTTAACCAGTGGACTCTTCCACCTGGTTGCGATGGGTTAGCACATAGGAGCATCCCCGTACATGGCCTGGACCCAACCCACCACTAGATTCCCTCCGCTTCTACCCGATGCGCACGTCTCCCCCCTCCAAGTGACCGTGACAGCGATGTCCACGTAGGGGGGCCACATCCTGAAGCCCCAAGACGGGCGTCTAAGCGTGCCACATCACTTTCACACATGCATCGCGACCCGACGCGGTGTTTCGGTGGCATAGCTACACCCGGGAGGCCAGCACGAAGCTCCGTTAGACCAAGAGATCTAGCCCTTTGTCTTTCGCCGGACGGGCTATGACCAGTGGACTCGTCCACCTGGTTGTGATGGGTCAGCACATAGGAGCATCCCCGAACACGGCTTGGACTCAACCCACCACTAGATTCCCTCCGGTTCTACCCGACGTGAACGTCTCCCCCCTCCATGTGACAGCAACAGCGACGTGCGCAGAGGGGGGCCACACCCCGGAGCCCCAAGACGAGCGTCTACGCATGCCACATCACTTTCGCACATGCATCACGACCCGACGCGGTGTTTCGATGGCATAGCTACACCCGGGAGGCCACCACGAAGCTCCGTTAGACCAGGAGATCTAGCCCTTTGACTTTTGCCAGACGAACTTTGACCAGTGGACTCTTCCACCTGTGTGCGATGGGTCAGCACATCGGAGCATCCCCGAACACGGCCTGGACCCAACCCACCACTAGATTCCCTCCGGTTCTACCCGACGAGCACGTCACCCCCCTCCAAGTTACCGCGACAGCGATGTCCGCGGAGGGGGGCCACACCCAGGAGACCCAAGACGGGCATCTACACGTGCCACTCACTTTCACACATGCATCACGACCAGACGCGGTATTTCGATGGCATAGCTACACCCGGGAGGCCACCACGACGCTCCGTTCGACCAGGAGATCTAGCCCTTTGACTTTTGCTGGACGGACTTTGACAAGTGGACTCTTCCACCTGGTTGCGATGGGTCAACACATAGGAGCATCCCCGAACACGGCCTGGACCCAAACCACCACTAGATTCCCTCTGGTTCTACCCTACGCGCACGTCTCCCCCTCCAAGTGATCGCGACAGCGACGTCCACGGAGGGGGGCCACATCCTGGAGCCCCAAGACGGGCGTCTATGCATGCCACATCACTTTCACACATGCATCATGACCCGACACGGTGTTTCGGTGGCATAGCTACACCCGGGAGGCCACCAGGAAGCTCCGTTAGACCAGAAGAAATAGCCCTTCTTCTTTCGCCGGACGGGCTTTAACCAGTGGACTCTTCCATTTGGTTGCGATGGGTCAACACATAGGAGCATCCCCGAACACGGCCTGGACCCAACCCACCACTAGATTCCCTCCGGTTCTACCCGACTCGCACGTCTCCCCCTCCAAGTGACCATGTCAGCGACGTCCGCGCAGGGGGGCCACACCCCGAAGCCCCAAGACGGGCGTCTAAGCGTGCCACATCACTTTCACACATGCATCACGACCCGACGCGGTGTTTCAGTGGCATAGCTACACCCGGGAGGCCACCACAAAGCTCCGTTAGACTAGGAGATCTAGCCCTTTGACTTTCGCCGGACGGGCTTTGACAAATGGACTCTTCTACCTGGTTACGATGGGTCAGCACATAGGAGCATCCCCGAACATGGCCTGGACCCAACCCACCACTATATTCCCTCCGGTTCTACCCGACGCGCACGTCTCCCCCCTCCAAGTGACCACGACAGCGACGTCCGCGCGGGTGGGTGGGGGGACACTCCGGAGCCCCAAGACGGGCGTCTACGCGTGACACATCATTTTCACACATGCATCACGAGCCGACACGGTGTTTCAGTGGCATAGCTACACCCGGGAGGCCACCACGAAGCTCCGTTAGACCAGGAGATCTAGGCCTTTGTCTTTCGCCGGATGGGCTATGACCAGGGGACTCTTCCACCTGTGTGCGATGGGTCAGCATATGGGAGCATCCCCGAACACGGCCTGGACCCAAACCACCACTAGATTCCCTCCGGTTCTACCCGACAGCGGTGTCCGCGGAGGGGGTCCACAGCCCGGAGCCCCAAGACAGGCGTCTACACGTGCCACATCACTTTCACACATGCATCAAGACCCGACGCGGTGTTTTAGTGGCATAGCTACACCGGGAGGCCACCACGAAGCTACGTTAGACAAGGAGATCTAGCCCTTTGACTTTCGCCGGACGGGCTTTGACAAGTGGACTCTTCCACCTGGTTGCGATGGGCCAGCATAGAGGAGCATCCCCGAACACGGCCTGGACCCAAACCACCACTAGATTCCCTCCGGTTCTACCCGACGCGCTCGTCTCCCCCCTCCAAGTGACCGCGGCAGCGACGTCCGCGGAGGGGGGCCACACCCCGGTGCCCCAAGATAGGCATCTATGCGTGCCACATCACTTTCACACATGCATCACGACCCGATGCGGTGTTTCGGTGGCATAGCTACACCCGGGAGGTCACCACGATGCTCCGTTATACTTGGAGATCTAGCCCTTTCACTTTCGCCGGACGGGCTTTGACCAGTGGACTCTTCCACCTATGTGCGATGGGTCAGCACATAGGAGCATCACCGAACACGACCTGTACCCAACCCACCACTAGATTCCCTCCGGTTCTACCCGACGAGCACGTCACCCCCCTCCAAGTTACCGCGACAGCGATGTCCGCGGAAGGGGGCCACAACCAGGAGCCCCAAGACGGGCATCTACACGTGCCACATCACTTTCACACATGCATCACGACCCGACGCGGTATTTCGATGGCATAGCTACAACCGGGAGGCCACCACGACGCTCCGTTAGACCAGGAGATCTAGCCCTTTGACTTTTGCAGGACGGACTTTGACAAGTGGACTCTTCCACCTGGTTGCGATGGGTCAGCACATAGGAGCATCCCCGAACACGGCCTGGACCCAAACCACCACTAGATTCCCTCCGGTTCTACCCGACGCGCACGTCTCCCCCCTCCAAGTGACCGTGTCAGCGACGTCCGCGCAGGGGGACAACACCACGAAGCCCCAAGACGGGCGTCTAAGCGTGCCACATCACTTTCACACATGCATCACGACCCGACGCGGTGTTTCGGTGGCATAGCTACACCCGGGAGGCCACCACGAAGCTCCGCTAGACTAGGAGATCTAGCCCTTTGACTTTCGCCGGACGGGCTTTGACCAGTGGACTCTTCCTCCTGGTTGCGATCGGTCAGCACATAGGAGCATCGCCGAGCATGGCCTGGACCTAACCCACCACTAGAATCCCTCCGGTTCTACCCGACACGCACGTCTCAACCCTCCAAGTGACCGCGACAGCGACGTCCGCGGAAGGGGGCCACACCCCGAAGCCCAAAGACGGGCATTTATGGGTGCCACATCATTTTCACACATGCATCACAACCCGACGCGGTGTTTCGGTGGCATAGCTATAATAGGGAGGCCACCACGAAGCTCCGTTAGACAAGGAGATCTAGCCCTTTGAGTTTCGTCGGACGAGCTTTGACCAGTGGACTCTTCCACCTGGTTGTGATGAGTCAGCACAGCATCCCCGAACACGGCCTGGACCCAAACCACCACTAGATTCCCTCTGGTTCTACCCGACACACACGTCTCCCCCCTTCCAATGACCGCGGCAGCGACGTCCGCGGAGGGGGGGGCACACCTCGGTGCCCCAAGATAGGAGTCTACGCGTGCCACATCAGTTTCACACATGCATCACGACCCGACGTGGTGTTTTCGTGGCATAGCTACACCCGGGAGGTCACCCCGAGGCTCTGTTATACTTTGAGATCTAGCCCTTTGACTTTCGCCGGACGGGCTTTGACCAGCTGACTCTTCCACCTGTGTGCGATGGGTCAGCACATAGGAGCATCACCGAACACGGCCTGTACCCAACCCACCACTAGATTCCCTATGGTTCTACCCGACGTGCACGTATCCCCCCTCCAAGTGACCGCGACAGCGACGTCCACGGAGGGGGGCCACACCCTGGAGCCCCAAGACGGGCGTCTATGCATGCCACATCACTTTCACACATGCATCATGACCCGACACGGTGTTTTAGTGGCATAGCTACACCCGGGAGGCCACCACGAAGCTCCGTTAGACCAGAAGATCTAGCACTTTGTCTTTCGCCGGATGGGCTATGACCAGTGGACTCTTCCACCTGTGTGCGATGGGTCAGAATATGGGAGCATCCCGGAACACGGCCTGGACCCAAACCACCACTAGATTCCCTCCGGTTCTACCCGACGCGCACGTCTCCCCCCTCCAAGTTACTACGACAGCGATGTCCGCGGAGGGGGTCCACACCCCGGAGCCCCAAGACGGGCGTCTACACATGCCACATCACTTTCACACATGCAACACGACCCGACGCGGTGCTTTAGTGGCATAGCTACACCGGGAGGCCACCACGAAGCTACGTTAGACAAGGAGATCTAGCCCTTTGACTTTCGCCGGACGGGCTTTGACAAGTGGACTCTTCCACCTGGTTGTGATGGGCCAGCACAGAGGAGCATGCCCGAACACGGCCTGGACACAAACCACCACTAGATTCCCTCCGGTTCTACCCGACGCGCTCGGCTTCCCCCTCCAAGTGACCGCGGCGGCGACGTCCGCGGAGGGGGGCCACACCCCGGTGCCCCAAGATAGGCGTCTACGCGTGCCACATCACTTTCACACATGCATCACGACCCGACGCGGTGTTTCGGTGGCATAGCTACACCCGGGAGGTCACCACAAAGCTCCGTTATACTTGGAGATCTAGCCCTTTCACTTTCGCCGGACGGGCTTTGACCAGTGGACTCTTCCACCTGTGTGCGATGGGTCAGCACATCGGAGCATCACCGAACATGGCGTGTACCCAACCCACCACTAGATTCCCTCCGGTTCTACCCGACGAGCACGTCACCCCCCTCCAAGTTACCGCGACAGCGATGTCCGCGGAGGGGGGCCACACCCAGGAGCCCCAAGACGGGCATCTACACGTGCCACATCACTTTCACACATGCATCACGACCCGACGCGGTATTTCGATGGCATAGCTACAACCGGGAGGCCACCACGACGCTCCGTTAGACCAGGAGATCTAGCCCTTTGACTTTTGCTGGACGGACTTTGACAAGTGGACTCTTCCACCTGGTTGCGATGGGTTAGCACATAGGAGTATACCCGAACACGGCCTGGACCCAAACCACCACTAGATTCCCTCCGGTTCTACCCGACGTGCACGTCTCCCCCCTCCAAGTGACCGTGTCAGCGACGTCCGCGCAGGGGGACAACACCCCAAAGCCCCAAGACGGGCGTCTAAGCATGCCACATCACTTTCACACATGCATCACGACCCGACGCGGTGTTTCGGTGGCATAGCTACACCCGGGAGGCCACCACGAAGCTCCGTTAGACTAGGAGATCTAGCCCTTTGACATTCGCCGGACGGGCTTTGACCAGTGGACTCTTCTACCTGGTTACGATGGGTCAGCACATAGGAGCATCCCCGAACACGGCCTGGACCCAACCCACCACTAGATTCCCTCCGGTTCTACCCGACGCGCATGTCTCCCCCCTCCAAGTGACCGTGTCAGCGACGTCCGTGCAGGGGGGCCACACCCCGAAGCCCCAAGACGGGCGTCTAAGCGTGCCACATCACTTTCACACATGCATCACGACCCGACGCGGTGTTTCGATGGCATATCTACACCCGGGAGCCCACCACGAAGCTCCGTTAGACTAGGAGATCTAGCCCTTTGTCTTTCGCCGGACGGGCTTTGACCAGTGGACTCTTCCACCTGGTTGCGATGTGTCAGCACATAGGATCATCCCCGAACAAGGTCTGGATCCAAACCACCACTAGATTCCCTCCGGTTCTACCCGACGCGCACGTCTCCCCACTCCAAGTGACCGGGACCGTGACATCCGCGGTGGGGGGCCACACCCCATAGCCCCAAGATAGGTGTCTACGCGTGCAACATCACGTTCACACATGCATCACGACCCGACACGGTGTTTCAGTGGCATACCTACACCCGGGAGGCCACCACGAAGTTCCGTTAGACCAGGAGATCTAGCCCTTTGTCTTTCGCCGGACAGGCTTTAACCAGTGGACTCTTCCACCTGGTTGCGATGGGTTAGCACATAGGAGCATCCCCGAACACGGCCTGGACCCAACCCACCACTAGATTCCCTCAGGTTCTACCCGACGCGCACGTCTGCCCCCTCCAAGTGACCGCGAGAGCGACGTCCGTGCGGGTGGGTGGGGGGGACACCCCGGAGAACCAAGACGGGCATCTACGCGTGCCACATCACTTTCACACATGCATCACGAGCCGACACGGTGTTTCAGTGGCGTAGCTACACCCGGGAGGCCACCACGAAGCTCCGTTAGAGCAGGAGATCTAGCCCTTTTTCTTTTGCCGGACGGGCTATGACCAGTGGACTCGTCCACCTGGTTGTGATGGGTGAGAACATAGGAGCATCCCCGAACACGGCCTGGACCCAACCCACCAATAGTTCCCTCCGGTTTTACCCGACGTGAACGTCTCCCCCCTCCATGTAACCACGACAGCGACGTGCGCGGAGGGGGGCCACATCCCGAAGCCCCAAGACGGGTGTCTACGCGTGCCACATCACTTCACACATGCATCACGACCCGATGCGGTGTTTTAGTGGCAAAGCTACACCCAGGAGACCACCACGAAGCTCCATTAGACTAGGAGATCTAGCCCTTTGACTTTCGTCGGACGGGCTTTGACCAGTGGACTCTACTACCTGGTTATGATGGGTCAGCACATAGGAGCATCCCCGAACACGGCCTGGACCCAACACACCACTAGATTCCCTCCGGTTCTACCCGATGCGCACGTCTCCCCCCTCCGAGTGACCGCGATAGCGACGTCCACGCGGGTGGGTGGGGTGGGGACACCCCGGAGCCCCAGGACGGGCGTCTACGCGTGCCACATCACTTTCACACATGCATCACGAGCCGACACGGTGTTTCAGTGGCATAGCTACACCCGGGAGGCCACCACGCAGCTCCGTTAGACCAGGAGATCTAGCCCTTTGTCTTTCGCCGGACGGGCTTTAACCAGTGGACTCTTCCACCTGGTTGCGATGGGACAGCTCATAGGAGCATCCCCAAACACGGCCTGGACCCAACCCACCAATGGATTCCCTCCGGATCTTCCCGACGTGAACGTCTCCCCCCTCCATGTGACCGCGACAGCGACGTGCGCGGAGGGGGGCCACATCCTGGAGCCCCAAGACGGGCGTCTACGCGTGCCACATCACTTTCACATATGCATCACGACCCGACGCGGTGTTTCGATGGCATAGCTACACCCGGGAGGCCACCACGAAGCTCCGTTAGACCAGGAAATCTAGCCCTTTGACTTTTGCCGGAGGGACTTTGACCAGTGGACTCTTCCACCTGGTTGCGATGGGTCAGCACATAGGAGCTTCCCCGAACACGGCCTGGACCCAAACCACCACTAGATTCCCTCGGATTCTACCCGACGCGCACGTCTCCCCCCTTCAGGTGACCGCGACAGCGACGTCCGTGGAGGGGGGCCACACCCCGGAGCCCAAAGATAGGCGTATATGCGTGCCACGTCACTTTCACACATCCAACACGACCCGACGCGGTGTTTCGGTGGCATAGCTACACCCGGCAGGCCACCACGAAGCTCCGTTAGACCAGGAAATCTAGCCCTTTGACTTTCGCCGGACGGGCTTTGACCAGTGGACTCTTTCACCTGTGTGCGATGGGTCGGCACATAGGAGCATCCCCGAACACGGCCTGGACCCAACCCACCACTAGATTCCCGCTGGTTCTACTCGACGCGCACGTCTCCCCCTCCAAGTTACCGCGACAGCGATGTCCGCGGAGGGGGACCATACCCCGGAGCCCCAAGACGGGTGTCTAGACGTGCCGCATCACTTTGACACATGCATCATGACCCAACGCGGTGTTTCAGTGGCATAGCTACACCCGGGAGGCCACCACAAAGCTATGTTAAACAAGGTGATCTAGCCCTTTGACTTTCGCCGGACGGGCTTTGACCAGTGGACACTTCCACCTGGTTGCTATAGGTCACCACATAGGAGCATCCCCGAACACGGCCTGGACCCAAACCACCACTAGATTCCCTCCGGTTCTACCCGTCGCGCACGTCTCCCCCTCAAAGTGACCGCGGCAACGACGTCCACGGAGGGGGCCCACACCCCGGAGCCCCAAGATAGGCGTCTATGCGTGCCACATCAGTTTCACACATGCATCATGACCCGACGTGGTGTTTCGGTGGCATAGCTACATCCGGGAGGCCACCACGAAGCTCCGTTAAACCAGGAGATCTAGCCCTTTGACTTTCGCCGGACGGGCTTTGACCAGTGGACTCTTCCACCTGTATGCGATGGGTCAGCACATAGGAGCATCCCCGAACACGGCCTGGACCCAAACCACCACTAGATTACCTCCGATACTACCCGACGCGCATGTCTCCCCCCTCCAAGTGACTGCGACAGCGACATCCGCGGAGGGGGGCCTCACCCCGGAGCCCCAAGATAGGCGTCTACGCGTGCCACATCACTTTCACACATGCATCACAACCCGACGCGGTGTTTCGGTGGCATAGCTACACCCGGGAGGTCACCACGAAGCTCCATTAGACCAGGAGATCTAGCCCTTTGACTTTCGCCGGATGGGCTTTGACAAGTGGACTCTTCCACCTGTGTGCGATGGGTCAGCATATGGGAGCATCCCCGAACACGACCTGGACCCAACCCTCCACTAGATTCCCTCCGATTCTACCCGACGCGCACGTCTCCCCCCTCCAAGTTACCGCGACAGCGATGTCCGCGGAGGTGGTCCACACCCCGGAGCCCCAAGACAGGTGTCTACACGTGCCACATCACTTTCACACATGCATCACGACCCGACGCGGTGTCTTAGTGACATAGCTACACCGGGAGGCCACCACGAAGCTACGTTAGACAAGGAGATCTAGCCCTTTGACTTTCACCAGACGGGCTTTGACAAGTGGACTCTTCGACCTGGTTGAGATGGGCCAGCACAGAGGAGCATCCCCGAACACGGCCTGGACCCAAACCACCACTAGATTCCCTCCGGTTCTACTCGACGCGCTCGTCTCCCCCCTCCAAGTGACCGCGGCAGCGACGTCCGCGGAGGGGGGCCACACCCCGGTGCCCCAAGATAGGTGTCTACGCGTGCCACATCACTTTCACACATGCATCACGACCCGACGCGGTGTTTCGGTGGCATAGCTACACCTGGGAGGTCACCACGAAGCTCCGTTATACTTGGAGATATAGCCCTTTCACTTTCGCCGGACGGGCTTTGACCAGTGGACTCTTCCACCTATGTGCGATGGGTCAGCACATAGGAGCATCACCGAACACGGCCTGTACCCAACCCACCACTAGATTCCCTCTGGTTCTACCCTACGTGCACGTATCCCCCCTCCAAATGACCGCGACAGCGACATCCACGGAGGGGGGCCACACCCCGGAGCCCCAAGACTGGCGTCTACGCGTGCCACATCACTTTCACACATGCATCACGAGACGATACGGTGTTTCAGTGGCATAGCTACACCCGGGAGGCCACCACGAAGGTCCGTTAGACCAGGAGATCTAGCTCTTTGTCTTTCGCCGGACGGGCTATGACCAGTGGACTTGTCCACCTAGTTGTGATGGGTCAGCATATAGGAGCATCCTCGGACACGGCCTGGACCCAACCCACCAATAGATCCCTCCGGTTCTACCCGACGTGAACGTCTCCCCCCTCCATGTGACCGCGACAGCGACGTGCGCAGAGGGGGGCCACATCCCGGAGCCCCAAGACGGGCGTCTACGCGTGCCACATCACTTGCACACATGCATCACAACCCGACGTGGTGTTTAGATGGCATAGCTACACCCGGGAGGCCACCATGAAGCTCCGTTAGACCAGGAGATCTAGCCCTTTGACTTTTACCGGACGGTCTTTGTCCAGTGGACTCTTCCACCTGGTTCCGATGGATCAGCACATAGGAGCATCCCCGAACACGGCCTGGAACCAACCCACCACTAGATTCCCTCCGGTTCCACCCGACGCGCACGTCTCACCCTCCAAGTGACCGCGACAGCGAAGTCCTCGCGGGGCGGGGGGGGGGGGGGCACACCCCGGAGCCCCAAGATCGGCGTCTACGCGTGCCACATCACTTTCACACATGCATCACGACCTGACGCGGTGTTTCGGTGACATAGCTACACTCGGGAGGCCATCACGAAGTTCCATTAGACCAAGAGATCTAGCCCTTTGACTTTCGCCGGGCAGGTTTGACCAGTGGACTCTTCCACCTGTGTGTGACGGGTCAGCACATAGGAGCATCACCGAACACGGCCTGTACCCAACCCACCACTAGATTCCCTCCGGTTCTACCCTACGTGCAAGTATCCCCCCTCCAAGTGACCGCGACAGCGACATCCACGGAGGGGGGACACACCCCGAAGCCCCAAGACTAGCGTCTACGCGTGCCACATCACTTTCACACATGCATCACGACCCGACACGATATTTTAGTGGCATAGCTACACCCGGGAGGCCACCATGAAGCTTCGTTAGACCAGGAGATCTAGCCCTTTGTCTTTCGCCGGACGGGCTTTAACCAGTGGACTCTTCCACCCTGTTGCGATGGGTGAGCACATAGGAGCATCCCCGAACATGGCCTGGACCAAACCCACCACTAGATTCCCTCCGCATCTACCCGACGCGCACGTCTCCCCCCTCCAAGTGACCGTGACAGCGACGTCCGCGTAGGGGGGCCACACCCCGAAGCCCCAAGACGGGCGTCTAAGCATGCCACATCACTTTCACACATGCATCGCGACCCGACGCGGTGTTTCGGTGGCACAGCTACACCCGGGAGGCCACCACGAAGCTCCGTTAGACTAGGAGATCTAGCCCTTTGACTTTCGCCGGACGGGCTTTGACCAGTGGACTCTTCTACCTGGTTACGATGGGTCAGGAGATAGGAGCATCCCCGAACACGGCCTGGACCCAACCCACCACTATATTCCCTCCAGTTCTACCCGACGCGCACGGCTCCCCCCTCCAAGTGACCGCGACAGCGACGTCCGCGCGGGTGGGTGGGGGGGACACCCTGGAGCCCCAAGACGGGCGTCTACGCGTGCCACATCACTTTCACACATGCATCACGAGCCGACATGGTGTTTCAGTGGCATAGCTACAACCGGGAGGCCACCACGAAGCTCCGTTAGACCAGGAGATCTAGCCCTTTGTCTTTCGCCGGACGGGCTATAAGCACTGGACTCGTCCACCTGGTTGTGATGGGTCTGCACATAGGAGCATCCCCGAACACGGCCTGGGCCCAACCCACCAATAGATTCCCTCCGGTTCTACCCGACGTGAACGTCTCCCCCCTCCATGTGACAGCGACAGCGACTTGCGCACAGGGGGGCCACATCCCGGAGCCCCAAGACGGGCGTCTACGCGTGCCACATCACATTCACACATGCATCACGACCCGACGCGGTGTTTCGATGGCACAGCTACACCCGGGAGGCCACCACGAAGCTCCGTTAGACCAGGAGATCTAGCCCTTTGACTTTTGCTGGACGGACTTTGACCAGTGGACTCTTCCACCTAGTTCCGATGGATCAGCACATAGGAGCATCCCCGAACACGGCCTGGAACCAACCCACCACTAGATTCCCTCCGGTTCCACCCGACGCGCACGTCTCACCCTCCAAGTGACCGCGACAGCGAAGTCCTCGCGGGGGGGGGGGGGGCACACCCCGGAGCCCTAAGATAGGCGTCTACGCATGCCACATCACTTTCACACATGCATCACGACCTGATGCGGTGTTTCGGTGACATCGCTACACTCGGGAGGCCACCACGAAGTTCCATTAGACCAAGAGATCGAGCCCTTTGACTTTCGCCGGGCAGGTTTGACCAGTGGACTCTTCCACCTGTGTGTGATGGGTCAGCACATAGGAGCATCACCGAGCACGGCCTGTACCCAACCCACCACTAGATTCCCTTCGGTTCTACCCTACGTGCACGTATCCCCCCTTCAAGTGACCGTGACAGCGACATCCACGGAGGGGGGCCACACACCGGAGCCCCAAGACTGGCGTCTACGCGTGCCACATCACTTTCACACATGCATCACGACCCGACACGATATTTCAGTGGCATAGCTACACCCGGGAGGCCACCATGAAGCTTCGTTAGACCAGGAGATCTAGCCCTTTGTCTTTCGCCGGACGGGCTTTAACCAGTGGACTCTTCCACCTGGTTGCGATTGGTGAGCACATAGGAGCATCCCCGAACATGGCCTGGACCCAACCCACCACTAGATTCCCTCCGCTTCTACCCGACGCGCACGTTTCCCCCCTCCAAGTGACAGTGACAGCGACGTCCACATAGGGGGGCCACACCCCGAAGCCCCAAGACGGGCGTCTAAGCATGCCACATCACTTTCACACATGCATCGCGACCCGACGCGGTGTTTCGGTGGCATAGCTACACCCGGGAGGCCACCACGAAGCTCTGTTAGACTAGGAGATCTAGCCCTCTGACTTTCGCCGGACGGGCTTTGACCAGTGGACTCTTCTACCTGGTTACGATGGGTCAGGAGATAGGAGCATCCCCGAACACGGCCTGGACCCAACCCACCACTATATTCCCTCCAGTTCTACCCGACGCGCACGGCTCCCCGCTCCAAGTGACCGCGACAGCGACGTCCGCGCGGGTGGGTGGGGGGGACACCCCGGAGCCCCAAGACGGGCGTCTACGTGTGCCACATCACTTTCACACATGCATCACGAGCCGACATGGTGTTTCAGTGGCATAGCTACAACCGGGAGGCCACCACGAAGCTCCGTTAGACCAGGAGATCTAGCCCTTTGTCTTTCGCCGGACGGGCTATGACCAGTGGACTCGTCCACCTGGTTGTGATGGGTCAGCACATAGGAGCATCCCCGAACACGGCCTGGACCCAACCCACCACTAGATTCCCTCCGGTTCTACCCGACGTGAACGTCTCACCCCTCCATGTGACAGCGACAGCGACGTGCGCACAGGGGGGCCACATCCCGGAGCCCCAAGACGGGCGTCTACGCGTGGCACATCACATTCACACATGCATCACGACCCGACGCGGTGTTTCGATGGCACAGCTACACCCGGGAGGCCACCACGAAGCTCCGTTAGACCAGGAGATCTAGCCCTTTGACTTTTGCCGGACGGACTTTGACCAGTGGACTCTTCCACCTGGTTCCGATGGATCAGCACATAGGAGCATCCCCGAACACGGCCTGGAACCAACCCACCACTAGATTCCCTCCGGTTCCACCCGACGCGCACCTCTCACCCTCCAAGTGACCGCGACAGCGAAGTCCTCGCGGGGGGGGGGGGGGGCACACCCCGGAGCCCCAAGATCGGCGTCTACGCGTGCCACATCACTTTCACACATGCATCATGACCTGACGCGGTGTTTCGGTGACATAGCTACACTCGGGAGGCCACCACGAAGTTCCATTAGACCAAGAGATCTAGCCCTTTGACTTTCACCGGGCAGGTTTGACCAGTGGACTCTTCCACCTGTGTGTGATGGGTCAGCACATAGGAGCATCACCGAACACGGCCTGTACCCAACCCACCACTAGATTCCCTTCGATTCTACCCTACGTGCACGTATCCCCCCTCCAAGTGACCGCGACAGCGACATCCACGGAGGGGGGCCACACACCGGAGCCCCAAGACTGGCGTCTACGCGTGCCATATCACTTTCACACATGCATCACGACCCGACACGATATTTCAGTGGCATAGCTACACCCGGGAGGCCACCATGAAGCTTCGTTAGACCAGGAGATCTAGCCCTTTGTCTTTCGCCGGACGGGCTTTAACTAGTGGACTCTTCCACCTGGTTGCGATGGGTGAGCACATAGGAGCATCCCCGAACATGGCCTGGACCCAACCCACCACTAGATTCCCTCCGCTTCTACCCGACGCGCACGTCTCCCCCCTCCAAGTGACAGTGACAGCGACGTCCGCGTAGGGGGACCACACCCCAAAGCCCCAAGACGGGCGTCTAAGCATGCCACATCACTTTCACACATGCATCGCGACCCGACGCGGTGTTTCGGTGGCATAGCTACACCCGGGAGGCCACCACGAAGCTCCGTTAGACTAGGAGATCTAGCCCTTTGACTTTCGCCGGACGGGCTTTGACCAGTGGACTCTTCTACCTGGTTAGGATGGGTCAGGAGATAGGAGAATCCCCGAACACGGCCTGGACCCAACCCACCACTATATTCCCTCCAGTTCTACCCGACGCGCACGGCTCCCCCCTCCAAGTGACCACGACAGCGACGTCCGCGCGGGTGGGTGAGGGGGACACCCCGGAGCCCCAAGACGGGCGTCTACGCGTGCCACATCACTTTCACACATGCATCACGAGCCGACATGGTGTTTCAGTGGCATAGCTACAACCGGGAGGCCACCACGAAGCTCCGTTAGACCAGGAGATCTAGCCCTTTGTCTTTCGCCGGACGAGCTATGACCAGTGGACTCGTCCACCTGGTTGTGATGGGTCAGCACCTAGGAGCATCCCCGAACATGGCCTGGACCCAACCCACCAATAGATTCCCTCCGGTTCTACCCGACGTGAACGTCTCCCCCCTCCATGTGACAGCGACAGCGACGTGTGCACAGGGGGGCCACATCCCGGAGCCCCAAGATGGGCGTCTACGCGTGCCACATCACTTTCACACATGCATCACGACCCGACATGGTGTTTCAGTGGCATAGCTACACCCGGGAGGCCACCACGAAGCTCCGTTAGACCAGGAGATCTAGCCCTTTGTCTTTCGCCGGACAGGCTTTAACCAGTGGACTCTTCCACCTGGTTGCGATGGGTGAGCACATAGGAGCATCCCCGAACATGGCCTGGACCCAACCCACCACTAGATTCCCTCCGCTTCTACCCGACGCGCACGTCTCCCCCCTTCAAGTGACCGTGACAGCGACGTCCGCGTAGGGGGGCCACATCCCGAATCCCCAAGACGGGCGTCTAAGCGTGCCACATCACTTTCACACATGCATCGCGACCCGACGCGGTGTTTCGATGGGTCAGCACATAGGAGCATCCCCGAACACGGCCTGGACCCAAACCACCACTAGATTCCCTCCGATACTACCCACCGCGCATGTCTCCCCCCCTCCAAGTGATCGCGACAGCGACGTTCGCGGAGGGGGGCCACACCCCGGAGCTCCAAGATGGGCGTCTACGCGTGCCACATCACTTTAGCACATGCATCACGACCCGATGCGGTGTTTCGGTTGCATAGCTACAACCGGGAGGCCACCACGAAGCTCCGTTAGACTAGGAGATCTAGCCCTTTGACTTTCGCCGGACGGGCTTTGACCAGTGGACTCTTCCACCTGTGTGCGATGGGTCAGCACATCGGAGCATCCCCGAACATGGCCTGGACCCAACCCACCACTAGATTCCCTCTGGTTCTACCCGACGAGCACCTCACCCCCCTCCAAGTTACCGCGAATAGCGATGTCCGCGGAGGGGGGCCACACCCAGGAGCCCCAAGACGGGCATCTACACGTGCCACATCACTTTCACACATGCATCACGACCCGACGCGGTATTTTGATGGCATAGCTACACCCGGGAGGCCACCACGACGCTCCGTTAGACCAGGAGATCTAGCCCTTTGACTTTTGCTGGACGGACTTTGACAAGTGGACTCTTCCACCTGGTTGCGATGGGTCAGCACATAGGAGCATCCCCGAACATGGCCTGGACCCAAACCACCACTAGATTCCCTCCGGTTCTACCCGACGCGCGCGTCTCCCCCCTTCTAATGACCGCGGCAGCGACGTCCGTGGAGGGGGGGCCACACCTCGGTGCCCCAAGATAGGCGTCTACGCGTGCCACATCAGTTTCACACATGCATCACGACCCGACGTGGTGTTTCGGTGGCATAGCTACACCAGGGAGGTCACCACGAGGCTCTTTTATACTTGGAGATCTAGCCCTTTGACTTTCACCGGACGGGCTTTGACCAGCGGACTCTTCCACCTATGTGCGATGGGTCACCACATAGGAGCACCACCGAACACGGCCTGTACCCATCCCACCACTAGATTCCCTCTGGTTCTACCCGACGTGCACGTATCCCCCCTCCAAGTGACCGCGACAGCGACGTCCACAGAGGGGGGCCACACCCTGGAGCCCCAAGACGGGAGTCTATGCATGCCACATCACTTTCACACATGCATCATGACCCGACAAGGTATTTCAGTGGCATAGCTACACCCGGGAGGCCACCAGGAAGCTCCGTTAGACCAGAAGATCTAGCCCTTCTTCTTTCGCCGGACGGGATTTGACCAGTGGACTCTTCCATTTGGTTGCGATGGGTCAGCACATAGGAGCATCCCCGAACACGGCCTGGACCCAACCCACCACTATATTCCCTCCGGTTCTACCCGACGCGCACGTCTCCCCCCTCCAAGTGACCGCGACAGCGACGTCCGCGCGGGTGGGTGGGGGGGGGACACTCCGGAGCCCCAAGACGGGCGTCTACGTGTGCCACATCACTTTCACACATGCATTATGAGCCGACACGGTGTTTCAGTGGCATAGCTACACCCGGGAGGCCACCACGAAGCTCCGTTAGACCAGGAGATCTAGCCCTTTGTCTTTCGCCGGACAGGCTATGACCAGTGGACTCGTCCACCGCACATAGGAGCATCCCCGAACACGGCCCGGAAACAACCCACCAATAGATTCCCTCCGGTTCTACCCGACGTGAACGTCTCCCCCCTCCATGTGACCGCGACAGCGACGTGCGCGGAGGCGGGCCACATCCCGGAGCCCCACGACGGGCGTCTACGCGTGCCACATCACTTTCACACATGCATCACGACCCGACGCGGTGTTTCGATAGCATAGCTACACCCGGGAGGCCACCACGAAGCTCCGTTAGACCAGGAGATCTAGCCCTTTGACTTTTGCTCGATGGACTTTGACCCGTGGACTCTTCCACCTGGTTCCGATGGGTCAGCACATAGGAGCATCCCCGCACACGGCCTCGACCCAAACCACCACTAGATTCCCTCCGATACTACCCACCGCGCATGTCTCCCCCCCTCCAAGTGACCGCGACAGCGACGTCCACGAGGGGGGCCACACCCCGGAGCCCCAAGACTGGCGTCTACGCGTGCCACATCATTTTCACACATGCATCACGACCCGACGCGGTGTTTCGGTAGCATAGCTACACCCGGGATGCCACCACGAAGCTCCGTTAGACTAGGAGATCAAGCCCTTTGACTTTCGCCGGACGGGCTTGGACCAGTGGACTCTTCCACCTGGTTGCGATGGGTCAGCACATAGGAGCATCCCCGAAGACGGCCTGGACCCAAACCACCACTAGATTCCAACCGGTTCTACCCGACGCGCACATCTCCCCCCTCCAAGTGACCGCGGCAGCGACGTCCGCGGAGGGGGGCCACACCCCGGTGCCCCAAGATAGGCGTCTACGCGTCCCAAATCACTTTGTTAGACCAGGAGATCTAGCCCTTTGTCTTTCGCCAGACGGGCTTTAACCAGTGGACTCTTGCACCTGGTTGTGATGGGTCATCTCATAGGAGCATCCCCGAGCATGGCCTGGACCCAACCCACCACTAGATTCCCTCCGGTTCTACCCGACGCGCAAGTCTCAACCCTCCAAGAAACTGCGACAGCGACGTCCACGGAGGGGGGCCACACCCCGAAGCCCCAAGACGGACATTTACGCGTGCCACATCACTTTCACACATGCATCACGACCCGACGTGGTGTTTCGGTGGCATAGCTACACCCGGGAGGTCACCACGAAGCTCCGTTATACTTGGAGATTAGGCCTTTGACTTTCGCCGAACGGGCTTTGACCAGTGGACTCTTCCACCTGTGTGCAATGGATCCCCCTCCAAGTGACCGCGACAGCAACGTCCACGGAGGGGGGCCACACCCCGAAGCCCAAAGACGGGCGTATACTCGTGCCACATCACTTTCACACATGCATCACGACCCGACACGGTGTTTCAGTGGTATAGCTACACCCGGGAGGCCACCACGAAGCTCCGTTAGACCAGGAGATCTAGCCCTTTGTCTTTCGCCGGACGGGCTTTAACCAGTGGACTCGTCCACCGGGTTGCGACGGGTCAACACATAGGAGCATCCCCGAACACGGCCTGGACCCAACCCACCACTAGATTCCCTCCGGTTCTACCCGACGCGCACGTCTCCCCCCTCCAAGTGACCGTGTCAGCGACGTCCGCGCAAGAGGGCCACACCCCGAGACCCCAAGACGGGCGTCTAAGCGTGCCACATCACTTTCACACATGCATCACGACCCGACGCGGTGTTTCGGTGGCATAGCTACACCCGGGAGGCCACCACGAAGCTCCGTTAAACTAGGAAAAATAGCCCTTTGACTTTCGTCGGACGGGATTTGACCTGTCGACTCTTCTACCTGGTTACGATGGGTCAGCACATAGGAGCATCCCCGAACACGGCCTGGACCCAACCCACCACTATATACCCTTCGGTTCTACCCGACGCGCACGTCTGCCCCCTCTAAGTGACCGCGACAGCGACGTCCGCGCGGGTGGGTGGGGGGACACCCCGGAGCCCCAAGACGGGCGTCTACGCGTGCCACATCACTTTCACACATGCATCACGACCCGACACGGTGTTTCAGTGGTATAGCTACACCCGCGAGGCCACCACGAAGCTCCGTTAGACTAGGAGATCTAGCCCTTTGACTTTCGCCGGACGGCCTTTGACCAGTGGACTCTTCCACCTGTGTGCGATGTGTCAGCACATCGGATCATCCCCAAACACGGCCTGGACCCAACCCACCACTAGATTCCCTCTGTTTCTACCTGACACGCATGTCACCCCCCTCAAAATTACCGCGACAGCGATGTCCGCGGAGGGGGGCCACACCTCGCAGCCGCAAGACGGGCGTCTACACGTGCCACATCATTTTCACACATGCATCACGACCCGACGCGGTGTTTCGATGGCATAGCTACACCCGGAAGGCCACCACGAAGCTCCGTTAGACGAGGAGATCTAGCCCTTTGACTTTTGCCGGATGGACTTTGACCAGTGGACTCTTCCACTTGGTTGTGATGGGTCAGCACATAGGAGCATCCCCAAACACGGCCTGGACCCAAACCACCACTAGATTCCCTCGATACTACCCGGCGCGCATTTCTCACCCCTCCAAGTGACCGCGACAGCGACGTCAGCGGAGGGGGGCCACACCCCGGAGGTCCAAGATAGGCGTCTACGCGTGCTACATCACTTTGACACATGCATCCCGACCCGACGCGGTGTTTCGGTGGCATAGCTACACCCGGGAGGCCACCACGAAGCTCCGTTAGACTAGGAGATCTAGCCCTTTGACTTTCGCCGGACGGCCTTTGACCAGTGGACTCTTCCACCTGTGTGCGATGTGTCAGCACATCGGAGCATCCCCAAACACGGCCTGGACCCAACCCACCACTAGATTCCCTCTGTTTCTACCTGACACGCATGTCACCCCCCTCAAAGTTACCGCGACAGCGATGTCCGCGGAGGGGGGCCACACCTCGGAGCCCCAAGACGGGCGTCTACACGTGCCACATAACTTTCACACATGCATCACGACCCGACGCGGTGTTTCGATGGCATAGCTACACCCGGGAGGCCACCACGAAGCTCCGTTAGACCAGGAGATCTAGCCCTTTGACTTTTGTCGGACGGACTTTGACCAGTGGACTCTTCCACCTGGTTGCGATGGGTCAGCACATAGGAGCATCCCCGAACACGGCCTGGACCCAAACCACCACTAGATTCCCTCCGGTTCTACCCGACGCGCACGTCTCCCACCTCCAAGTGACCGCGGCAGCGACGTCCGCGGAGGGGGGCCACACGTCGGTGCCCCAAGATAGGCCTCTACGCGTGCCGCATCACTTTCACACATGCATCACGACCCGACGTGGTCTTTCGGTGGCATAGCTACACCCGGGAGGTCACCACGAAGCTCCGTTATACTTGGAGATCTAGCCCTTTGACTTTTGCCGGACGGGCTTTGACCAGTGGACTCTTCCACCTGTGTGCGATGGGTCAGCACATAGGAGAATCACCGAACACGGCCTGTACCCAACCCACCACTATATTCCCTCCGGTTCTACCCGACGTGCACGTATCCCCCCTCCAAGTGACCGCAACAGCGACGTCCACGAGGGGGGCCACACCCCGGAGCCCCAAGACTTGCGTCTACGCGTGCCACATCACTTTCACACATGCATCACGACCCGACGCGGTGTTTCGGTAGCATAGCTACACCCGGGATGCCACCACGAAGCTCCGTTAGACTAGGAGATCAAGCCCTTTGACTTTCGCCGGACGGGCTTGGACCAGTGGACTCTTCCACCTGGTTGCGATGGGTCAGCACATAGGAGTATCCCCGAAGACGGCCTGGACCCAAACCACCACTAGATTCCATCCGGTTCTACCCGACGCGCACGTCTCCCCCCTCCAAGTGACCGCGGCAGCGACATCCGCGGAGGGGGGCCACACCTCGGTGCCCCAAGATAGGCGTCTACGCGTCCCACATCACTTCGTTAGACCAGGAGATCTAGCCCTTTGTCTTTCACCGGACGGGCTTTAACCAGTGGACTCTTCCACGTGGTTGCGATGGGTCATCCCATAGGAGCATCCCCGAGCATGGCCTGGACCCAACCCACCACTAGATTCCCCCCGGTTCTACCCGACGCGCAAGTCTCAACCCTCCAAGAAACTGCGACAGCGACGTCCACGGAGGGGGGCCACACCCCGAAGCCCCAAGACGGACATTTACGCGTGCCACATCACTTTCACACATGCATCACGACCCGACGTGGTGTTTCGGCGGCATAGCTACACCCGGGAGGTCACCACGTAGCTCCGTTATACTTGGAGATTAGGCCTTTGACTTTCGCCGGACGGGCTTTGACCAGTGGACTCTTCCACCTGTGTGCAATGGGTCAGCACATAGGAGCATCACCGAACATGGCCTGTACCCAACCCACCACTAGATACCCTCCGGTTCTACACGACGTGGACGTATCCCCCCTCCAAGTGATCGCGACAGCAACGTCCACGGAGGGGCGCCACACCCCGGAGCCCGAAGACGGGCGTCTATGCGTGCCACATCACTTTCACACATGCATCACGACCCGACACGGTGTTTCAGTGGTATAGCTACACCCGGGAGGCCACCACGAAGCTCCGTTAGACCAGGAGATCTAGACCTTTATCTTTCGCCGGACGGGCTTTAACCAGTGGACTCGTCCACCTGGTTGCAACGGGTCAACACATAGGAGCATCCCCGAACACGGCCTGGACCCAACCCACCACTAGATTCCCTCCGGTTCTACCTGACGTGCACGTCTCCCCCCTCCAAGTGACCGTGTCTGCGACGTCCGCGCAGGGGGGCCACACCCCGAGGCCCCAAGACGGGCGTCTAAGCGTGCCACATCACTTTCACACATGCATCACGACCCGACGCGGTGTTTCGGTGGCATAGCTACACCCGGGAGGCCACCACGAAGCTCCGCTTAACTAGGAGATCTAGCCCTTTGACTTTCGTCGGACGGGATTTCACCAGTCGACTCTTCTACCTGGTTACGATGGGTCAGCACATAGGAGCATCCCCAAACACGGCCTGGACCCAACCCACCACTATATTCCCTTCGGTTCTACCCGACGCGCACGTCTACCCCCTCCAAGTGACCGCGACAGCGACGTCCGCACGGGTGGGTGGGGGGACACCCCGGAGCCCCAAGACGGGCGTCTACGCGTGCCACATCACTTTCACACATGCATCACGACCCGACGCGGTGTTTCGATGGCATGTTAGACTAGGAGATCTAGCCCTTTGACTTTTGCCGGATGGACTTTGACCAGTGGACTCTTCCACTTGGTTGTGATGGGTCAGCACACAGGAGCATCCCCAAACACGGCCTGGACCCAAACCACCACTAGATTCCCTCCGATACTACCCGACGCGCATGTCTCGCCCCTCCAAGTGACCGCGACAGCGACGTCAGCGGAGGGGGGCCACACCCCGGAGGTCCAAGATAGGCGTCTACGCGTGCTACATCACTTTCACACATGCATCCCGATCCGACGCGGTGTTTCGGTGGCATAGCTACACCCGGGAGGCCACCACGAAGCTCCGTTAGACCAGGAGATCTAGCCCTTTGACTTTCACCGGACGGGCTTTGACCAGTGGTCTCTTACGCCTGGTTAAGATGGGTCAGCACATAGGAGCATCCCCGAACACGGCCCGGACCCAACCCACCACTAGATTCCCTCCGGTTCTACCCGACGCGCACGTCTCCCCCCTCCAATTGACCGCGACAGCGACGTCCGCGGAGGGGGGCCACACCCCGGAGCCCCAAGATGGGCGTCTACACGTGCCACACCACTTTCACACATGCATCACGACCTGATGCGGTGTTTCGGTCGCATAGCAACAACCGGGAGGCCACCATGAAGCTCCGTTACACTAGGAGATCTAGCCCTTTGACTTTCGCCGGACGGACTTTGACCAGTGGACTCTTCCACCTGGTTGCGATGGGTCAGCACATAGGAGCATCCCCGAACACGGCCTGGACCCAAACCACCACTAGATTCCCTCCGGTTCTACCCGACGCGCACGTCTCCCACCTCCAAGTGACCGCGGTAGCGACGTTCGCGGAGGGGGGCCACACGCCGGTGCCCCAAGATAGGCGTCTACGCGTGCCACATCACTTTCACACATGCATCAGGACGCGACGTGGTCTTTCGGTGGCATAGCTACACCCGGGAGGTCACCACGAAGCTCCGTTATACTTGGAGATCTAGCCCTTTGACTTTTGCCTGACGGGCTTTGACCAGTGGACTCTTCCACCTGTGTGCGATGGGTCAGCACCTAGGAGAATCACCGAACACGGCCTGTACCCAACCCACCACTATATTCCCTCCGGTTCTACCCGACGTGCACGTATCCCCCCTCCAAGTGACCGCGACAGCGACGTCCACGAGGGTGGCCACACCCCGGAGCCCCAAGACTGGCGTCTACGCGTGCCACATCACTTTCACATATGCATCACGACCCGACACGGTGTTTCAGTGGTATAGCTACAACCGGGAGGCCACCACGAAGCTCCGTTAGACCAGGAGATCTAGCCCTTTGTCTTTCGTCGGACGGGCTTTAACCAGTGGACTCTTCCACCTGGTTGCGACGGGTCAACACATAGGAGCATCCCCGAACACGGCCTGGACCCAACCCACCACTAGATTCCCTCCGGTTCTACCCGACGCGTACGTCTCCCCCCTCCAAGTGACCGTGTCAGCGACGTCCGCGCAGGGGGACAACACCCCGAAGCCCCAAGACGGGCGTCTAAGCGTGCCACATCACTTTCACACATGCATCACGACCCGACGCGGTGTTTCGGTGGCATAGCTACACCCGGGAGGCCACCACGAAGCTCCGTTAGACTAGGAGATCTAGCCCTTTGACTTTCGCCGGACGGGCTTTGACCAGTGGACTCTTCTACCTGGTTACGATGGGTCAGCACATAGGAGCATCCCCGAACACGGCCTGGACCCAACCCACCATTAGATTCCCTCCGGTTCTACCCGACGCGCACGTCTCCCCCCTCCAAGTGACTGTGTCAGCGACGTCCGTGCAGGGGGGCCACACCCCGAAGCCCCAAGACAGGCGTCTAAGCGTGCCACATCACTTTCACACATGCATCACGACCCGACGCGGTGTTTCGATGGCATATCTACACCCGGGAGGCCACCACGAAGCTTCGTTAGGCTAGGAGATCTAGCCCTTTGTCTTTCGCCGGACGGGCTTTGACCAGTGGACTCTTCCACCTGGTTGCGACGTGTCAGCACATAGGAGCATCCCCGAACACGGTCTGGACCGAAACCACCACTAGATTCCCTCCGGTTCTACCCGACGCGCACGTCTCCCCCCTCCAAGTGACCGGGACCGTGACATCCGCGGAGGGGGGCCACACCCCATAGCCCCAAGATAGGTGTCTATGCGTGCCACATCACTTTCACACATGCATCATGACCCGACACGGCGTTTCAGTGGCATAGCTACACCCGGGAGGCCACCACGAAGCTCCGTTAGACCAGGAGATCTAGCCCTTTGTCTTTCGCCGGACGGTCTTGAACCAGTGGACTCTTCCACCTGGTTGCGATGGGCCAGCACATAGGAGAATCCCAAAGCATGGCCTTAACCCAACCCACCACTAGATTCCCTCCGGTTCTACCCGACGTGCACGTCTGCCCCCTCCATGTGACCACAACAGCGACGTGCGCGGAGGGGGGCCACATCCCGGAGCCCCAAGACGGGCGTCTATGCGTGCCACATCACTTTCACACATGCATCACGAGCCGACGCGGTGTTTCGGTGGCATAGCTACACCCGGGAGGCCACCACGAAGCTCCGTTAGACCAGGAGATCTAGCCCTTTGACTTTTGCCGGACGGACATTGACTAGTGGACTCTTCCACCTGGTTGCGATGGGTCAGCACATAGGAGCATCCCCGAACACGGCCCGGACCCAAACCACCACTAGATTCCCTCCGATAAAACCCGACGCGCATGTCTCCCCCCTCCAAGTGACCGCGACAGCGACATCCGCGGAGGGGGGGCACACCCCGGAGCCCCAGGATAGGCTTCTACGCGTGCCACATCACTTTCACACATGCATCACGACCCGACGCGGTGTTTCGGTGGCATAGCTACACCCGGGAAGCCACCACGAAGCTCCGTTAGACCAGGAGATCTAGCCCTTTGACTTTCGCCGGACGGGCTTTGACCAGTGGACTCTTCCACCTGTGTGCGATGGGTCAGCACATCGGAGCATCCCCGAACACGGCCTGGACCCAACCCACCACTAGATTCCCTCCGGTTCTTCTCGACGCGCACGTCACCCCCCTCCAAGTTACCGCGACAGCGATGTCCGCGGAGGGGGGCCAGACCCCGGATCCCCAAGACGGGCATCTACACGTGCCACATCACTTTCACACATGCATCATGACCCGACGCGGTGTTTCAGTGGCATAGCTACACCGGGAGGCCACCACAAAGCTCCGTTAGACAAGGAGATCTAGCCCTTTGACTTTCGCTGGACGAGCTTTGACCAGTGGACTCTTCCACCTGGTTGCGATGGGTCAGCACAGAGGAGCATCCCCGAACACGGCCTGGACCCAAACCACCACTAGATTCCCTCCGGTTGTACCCGACACGCTCGTCTCCCCCCTCCAAGTGACCGCGGCAGCAACGTCCGTGGAGGGGGGCGACACCCCAATGCCCCAAGATAGGCGTCTACGCGTGCCACATCACTTTCACACATGCATCATGACCCGACGCGGTGTTTCGGTGGTATAGCTACACCCGGGAGGTCACCACGAAGCTCCGTTACACTAGGAGAACTAGCCCTTTGACTTTCACCAGACGGGCTTTGACTAGTGGACTCTTCCACCTGTGTGCGATGGGTCAGCACATAGGAGCATCACCGAACACGGCCTGTACCCAACCCACCAATAGATTCCCTCCGGTTCTACCCGACGTGCACGTATCCCACCTCCAAGTGACCGCGACAACGACGTCCACGGAGGGGGTCACACCCCGGAGCCCCAAGACGGGCGTCTACGCGTGCCACATCACTTTCACACATGCATCACGACCCGACACGGCGTTTCAGTGGCATAACTACACCCGGGAGGCCACCACGAAGCTCCTTTAGACCAGGAGATCTAGCCCTTTGTCTTTCGCCGGACGGGCTTTAACCAGTGGACTCTTCCACCTTGTTGCGATGGGTCAGCACATAGGAGCATCCCCGAACACGGCCTGGACCGAACCCACCACCAGATTCCCTCCGGTTCTACCCGGCGCTCACGTCTCCCCCCTCCAAGTGACCGTGACAGTGACGTCCGCGCAGGGGGGCCACACACCGAAGCCCCAAGACGGGCATCTAAGCATGCCACATCACTTTCACACATGCATCACGACCCGACGCGGTGTTTCGGTGGCCTAGCTAAACCCAGGAGGCCACCACGAAGCTTTGTTAGCCCTGGAGATCTAGCCCTTTGTCTTTCGCCGGACGGGTTTTAATCAGTGGACTCTTCCACCTGGTTGCCATTGGTCAGCTCATAGGAGCATCCCCGTACATGGCCTGGAACCAACCCACCAATAGATTCCTTCTGATTCTACCCGACGCGCACGTCTCCCCCCTCCAAGTGACCGGGACAGCGACGTTCGCAGAGGGGGGACACACCCTAGAGCCCCAACATGGGCGTCTACGCGTGCCACATCACTTTCACACATGCATCACGACCCGACACGGTGTTTCGGTGGCGTAGCTACACCCGGGAGGCCACAACGAAGCTCTGTTAGACCAGGAGATCTAGCCCTTTGTCTTTCGCCAGACGGGTTTTAACCGCTGGACTCTTCCACCTGGTTGCCATGGGTCAGCTCGTAGGAGCATCCCTGAACATGGCCTGGAACCAACCCACCAATAAATTCCTTCCGATTCTACCCGACGCGCACGTCTCCCCCCTCCAAGTGACCGGGACAGTGACGTCCGCGGAGGGGGGCCACACCCCAGAGCCCCAAGATGGGCGTCTATGCGTGCCACATCACTTTCACACATGCATCACTAACAGACACGGTGTTTCGGGGGCATAGCTACACCCGGGAGGCCACCATGAAGCTCGGTTAGACCAGGAGATCTAGCCCTTTGACTTTCACCGGACGGGCTTTGACCAGTGGTCTCTTACGCCTGGTTAAGATCGGTCAGCACATAGGAGCATCCCCGAACACGGCCCGGACCCAACCCACCACTAGATTCCCTCCGGTTCTACCCGACGCGCACGTCTCCCCCCCAAAGTGACCGCGACAGCGACGTCCGCGGAGGGGGGCCACACCCCGGAGCCCCAAGATGGGCGTCTACACGTGCCACACCACTTTCACACATGCATCACGACCCGATGCGGTGTTTCGGTCGCATAGCTACAACCGGGAGGCCACCATGAAGCTCCGTTACACTAGGAGATCTAGCCGTTTGACTTTCGCCGGATGGGCTTTGACCAGTGGACTCGTCCACCTGGTTGCGATGGGTCAGCACATACGAGCATCCCCGAACACGGCCTGGACCCAACCCACTAGTAGATTCCCTCTTGTTCTACCCGACGCGCACGTCTCCCCCCTCCATGTGACCACGACAACGACGTCTGCGGAGGGGGGCCACACCCCGAAGCCCCAAGACGGGTGTCTATGCGTGCCACATCAATTTCACACATGCATCACGACCCGACGCTTTACTTCGGTGGCATAGCTACACCTGGGAGGCCACCACGAAGCTCTGTTAGACCAGGAGATCTAGCCCTTTGACTTCCGCCGGACGGGCTTTGACCAGTGGATTCTTCCACCTGGTTGCGATGGGTCAGCACATAGGAGCATCCCCGAACACGGCCTGGATCCAAACCACAACTAGATTCCCTCTGGTTCTACCCGATGCGCACGTCTCCCCCATCCAAGTGACCGCGACAACGACGTCCGCGGATGTGGGCCACACCCTGGAGCCCCAAGACAGGCGTCTACGCGTGCCACATCACTTTCACACATGCATCACGACCCGACGCGGTGTTTCGGTGGCATAGCTACACCCGGGAGGCCACCACGAAGCTCCGTTAGACCGGGAGATCTAGCTCTTTGACTTTCGCCGGACGGGCTTTAACCAGTGGACTCTTCCACCTGGTTGCGATGGGTCACCACATAGGTGGATCCCGAACACGGCCTGGACCCAAACCACCACTAGATTCCCTTCGGTTCTACCCGACGCGCACGTCTCCCCCCTTCAAGTGACCGCGATAGAGACGTCCGCGGAAGGGGGCCACACCCCGAAGACCAAGACGGGCGTCTGCGCGTGCCACATCACTTCCACACATCCATCACGACCCAACTTGGTGTTACGGTGGCATAGCTACACCCAGGAGGCCACCACGAAGCTCCGTTAGACCAGGAGATCTAGCCCTTTGTCTTTTGCCGGATGGTCTTTGACCAGTGGACTCTTCCACCTGGTTGCGACGGGTCAGGACATAGGAGCATCCCCGAACAAGGCCTGGACCCAACCCACGACTAGATTCCCACCAGTTCTACCCGAAGCACACATATCCCCCCTCCAAATGACCGCGATAGCGACGTCCACGGAGGGGGGCAACACCGTGAAACCCCAAGACGAAACGCGTGCGACATTACTTTCACACATGCATCACGATCCGACGCGGTGTTTCGGTGGCATAGCTACACCCGGGAGGCCACCACGAAGCTCTGTTAGGCCAGAACATCTAGCCCTTTGACTTTCGCCGGACGTACTTTGAGCTGTGGACTCTTCCACCTGGTTGTGATGGGTCAGCACATAGGAGCATCCGCGAACATGGCCTGGACCCAACCCACCACTAGATTCCCTCCGGTTCTACCCGACGCGCACCTCTCCCCCCTCCAAGTGACCATGACAGCGGCGTCCGCGAAGGTGGGCTGTGACATCCCAAGTGATGTCCCTTCCTTTGATGGCTTGTAACCAGATGTAATGAACCTTATGTCATGATTTATGAGTGGACTTGCACCTTGTCATTCTTGTGTTGGTGGCATTTTTGCATCATCATCTTCATCGCCATCATCATCATCATTTCATCATGCATCTTCTCTTCTTCTTGCTATGGTTTCCTTATGATTGTTGTGGTGTGATGTGGTGAGTGTTTGGTCTTGTGTGTGTGAGTGTGGGGGCAAGGAGGTGGGCTCCTTCTCTTCTTCTTCCCCTCTCTTTTCTTCCCCTACAAAACCCCTCTCTTATGCTTTTAAACCCTATGTGTTTTATGACCAGAATTTAGTTCTGTTAAAATTCTTTTAAAAATGTTCATGTGATAGCTAGAGTTATGTCATGAATATTGGGGGTGTAGCTCTTGTGTTTGCACCTGATTTAATTTTGTAAAATAATAAAAAACAGGGTTGTTAATCATTTTATAAATAAAATAAGTTGCTCTAAAAATCTTTCAAGTATTTTATTTTATAGGGGCATAATGTCTTCTTCTCAAAATAATTTGGTTAGGTCAAAAACCCTTTTTCTATTTTTCCAAAGGATTTTGTTTGTGACTGGTTTTATTTAGATCACACTCTGTTTTTCTTTTCTGTTTTCCGAAGAGAGAGAGAGAGTCATGGGCCAGGCCCAGCCCACATGAGCAGTTACGGGGACCTGCTCCAGTCGTCCTCCTCCGTCAGCATCTTCAGAGAGGAGCTGCCGCCCGCGCTACTTTCCGTCGCCGTCGCCGTCAGCTCCTGCGTATATAGCCTCCCTCGGCGTGCGTGCCGCTTACCCTAGGTTTCCTCTTCCTCCTAGCGCCGCTGCCGCTTCCCTTCTCCCTCTTGTCCTCCTCCTATCTTCTTCCTCCCGCAGGTAAGTCTCGGGTTCAGAGAGAGGTTCAGAGAGCTGCTCATCACCGTCGCCACCTCTGGTGACCTGCTCGCCGCCATCCAAGTTGGTGGGGCGGTTCCTGGTGCCGTCGCCGTTCCATTCCCGGGGCTAGGAAGGACCTAGCTCCCCCGCAGCGACCCCCTGCTGTCGCCGTCGTCCGCAACGGTGCTCGGTCGCCGCCATCTTCTTCCCTTGCGTCCCCTTCGTCGTGTCGCGTCCTCGAGCTCTTCCTCCCCTTTGTCGTCCCCCTGTCGCCGTTGTCTTCCCTCGGTAAGCAGCCCGTCCGTGCGGCCCCTTCCTGTCACCGGAATTCGTCTCTCTGCCGCCGTAGCCGTCGTCGCCGCCGCTCGGTAATTTCGAGCTTATGCTCGTCGCCAGTTCTCCTCTTCGCAAGATGGTGGTGGGAACGGGTGCGTATATTGGGTGTGAGTGCGCGTGTGCCGTTGGGGTCGTGGATTCAGCAGGGTGTCGCCGGAAGGCTTCGCCGTTGTCTCCCTGTCGCCGTTCCCCCTGTCTGTTTCAGTTTCGTCAGAGGAGTAGTGGTGAGTGCGTGTACAGAAGGGTGAATCCCCCTATACTAGTAAGCTCCGAATCGGTAGCGTAGTGGTGCGTGCGCGTGTGTGCGATCGAGAGATCGTAGGTTCGATCCCCAGCCCCGCAGCGGGTTCTTTTTTTTCATTGGCCGGGAACACTGTCCGCTGTTCGGATCCGGTGCGGGAGCTGCATCCCGTGCGCGTGTGTGCGTGTGTGGAGTGCCAGGATCGGTTGTGGCGGCCAGATCCGAGTGCCTGTGTGTGTGGATGTGTTCTTTTTGCTTTGTGTGTGTTTTGACATGTGTGTGTGTGTCTTATACACACACCTGTGTTAGAATGCATGTGTTCGTGCGTAGGTGTGGTGTATATATGCCCATGTGCATATATAAACATATGTGCATGTGTGTGCCTAAGTGATATGTGTGTGTGTATGCCTTGCATACACACATGTGTATGTATGTTGCTAGTAGATTGCATGAGTAGGTGTGTGCATGTGTGTGTGTCTTATACACACATAAGGATTTGTATGTTTGCATTTGACTATATGTAGGGTTGTATTTGACTTGTGAGGTGTGGGTGTTGCATATGTATGTGTGTATATGCACCTTGTGCATATGCCCACATATATGTGTGTGTGTGTGTTAGTAATTTGCATCTGTGGGTGTATGTGCATGTGTAGATGACCTATATGTGCAGGTATGTAGGTTTTGTGGTGTGTGTGAGCCTTTGCACATGTCCATGTGTAGTGATGTGTTGGTGTAAATGTCATGAGCATATACACACATGAGGTGCATATGTACCCATTCTTTGAGTGAATGCATATGAGAGTGTATGCATGTGTTGTATGTGAGTGTTGGTGATGTGTGTATGTTTTACATACACTCATGTAGGATCTTGTAGCTCCACGTGTAGTATCACCTAATACATAATATGAGCATGATTCTAATTCTAGCTAGTTTCATTCTTGTTCTATGTGCTATGCCATATTCACATGTCCCTACTATCCTAAATAACCCCTTCCAACATGTATCTATGGAGCACTTGTCATTTTAGAGCCTTTTGCATCGAGTTACTTTGTGTCATAAGTCATTCATGGGAGATAGGGTCAAATTTTGACCTAGCTTTCCTCCTTCATGTTCCATGCAAGCATATAGGTATGAGTAATGTTTTTGGGATGTTTTCAACCCCTCTATGCACCTATGAAGTCATATTTGACTTTGGGGCAAGTTGACAAAAGTGCCTTCTTATGTTGAGTGCTATGTTGTTTTGTGTGTTGTGGGAGCTATACTCCATGGAATTGAGTGATTCTAGAGAGTATTGTGATTGTTTTTCATCACCTTTCCAGTGGCTACCTTGGAATGCCAAGAATTGTCCCAGGTATTTGATGGTCTTGTGCTTTCTCTTCGTACATTGTCGTGAGCGTATCTCGAGAACCGTAGCTCCGTTTCTCGCGATCTTTATATGCATTTCCATCGATTTTTTATGATGCATCCATATTTGCGATGTTCATGCATGTCTAAATAACTTAACATGAGGTTCTGTCCAGATTCACTAATCCACCACCTTTGCATGCGAAACTTGACTAGAATCGGGTTGCCATGTATCATCTCATTAAAAAGATCATGCATCATATTGGTTGTGCATTGGACCTTGTTTGGTTATTTATTTGCTGTTTCTCTTGGGTAGACGCAAGTGTCGAATCTGAGTTCGAGGAACCTGGAGAGTACCACTACGAGGATCCCGCTACGTGTTCCGCTGAAGAACCAACAGGCAAGATGATCGTATCCAGATCCCAATACTATCTTTGCTTGCTAGTTTACTCATTCTTACCGTTACAATTGCGCTACCTACCACATGATATCAGCCCCCATGTTGCCATGACAGCCTCTAACCTCCACATCCCAGCAAACCGTTGATTGGCTAAGTTACCGCTACTCAGCCCCTCTTATAGCGTTCTTAGTTGCAGGTTGTTCCATGTGATAACATGGATTGGATATCACCATAAATTCTGTTATTTAATTTAATGCACATATATATCTGGTATTGGTGGAACGCTTGGCCTTTTGCTAAGTGATTTGTTCCACTCATACCGCCACTAGATTCTTGTTACCGGTGTTATGTTTTCCATATTTTGCGCTCCTAACACGCTTGGGGTTGTTATGGGGACCCCCTTGTTTATTCGGTTGAGATTAAAACTCGTCCAGCAAGACCCAACATTGGTACTACATTTGCTAATAACTTAATGAACCTACGTAGGGCTTTGCAACCCCGTGGATAATTTAATCAACCCCCGGGCCAGTGCTCCTCATGAGTGTTGGTCCAAACTAGAGCACTGTGCGGGGCCAACTCAGGGCAACTTGGGAGATTTCTATTAGGCCTCCGTATGCGTCGCTTATCCGTCGTGTCCTGAGACTGAGATACGCGGATCTTATCAGGATCGTCGACACGTCGGGTGGTCTTGCTGGATTTGTTTTACCTCTATCGAATGTATTGCGTGTGGACTCTGATTTTCTTCGGGTTTACTCAAACTAAAATACACCAACTGTGTGAGTAACCGTGACTGTCTCTGCTCGAGAACATGATCCGAGAGAGAACACAGTGGGGTTGTGGCTGACGTAAGTAGGTGTTCAGGATCTCTTAGAGATCATGTTAGAAATCGACCGATTATCGTAGTCCACTCATTTTACATTCTTGTTACGTAAGTTAGCCACCATAAATTCTTAGTGCTGCTGCAAACTCAAACACCACCCTTCCCTTCCTAAGCTTAAATAGTGTTGGCACCCGGGTTACTTGATGGCTGAGTCCTCTGTGGCTCACAGTTTACTACAACAATCCAGGTGCAGGATCAGGTGAGTTCGTGCAGGATGATCTTACTTAGCTCCAGTGGGAGTATGATGAGGAGAGAGGGAGGATGTATGTGACATACCCCGACGAGTAGAGGACCTGGTCATGATCTTGGGCAGCTTGAGAGTATCATCACATTGTTGTTTTAGCGTTTGATTTCGTCCATAGCCGGACCCTGTGTTCCTCTTGATGTATGAACTGAGTGACATTGTAATTTAGCATGTGGCGATTGTAAGCCAACTTGATATACTATTCCCTTTAGTCCATGTATGATGTGATGATGCTTATCTTGCTAACGGCAATATGCGCTTCTATCCGTTGCGAGGAGCTCGTGCCTCAAAACGGATAGGCGCGCATCTTGGGCGTGACAAGTTGGTATCAGAGGCATACGACCATAGGAGCCTTTGCTTGTTCGAACTTGGCCGAGTTGTGTCTAGTAAAACTATTTTGAGTCTAGTTATATCAGAGAGTAGGATTCTTTTTACTCCTCTTCTATGCTCTGGTGAGGTTTCCGACTTAGGAATTTTGATTCTACTCCTCTTCTCGCTCAAAATTTTTTTTAGGATCATGCGGGTATGTTGGAATCTATATGATGCCGATGTGACAGGGTTCTGTCTTGGTGCCTCCTGTCTGACTTGATTTCTTCCGGGGAGTTGAGCTCCGAGGAATGTCGGCACATCGTTATCATTCAGTTTCCTTGATATCTCAGGACGGAGAATGTTCGGAATTGCTTCAGTACTTATCGTGGTGAGATAAGGTCGGAGTCACCCAGTACTAGGGAGGCGTCCGGGGTACCACCATGGTTTAGTATCGTTGTGAGTTCGAGGATTCGAGATTAGTTGAGTTTGCGAAATGTCTTGAATTATGGGGTGGAAGGTTGCGGATGCAGTCGCAGCAGAGTGCCTAGGGCAAGTTCCTGATTCCGCAACCCGAATAGCATAAACAAGAAAGTTTTCGGAAATTCATAGGTGGGAAATCTTCTAGTCATCTAGGATCATCTTCTCCAGATGTATTGGGTGGTACATTTGTTCCGAGCGCTTAGCTCAATACTTGTTGTGTTTTTGCAAGTAGCTTTATGTCTAATGATGTTATCATGATCCGAAGAAGCATTCTTACTAATTTTTCAGTAGGAAGGCTATGTTGTTGTTCAATTCTTTCAAGCATTTGATTAAACTTTGTTTCATCTTATCAATGAGGTGCTGATGATTTTTTTCCATCTTTAGGATAGCTCCTCCAACTCGCGGCAATCCGGGTCGTGCTGAGGAACAGGCTGATGTTCCACCACCACCCCCGCCACCACCGCCTCCTCCTCCAGAAGCTTGGCAAGCTGTGATGGCCGCGACCAATGCAAACACCCAGATATTGCTCAGGTTGTTGCAAGAAAGGGAGCAGGGCCAGCAAGGTTTTCAAGGCAATTTTCAGAATCAATTGCAGTTTGCGACTCTCAATCAAATCCTTGCCAACCAGCCCAAGACTTTCACCTGTTGTGATCAGCCTCTAGATGCTGATGATTGGCTTCGTGATATGAGCAAGCATTTAGAGTGCAACAATGTTAGGCCAGAGGACTTTGTCAGATTTGCTTCGTTCCAGCTAAAGGGTCAAGCAGCTGATTGGTGGCAACAGTACAAGGATTCCAGGGGCGATCGTGTTGCTACTTGGGATGATTTTCGTCGTGACTTCAGGGCTCATTACATTCCGACAAGCTTTGTCGAGGAGATGCGTGAGAAGTTCAGGCACCTGAAGCAGGGAACCAAGTCAGTCTATCAGTACAACATTGAGTTCCAGAATCTAGCTCGTTATGCCAAGCAAGATGTTCCAGATGATAAAGCTATGATCTACCAGTTCAGAGGTGGTCTCAAGGATGAGCTTCTGCCAGGTCTGGTTTTCCAGGAACCTCGTGAGTTTGATCAGTTCTACAACATGGCTTTGAAGGTGGAAGCAGCTCAGCTCAGGTTATAGAACTCCAAGAAGCGTTCCAGGGATTCATATTCTTCTTCCAACTCTCAGGGTGTTCCCAAGCAGCAGAAGTATTGGGCGTCAAATCCTCTTCCGTTCCGTCCTCAGCAGCAGAAGCAATTTGGTGGTCGTGGCTGTTCCCACCCACCCAACCCAAGGTTTCAGCAGAAGAATCATTCGTCCAAGGCTGTTCTTGTTCCTCCTCCAGGCAATGTTCGTCCGCTTCCTGAGGTGACTTGTCACAAGTGTGGTCAGAAGGGCCACTATGCAAACAAGTGCAACCAGCGGCGTCTTCCGCCTCCTCCTCCTGTCAAGCCTCCAGGCAATGCTATGGTGAAGCATAATCCCAAGTACGCAAGAGTGAATATGGTGAATGCAGCAGAAGCAGAGTAGTCCAATGATGTGATTATGGGTGATCTCTCAGTTAATGAATTCCCTGCTACAGTTTTGTTTGATTCTGGAGCATCGCATTCATTCATGTCTAAAGATCTCTTCGTGAAGCATGATTTTGACTCTGATTATTTGAGTAAGGCTTTGCGAGTTGTTTCTCCCGGTACTCTTATGAGCGCCAACAAGGTGGTTCCCAATGTCTCTATCAAGATGGACAATTATTCTTTTCTGGCTTCTCCAATTGTTCTTGGGAGTTCTGATATTGATCTCATTCTGGGCATGACTTCCTGGCTATGAATCAGGCCTATATTGATTGTCAAGCTAAAGAAGTCAAGTTGACTCATCCTTCAGAGGACGCGGTTATATTCGCGGCTCGCGATGATACAGTCCGTCTATTTGCTCTCAATGAAAAGGGTGAAATCTCGGTGATTTCTCAAATTCCGGTGGTTTGTGAATACGAAGATGTCTTTCCAGAAGAATTGCCAGGAATGCCTCCGCACGGACCAGTCGAGTTCGTTATTGATCTCGAGCCCGGGACTGAACATGTTTGCAAGCGCCCGTATAAACTTGGCCCCGAAGAGCTGAAAGAGTTGAAGAAGCAGCTAGATGAGCAAGAACGTCTGGGTTTGATCAGGCCAAGCTCTTCTCCGTGGGGTTGTGGAGTTTTGTTTGTCAAAAAGAAGGATGGCACGGATCGTCTTTGTGTGGACTACGACCTTTGAATAAGAAGACAATCAGAAACAAGTACCCACTACCTAATATCAACGAGTTGTTTGAACAACTGAAGGGTGCCAAAGTTTTCTCCAAGTTGGATCTCCGAATGGGTTATCATCAAATCCGTATTCGTGAAGAAGACATTCCCAAGACCGCATTCAGAACGAGCTTTGGCTCATATGAGTACACCGTGATGTCGTTTGGTCTTGCGAATGCCCCTCCGACTTTCTCAAGGATGATGAATTTCATCTTCTCTCCCTTCAAGAATGAATTTCTCCTGGTTTATCTTGATGATATTCTGGTGTTCTCGGAGACAGAAGAAGATCATGCAGAGCATCTCCACCTTGTGCTTGAAAAGTTGAGGGAACATAGGTTCTAAGCCAAGTTTTCCAAATGTGAGTTCTGACTTGATGAAGTGGTGTACCTCGGGCATGTCATCTCTGCCAAGGGAATTAAAGTGCACCCCAAGAAAGTGGAAGCTATATTGAAGTGGGAACCTCCTCAGAACGTCAAACAGCTTTGGAGTTTCCTCGGGCTTGCTAGATATTGCAGAAGGGTCGTGGAGAATTTTTCTCAAATTGCCAAGCCTCTTTCCAATCTCCTCCAGAAGAGTGTCAAGTATGTTTGGTCTCCTGAATGTGATGCAGCTTTCAATATGCTCAAACAGACACTGACTTCAGCTCCAGTTCTTGTTCCTCCTGAGCAGTCCAAGCCTTTCCAAGTTTTCTGTGATGCTTCTCTCCAAGGCCTTGGTGGTGTTCTTATGCAAGACAAGAAGATTGCGGCCTATACGTCGCGTCAGTTGAAGCCTGCCGAGAAGAACTACCCCACTCATGATCTTGAGTTAGCGGCAGTTGTGCATGCTCTTATGACTTGGAGGCATTTGTTGTTGGGTAGATCAGTTAAGGTGTACACTGATCACAAGAGCCTGAAGTACATTTTCACTCAACCAAATCTCAATCTTCGGCAATCTCGTTGGGTGGAAATGCTTGAAGACTTCAATCCAAGCATTAGGTATACTCCTAGGAAAGCAAATGTCATTGCACACGTGCTCAGCCGTAAGGCGTACTGCAATAGTCTGATCATGAAGCCTCTTCAACCCGAGCTTTGTGAAGCCTTTTGCAAGCTCAACCTTCAGATGATTCTGCAAGGATTTCTTGCAAATCTTCAAGTCTCTCCAACTTTGGAAGATCAGGTTCGCCAAGCGCAGCTGCTAGACGCCATGGTGAAGAAAGTGAAAAAAGGTGTGGCCAAGAGCATTCCGAAGTATAAGTGCTTTCGTGTCGATGACAAAGATACCTTGTTCTTTGAGGACCGTCTTGCTGTTCCAAAATGTGATCTCAGAAAGGTTATCATGGACGAAGCACACAATTCTCTTCGATCCATTCATCCAGGCAGTTCCAAGATGTATCACGACCTCAAGCAAACCTTCTGGTGGACTCGTATGAAACGTGAAATTGCTCAGTTTGTCAATGAGTGTGATGTTTGCCGCAGAGTGAAGGCCGAGCATCAACGTCCAACACGTCTTTTGCAGCCTTCGCCAATCCCAGAGTGGAAATTTGATCATGTTGAGATGGATTTCGTAACTAGGTTTCCTAAGTCCAAGAAGGGCAACGATGCCATCTTTGTGGTTATCGACAAGTTGTCAAAAGTTGCTCATTTCCTGCGACTCAAGGAATCTATTTTGGCAGCTCAGCTTGCAGAGTTGTATACATCAAGAATAGTGTCTTTGCATGGTATTCCTCAACTCATCTCTTCTGACCGTGGAAGTCTCTTCACTTCCAAGTTTTGGGAGTCCTTCCAGACTACTATGGGTACTAAGATCCATTTCAACACGGCGTTCCATCCGCAGTCAAGTGGTCAAGTTGAGAGAGTCAATCAAATCCTTGAAGATATGCTCAGAGCCTGTGTGATATCGTTCGGCATGAAGTGGGAAGACTGTCTTCCATATGCTGAATTCTCATGCAACAATAGCTTCCAAGCTAGTTCAGGCAAGGCCCCGTTCGAGATTCTCTACCACAGAAAGTGTCGTACCCCGCTTAACTGGTCTGAAACCGGTGAGCGTCAGATATTGGGCAATGACATGATCACTGAAGCAGAAGAAATATGCCATGTCATTCGCGAGAACCTCAAAGCAGCTCAGTCCCGTCAGAAGAGCTATTATGATAGCAAGCATCGGGATGTTTCCTTCCAAGTGGATGATCTTGGCTATCTCAAAGTTTCTCCCATGAGAGGCACGCAGCGATTTGGAATCAAAGGGAAGTTGGCTCCTCGTTTCGTTGGTCCATTCAAAGTTGTTGACAAGAGAGGTGGTCTTGCATATCAACTTGAGCTTCCTCCAAATTTCCCGAACGTGCACGATGTCTTCCATGTTTCTCCGCTCCGGAGATGCTTCAAGACTCCTGAGCGAACCATTGACCTCCAAGACATCGATCTTCAAGCTGATCTTTCTTATCGTGAGCACCCAGTTGCAATTCTTGAAGAAACTGAGCGTAAGAATCGCAACAAGTCTATCAAGTTCCTCAAGGTGAAGTGGTCTCATCATTCCGACAAAAAAGCTACTTGGGAACGTGAGGACCTGCTCCATTCCGAATTTCCAGACTTCTTTCGTTCCTAGATCTTGAGTCGAGATCCTCTTGTAGTGTGGGATAGTTGTGACATCCCAAGTGATGTCCCTTCCTTTTATGGCTTGTAACCAGATGTAATGAACCTTATGTCCTGATTTATGAGTGGAGTTGCACCTTGTCATTCTTGTGTTGGTGGCATTTTTGCGTCATTATCTTCATCATCATCATCATCATCATTTCATCATGCATCTTCTCTTCTTCTTGCTGTGGTTTCCTTGTGATTGTTGTGGTCTGATGTGGTGAGTGTGTGGTCTTGTGTGTGTGAGTGTGGGGGCAAGGAGATGGGCTCCTTCTCTTCTTCTTCCCCTCTCTTTTCTTCCCCTACAAAACCCCTCTCTTTTGCTTTTAAACCCTATGTGTTTTATGACTAGAATTTAGTTGTGTTAAAATTCTTTTAAAAATGTTCATCTGATAGCTAGAGTTATGTCATGAATATTGGGGGTGTAGCTCTTGTGTTTGCACCTGATTTTATTTTGTAAACTAAAAAAAATAGGGCTGTTAATTATTTTATAAATAAAATAAGTTGCTCTAAAAACCTTTCAAGTATTTTATTTAATAGGGGCATAAAGTCTTCTTCTCAAAATAATTTGGTTAGGTCAAAAACCCTTTTTCTATTTTTCCGAAGGATTTTGTTTGTGACTGGTTTTATTTAAATCACACTCTGTTTTTCTTTTCTGTTTTCCGAAGAGAGAGAGAGAGTCATGGGCCAGGCCCAGCCCACATGAGCAGTAACGGGGACCTGCTCCCGTCGCCCTCCTCCGTCAGCATCTTCAGAGAGGAGCTGCCGCCCACGCTGCTTTCCGTCGCCGTCGCCGTCAGCTCTTGCGTATATAGCCTCCCTCGGCGAGCGTGCCGCTTCCCCTAGGGTTCCTCTTCCTCCTAGCGTCGCCGCCGCTCCCCTTCTCCCTCTTGTCCTCCTCCTATCTTCTTCCTCCTACAGGTAAGTCTCGAGTTCAGAGAGAGGTTCAGAGAGCTGCTCGTCGTCATCGCCGCCTCCGGTGACCTGCTCGTCGCTATACAAGATGGTGGGGCGGTTCCTGGTGCCGTCGTCGTTCCATTCCCGGGGCTAGGAAGGACCTAGCTCCCCCGCAACGACCCCCTGCTGTCGCCGTCGTCCGCAGCGGTGCTCAGTCGCCGCCATCTTCTTCCCTTGCGTCCCCTTCGTCGCGTCGCATCCTCGAGCTCTTCCTCCCCTCCGTCGTCCCCCTTCCTGTCGCCGGAATTCATCTCTCTGCCGCCGTAGCCGTCGTCGCCGCCGGTCGGTAATTTCGAGCTTATGCTCGTCGCCAGTTCCCCTCTTCGCAAGATGGTGGTGGGAACGGGTGCGTAGATTGGGTCTGAGTGCGCGCGTGCCGTTGGGGTCGTCGATTCGGTAGGGTGTCGTCGGAAGGCTTTGCCGCCGTCTCCCTGTCGCCGTTCCCCCTATCTGTTTCAGTTTCGTCAGAGGAGTAGTGGTGAGTGCGTATATAGAAGGGCTAATCCCCCTATACTAGTAAGCTTCGAATCGGTAGCGTAGTGGTGCATGCGCGTGTGTGCGATCGAGAGATCGTGGGTTCGATCCCCAGCCCCGCAGCGGGTTCTTTTTTTCATTGGCCGGGAATGCTGTCCACTGTTCGGATCCGGTGCGGGATCTGGATCCCGTGCGCGTCTGTGCGTGTGTGGAGTGCCAGGATCGGCTGTGGCGGCCAGATCCGAGTGCCTGTGTGTGTGTGTGGATGTGTTTTTTTTGCTTTGTGTGTGTTTTGACATGTGTGTGTGTCTTATACACACACCTGTGTTAGAATGCATGTGTTTGTGTGTAGGTGTGGTGTATATATGCCCATGTGCATATATACACATATGTGCATGTGTCTGCCTAAGTGATATGTGTGTGTGTATGCCTTGCATACACACATGTGTATGTATGTTGCTAGTAGATTGCATGAGTAGGTGTGTGCATGTGTGTGTGTCTTATACACACATAAGGATATGTTTGTTTGCATTTGAGTGTATGTAGGGTTGTATTTGACTTGTGAGGTGTGGGTGTTGCATATATATGTGTGTATATGCACCTTGTGCATATGCCCACATATGTGTGTGTGTGTGTGTTAGTAATTTGCATCTGTGGGTGTATGTGCATGTGTAGATGACCTATATGTGCAGGTATGTAGGTTTTGTGGTGTGTGTGAGCCTTTGCACATGTCCATGTGTAGTGATGTGTTGGTGTAAATGTCATGAGCATATACACACATGAGGTGCATATGTACCCATTCTTTGAGTGAATGCATATGAGAGTGTATGCATGTGTTGTATGTGAGTGTTGGTGATGTGTGTATGTTTTACATACACTCATCCAGGATCTTGTAGCTCCATGTGTAGTATCATTTAGTACATCATATGAGCATGATTCCAATTCTAGCTAGTTTCATTCTTGGTCTATGTGCTATGCCATATTCACATGTCCCTACTATCCTAAATAACCCCTTCCAACATGTATCTATGGATCACTTGTCATTTTAGGGCCTTTTGCATCCAGTTACTTTGTGTCATAAGTCATTCATGGGAGATAGGGTCAAATTTCGACCTAGCTTTTCTCCTTCATGTTCCATGCAAGCATATAGGTATGAGTCATGTTTTTGGGGTGTTTTCAACCCCTCTATGCACCTGTGAAGTCATATTTGACATTGGGGCAAGTTGACAGAAGTGCCTTCTTATGCTGCGATGCCCTTTTGTCTTTTTCATATAAATTAATCTATGCATGCTTTGGAGTTGTTGTCAACATGAGATTGCTAGTCAAAGTTGTTTTGAACCTCCATGTATTTTTGTTATTTGTGTTAAGTCTTCAGATCAGTGGGAATCATGCAGTTTATCTAGCTACTTTCTGTTACTGTCCAGCTAGTCTGAAAATGGCCAAGTCTGGAGAATCTGCTGTTATTGTTTTGCCTTGAAGATCAGGGTGTAGCTAGTGGTATGTTGGGTTTTTGGCCATGCTCAGTGTTAGGTATTTTAGTAGATATTGCCATCTACCATCCTGTTAATTTTCATGCCATTGGGAGCTTCCTAGCATGGTTAACCAGTGTTGTGAACATGCTACTTTATTAACCCAGATTCCAGAGAAACTGGAATTTTCACTAAGTCCCTAAAAACCTGTTTCATCAGGTCTACTTGCCAGCTCCATGCATAGTGATGTGTTGCTCTTTTGTTGATTGTATAGTTGGATGAATTGATGTGGCTATAGAATTGATGTAGGGTTCAAGTTGACAAAAGTGCCTTCTTATGCTGAGTGCTATGTTGTTTTGTTTGTTGTGGGAGCTATACTCCATGGAATTGAGTGATTCTCGAGTCTATTGTGATTGGTTTTTCATCACCTTTCCAGTGGCTACCTTGGAATGCCAAGAATTGGCCCAGGTATTTGATGGTCTTGAGTTTTGTCTTCGTACCTTGTCGTGAGCGTATCTCGAGAACCGTAGCTCCGTTTCTCGCGATCTTTATATGCATTTCCATCGATTTTTCATGATGCATCCATATTTTCCATGTTCATGCATGTCTAAATAACTTAACATGAGGTTCTGTCCAGATTCACTAATCTACCACGTTTGCATGAGAAACTTGACTAGAATTGGGTTGCCATGTATCATCTCATTAAAAAGATCATGCATCATCTTGGTTGTGAATTGCATCTTGTTTGGTTATTTATTTGTTGTTTCTCTTGGGTAGACGCGAGTGTCGAATCTGACTTCGAGAACCTGGAGAGTACCACTACGAGGATCCTGCTACTTGTTCCGCTGAAGAACCAACAGGCAAGATGATCGTATCCGGATCCCAATACTATCTTTGCTTGCTAGTTTACTCATTCTTACCGTTACAATTGCGCTACCTACCACATGATATCAGCCCCCATGTTGCCATGACAGCCTCTAACCTCCACATCCCAGCAAATCGTTGATTGGCTAAGTTACCGCTGCTCAGCCCCTCTTATAGCGCTCTTAGTTGCAGGTTGTTCCATGTGATAACATGGATTGGATATCACCATAAATTCTGTTATTTAATTTAATGCACATATATATCCGGTATTGGTGGAAGGCTTGGCGTTTTGCTAAGTGATTTGTTTCGCTCGTACCGCCACTAGATTCTTGTTACCCGTGTTATGTTTTCCATATTTTGCGCTCCTAACACGCTTGGGGTTATGGGGAACCCCTTGTTTATTCGGTTGAGATTAAAACTCGTCCAGCAAGACCCAACATTGGTACTACATTTGCTAATAACTTAATGACCCTATATAGGGCTTTGCAACCCCGTGGATAATTTAATCAACCCCTGGGCCGGTGCTCCTCATGAGTGTTGGTCCAAACTAGAGCACTGTGCGGGGCCAACCCAAGGCAACTTGGGAGATTTCTATCAGGCCTCCGTACGCGTCGCTTATCCGTCGTGTCCTGAGACTGAGATACGCGGCTCTTATCGGGATCGTCGACGCGTCGGGTGAATTTGTTTTACCTCTATCGAATGTCTTGCGTGTGGACTCTGATTTTCTTCGGGTTTACTCGAGGTGTTGGAAATCCTTTGGAATTGCCGATGAAGATCACGAGATCCATGGTCGAGGAATTCCCGCGAAGTTTGGTTATTTGTGATGGACTAGTTGGAGCACCCCTGCAGGGTTAAATATTTCGGAAAGCCGTGCCCGCAGCTATGTGGCAACTTGGGTATTTGTTTAACACATGGTTCTAGTAAACTTGAAGCAAACTCAAACTAAAATACACCAACTGTGTGAGTAACCGTGACTGTCTCTGCTCGAGAACATGATCCGAGAGAGAACATGGTGGGGTTGTGGCTGACGTAAGTAGGTGTTCAGGATCTCTTAGAGATCATGTTAGAAATCGACCGATTATCGTAGTCCACTCATTTTACATTCTTGTTATGTAAGTTAGCCACCATAAATACTTAGTGTTGCTGCAAACTCAAATACCACCCTTCCCTTCCTAAGCTTAAATAGTGTTGGCACCCAGGTTACTTGATGGCTGAGTCCTCTATGGCTCACAGTTTACTACAACAATCTAGGTGCAGGATCAGGTGAGTTCGTGCAGGATGATCTTACTCAGCTCCAGTGGGAGTATGATGAGGAGAGAGGCAGGATGTATGTGGCATACCCCGACGAGTAGAGGACCTGGTCGTGATCTTGGGCAGCTTGAGAGTATCATCACATTGTTGTTTTATCGTTCGATTTCGTCCATAGCCGGACCCTGTGTTCCTCTTGATGTATGAACTGAGTGACATTGTAATTTAGCATGTGGCGAGTGTAAGCCAACTTCATATACTCTTCCCTTCAGTACATGTATGATGTGATGATGCTTATCTTGCTAACGGCAAGATGCGCTTCTATCCGTTGCGAGGACCTCGTGCCTCAAAACGGATAGGCGCACATCTTGGGCATGACAGGGGCCACACCCCGAAGCCCCAAGACGGGCGTCTAAGCATGCCACATCACTTTCACACATGCATCACGACCCGACGCGGTGTTTCGGTGGCATAGCTACACCTGGGAGGCCACCATGAAGCTCTGTTAGACCAGGAGATCTAGCCCTTTGTCTTTCGCTGGACGGGTTTTAACCGGTGGACTCTTCCATCTGGTTGCGATGGGTCAGCTCATAGGAGCATCCCCGAACACGGCCTGGACCCAACCCACCAATAGATTCCTTCCGGTTCTACCCGACGCGCACGTCTCCCCCCTCCAAGTGACCAGGACAGCGATGTCTGCGGAGGGGGGCACACCCCAGAGCCCCAAGATGGGCCTCTACGCATGCCACATCACTTTCACACATGCATCACGACTCGACGCGGTGTTTCGGTGGCATAGCTACACCCGGGAGGCCACCACGAAGCTCTGTTAGGCCAGAACAACTAGCCCTTTGACTTTCGCCGGACGGACTTTGAGCTATGGACTCTTCCAGCTGGTTGCGATGGGTCAGCACATAGGAGCATCCGCGAACATGGCCTGGACCCAACCCACCACTAGATTCCCTCCGGTTCTACCCGACGCACATGTCTCCCCCCTCCAAGTGACCACGACAGCGATGTCCGCGGAGGGGGGCCACACCCCGAAGCCCCAAGATGGACGTCTACGCGTGCCACATCACTTTCATACATGCATCACGACCCGATGCGGTGTTTCGGTGGCATAGCTACAACCGGGAGACCACCACGAAGCTCCGTTAGACCAGGAGATCTAGCACTTTGTAACACCCCGGACACACCCGTCGGTAGTCGTTACTCCTGGCGGGATCTAGACTGGCCTCACAGATCAATACTAGTCCTTTCTGCGCACTTTGTCCTCACTCATGCGCACCCGGGACCAACATGCCGATCGGTCACCCATCCTAAAACTACTCCAAGCCAAGCACGGTTAACCCGAGAGTTCTGTTTGAAAGGGCTCCCAGAGAAGAAGCAACTCCTTATTGATATGAGTAGTCTATCATCCCTAATAAGCCAGGCTAGCACACCCTTTGACTTTCGTCGGACGGGCTTTGACCAGTGGACTCTTGCACCTGGTTGCGATGGGTCAACACATAGGAGCTTCCCCGAACACGGCCAAGACCCAACCCACCACTAGATTCCCTCCGGTTCTACCCGACACGCACGTCTCCCCTCCATGTGACCACGACAGCGACGTCCGAGGAGGGGGGACACACCCCGGAGCCGCAAGACAGGCGTCTACATGTGCCACATCACTTTCATACATGCATCACGACCTGACACGATGTTTCGGTGGCATAGCTACCCCCGGGAGGCCACCACGAAGCTCCGCTAGACCGGGAGATCTAGCCCTTTGACTTTCGCCGGACGGGCTTTCACCATTGGACTCTTCCACCTGGTTGCGATGGGTCACCACATAGGAGCATCCCCGAACATGGCCTGGACCCAACCCACCACTAGATTCCCTTCGGTTCTACCCGACGCGCACGTCTCCCCCTCCAAGTAACCTTGACAGTGACGTTCGCAGAAGGGGGCCACACCCCGGAGCCCCAAGACGGCCGTCTAAGCGTGCCACATCACTTTCACATATGCGTCATGACCCGATGTGGTGTTTCGGTGGCATAGCTACATCCAGGAGGCCACCACGAAGGTCCATTAGACCAGGAGATCTAGCCCTTTGTCTTTCGCCAGATGGGTTTTAACTGGTGGACTCTTCCACCTGGTTGCCATGGGTCAGCTCATAGGAGCATCTCCGAACACGGCCTGGACCCAACCCACCAATAGATTCCTTCCGGTTCTACCTGACGCGCACGTCTTCCCCCTCCAAGTGACCGGGACAGCGACGTCCATTGAGGGGGGCCACACCCAGAGCCCCAAGACGGGCGTCTACGTGTGCCACATCACTTTCACACATGCATCGCGACCCTAAGCGGTGTTTCGGTGGCATAGCTACACCAGGAGGCCACCACGAAGTTCTGTTAGACCAGGACATCTAGCCCTTTGACTTTCGCTGGACGGGCTTTGAGCACTGGACTCTTCCACCTAGTTACGATGGGTCAGCACATAGGAGCATCCCCGAACACGGCCTCTCCCTTAGCCACCACTAGATTCCCTCCAGTTCTACCCGACACGCACGTCTAAACCCTCCAAGTGACCGCTACAGCGACGTCCGCGGAGGGGGGCCACACCCCGGACTTTGAATTTCGCCAGACGGGCTTTGACCAGTGGACTCTTCCACTTGGTTGCGATGGGTCAGCACATAGGAGCATCCCCGAACACGGCCTAGACCCAACCCACCACTAGATTCCCTCCGGTTCTACCCGATGCGCACGTGTCCCCCCTCCATGTGACCACGACAGTGACGTCCGTGGAGTTTCGCCACACCCCAGAGCCCCAAGTTGGGCGTTTACGCGTGCCACATCACTTTCACACATGCTTCACGACCCGACGTGGTGTTTCGGTGGCATAGCTACAACCGGGAGGCCACCATGAAGCTCCGTTAGACCAGGAGATCTAGCCCTTTGACTTTCACCGGACGGGCTTTGACCAGTGGACTCTTCCACCTAGTTGAGATGGGTCAGGACATAGGAGCATCGCCGAACACGGCATGGACTCGAACCACCACTAGATTCCCTCCGGTTCTACCCGACGCGCACGTCTCCCCCCTCCAAGTGACCGCGACAACAACGTCCTCGGAGGGGGGCCACGCCCCGGAGCCCAAGATAGGCGTCTATGCATGCCACATCACTTTCACACATGCATCACGACCCAACGTGGTGTTTCGGTGGCATAGCTACACCCGGGAGGCCACCACGAAGCTTCGTTAGACCAGGAGATCTAGCCCTTTGACTTTCGCCGGATGGGCTTTGAACAGTGGACTCTTCCACCTGGTTGCGATTGGGTCAGCACGTAGGAGCATCCCTAAACACGGCATGGACACAAACCACCACAAGATTCTCTCCAGTTCTACCTGCTGCACACGTCTCCCCCCTCCAAGTGACCATGACAGCGACGTCCGCGGAGGGGGGGGGGGGCAGAACCCAGAGCCCCAAGACGGGCGTCTACGCGTGCCACATCACTTTCACACATGCATCACGACCCGACGCGGTGTTTCGTTGGCATAGCTACACCCGGGAGGCCACCATGACGCTTTGTTAGACCAGGAGATCTAGCCCTTTGTCTTTCGCCGGACGGGCTTTAACCAGAGGACTCTTCCACCTGGTTGCGATGGGTCAGCTCATAGGAGCATCCCCGAGCATGGCCTGGACCCAACCCACCACTAGATTCCCTCCGGTTCTACCCGATGCGCAAGTCTCAACCCTACAAGAAACTGTGACAGCGACGTCCACGAAGGGGGGCCACACCCCGAAGCCCCAAGAGGGACATTTACGCGTGCCACATCACTTTCACACATGCATCACGACCCGATGGGGTGTTTCGGTGACATAGCTAAAACAGGGAGGCCACCACGAAGCTCCGTTAGACCAGGAGATCTAGCCCTTTGACTTTCGCCGGACGGGCTTTGACCAGTGGGCTCTTCCACCTGGTTGCGATGGGTCAGCACATAGGAGCATCCCCGAACACGACCTGGACCCAACCCACCACTAGATTCCCTCCAGTTCTATCGACGCGCATGTCTCCCCCTTCCATGTGATCGCGACAGCGACGTCCGCGGAGGGGGGCCACACCCCGAAGCCCCAAGACGGGCGTCTACGCACGCCACATCACTTTCACACATGCATCACGACCCAACGCGGTGTTTCGGTGGCATATGTACACCCGGGTGGCCACCGTGAAACTTCGTTAGACTAGGAGATCTAGCCCTTTGACTTTCGCCCGGCAGGTTTGACCAGTGGACTCTTGCACCTGGTTCCGATGGGTCAGCACATAGGAGCATCCCCGAACACGACCTGGACCCAACCCACCACTAGATTCCCTCCGGTTCTACCCGGCGCGCATGTCTCCCCCCTCCAAGTGACCGCGACAGCGACGTATGCAGAGGGGAGGCACACCTCGGAGCCCCAAGACGGGCGTCTACACGTGCCACATCCCTTTCACACATGCATCACGACACCACACGGTGTTTCGGTGGCATAGCTACACCCGGGAGGCCACCACGAAGCTACGTTAGACCAGGAGATCTAACCCTTTGACCTTCGCCGGATGGGCTTTGACCAGTGGACTCTTTTCACCTGGTTGGGATGGGTCAGCACATAGGAGCATCCCCGAACACGGCTTGGACCCAACCAGCCACTAGATTCACTCCGGTTCCACCCGACGCGCACGTCTCCCCCCTCCAAGTGACCGCGACAGCGATGTCCACGCGGGGGGGGGGGGGCACACCCCGGAGCCCCAAGATCAGCGTCTACGCGTGCCACATCACTTTCACACATGCATCATGACCTGACGCGGTGTTTCGGTGACATAGCTACACCCGGGAGGCCACCACGAAGCTCCATTACACCAATAGATCAAGCCCTTTGTCTTTCGCCGGACGGGCTTTAACAAGTGGACTCTTCCACCTGGTTGCGATGGGTCAGCTCATAGGAGCATCCCCGAACACGGCCTGGACCCAACCCACCAATAGATTCCTTCTGGTTCTACCCGACGCGCACGTCTCCCCCCTCCAAGTGACCGCTACAGCGACGTCCGCGGAGGGGGGCCACACCCCGGAGCCCCAAGATGGGCGTCTACGCGTGCCACATGACTTTCACACATGCATCACGACCCGAAGCGGTGTTTCGGTGGCATAGCTACACCCGGGAGGCCACCACAAAGCTCTGTTAGAAAAGGAGATCTAGCCCTTTGACTTTCACCGGACGAGCTTTGACCAATTGACTCTTCCACATGGTTGCGATGCGTCAGCACATAGGAGCTTCCCCGAATACGGCCTGGACACAAACCATCATTAGATTCCCTCCGGTTCTACCCGACACGCACATCTCCCCCCTCCAAGTGACAGCGACAGCGACGTCTGCGGAGGGGGGCCACACCCCGGAGCCCCAAGACGGGCGTCTACGCGTGCCACATCACTTTCACACATGCATCAGGACCAGACGCAGTGTTTCGGTGGCATAGCTACACCCGGGAGGCCACCACGAAGCTCCGTTAGACCAGGAGATCTAGCCCTTTGACTTTCACCCGACGAGATTTAACCAGTGGACTCTTCCACCTGGTTGCGATGGGTCAGAACATAGGAGCATCCCCGAACACGGCCTGGACCCAACCCACCAATAGATTCCTTCCGGTTCTACCCGACGCGCACGTCTCCCCCTCCAAGTGACCGGGACAACGACGTCCGTGGAGGGGGGCCACACCTCGGATCCCCAAGACGCGCGTCTATGCATGCCACATCACATTCACACATGCATCACAACCCGACCGGGTGTTTCGGTGGCATAGCTACAACCGGGAGGCCACCACGAAGCTCCGTTAGACCAGGACATCTAGCCCTTTGACTTTCGTCGGACTAGCTTTGACCAATGGACTCTTCCACCTAGTTGCGATCGGTCAGCACATAGGAGCATCCCCGAGCATGGCCTACACCTAACCCACCACTAGATTCCCTCCGGTTCTACCCGACGCGCACGTCTCCCCCCTCCAAGTGACCGCGACAACAACGTCCTCGGAGGGGGCCACGCCACGGAGCCCAAGATAGGCGTCTATGCATGCCACATCACTTTCACACATGCATCACGACCCAACGTGGTGTTTCGGTGGCATAGCTACACCCGGGAGGCCACCACGAAGCTCCGTTAGACCAGGAGATCTAGCCCTTTGACTTTCGCCGGATGGGCTTTGAACAGTGGACTCTTCCACCTGGTTGCAATTGGGTCAGCACGTAGGAGCATCCCTAAACACGGCATGGACACAAACCACCACAAGATTCTCTCCGGTTCTACCCGACGCACACGTCTCCCCCCTCCAAGTGACCATGACAGCGACATCCGCGGAGGGGGGGGGGGGGCAGACCCCAGAGCCCCAAGACGGGCGTCTACGCGTGCCACATCACTTTCACACATGCATCACGACCCGACGCGGTGTTTCATTGGCATAGCTACACCTGGGAGGCCACCATGACGCTTCGTTAGACCAGGAGATCTACACCTTTGTCTTTCGCCGGACAGGCTTTAACCAGTGGACTCTTCCACCTGGTTGCGATGGGTCAGCACATAGGAGCATCCCCGAACACGACCTGGACCCAACCCACCACTAGATTCCCTCCGGTTCTACCCGACGTGCAAGTCTCAACCCTCCAAGGAACTGCGACAGCGACGTCCACGGAGGGGGGCCACACCACGAAGCCCCAAGACGGACATTTACGCGTGCCACATCACTTTCACACATGCATCACGACCCGATGGGGTGTTTCGGTGGGATAGCTACAACAGGGAGGCCACCACGAAGCTCCGTTAGACCAGGAGATCTAGCCCTTTGACTTTCTCCGCACGGGCTTTGACCAGTGGGCTCTTCCACCTGGTTGCGATGGGTCAGCACATAGGAGCATCCCCGAACATGACCTGGACCCAACCCACCACTAGATTCCCTCCAGTTCTACCGACGCGCATGTCTCCCCCCTCCATGTGACCGCGACAGCGACGTCCGCGGAGGGGGGCCACACCCCGGAGCCCCAAGACAGGCGTCTACGCATGCCACAGCACTTTCACACATGCATCACGACCCGACGTGGTGTTTCGGTGGCATATGTACCCCCGGGTGGCCACCGCGAAGCTTCGTTAGACTAGGAGATCTAGCCCTTTGACTTTCGCCTGGCAGGTTTGACCAGTGGACTCTTGCACCTGGTTCCGATGGGTCAGCACATAGGAGCATCCCCGAACACGGCCTGGACCCAACCCACCACTAGATTCCCTCTGGTTCTACCCGGCGCGCACGTCTCCCCCCTCTAAGTGACCGCGACAGCGACGTATGCAGAGGGAAGGCACACCTCGGAGCCCCAAGACGGGGCTCTACGCATGCCACATCACTTTGACACATCCATCACGACACCACATGGTGTTTCGGTGGCATAGCTACACCCGGGAGACCACCACGAAGCTACGTTAGATCAGGAGATCTAGCCCTTTGACCTTCGCCGGATGGGCTTTGACCAGTGGACTCTTTCACCTGGTTGCGATGGGTCAGCACATAGGAGCATCCCCGAACACGGCCTGGACCCAACCCACCACTAGATTCCCTCCGGTTCCACCCGATGCGCACGTCTCCCCCCTCCAAGTGACCGCGACAGCGACGTCCACGCGGGGGGGGGGGGGGGCACACCCTGGAGCCCCAACATCAGCGTCTACGCGTGCCACATCACTTTCACACATGCATCACGATCTGACGCGGTGTTTCGGTGACATAGCTACAACCGGGAGGCCACCATGAAGCTCCATTAGACCAAGAGATCGAGCCCTTTGTCTTTCGCCGGACGGGCTTTAACCAGTGGACTCTTCCACCTGGTTGCGATCGGTCAGCACATAGGAGCATCGCCGAGCATGGCCTGGACCTAACCCACCACTAGATTCCCTCCGGTTCTACCCGACACGCACGTCTCAACCCTCCAAGTGACCGCGACAGCGACGTCCGCGGAAGGGGGCCACACCCCGAAGCCCAAAGACGGGCATTTATGCGTGCCACATCATTTTCTCACATGCATCACGACCCGACGCGGTGTTTCGGTGGCATAGCTACAATAGGGAGGCCACCACGAAGCTCCGTTAGACAAGGAGATCTAGCCCTTTGAGTTTCGTCGGACGAGCTTTGACCAGTGGACTCTTCCACCTGGTTGTGATGAGTCAGCACAGCATCCCCGAACACGGCCTGGACCCAACCCACCACTAGACTCCCTCCGGTTCTACCCGACGCGCATGTCTTCCACCTTCATGTCACCGCGACAGCGACGTCCGCGGAGGGGGGACACACCCCGGAGCCCCAAGACGAGCGTCTACGCATGCCACATCACTTTCACACATGCATCACGACCCGACGTGGTGTGTCGTTGGCACTGCTACACCCGGGAGGCCACAACGAAACTCCGTCAGACCAAGAGATCTAGCCCTTTCACGTTCACCGGACGGGCTTTTACCAGTGGACTCTTCCACCTGGTTGCGATGGGTCAGCACATAGGAGCATCCGCGAACACGGCCTGGACCCTACCCACCATTAGATTCCCTCCGGTTCTACCCGACGCGCACATCTCCCCCCTCCAAGTGACCGCGATAGCGACGTACACGGAGGGGAGGCACACCCCAGAGCCCCAAGATAGGCGTCTACGCGTGCCACATCACTTTCACACATGCATCACGACCCGACGTGGTGTTTCGTTGCCATAGGTACACCCGGGAGGCCACCATGAAGCTCCGTTAGACCAGGAGATCTAGCCCTTTAACTTTCGCCGGACGGGCTTTGACCAGTGGACTCTTCCACCTGGTTGCGATGGACGGACCGTCGCCGAACACGGCCTGGACCCAACCGACCACTAGATTCCCTCCGGTTCTACCCGATTCGCACGTCTCCCCCCACCAAGTGACCGCGATAGCAACGTCTGCAGAGGGGGGCCACACCCCGGAGCCCCAAGACGGGCGTCTACGCGTGCCACATCACTTTCACACATACATGATGACCCGACGTGGTATTTCAGTGGCATAGATACACCCGAGAGGCCACCACGAAGCTCCACTAGACTAGGAGATTTATCCCTTTGTCTTTCGCCGGACGGGCTTTGCCCAATGGACTCTTCCACCTGGTTGCGATGGGTCAGCACATAGGACCAACGCCGAACATGGCCTGGACCCAACCAACCACTAGATTCCCTCTGGTTCTACCGGACGCGCACCTCTCTCCCCTCGAGGTGACCGCGACAGCGACGTCTGCGGAGGGGGGCCACACCCCAGAGCCCCAATATGGGTGTCTAGGCGTGCCGCATCACTTTCACACATGCATGATGACCCGACTTGGTGTTTCAGTGGCATAGCTACACCCGAGAGGCCACCATGAAGCTCCGTTAGACTAGGAGATCTAGCCCTTTGACTTTCGCCGGACGGGCTTTGACCAGTGGACTCTTCCACCTGGTTGCGATGGATCAGCACATAGGAGCATCACCGAACACGGCCTGGACCAAACCTACCACTAGATTCCCTCCGGTTCTACCCGACGCTTACGTCTCCCCCTCCAAGTGACCGCGACAAGGACGTCCACGCGGGTGGGGGGGCACACCACGGAGCCCCAAGAAGGGCATCTACGCGTGCCACATCACTTTCACACATGCATCACGACCTGAAGCAGGGTTTCGGTGACATAGCTACACTCGGGAGGCCACCATGAAGCCCCATTAGACCAGGAGATCTAGCCCTTTGTCTTTCTCCGGACGGGCTTTAACCAGTGGACTCTTCCACCTGGTTGCGATGGGTCATCCCATAGGAGCATCCCCGATGCGCACGTCTCCCCCCTCCAAGTAAGCGCAATAGCAACATCCGCGGAGGGGAGCCACACCCCGGATCCCCAAGACAGGCGTCTACGCGTGCCACATCACTTTCACGCATGCATCACGACCCGACGCGGTGTTTCGGTGGCATAGCTACAACCGGGAGGCCACCACGAAGCTCCGTTAGACTAGGAGATCTAGCCCTTTGACTTTCGCCGGACGGGCTTTGACCAGTGGACTCTTCCACCTGGTTGCGATGGATCAGCACATAGGAGCATCACCAAACACGGCCTGGACCAAATCTACCACTAGATTCCCTCCGGTTCTACCCGACGCTCACGTCTCCCCCTCCAAGTGACCGCGACAAGGACGTCCACGCGGGTGGGGGGGCACACCATGGAGCCCCAAGAAGGGCATCTACGCGTGCCACATCACTTTCACACATGCATCACGACCTGAAGCAGTGTTTCGGTGACATAGATACACTCGGGAGGCCACCAAGAAGCCCCATTAGACCAGGAGATCTAGCCCTTTGTCTTTCCCCGGACGGGCTTTAACCAGTGGACTCTTCCACCTGGTTGCGATGGGTCAGCTCATAGGAGCCTCCCCGAGCATGGCCTGGACCCAACCCACCACTAGATTCCCTCCGATTCTACCCGACGCGCAAGTCTCAACCCTCCAAGAAACTGCGACAGCGACATCCGCGGAGAGGGGCCACACCCCGAAGCCCCAAGACAGACATTTACGCGTGCCACATCACTTTCACACATGCATCACGACCCGATGGGGTGTTTCGGTGACATAGCTACAACACGGAGGCCAGGACGAAGCTCCGTTAGACCAGGAGATCTAGCCCTTTGACTTTCGCCGGACGGGCTTTAACCAGTGGACTCTTCCACCTGGTTGCGATCGGTCAGCACATAGGAGCATCGCCGAGCATGGCCTGGACCTAACCCACCACTAGATTCCCTCCGGTTCTACCCGACGCGCACGTCTAAACCCTCCAAGTGACCGCGACAGCGACGTCCGCGGAAGGGGGCCACACTCGAAGCCCAAAGACGGGCATTTATGCGTGCCACATCATTTTCACACATGCATCACGACCCGACGCGGTGTTTCGGTGGCATAGCTACAATAGGGAGGCCACCACGAAGCTCCGTTAGACAAGGAGATCTAGCCCTTTGAGTTTCGTCGGACGAGCTTTGACCAGTGGACTCTTCCACCTGGTTGTGATGAGTCAGCACAGCATCCCCGAACACGGCCTGGACCCAACCCACCACTAGACTCCCTCTGGTTCTACCCGACGCGCACGTCTTCCACCTTCATGTGACCGCGACAGCGACGTCCGCGGAGGGGGGACACACCCCGGAGCCCCAAGACGAGCGTCTACGCGTGCCACATCACTTTCACACATGCATCACGACCCGACGTGGTGTTTCGGTGGCACTGCTACACCCGGGAGGCCACAACGAAACTACGTCAGACCAAGAGATCTAGCCCTTTCACGTTCACCGGACGGGCATTTACCAGTGGACTCTTTGTTGGAAATATGCCCTAGAGGCAATAATAAAATGGTTATCATTGTATTTCCTGGTTCATGATAATTGTCTATTATTCATGCTATAATTGTGTTAACCGGAAACCGTAATACATGTGTGAATACATAGACCACAACGTGTCCCTAGTGAGCCTCTAGTTGGCTAGCTCGTTGATCAATAGATGGTCTCGGTTTCATGACCATGGACATTGGATGTCGTTGATAACGGGATCACATCATTAGGAGAATGATGTGATGGACAAGACTCAATCCTAAGCATAGCACAAGATCGTCTAGTTCGTTTGCTAAAGCTTTTCAATGTCAAGTATCATTTCCTTAGACCATGAGATTGTGTAACTCCCGGATACCGTAGGAATGCTTTGGGTGTGCCAAACGTCACAACGTAACTGGGTGGCTATAAAGGTACGCTACGGGTATCTCCGAAAGTGTCTGTTGGGTTGACACGAATCGAGACTGGGATTTGTCACTCCGTGTGACGGAGAGGTATCTCTGGGCCCACTCGGTAAGACATCATCATTATGAGCTCAATGTGACTAAGAAGTTAGTCACGGGATGATGTATTACGGAACGAGTAAAGAGACTTGCCGGTAACGAGATTGCACAAGGTATGGGGATACCGACGATCGAATCTCGGGCAAGTACCATACCGATAGACAAAGGGAATTGTATACGGGATTGATTGAATCCCTGACATCGTGGTTCATCCGATGAGATCATCGTGGAGTACGTGGGAGCCAACATGGGTATCCAGATCCCGCGGTTGGTTATTGGCCGGAGAGGTGTCTCGGTCATGTCTACGTGTCTCCCGAACCCGTAGGGTCTACACACTTAAGGTTCGATGACGCTAGGGTTATAGGGAAAAGGTATACGTGATTACCGAAGGTTGTTCGGAGTCCCGGATGAGATCCCGGACGTTACGAGGAGCTCCAGAATGGTCCGGAGGTAAAGATTGATATATAGGAAGTCCAGTTTTGGTCACCGGAAAGTTTTCGGGCTCATCGGTATTGTACCGGGAGTGCCGGGAGGGTGCCGGAGGACCCCCGGGAGGGGGTGACGACCAAAGGACCTCATGGGCCCTTAGAGGAGGTGTGCCAGCCCATATTGGGCCAGCCAATACCTTCTAGAAAGGGCCCATGCGCCAGGGATCTGGAGATAGAGGCAAAAGGGATTTAAAAGGGGGAGATCCACCTCCCGTGTGGGAGGAGGACTCTCCCCCACTTCGGCCGAATCCCTCCTCCTTGGAGGAGGGGCCAAGCCAGCCCTCCCTCTCCTTCCTCCTATATATATGCAAGGGTTTGGGCAGGTTTGAGACGACGAACTCTTTCTCTCTCGCTGCAGCCCTATTCTGCTTCTTCCTCCTCCGCAGTGCTTAGGCGAAGCCCTGCCGGGATACCTTGCTACTCCACCACCACCACGCCGTCGTGCTGCTGCTGGAGCTCTTCCCCAACCTCTCCTTCCTCCTTGCTGGATCAAGGTGTAGGATACGTCACCGGGCTGCACGTGTGTTGAACGCGGAGGTGCCGTCCGTTCGGCACTTGATCGGATCTACCGCGATCTGAATCGCTGCGAGTACGACTCCATCAACCGCGTTCTTGTAACGCTTCCGCTTAGCGATCTTCAAAGGTATGAAGATCCAATCTCTCCCCACTCGTTTGCTGGTTTCTCCATAGATAGATCTTGGTGACACGCAGGAAAATTTTGATTTACTACTACGTCTCCCAACAGTGGCATCATGAGCTAGGTCTATGCGTAGAATCTATGCACGAGTAGAACACAAAGCAGTTGTGGGCGTCGATTTTGTTAATATGCTTGCCGTTACTAGTCTTATCTTGATTCGACGGTATTGTGGGATGAAGCGGCCCGGACCAACCTTACACGTACGCTTACGTGAGACCGGTTCCACCGCTTGACATGCACCAGTTGCATAAGGTGGCTAGCGGGTGTCTGTCAATCCCACCTTAGTCGGATTGGATTCGATGAAAAGGGTCCTTATGAAGGGTAAATAGCAATTGGCATATCACGTTGTGGTTTTGGCGTAGGTAAGAAACGTTCTTGCTAGAAACCTATAGCAACCACGTAAAAACTTGCAACTACAAATTAGAGGACGTCTAACTTGTTTTTGCAGCATATGCCTTGTGATGTGATATGGCCAGAAGGATGTGATGTGATGCATTGTGATGTATGAGATTGATCATGTTCTTGTAATAGGGTTCACGACTTGCATGTCGATGACTATGACAACCGGCAGGAGCCATAGGAGTTGTCTTATTTATTGTATGACCTGCGAGTCAATCACAAACGCCATGTAATTACTTTACTTTATTGCTAAGCGTTAGCCATAGCAGTAGAAGTAATAGTTGGCGAGACAACCTCATGAAGACACAATGATGGAGATCATGATGATGGAGATCATGGTGTCGTGCCGGTGACAATGATGATCATGGTGCCCCGAAGATGGAGATCATAGGAGCAAGATGATATTGGCCATATCATGTCACTATATTGATTGCATGTGATGTTTATCATGTTTACATCTTATTTGCTTAAAACGACGGTAGTAAATAAGATGATCTCTCAATAAAATTTCAAGAGAAGTGTTCACCCTAACTGTGCACCGTTGCTAAGGATCGTTGTTCCGAAGCACCACGTGATGATCGGGTGTGATAGGTTCTAACGTTCGCATACAACGGGTGTAAGCCAGATTTACACACGCGAAACACTTAGGTTGACTTGACGAGCCTAGCATGTACAGACATGGCCTCGGAACACGGAAGACCGAAAGGTCGAACATGAGTCGTATAGAAGATACGATCAACAAGGAGATGTTCACCATGGATGACTAGTCCGTCTCACGTGATGATCGGACACGGGCTAGTTGACATGGATCATGTGTCACTTAGATGACTAGAGAGATGTCTATCTGAGTGGGAGTTCATTGAATAATTTGATTATGTGAACTCGATTATCATGAACTTAGTCTAAAAATGCCCTTAATATCTATATTGTAGATCCAATGGCCAACGCAAATGTCAACCTCAATTTCAACGCGTTCCTAGAGAAAACCAAGCTGCAAGATGATGGAAGCAACTATATGGACTGGGTCCGTGGCTTGAGGATCATCCTCATAGCTTCCAAGAGATTGTATGTCCTTGATGCACCGCTAGGTGACCCACCCATTCTCCCAGTGGACCAAGACGTTACGAACGCTTGGCAGTCGCGCTGCGATGATTACTCCCTTGTTTAGTGCGGCATGCTTTACAGTTTAGAATCGGGGCTCCAAAAGCATTTTGAGCAACACGGAGCATATGAGATGTTCCAAGAGCTGAAACTGGTTTTCCAAGCTCATGCCCGAGTCGAGAGATATGACATCTCTGACAAGTTCTTCAGTTGTAAGATGGAGGAGAACAGTTCTGTTAGTGAGCACATCCTCAAGATGTCTGGGCTTCACAACCGCTTGACTCAGCTGGGAGTTAACCTCCCGGATGACTCAGTCATTGACAGAATCCTCCAGTGGCTTCCACCTAGCTACAAAAGCTTTGTGATGAACTACAACATGCAGGGGATGGAGAAGTCCATTCCTGAGTTGTACTCGATGCTGAAATCAGCAGAGGTCGAGATCAGAAAGGAGCATCAAGTGTTGATGGTAAACAAGACCACTAGTTTCAAGAAAGGCAAGGGTAAGAAGAACTTTAAGAAGGACGGCAAAGCTGTTGCCGCGCCCGGTAAGCAAGTTGCCGGGAAGAAGAAGAACAAGAATGGACCCAAGCCTGAGACTGAGTGTTTCTATTGTAAGGGTACCGGTCACTGGAAGCGGAACTGCCCCAAGTACTTAGCGGATAAGAAGGTCGGCAACGTTAAAGGTATATGTGATATACTTGTTATTGATGTGTACCTAACCAGCGCTCGTAGTAGCTCCTGGGTATTTGATACCGGTGCAGTTGCTCACATTTGTAACTCCAAGCAGGAGCTGCGGAATAAGCGAAGGTTGGCAAAGGATGAGGTGACGATGCGCGTCGGGAATGGTTCCAAGGTCGATGTGATCGCCGTCGGCACGCTACCTCTACATCTACCTTCGGGATTAGTTTTAAACCTTAATAATTGTTATTTAGTACCAGCTTTGAGCATGAACATTGTATCTGGATCTCGCTTGATACGAGATGGCTACTCTTTTAAATCTGAGAATAATGGTTGTTCTATTTATATGAGAGAAATGTTCTATGCTCATGCCCCGCTGGTCAATGGTTTATTTTTGATCAATCTCGAACGTGATGTTACACATGTCCATAGTGTGAGTACCAAAAAGTGTAAAGTTGATAACGATAGTCCCACTTACATGTGGCACTGCCGTCTTGGCCATATTGGTGTCAAACGCATGAAGAAGCTCCATGCTGATGGACTTTTGGAGTCACTTGATTTCGAATCACTTGACACATGCGAACCATGCCTCATGGGCAAGATGACCAAAACTCCGTTCTCCGGAACAATGGAGCGAGCAACTGACTTGTTGGAGATAATACATACCGATGTATGCGGTCCAATGAGTGTCGAGGCTCGCGGTGGCTACCGTTATGTTCTCACCCTCACTGATGACTTGAGCAGATATGGGTATGTCTACTTAATGAAACACAAGTCTGAAACCTTTGAAAGGTTCAAGGAATTTCAGAGTGAGGTCGAGAATCAACGTGACAGGAAAATAAAATGCCTACGATCTGATCGTGGCGGAGAATATTTAAGTCACGAGTTTGACACGCACCTTAGGAAATGTGGAATTGTTTCACAGCTCACGCCGCCAGGCACACCTCAGCGAAATGGTGTGTCTGAACGTCGTAATCGCACTCTATTGGATATGGTGCGATCTATGATGTCTCTTACCGACTTACCGCTATCATTTTGGGGATATGCATTAGAGACTGCCGCGTTCACTTTAAATAGGGCACCGTCTAAATCCGTTGAGACGACACCGTATGAATTATGGTTTGGAAAGAAACCTAAGCTGTCGTTTCTAAAAGTTTGGGGTTGCGATGCTTATGTGAAGAAACTTCAACCTGAGAAGCTCGAACCCAAAGCGGAAAAGTGCGTCTTCATAGGATATCCCTAAGAGACTATTGGGTATACCTTCTACCTACGATCCGAAGGCAAAGTCTTTCTTGCCAAGAATGGATCCTTTCTCGAGAAAGAGTTTCTCTCGAAAGAAGTAAGTGGGAGGAAAATAGAACTTGATGAGGTAATTGTACCTCCACTCGAACCGGAGAGTAGCGCAGCACAGGAAGTTGTTTCTGTGGAGCCTACACCGGCTAGAGAGGAAGTTAATAATGATGATCATGAAACTTCAGATCAAGTTGCTATTCGAAGGTCCACTAGGACACGTTCCGCACCAGAGTGGGACGGTAATCCTGTCCTAGAGATCATGTTGTTGGACAACGGTGAACCTTCGAACTATGAAGAAGCGATGGCGGGCCCGAATTCCGACAAATGGCTTGAGGCCATGAAATCCGAGATAGGATCCATGTATGAGAACAAAGTATGGACTTTGGTGGACTTGCCTGATGATAAGCGAGCCATTGAAAATAAATGGATCTTTAAGAAGAAGACTGACGCAGACGGTAATGTGACCGCCTATAAAGCTCGGCTTGTCGCTAAGGGTTATCGACAAGTTCAAGGAGTTGACTACGATGAGACATTCTCACCCGTAGCGATGCTAAAGTCTGTCCGAATCATGTTAGCAGTTGCCGCATTTTATGATTATGACATCTGGCAAATGGACGTCAAAACGGCATTCCTTAATGGCTTCCTCAAGGAAGAACTGTATATGATGCAGCCGGAAGGTTTTGTCGATCCTAAAGATGCTAACAAGGTATGCAAGCTCCAGCGCTCCATCTATGGGCTGGTGCAAGCATCTCGGAGTTGGAACATTCGCTTTAATGAGGTGATTAAAGCGTTTGGGTTTGTACAGGTTTATGGAGAACCCTGTATTTACAAGAAAGTGAGTGGGAGCTCTATAGCGTTCCTTATACTGTATGTGGATGACATGCTGATAATGGGAAATAATATAGAACTCTTGGAAAGTATAAAGGCCTACATGAATAAGTGTTTTTCAATGAAGGACCTTGGAGAAGCTGCTTACATATTAGGTATTAAGATCTATAGAGATAGATCGAAACGCCTCATTGGTCTTTCACAAAGCACATACCTTGAAAAGATATTGAAGAAGTTCAATATGGATCAGTCCAAGAAGGGGTTCTTGCCTGTGTTGCAAGGTGTGAGATTGAGTACGACTCAATGCCCGACCACGGCAAAGGATAGAGAAGAGATGAGTGTCATCCCGTATGCTTCAGCCATAGGCTCTATCATGTATGCCATGCTGTGTACCAGGCCTGATGTGAACCTTGCCATAAGTTTGGTAGGGAGGTACCAAAGTGATCCCGGAGCGGAACACTGGACAGCGGTCAAGAATATCCTGAAGTACCTGAAAAGGACAAAGGACATGTTTCTCGTTTATGGAGGTGCCGAAGAGCTCGTCGTAAAGGGTTACGTCGATGCTAGCTTCGACACAGATCCGGACGACTCCAAGTCGCAAACCGGATACGTGTATATTTTGAATGGAGGGGCAGTGAGCTGGAGCAGCAGCAAGCAAAGCGTCGTGGCAGCATCTACATGTGAAGCGGAGTACATAGCTGTTTCGGAAGCAGCAAAGGAGGGAGTCTGGATGAAGGAGTTCATCACCGACCTAGGAGTGATTCCGAATGCGTCGGGCCCGATGACTCTACTCTGTGACAACACTGGAGCTATTGCCCTTGCGAAGGAGCCCAGGTTTCACAAGAAGACAAGACACATCAAGCGCCGCTTCAACTCCATCCGTGATTACATTCAGGAGGGAGACATAGATATTTGTAAAGTGCATACGGATCTGAATGTCGCAGATCCATTGACTAAACCTCTCTCACGAGCAAAACATGATCAACACCAGAATGCTATGGGTGTTCGATTCATCACAATGTAACTAGATTATTGACTCTAGTGCAAGTGGGAGACTGTTGGAAATATGCCCTAGAGGCAATAATAAAATGGTTATCATTGTATTTCCTGGTTCATGATAATTGTCTATTATTCATGCTATAATTGTGTTAACCGGAAACCGTAATACATGTGTGAATACATAGACCACAACGTGTCCCTAGTGAGCCTCTAGTTGGCTAGCTCGTTGATCAATAGATGGTCTCGGTTTCATGACCATGGACATTGGATGTCGTTGATAACGGGATCACATCATTAGGAGAATGATGTGATGGACAAGACTCAATCCTAAGCATAGCACAAGATCGTCTAGTTCGTTTGCTAAAGCTTTTCAATGTCAAGTATCATTTCCTTAGACCATGAGATTGTGTAACTCCCGGATACCGTAGGAATGCTTTGGGTGTGCCAAACGTCACAACGTAACTGGGTGGCTATAAAGGTACGCTACGGGTATCTCCGAAAGTGTCTGTTGGGTTGACACGAATCGAGACTGGGATTTGTCACTCCGTGTGACGGAGAGGTATCTCTGGGCCCACTCGGTAAGACATCATCATTATGAGCTCAATGTGACTAAGGAGTTAGTCACGGGATGATGTATTACGGAACGAGTAAAGAGACTTGCCGGTAACGAGATTGAACAAGGTATGGGGATACCGACGATCGAATCTCGGGCAAGTACCATACCGATAGACAAAGGGAATTGTATACGGGATTGATTGAATCCCTGACATCGTGGTTCATCCGATGAGATCATCGTGGAGTACGTGGGAGCCAACATGGGTATCCAGATCCCGCGGTTGGTTTTCGGGCTCATCGGTATTGTACTGGGAGTGCCGGGAGGGTGCCGGAGGACCCCCGGGAGGGGGTGACGACCAAAGGACCTCATGGGCCCTTAGAGGAGGTGTGCCAGCCCATATTGGGCCAGCCAATACCTTCTAGAAAGGGCCCATGCGCCAGGGATCTGGAGATAGAGGCAAAAGGGATTTAAAAGGGGGAGATCCACCTCCCGTGTGGGAGGAGGACTCTCCCCCACTTCGGCCGAATCCCTCCTCCTTGGAGGAGGGGCCAAGCCAGCCCTCCCTCTCCTTCCTCCTATATATATGCAAGGGTTTGGGCAGGTTTGAGACGACGAACTCTTTCTCTCTCGCTGCAGCCCTATTCTGCTTCTTCCTCCTCCGCAGTGCTTAGGCGAAGCCCTGCCGGGATACCTTGCTACTCCACCACCACCACGCCGTCGTGCTGCTGCTGGAGCTCTTCCCCAACCTCTCCTTCCTCCTTGCTGGATCAAGGCGTAGGAGACGTCACCGGGCTGCACGTGTGTTGAACGCGGAGGTGCCGTCCGTTCGGCACTTGATCGGATCTACCGCGATCTGAATCGCTGCGAGTACGACTCCATCAACCGCGTTCTTGTAACGCTTCCGCTTAGCGATCTTCAAAGGTATGAAGATCCAATCTCTCCCCACTCGTTTGCTGGTTTCTCCATAGATAGATCTTGGTGACACGTAGGAAAATTTTGATTTACTACTACGTCTCCCAACAATCTTCCACCTGGTTGCGATGGGTCAGCACATAGGAGCATCCCCGAACACGGCCTGGACCCTACCCACCATTAGATTCCCTCCGATCTACCCGACGCGCACATCTCCCCCCTCCAAGTGACCGCGACAGCGACGTACGCGGAGGGGAGGCACACCGCAGAGCCCCAAGATAGGCATCTACGCGTGCCACATCACTTTCACACATGCATCACGACCCGACGTGGTGTTTCGTTGGCATAGCTACACCCAGGAGACCACCATGAAGCTCCGTTAGACCAGGAAATCTAGCCCTTTAACTTTTGCCGGACGGGCTTTGACCAGTGGACTCCTCCACCTGGTTGCGATGGACGGACCGTCGCCGAACACGGCCTGGACCCAACCCACCACTAGATTCCCTCCGGTTCTACCCGATTCGCACGTCTCCCCCCACCAAGTAACCGCGATAGCAACGTCTGCAGAGGGGGGCCACACCCCGGAGCCCCAAGACGGGCGTCTACGCGTGCCACATCACTTTCACACATACATGATGACCCGACGTGGTATTTCAGTGGCATAGCTACACCCGAGAGGCCACCACGAAGCTCCATTAGACTAGGAGATTTATCCCTTTGTCTTTTGCCGGACGGGCTTTGCCCAATGGACTCTTCCACCTGGTTGCGATGGGTTAGCACATAGGACCAACGCCGAACATGGCCTGGACCCAACCAACCACTAGATTCCCTCTGGTTCTACCGGACGCGCACCTCTCTCCCCTCGAGGTGACCGTGACAGCGACGTCTGCGGAGGGGGGCCACACCCAGAGCCCCAATACGGGTGTCTAGGCGTGCCGCATCACTTTCACACATGCATGATGACCCGACTTGGTGTTTCAGTGGCATAGCTACACCCGAGAGGCCACCACGAAGCTCCGTTAGACTAGGAGATCTAGCCCTTTGACTTTCGCCGGACGGGCTTTGACCAGTGGACTCTTCCACCTGGTTGCGATGGATCAGCACATAGGAGCATCACCGAACACGGCCTGGACCAAACCTACCACTAGATTCCCTCCGGTTCTACCCGACGCTTACGTCTCCCCCTCCAAGTGACCGCGACAAGGACGTCCATGCGGGTGGGGGGGCACCACGGAGCCCCAAGAAGGGCATCTACGCGTGCCACATCACTTTCACACATGCATCACGACCTGAAGCAGGGTTTCGGTGACATAGCTACACTCGGGAGGCCACCATGAAGCCCCATTAGACCAGGAGATCTAGCCCTTTGTCTTTCTCCGGACGGGCTTTAACCAGTGGACTCTTCCACCTGGTTGCGATGGGTCAGCCCATAGGAGCATCCCCGATGCGCACGTCTCCCCCTCCAAGTAAGCGCAATAGCAACGTCCGCGGAGGGGAGCCACACCCCGGATCCCCAAGACAGGCGTCTACGCGTGCCACATCACTTTCACGCATGCATCACAACCCGACGCGGTGTTTCGGTGGCATAGCTACAAACGGGAGGCCACCACGAAGCTCCGTTAGACTAGGAGATCTAGCCCTTTGACTTTCGCCGGACGGGCTTTGACCAGTGGACTCTTCCACCTGGTTGCGATGGATCAGCACATAGGAGCATCACCGAACATGGCCTGGACCAAATCTACCACTAGATTCCCTCCGGTTCTACCCGATGCTCACATCTCCCCCTCCAAGTGACCGCGACAAGGACGTCCACGCGGGTGGGGGGGCACACCATGGAGCCCCAAGAAGGGCATCTACGCGTGCCACATCACTTTCACACATGCATCACGACCTGAAGCAGTGTTTCGGTGACATAGATACACTCGGGAGGCCACCAAGAAGCCCCATTAGACCAGGAGATCTAGCCCTTTGTCTTTCCCCGGACGGGCTTTAACCAGTGGACTCTTCCACCTGGTTGCGATGGGTCAGCTCATAGGAGCATCCCCGAGCATGGCCTGGACCCAACCCACCACTAGATTCCCTCCGATTCTACCCGACGCGCAAGTCTCAACCCTCCAAGAAACTGCGACAGCGACATCCGCGGAGGGTGGCCACACCCCGAAGCCCCAAGACAGACATTTACGCGTGCCACATCACTTTCACACATGCATCACGACCCGATGGGGTGTTTCGCTGACATAGCTACAATAGGGAGGCCATGACGAAGCTCCGTTAGACCAGGAGATCTAGCCCTTTGACTTTCGCCGGACGGGCTTTGACCAGTGGGCTCTTCCACCTGGTTGCGATGGGTCAGCACATAGGAGCATCCCCAAACACGACCTGGACCCAACCCACCACTAGATTCCCTCCAGTTCTACCGACGCGCATGTCTCCCCCCTCCATGTGACCGCGACAGCGACGTCCGCGGAGGGGGGCCACACCCTGGAGCCCCAAGACGGGCATTTACACGTGCCACATCATTTTCACACATGTATCACGACCCGACGCGGTGTTTCGGTGGCATAGCTACAACAGGGAGGCCACCACGAAGCTCCGCTAGACCAGGAGATCTAGCCCTTTGAGTTTCGTCGGACGAGCTTTGACCAGTGGACTCTTCCACGTGGTTGCGATGGGTCAGCACATAGGAGCTTCCCCGAATACGGCCTGGACACAAACCATCACTAGATTCCCTCTGGTTCTACCCGACACGCACATCTCTCGCCTCCAAGTGACAGCGACAGCGACGTCTGCGGAGGGGGGACACACCCCGGAGCCCCAAGACGGGCGTCTACGCATGCCACATCACTTTCACACATGCATCAGGACCAGACGCAGTGTTTCGGTGGCGTAGCTACACCCGGGAGGCCACCACGAAGCTCCGTTAGACCAGGAGATCTAGCCTTTGACTTTCACCGGAAGAGCTTTAACGAGTGGACTCTTCCACCTGGTTGCGATGGGTCAGATCAGAGGAGCATCCCCGAACACGGCATGGACCCAACCCAACAATAGATTCCTTCCGGTTCAACCCGACGCGCATGTCTCCCCCTCCATGTGACCGGGACAGCGACGTCCGTGGAGGGGGGCCACACCTCGGATCCCCAAGACGTGCGTCTATGCATGCCACATCACATTCACACATGCATCACAACCCGACCGGGTGTCTCGGTGGCATAGCTACACCCGGGAGGCCACCACGAAGCTCCGTTAGACCAGGGCATCTAGCCCTTTGACTTTCGTCGGACGGGCTTTGACCAATGGACTCTTCCACCTGGTTGCGGTCGGTCAGCACATAGGAGCATACCCGAGCACGGCCTGGACCCAACCCACCACTAGATTCCCTCCGGCTCTACCCGACGCGCACGTCTCAACCCTCCAAGTGACCGCGACAGCGACGTCCGCGGAGGGGGGCCACACCCCGAAGCCCAAAGACGGGCATTTATGCGTGCCACATCATTTTCACACATGCATCACGACCCGACGCGGTGTTTCGGTGGCATAGCTACAACAGGGAGGCCACCACGAAGCTCCGTTAGACCAGGAGTTCTAGCCCTTTGAGTTTCGTCGGACGAGGTTTGACCAGTGGACTCTTCCACCTGGTTGTGATGAGTCAGCACAGCTTCCCCGAACACGGCCTGGACACAACCCACCACTAGACTCCCTCCGGTTCTACCCGACGCGCACGTCTCCCCCCTTCATGTGACCGCGATAGCGACGTCCGCGGAGGGGGGACACACCCCGGAGCCCCAAGACGAGCGTCTACGCGTGCCACATCACTTTCACACATGCATCACGACCCGAAGTGGTGTTTCGGTGGCATTGCTACACCCGGGAGGCCACAACGAAACTCCGTCAGACCAAGAGATCTAGCCCTTTCACGTTCACCGGACGGGCTTTCACTAGTGGACTCTTCCACCTGGTTGCGATGGGTCAGCACATAGGAGCATCCCCGAACACGGCCTGGACCCTACCCACCATATGATTCCCTCTGGTCTATCCGACGCGCACATCTCCCCCCTCCAAGTGACCGCGACAACGACGTACGCGGAGGGGAGGCACACCCCAGAGCCCCAAGATAGGCGTCTACGCATGCCACATCACTTTCACACAGGCATCACGACCCGACGTGGTGTTTCGTTGCAATAGCTACACCCGGGAGGCCACCATGAAGCTCCGTTAGACTAGGAGATCTAGCCCTTTAACTTTTGCCGGACGGGCTTTGACCAGTGGACTCTTCCACCTGGTTGCGATGGACGGACCGTCGCCGAACACGGCCTGGAGCCAACCCACCACTAGATTCCCTCCGGTTCTACCCGATTCGCACGTCTCCCCCCTCCAAGTGACCGCGATAGCAATGTTTGCAGAGGGGGGCCACACCCCGGAGCCCCAAGACGGGCGTCTACGCATGCCACATCACTTTCACACATACATGATGACCCGACGTGGTGTTTCAGTGGCATAGCTACAACCGAGAGGCCACCACGAAGCTCCGTTAGACTAGGAGATTTAGCCCTTTGTCTTTCGCCGGACATGCTTTGACTAGTGGACTCTTCCACCTGCTTGCGATGGGTCAGCACATAGGACCAACGCCGAACATGGCCTGGACCCAACCAACCACTAGATTCCCTCCGGTTCTACCCGACGCGCACCTCTCTCCCCTCCAGGTGACCGCGACAGCGATGTCTGCGGAGGGGGGCCACACCCCGGAGCCCCAATACGGGTGTCTAGGCGTGCCGCATCACTTTCACACATGCATGATGACCCGACTTGGTGTTTCAGTGGCATAGCTACACCCGAGAAGCCACCACGAAGCTCCGTTAGACTAGGAGATCTAGCCCTTTGACTTTCGCCGGACGGGCTTTGACCAGTGGACTCTTCCAGCTGGTTGCGATGGATCAGCACATAGGAGCAGCACCGAACACGGCCTGGACAAAACCTACCACTAGATTCCCTCCGGTTCTACCCGACGCTCACGTCTCCCCCTCCAAGTGACCGCGACAAGGACATCCATGCGGGTGGGGGGGCACACCACGGAGCCCCAAGAAGGGCATCTACGCGTGCCACATCACTTTCACACATGCATCACGACCTGAAGCAATGTTTCTGTGACATAGCTACACTCGGGAGGCCACCAAGAAGCCCCATTAGACCAGGAGATCTAGCCCTTTGTCTTTCGCCGGACGGGCTTTAACCAGTGGACTCTTCCACCTGGTTGCGATGGGTCAGCTCATAGGAGCATCCCCGATGCGCACGTATCCCCCCTCCAAGTGACCGCAATAGCGACGTCCGCGGAGGGGAGCCACACCCCGGAGCCCCAAGACAGGCGTCTGCGCGTGCCACATGACTTTCACACATGCATCACGACCCGAAGCGGTGTTACGGTGGCATAGCTACACCCGGGAGGCCGCCACGAAGCTCCGTTAGACCAGGAGATCTTGCCCTTTGACTTTCACCGGACTGGCTTTGACCAGTGGACTCTTCCACCTGGTTGCGATGAGTCAGCACACAGGAGCATCCCCGAACACGGCCTGGACCTAAACCACCACTAGATTACCTCCGGTACTACCCGACACGCACATCACCCCCCTCTAAGTGACCGCGACAGCGATGTCGCGAAGGGGGCCACACCCCGGAGCCCCAAGACAGGCGTCTACGCATACCACATCACATTCACACATGCATCAGAACCCGACCCGGTGTTTCGATGGCATAGCTACACCCGAGAGGCCACCAGGAAGCTCCGTTAGACCAGGACATCTAGCCCTTTGACTTTCGCCGGACGGGCTTTGACCAGTGGACTCTTCCTTCTGGTTGCGATGGGTCAGCACATAGGAGGAGCCCCGAACACGGCATGGACCCAACCCACCACTAGGTTCCCTCCGATTCTACCCGACACGCACGTCTCCCCCCTCCAAGTGACCGCGGCAGCGACGTCCGTGGAGGGGAGCCGCACCACGGAGCCCCAAGATGGGCGTCTACGTGTGCCACATCACTTTCACACATGCATCACGACCCGACGCGGTGTTTCGGTGGCATACCTACAACCGGGAGGCCACCACGAAGCTCCGTTAGACCAGGAGATCTAGCCCTTTGACTTTTGTCGGACTGACTTTGACCAGTTGACTCTTCCACATGGTTGCGATGGGTTAGCACATAGGAGCATCCCCGACCATGGCCTGGACCCGAACCACCACTAGATTCCCTCCGGTTCTACCCGACGCACACGTCTCCCCATCCAAGTAACCGCGATAGCGACGTCCGCGGAGGGGGGCCACACCCCGGAGCCCCAAGACGGGCGTCTATGCATGCCACATCACTTTCACACATCCATCCCGACCCGACGCGATGTTTCGGTGGCATAGTTACACCCGGGATACCACCACGAAGCTCCGTTAGACCAGGGGATCTAGCCCTTTGAATTTCGCCGGACGGGCTTTGATCAGTGGACTCTTCCACCTGGTTGCGATGGGTCAGCACATTGCAGGATCCCCGAACATGGCCTGGACCTAACCCACCACTAGATTCCCTCCGGTTCTACCCGATGCGCACGTCTCCCACCTCCAAGTGACCGTGACAAGGACATCCACGCGGGGGCGGGGGGGGGGGGGACACACCCCGGAGCACCAAGATGGGCGTCTACGCGTGCGACATCACTTTCACACATGCATCACAACCGGAAGCGGTGTTTCGGTGACATAGCTACACCCGAGAGGCCACCACGAAGCTTCATTAGACCAGGAGATCTAGCCCTTTGTCTTTCGTCGCACGGGCTTTAACTAGTGGACTCTTCCAGCTGGTTGCGATGAGTCAGCTCATAGGAGCATCCCCAAACATGGCATGTACCCAACCCACCAAAAGATTCCTTCCGGTTCTACCCGACGCGCACGTCTGCACCCTCCAAGTGACCACAACAGCAACGTCAGCGGAGGGGAGCCACACCTCGGAGCCCCAAGACAGGCGTCTACGCATGCCACATGACTTTCACACATGCACCACGACCCGAAGCGGTGTTTCGGTGGCATAGCTACACCCGGGAGGCCACCATGAAGCTCCGTTAGACCAGGAGATCTAGCCCTTTGACTTTTGCCAAACGGGCTTTGACCAGTGGACTCTTCCACCTGGTTTCGATGGGTCAGCACATAGGAGCATCCCCGAACACGGCCGGGACCCCAAGCACCAATAGATTCCCTCCAGTTGTACCCGACACGCACATCTCCCCCCTGCAAGTGACCGCGACAGCGACGTCCGCAGAGGGGGGCCACACCCCGGAGCTCCAAGATAGGCGTCTACGCGTGCCACATCACTTTCACACATGCATCACGACCCGACGCGGTGTTTCGATGGCATAGCTGCACCCGGGAGGCCACCACGAAGCTTCGTTACACCAGGAGATCTAGCCCTTTGACTTTCGCCGAACGGGCTTTGTCCAGTGGACTCTTCCAGCTGGTTGCGATGGGTCAGCACATACGAGGAGCCTCGAACACGGCCTGGACCCAACCCACCACTAGATTCCCTCCGGTTCTACCCGACACGCATGTCTCCCCCCTCCAAGTGACCGCGATAGCGACGGCCGCGGAGGGGGGCCACACCCCGGAGCCCAAGATGGCGTCTATGCATGCCACATCACCTTCACACATGCATCACAACCCGACCCGGTGTTTCGATGGCATAGCTACACTCAGGAGGCCATCACGAAGCTCCGTTAGACTAGGACATCTAGCCCTTTGACTTTCACTGGACGGGCTATGACCAATGGACTCTTCCACCTGGTTGCGATCGGTCAGCACATAGGAGCATCCCCGAGCATGGCTTGGACCCAACCCACCACTAGATTCCCTCCGGTTCTACCCGATGCGCACGTCTCAACCCTCCAAGCGACCGGGACAGCGACGTCCGCGGAGGGGGGCCACACCCCGAAGCCCCAAGATGGGCATTTACGCGTGCCACATCACTTTCACACATGCATCACGACCCGACGCGGTGTTTCGGTGGCATAGCTACAACAGGGAGGCCACCACGAAGCTCCGTTAGACCAGGAGATCTAGCCCTTTGAGTTTCGTCGGACGAGCTTTGACCAGTGGACTCTTCCACCTGGTTGGGACGAGTCAGCACACAGGAGCATCCCCGAACACGGCCTCGACCCAACCCACCACTAGACTCCCTCCGGTTCTACCCGACGCGCACGTCTCCCCCCTCCATGTAACCGCGACAGCGACGTCCGCGGAGGGGGGCCACACCTCGGAGCCCCAAGACAAGCGTCTACGTGTGCCACATCACTTTCACACATGCACCATGACCCGACGTGGTGTTTCGGTGGCATTACTACACCCGGGAGGTCACCACGAAACTCCGTCAGACCAAGAGATCTAGGCCTTTCACGTTCACCGGACGGGCTTTGACCAATAGACTCTTCCACCCGGTTGCAATGGGTCAACACATAGGAGCATCCCCGAACACGGCCTGGACCCAACCAACCACTAGATTCCCTCCGGTTCTACCCGACGCGCACGTCTCCCCCCTCCAAGTGACCGCGACAGCGACGTACGCGGAGGGGAGGCACAGCTCAGAGCCCCAAGATAGGCGTCTACACGTGCCACACCACTTTCACAGATGCGTCACGAACCGACATGGTGTTTCGGTGGCATAGCTACACCCGGGAGGCCACCATGAAGTTCTGTTAGACCAGGAGATCTAGCCCTTTAACTTTCACAAGATGGGCTTTGACTAGTGGACTCTTCCACCTGGTTGCGATGGACGGACCGTCGCCGAATACGGCCTGGACCCAACCCACCACTAGATTCCCTCCGGTTCTTCCGGATGCGCACGTCTCCCCCTCCAAGTGACCGCGACAGCGACGTCTGTAGAGGGGGGCCACACCCCGGAGCCCCAAGACGGGCGTCTACGCGTGCCACATCACTTTCAACCATCCATGATGACCCAACGTGGTGTTTTAGTGGCATAGCTACACCCGGGAGGCTACCCCGAAGCTCCGTTAGACCAGGAGATCTAGCCCTTTCACTTTCACCGGACTGGCTTTGACCAGTGGACTCTTCCACCTGGTTGCGATGGGTCAGCACATAGGAGCATCCCCGAACATGGCCTGGACCCAACCCACCAATAGATTCCCTCCGATTCTACCCGACACGCACGTCTCCCCCCTCCAAGTGACCGCAACAGCGACGTCCGCGGAGGGGAGCCACACCACGAAGCCCCAAGACGGGCGTCTACGCGGGCCACATCACTTTCACACAAGCATCACGACCCGACGAGGTGTTTCGGTGGCATAGCAACAACCGGGAGGCCACCACGAAGCTCCGTTAGACGAGGAGATCTAGCCCTATGACTTTTGCAGGACGGGCTTTGACCAATTGACTCTTCCACGTGGTTGCGATGGGTCAGCACATAGGAGCATCCTCGAACATGGCCTGGACCCGAACCACCACTAGATTCCCTCTGGTTCTACCCGACGCAAACGTCTCCCCCCTCCAAGTGACCGCAACAGCGACGTCCGCGGTGGGCGGCCACACCCCGGAGCCCCAAGAGAGGCGTCTACGCATGCCACATCACTTTCACACATGCATCAGGACCCGACGTGGTGTTTCGGTGGCATAGCTACACCCGGGAGGCCACCACGAAGCTTCGTTAGACCAGGAGATCTAGCCCTTTGACTTTCGTCGGACGGGCTTTGACCAGTGGACTCTTCCAGCTGGTTGCGATGGGTCAGCACATAGGAGGAGCCCCGAACACGGCCTAGACCCAACACACCACTAGATTCCCTCCGGTTCTACCCGACACGCACGTCTCCCCCCTCCAAGTGACCGCGACAGCGACGTCCGCGGAGGGGGGCCATAGCATGGAGCCCCAAGACGGGCGTCTACATGTGCCATGTCACATTGACACATGCATCACGACCCGAAACGGTGTTTCAGTGGCATAGCTACAACCGGGAGGCCACCACGAAGCTCCGTTAGACCAGGAGATCTAGCCCTTTGACTTTTGCCAGACGGGCTTTGACCAGTTGACTCTTCCACGTGGTTGCGATGGGTCAGCACATAGGAGCATCCCCGAACATGGCCTGGCCCCGAAGCACCACTAGATTCCCTCCGGTTCTACCCGACGCACACGTCTCCCCCTCCAAGTGACCGCGATAGCGACGTCCGCGGAGGGGGGCCACACCCTAGAGCCCCAAGACGGGCGTCTACGCATGCCACATCACTTTCACACATGCAACCCGACCCGACGCGGTGTTTCGGTGGCATAGTTACACCCGGGATGCCACTACAAAGCTCCGTTACACCAGGGGATCTGGCACTTTGAATTTTGCCGGACGGGCTTTGACCAGTGGACTCTTCCACCTGGATGCGATGGGTCGGAACATACGAGCATCCCCGAACACGGCCTGGACCCAACCCACCACTAGATTCCCTCCGGTTCTACCCGACACTCACGTCTCCCTCCTCCAAGTGATTACGACGGCAACGTTCGTGGAGGGGGGCACACCCCGGACACCAAGATGGGCGTCTACGCGTGCCATAGCACTTTCACACATGCATCATGACCGGATGCGGTGTTTCGGTGGCATATGTACACCCGGGTGGCCGCCACGAAGCTCCGTTAAACTAGGAGATCTACCCCTTTGACTTTCGCCGAACGGGCTTTGACCAGTGGACTCTTCCACCTAGATGCCATGGGTCAGCACATAGGAGCATCCCCGAACACGGCCTGGACCCAACCCACCAATAGATTCCCTCCGGTTCTACCCGACACGCACGTCTCCCCCCTCCAAGTGACCGCAATAGCAACGTCCGTGGACGGAAGGCACCCCCCGGAGCCCAGGACGGGCGTCTACACGTGCCACATCACTTTCACACATGCATCACGACCCGACGTAATGTTTCACTGGCATAGCTACACCCGGGAGGCCACCATGAAGCTTCGTTAGACCAGGAGATCTAGCCCTTTGACTTCCGCCAGATGGGCTTTGACCAGTGGACTCTTCCACCTGGATTGTGATGGGTCAGAACATAGGAGCATCCCCGAACATGGCCTGGACCAACCCACCACTAGATTCCCTCCGGTTCTAGCCAACGCGCACGTCTCCCCCCTTCAAGTGACCGCGATAGCGACGTCCGCGGAGGGGGGCGACACCCCGGAGCCCCAAGGCGAGTGTCTACGCGTGCCACATCAGTTTCACACATGCATCACGACCCGACGTGGTGTTTCGGTGGCATAGCTACACCTGGGAGGCCACCACGAAACTCCGTCAGACCAAGAGATCTAGCCCTGTCACGTTCAGCCGACGGGCTTTGACCAGTGGACTCTTCCACCTAGTTGCCATGGGTCAGCACATAGGAGCATCCCCAAACACGGCCTGGACCCAACCCACCACTAGATTCCCCCCGGTTCTACACGACGCGCATATCTCCACCCTCAAAGTGACCGCGACAGCGACGTACGCGGAGGGGAGCCACACCCCAGAGCCCCAAGATAGGCGTCTACGCATGCCACATCACTTTCACACATGCATCATGACCCGACATGGTGTTTCGGTGGCATAGCTACACCCGGGAGGCCATCATGAATCTCCGGTAGACCAGGAGATCTAGCCCTTTAACTTTCGCCGGACGGGCTTTGACCAGTGGACTCTTCCAGCTGGTTGCGATGGACGGACCGTCGCCGAACACGGCCTGGACCCAACCCACCAATAGATTCCCTCCGGTTCTACCCGATGCGCACGTCTCCCCCCTCCAAGTGACCGCGACAACAACGTCTGTAGAGGGGGGCCATACCCCGGATCCCCAAGACGGGCGTCTACGCATGCCACATCACTTTCACACATGCATGATGACCCGACGTGGTGTTTCAGTGGCATAGCTACACCCGAGAGGCCACCACGAAGCTCCGTTAGACTAGGAGATCTAGCCCTTTCACTTTCGCCGGACGGGCTTTGACCAGTGGACTCTTCCACCAGGTTGCGATGGGTAAGCACATAGGAGCATCACCGAACACGGCCTGGACCAAACCCACCACTAGATTCCCTCCGAATGTACCCAACTCGCACGTCTCCCCCCTCCAAGTGACCGCGACAAGGACGTCCACGCGGGTGGGGGGGGCACACCCCGGAGCCCCAAGAAGGGCATCTACGCATGCCACATCACTTTCACACATGCATCACGACCCGAAGCGGTGGTTCGGTGACATAGCTAAAACCGGGATGCCACCACAAAGCTCCATTAGACCAGGAGATCTAGCCCTTTGTCTTTCGTCAGACGGGCTTTAACTAGTGGACTCTTCCACCTGGTTGCATTGGCTCAGCACATAGGAGCATCCCCGAACATGGCCTGGACCCAACCCACCAATAGATTCCTTCCGGTTCTACCCGACGCGCAGATCTCCCCCCTCCAAGTGACCGCAACAGCGATGTCCGCGGAGGGGAGCCACACCCTGGAGCCCCAAGACAGGCGTCTAAGCGTGCCACATGACTTTCACACATGCATCACGACCCGAAGAGGTGTTTTGGTGGCATAGCTACAACCGGGAGGCCACCACGAAGCTCCGTTAGACCAGGAGATCTAGCCCTTTGACTTTCACCGGACTGGCTTTTACCAGTGGACTCTTCCACCTGGTTGCGATGGGTCAGCACATAGGAGCATCCCCGAACGTGGCCTGGACCGAAACCACCACTAGATTCCCTCTGGTTCTACCCGACACGCACATCTTCCCCCTACAAGTGACCGCGAGAGGGACGTTCGCGATGGGGGCCACACCCCGGAGCCCCAAGTCAGGCGTCTACGCATGCCATATCACTTTCACACATGCATCACGACCCGACATGATGTTTTGGTGGCATAACTACACCCGGGAGGCCACCACGAAGCTCCGTTAGACCAGGAGATCTAGCCCTTTGAATTTCGCCGGACGGGCTTTGACCAGTGGACTCTTCCAGCTGGTTGTGATGGGTCAGCACATAGGAGGACCCCCGAACACGGCCTGGACCAAACCCACCAATAGATTCCCTCCGGATTTACCCGACACGCACGTCTCCCCACTCCAAGTGACCGCGACAGCGACGTCCGCGGAGGGAGCCACACCATGGAGCCCCAAGACGGGCGTCTACGCGTGCCACATCACTTTGCCACATGCATCACGACCCGACGCGGTGTTTCGGTGGCATAGCTACAACCGCGAGGCCAGCACGAACCTCCGTTAGACCAGGAGATCTAGCCCTTTAACTTTTGCAAGACGGGCTTTGACCAGTTGACTCTTCCATGTGGTTGCGATGGGTCAGCACATAGGAGCATCTCCGAACATGGCCTGGACCCAAACCACCACTAGATTCCCTCCCGTTCTACCCGACGCACACGTCTCCCCCCTCCAAGTGACAGCGATAGCGACGTCCGCGGAGGGGGGCCACACCCCGGAGCCCCAAGACAGGCATCTACGCATGCCACATCACTTTCACACATGCATCACGACCCGACACGGTGTTTTGGTGGCATAGCAACACCCGGGAGACGACCACGAAGCTTCGTTAGACCAGGAGATCTAGCCCTTTGACTTTCGCCGGACGGGATTTGACAAGTGGGCTCTTCCACCTGGTTGCGATGGGTCACCACATAGGAGCATCCCCGAACACGGCCTGGACCCAACCCACCACTAGATTCCCTCCGGTTTTACCCGACGCGAACGTCTCCCCCTCCAAGTGACCGCGACAGCGACGTCCGCAGAGGGGGGGCACACCCCGGAGACCCAAGACAGGCGTCTACGCGTGCCACATCAATTTACACATGCATCACGACCCGGCGCGGTGTTTCGGTGGCATAGATACACCCGGGAGGCCACCACGAAGCTCCGTTAGACCAGGAGATCTAGCCCTTTGCCTTTCACCACACGGGCTTTGACCAACGGACTCTCCCACCTGGTTGCGATGGGTCAGCACATAGGAGCTTCCCCGAACACCGCCTGGTCCCAACCCACCACTAGATTCCCTCTGGTTCTACCCGACGCGCATGTCTCAACCCTCCAAGCGACCGCGACAGCGACATCCGCGGAGGGGGGCACACCCCAGAGCCTCAAGACGGGCGTTTAGGCGTGCCACATCACTTTCACACATGCATCACGACCCGACGCTGTGTATCGGTGGCATAGCTACACCCGGGAGGCCACCACGAAGCTCCGTTAGACCAGGAGATCTAGCCCTTTGACTTTTGCCGGACGGGCTTTGACCAGTGGACTCTTCCACCTGGTTGCGATGGGTCGACACATAGGAGCTTCCCCGAACACGGCCCGAAACCAAACAACCACAAGATTCCCTCCGGTTCAACCTGACGCGCATGTCTCCCCCCTCCAAGTGACCGCGACAACGACGTCCACGGAGGGGGGCCACACGCCGGGGCCCCAAGACGGTCGTCTATGCGTGCCATATCACTTTCACACATGCATCACGACCCGACGCGGTGTTTCGGTGGCATATGTACACCCGGGTGGCCACCGCAAAGCTCCGTTAGACCAGGAGATCTAGCCCTTTGACTTTAGCCGAACAGGCTTTGAGCAGTGGACTCTTCCACCTGGTTGCGATGCGTCAGCACATAGGAGCATCCCCGAACACGGCCTGGAACCAACCCACCAACAGATTTCCTCTGGTTCTACCCGACGCGCACGTCTCCCCCATCCAAATGACCGCAATTGCGACGTCCGCGGAGGGAGGCACACCCCAGAGCCCCAAGACGGGCATCTACGCGTGCCACATCACTTCCACACATGCATCACGACCCGATGCAGTGTTTCGGTGGCATAGCTACACCCGGGAGGCCACCACGAAGCTCCATTAGACTAGGAGATCTAGCCCTTTGACTTCTGCCAGACGGGCTTTGACCAGTGGACCCTTCCACCTGGTTGTGATGGGTCACCACATAGGAGCATCCCCGAACACGGCTTGTACCAACCCACCACTAGATTCCCTCTGGTTCTAGCCGACGCGCACGTCTCCCCCCTCCAAGTGACCGCGACAGCGATGTCCGCGGAGGGGGACCCCACCCCGGAGCCCGAAGACGGGCGTCTACGCATGCCACATCACTTTCACACATGCATCATGACCCGACGCAGTGTTTCGGTGGCATAGCTACACCCAGGAGGCCACCACGAAGCTCCGCTAGACCAGGAGATCTAGCCCTTTGACTTTCGCCGGACGGGCTTTACCAGTGGACTCTTCCACCTGGTTGCGATGGGTCGGCACATAGCAGCATCCCCGAACACGGCCTGGACCAAAAGCACCACTAGATTCCCTCTGGTTCTACCCGACGCGCATGTCTCCCCCCTCCAAGTGACCATGACAGCGACGTCCGCGGAGGGGGCTACACCCCAAAGCCCCAAGACGGGCATCTATGCGTGCCACATCACTTTCACACATGCATCACGACCCGACGTAGTGTTTCGATGGCATAGTTACACCCGGGAGGCCACCACGAAGCTCCGTTAGACCAGGGGATCTAGCACTTTGACTTTTAATGGACGGGCTTTGACAAGTGGACTCTTCCACCTGGTTGCGATGGGTCTGCACAAAGGAGCATCCCCGAACACGGCCTGGACCTAACCCACCACTAGATTCCCTCCAGTTCTACCCGACACGCACGTCTCCCTCCTCCGAGTGACGGCGACAGCGACGTCCGCGGAGAGGGGCCACACCCCGGAGCCCCATGACGGGCATCTATGCGTGCCACATCACTTTCACACATGTATCACGACCCTACATAGTTGTTCGGTGGCATAGCAACACCCGGGAGGTCACTACGAAGCTCCGTTAGTCGAGGAGATCTAGCCCTTTGACTTTCGCCGGATGGGCTTTGACCAGTGGACTCTTCCACCTAGTTGTGATGGGTCAACACATAGGAGCATCCCCGAATATGGCTTGGACCCAACCCACCACTAGATTCCCTCTAGTTCTACCTGACGCGCACGTCTCCCCCTCCAAGTGACTGCGACAGCGACGTCCGCGGAGGGAGTCCCCACCCCGGAGCCCCAAGACGGGCGTCAATGCATGACACAAATACTTTCACACATGCATCATGACCCGACGCAGTGTTTCGGTTGCATAGCTACACCCGGGAGGTCACTACGAAGCTCCGTTAGTCGAGGAGATCTAGCCCTCTGCCTTTCGCCGGACGGGCTTTACCAGTGGACTCTTCCACCTGGTTGCGATGGGTCGGCACATAGCAGCACCCCCGAACACGGCCTGGACCAAAACCACCACTAGATTCCCTCCGGTTCTACCCGACGCGCACATCTCCCCCCTCCAAGTGACCACGACAGCGACGTCCGCGGAGGGGGGCTACACCCCATAGCCCCAAGACGGGCATCTACGCGTGCCACATCACTTTCACACTTGCATCACGACCCGACGTAGTGTTTCGGTGGCATAGTTACACCCGGGAGGCCACCACGAAGCTCCGTTAGACCAGGGGATCTAGCCCTTTGACTTTCACCGGACGGGCTTTGACCAGTGGACTCTTCCACCTAGTTGCGATGGGTCTGCACAAAGGAGCATCCCGGAACATGGCCTGACCCAACCCACCACTAGATTCCCTCCGGTTCTACCCAGCACGCACGTCTCCCTCCTCCGAGTGACCGCGACAGCGACGTACGCGGAGGGGGGCCACAGCCCGGAGCCCCAGGACGTGCATCTATGCGTGCCACGTCACTTTCACACATGTATCACGACCCGACGTAGTGTTTCGGCGGCATAGCAACACCCGGGAGGCCACCACGAAGCTCCGTTAGTCTAGGAGATCTAGCCCTTTGACTTTCGCCGGATGGGCTTTGACCAACGGACTCTTCGACCTGGTTGCGATGGGTCACCACATAGGAGCATCCCCGAACACGGCCTGGACCCAACCCACCACTAGATTCCCTCCGGTTCTACCCGACGCGCATGTCTCCCCCCTCCAAGTGACCGCGACAGCGACGTCCGCGGAGGGGGGCCCCACCCCGGAGCCCCAAGACGGGCGTCTACGCATGCCACATCACTTTCACACATGCATCATGACCCAACGTAGTGATTTGGTGGCATAGCTACACCCGGGAGGCCACCACGAAGCTCCGCTAGACCAGGAGATCGAGCCCTTTGACTTTCGCCGGACGGGCTTTACCAGCAGACTCTTCCACCTGGTTGGGTTGGGTCGGCACATAGGAGCACCCCCGAACACAGCCTGGACCAAAACCACCACTAGATTCCCTCCGGTTCTACCTGACGCGCACGTCTCCCCCGTCCAAGTGACCACGATAGCGACGTCCGCGAAGGGGGGCTACACCCCAGAGCCCTAAGACAGGCATCTACGCGTGCGACAACACTTTCACACATGCATCACGACTCGACGTAGTGTTTCGGTGGCATAGTTACACCCAGGAGGCCACCACGAAGCTCCGTTAGACGAGGGTATCTAGCCCTTTGACTTTCACCGGACGGGTTTTGACCAGTGGACTCTTCCACCTGGTTGCGATGGGTCTGCGCAAAGAAGCTTCCCGGAACATGGCCTGGACCTAACCCACCACTAGATTCCCTCCGGTTCTACCCGACACGCACGTCTCCCTCCTCCGAGTGATGGCGAGAGCGACGTCCGCGGAGAGCGGCCACACCCCGGAGCCCCATGACGGGCATCTATGCGTGCCACATCACTTTCACACACGTATCACGACCCTACATCGTGTTTCGGTGGCATAGCAACACCCGGGAGGCCACTACGAAGCTCCGTTAGTCTAGGAGATCTAGCCCTTTGACTTTCGCCCGATGGGCTTTGACCAGTGGACTCTTCCACGTAGTTGTGATGGGTCAGCACATAGGAGCTTCCCCGAACATGGCTTGGACCCAACCCACCAGTAGATTCCCTCTAGTTCTACCCGACGCGCACGTCTCCCCCTCCAAGTGACTGCGACAGCAACGTCCGCGGCAGGAGTCCCCACCCCGGAGCCCCAAAACGGGCATCTATGCATGCCACATCACTTTCACACATGCATCATGACCCGACGCAGTGTTTCGGTTGCATAGCTACACCCGGGAGGCCACCACGAAGCTCCGCTAGACCAGGAGATCTAGCCCTTTGACTTTTGCCGGACGGGCTTTGACCAGTGGACTCTTCCACCTGGTTGCGATGGGTCAGCACATAGTAGCATCCCCGAACACGGCCTGGACCAAAACCACCACTAGATTCCCTCCGGTTCTACCCGACGCACAAGTCTCCCCCCTCCAAGTGACCACGACAGGGACGTCCGCGGAGGGGGGCTACACCCCATAGCCCCAAGACGGGCATCTACGCGTGCCACATCACTTTCACACTTGCATCACGACCCGATGTAGTGTTTCGATGGCATAGTTACACCCGGGAGGCCACCACGAAGCTCCGTTAGACCAGGGGATCTAGCCCTTTGACTTTCACCGGACGGGCTTTGACCAGTGGACTCTTCCACCTAGTTGCGATGGGTCTGCACAAAGGAGCATCCCGGAACATGGCCTGACCCAACCCACCACTAGATTCCCTCCGGTTCTACCCAGCACGCACGTCTCCCTCCTCCGAGTGACCGCGACAGCGACGTACGCGGAGGGGGGCCACAGCCCGGAGCCCCAGGACGTGCATCTATGCGTGCCACGTCACTTTCACACATGTATCACGACCCGACGTAGTGTTTCGGCGGCATAGCAACACCCGGGAGGCCACCACGAAGCTCCGTTAGTCTAGGAGATCTAGCCCTTTGACTTTCGCCGGATGGGCTTTGACCAACGGACTCTTCGACCTGGTTGCGATGGGTCACCACATAGGAGCATCCCCGAACACGGCCTGGACCCAACCCACCACTAGATTCCCTCCGGTTCTACCCGACGCGCATGTCTCCCCCCTCCAAGTGACCGCGACAGCGACGTCCGCGGAGGGGGGCCCCACCCCGGAGCCCCAAGACGGGCGTCTACGCATGCCACATCACTTTCACACATGCATCATGACCCAACGTAGTGATTTGGTGGCATAGCTACACCCGGGAGGCCACCACGAAGCTCCGCTAGACCAGGAGATCGAGCCCTTTGACTTTCGCCGGACGGGCTTTACCAGCAGACTCTTCCACCTGGTTGGGTTGGGTCGGCACATAGGAGCACCCCCGAACACAGCCTGGACCAAAACCACCACTAGATTCCCTCCGGTTCTACCTGACGCGCACGTCTCCCCCGTCCAAGTGACCACGATAGCGACGTCCGCGAAGGGGGGCTACACCCCAGAGCCCTAAGACAGGCATCTACGCGTGCGACAACACTTTCACACATGCATCACGACTCGACGTAGTGTTTCGGTGGCATAGTTACACCCAGGAGGCCACCACGAAGCTCCGTTAGACGAGGGTATCTAGCCCTTTGACTTTCACCGGACGGGTTTTGACCAGTGGACTCTTCCACCTGGTTGCGATGGGTCTGCGCAAAGAAGCTTCCCGGAACATGGCCTGGACCTAACCCACCACTAGATTCCCTCCGGTTCTACCCGACACGCACGTCTCCCTCCTCCGAGTGATGGCGAGAGCGACGTCCGCGGAGAGCGGCCACACCCCGGAGCCCCATGACGGGCATCTATGCGTGCCACATCACTTTCACACACGTATCACGACCCTACATCGTGTTTCGGTGGCATAGCAACACCCGGGAGGCCACTACGAAGCTCCGTTAGTCTAGGAGATCTAGCCCTTTGACTTTCGCCCGATGGGCTTTGACCAGTGGACTCTTCCACGTAGTTGTGATGGGTCAGCACATAGGAGCTTCCCCGAACATGGCTTGGACCCAACCCACCAGTAGATTCCCTCTAGTTCTACCCGACGCGCACGTCTCCCCCTCCAAGTGACTGCGACAGCAACGTCCGCGGCAGGAGTCCCCACCCCGGAGCCCCAAAACGGGCATCTATGCATGCCACATCACTTTCACACATGCATCATGACCCGACGCAGTGTTTCGGTTGCATAGCTACACCCGGGAGGCCACCACGAAGCTCCGCTAGACCAGGAGATCTAGCCCTTTGCCTTTCGCCAAACGGGCTTTACCAGTGGACCCTTCCACCTGGTTGCGATGGGTCAGCACATAGTAGCATCCCCGAACACGGCCTGGACCAAAACCACCACTAGATTCCCTCCGGTTCTACCCGACGCACAAGTCTCCCCCCTCCAAGTGACCACGACAGGGACGTCCGCGGAGGGGGGCTACACCCCATAGCCCCAAGACGGGCATCTACGCGTGCCACATCACTTTCACACTTGCATCACGACCCGATGTAGTGTTTCGATGGCATAGTTACACCCGGGAGGCCACCACGAAGCTCCGTTAGACCAGGGGATCTAGCCCTTTGACTTTCAGCGGACGGGCTTTGACTAGTGGACTCTTCCACCTGGTTGCGATGGGTCTGCACAAAGGAGCATCCCGGAACATGGCCTGACCCAACCCACCACTAGATTCCCTCCGGTTCTACCCGACACGCACGTCTCCCTCCTTCGAGTGACCGCGACAGCGACGTACGCGGAGGGGGGCCACACCCCGGAGCCCCAGGACGTGCATCTATGCGTGCCACATCACTTTCACCCATCTATCACAACCCGACGTAGTGTTTCGGTGGCATAGCAACACCCGGGAGGCTACCATGAAGCTCCGTTAGTCTAGGAGATCTAGCCCTTTGACTTTCGCCGGATGGGCTTTGACCAATGGACTCTTCCACCTGGTTGCGATGGGTCACCACATAGGAGCATCCCCGAACACGGCCTGGACCCAACGCACCACTAGATTCCCTCCGATTCTACCCGACGCACACGTCTCCCCCCTCCAAGTGACCGCGACAGCGACGTCCGCGGAGGGGGGCACACCTGGAGCCCCAAGACGGGAGTCTACGCATGCCACATCACTTTCACACATGCATCTTCAACTGACAAAGTGTTTCGGCGGCATAGCTACACCTAGGAGGCCACCACGAAGCTCCGCTAGACCAGGAGATCTAGCCCTTTGACTTTCGCCGGACGGGCTTTACCAGCGGACTCTTCCACCTGGTTGCGTTGGGTCGGCACATAGTAGCACCCCCGAACACGGCCTGGACCAAAACCACCACTAGATTCCCTCCGGTTCTACCCGACGTGCATGTCTCCCCCGTCCATGTGACCGCGGTAGCGACGTCCACGAAGGGGGGCTACACCCCAGAGCCCCAAGACGGGCATCTACGCGTGCGACATCACTTTCACACATGCATCACGACCCGACGTAGTGTTGCGATGGCATAGTTACACCCGGGAGGCCACCACGAAGCTCCGTTAGACCAGGGGATCTAGCCCTTTGACATTTACCAGACGGGCTTTGACCAGGGGACTCGTCCACCTGGTAGCGATGGGTCAGCACAAATGAGCATCCCCGAACATGGCCTGGACCCAACCCACCACTAGATTCCCTCCGGTTCTCCCCGACACGCACGTCTCCCTCCTCCAAGTGACCGCGACAGCGACGTCTGCGGAGGGGGGCCACACCCCGGAGCCCCAAGACGGGCATCTACGCGTGCCACATCACTGTCACACATGCATCACGACCAGACGTAGTGTTTCGGTGGCATAGCTACACCCGGGAGGCCACCACGAAGCTCCGTTAGTCTAGGAGATCTAGCCCTTTGACTTTCGCCGGACGGGCTTTACTAGTGGACTCTTCCACTTGGTTGCGATGGGTCGGCACATAGGAGCATCCCCCAGCACGGCCTGGACCGAAACCACAACTAGATTCCCTCCGGTTCTAGCCGACGCGCATGTCTCCCCCCTCAAGTGACCACGACAGCGACGTCCGCGGAGGGGGACCCAACCCAGGAGACCCAAGACGGGCATCTACGCATGCCACAACACTTTCACACATGCATCATGACCCGACGCAGTGTTTCAGTCGCATAGCTACACCCGGGAGGCCACCACGAAGCTCCGCTAGACCAGGAGATCTAGACCTTTGACCTTGACCGGACGGGCTATACCAGCGGACTCTTCCACCTGGTTGCGTTGGGTCGGCACATAGGAGCATCCCCGAAACGGCCTGGACCAAAAGCACCACTAGATTCCCTCCGGTACTACCCGACGTGCACGTCTCCCCCCTCCAAGTGACGACGATAGCGACGTCCGCGGAGGGGGGGTACACCCCAGAGCCCCAAGACGGGCATCTACGCGTGCAACATCACTTTCACACATGCATCACGACCCGACGTAGTGTTTCAGTTGCATAGTTACACCCGGGAGGCCACCACGAAGCTCCGTTAGCCCAGGGGATCTAGCCCTTTGACTTTCACCGGACGGGGTTTTGACCAGTCGACTCATCCACCTGGTAGTGATGGGTCAGCACAAAGGAGCATCCCCGAACATGGCTTGGACCCAACTCACCACTAGATTCCCTCCGGTTCTACCGGATACGCACGTCTCCCTCCTCCAAGTGACCACGACAGCGACGTCCGCGGAGGGGGGCCACACCCCGGAGCCCCAAGACGGGCATCTACGCGTGCCACATCGCTTTCACTTATGCATCACAAACCAACGTAGTGTTTCGGTGGCATAGCTACACCCGGGAGGCCACCACGAAGCTCCGTTAGTCTAGGAGATCTAGCCCTTTGACTTTCGCCGGATGGGCTTTGACGAGTGGACTCTTCCACATGGTTGCGATGAGTCACCACATAGGAGCATCTCCCAACACAGCCGGTTTTCCTGACGCGCACGTCTCCTCTTCCAAGTGACCGCGACAGCGACGTCCGCAGAGGGGGGGGCACACCCCGAAGCCCCAAAACGGGCGTCTATGCGTGCCACATCAATTTCACACATGCATCACGACCCGACGCAGTGTTTCGATGGCATAGCTACACCCGGGAGGCCACCACGAAGCACCGTTAGACCAGGACATCTAACCCTTTGACTTTCACCGGACAGGATTTGACCAACGGACTCTCCCACCTGGTTGCGATGGGTCAGCACATAGGAGCATCCCCGAACACGGCCTGGAACAAACCGCCATTACATTCCCTCTGGTTCTACCCGACGCACACGTCTCAACCCTCCAAGTGACCGCGACAGCGACGTCCGCGGAGGAGGGCACACCTCGGAGCCTCAAGACGGCCGTTTACACGTGCCACATCACTTTCACACATGCATCACGACCCGACGCGGTGTTTCGGTGGCATAGCTACAACTGGGAGGCTACCACGAAGCTCCGTTAGACCAGGAGGTGTAGCCCTTGGACTTTCGTCGGACGGGATTTGACCAGTGGACTCTTCCACCTGGTTGCGATGGGTCAGCACATAGGAGCATCCCCGAACACGGCCTGGACCCAACCCACCAATAGATTCCCTTCGGTTCTACCCGACGCGCACGTCTCCCCCCTCCAAGTGACCGCGACAGCGACGTCCGCGGAGGGGGGCACACCTGGAGCCCCAAGACGGGAGTCTACGCATGCCACATCACTTTCACATATGCATCACGAACCGACGCAGTGTTTCGGTGGCATAGCTACACCCGGGAGGCCACCAGGAAGCTCCGTTAGACCAGGAGATATAGCCCTTTGACTTTTGCCGGATGGGCTTTCACGAGTGGACTCTTCCACCTGGTTGCGATGGGTCAGCACATAGGAGAATCCCCGAACACGGCCTGGACCCAACCCACCACTAGATTCCCTCCGGTTCTAGCCGACGCGCATGTCTCCCCCTTCGAAGTGACCGCGACAGCGACGTCCGCGGAGGAGGGCCACACCCCGGGGTCTCAAGACGGGCGTTTACGCGTGCCACATCACTTTCACACATGCATCACGACCCGACGCGGTGTTTCGGTGGCATGGCTACAACCGGGAGGCCACCGCGAAGCTTCTTTAGACTAGGAGATCTAGCCCTTTGACTTTCCCCAGACAGGCTTTGACCGGTGGACTCTTCCACCTCGTTGCGATGGGTCAGCACATAGGAGCATCCCCGAACACGGCCTGGACCCAACCCACAACTAGATTCCCTCCGGTTCTACCCGACGTGCACGTCTCCCCCTCCAAGTGACCGCGACAGCGACGTATGCGGAGGGGGGCACACCCCGGAGCCCTAAGACGGGCATCTATGCGTGCCACATCACTTTCACACATGCATCACGACCCGACGCAGTGTTTCGGTGGCATAGATACATCCGGGAAGCCACCACGAAGCTCCATTAGACCTGGACATTTAGCCCTTTGAGTTTCGCCGGACGGGCTTTGACCAATGGACTCTTCCACCTGGTTGCGATGGGTCTGCACAACGGAGCATCCCGGAACATGGCCTGGACCCAACCCACCACTAGATTCCCTCCGGTTCTACCCGACACGCACGTCTCCCTCTTCCGAGTGAGCGCGACAGCGACGTACGCGGAGGGGGGCCACACCCCGGAGCCCCAGGACGTGCATCTATGCATGCCACATCACTATCACACATATATCACGACCCGACGTAGTGTTTCGGTGGCATAGCAACACCCGGGAGGCCACCACAAAGCTCCGTTAGTCTAGGAGATCAAGCCCATTGACTTTCGCCAGATGGGCTTTGACCAATGGACTCTTCCACCTGGTTGCGATGGGTCACCACATAGGAGCATCCCCGAACACGGCCTGGACCCAACCCACCACTAGATTCCCTCCGATTCTACCCGACGCGCACGTCTCCCCCCTCCAAGTGACCGCGACAACGACGTCCATGGTGGGGGACCCCACCCTGGAGCCCCAAGACGGGCGTCTACGCATGCCACATCACTTTCACACATGCATCTTCACCTGACACAGTGTTTCGGTGGCATATCTACACCCGAGAGGCCACCACGAAGCTCCGCTAGACCAGGAGATCTAGCCCTTTGACTTTCGCCGGACGGGCTTTACCAGTGGACTCTTCCACCTGGTTGCGATGGGTCGGCAAATAGGAGCATCCCCGAACACGGCATGGACCAAAACCACCACTAGATTCCCTCCGGTTCTAGCTGACGCGCACGTCTCGCCCCTCAATTGACCACGACAACGACATCCGTGGAGGGGGCCGCAACCCCGGAGCCCCAAGACGGGCGTCTACGCATGCCACATCACTTTCACACATGCATCATGACCCGACGTAGTGTTTCGGTGGCATAGCTACACCCGGGAGGACACCACGAAGCTCCGCTAGACCAGGAGATCTAGCCCTTTGACTTTCGCCGGACGGGCTTTACCAGCGGACTCTTCCACCTGGTTGCGTTGGGTCGGCACATAGGAGCACCCCCGAACACGGCCTGGACCAAAACCACCACTAGATTCCCTCCGGTTCTATCCGACGTGCATGTCTCCCCCGTCCAAGTGACCACGATAGCGACGTCCGCGAAGGGGGTCTACACCCCAGAGCCCCAAGACGGGCATCTACGCGTGCGACATCACTTCCACACATGCATCACGACCTGACGTAGTGTTTCAGTGGCAAAGTTGCACCCGGGAGGCCACCACGAACCTCCGTTAGACCAGGGGATCTAGCCCTTTGACCTTGACCGAACGGGCTTTACCAGCGGACTCTTCCACCTGGTTGCGTTGGGTCAGCACAAATGAGCATCCCCGAACACGGCCTGGACCAAAACCACCACTAGATTCCCTCCGGTACTACCCGACGCGCACGTCTCCCCCCTCCAAGTGACCACGATAGCGACGTCTGCGGAGGGGGGCCACACCCCGGAGCTCCAAGACGGGCATCTAGGCGTGCCACATCACTTTCACACATGCATCACGACCTGATGTGGTGTTTCGGTGGCATAGCTACACCTGGGAGGCCACCAAGAAGCTCCGTTAGTCTAGGAGATCTAGCCCTTTGACTTTCGCCGGACGGGCTTTACTAGTGGACTCTTCCACTTGGTTGCGATGGGTCGGCACATAGGAGCATCCCCCAACACGGCCTGGACCGAAACCACAACTAGATTCCCTCCGGTTCTAGCCGATGCGCATGTCTCCCCCCTCAAGTGACCACGACAGCGACGTCCGCGGAGGGGGACCCAACCCAGGAGACCCAAGACGGGCGTCTACGCATGCCACATCACTTTCACACATGCATCATGACCCGACGCAGTGTTTCGGTGGCATAGCTACACCCGGGAGGCCACCACGAAGCTCCGCTAGACCAGGAGATCTAGACCTTTGACCTTGACCGGACGGGCTTTACCAGCGGACTCTTCCACCTGGTTGCGTTGGGTCGGCACAGAGGAGCATCCCCGAACACGGCCTGGACCAAAACCACCACTAGATTCCCTCCGGTACTACCCGACGCGCACGTCTCCCCCCTCCAAGTGACCACGATAGCGACGTCCGCGGAGGGGGGCTACACCCCAGAGCCCCAAGACGGGCATCTACGCGTGCGACATCACTTTCACACATGCATCACGACCCGACGTAGTGTTTCGGTTGCATAGTTACACCCGGGAGGCCACCACGAAGCTCTGTTAGACCAGGGGATCTAGCCGTTTGACTTTCACCGGACGGGCTTTGACCAGTGGACTCATCCACCTGGTAGTGATGGGTCAGCACAAAGGAGCATCCCCGAACATGGCCTGGACCCAACTCACCAGTAGATTCCCTCCGGTTCTACCGGACACGCACGTCTCCCTCCTCCAAGTGACCGCGACAGCGACGTCCGCGGAGGGGGGCCACACCCCGGAGTCCCAAGACGGGCATCTACGCGTGCCACATCACTTTCACTTATGCATCACGACCCGACATAGTGTTTCGGTGGCATAGCTACACCCGGGAGGCCACCAGGAAGCTCCGTTAGTCTAGGAGATCCAGTCCTTTGACTTTCGCCGGATGGGCTTTGACGAGTGGACTCTTCCACATGGTTGCGATGGGTCACCACATAGGAGCATCTCCCAACACGGCCGGTTTTCCTGACGCGCGTGTCTCCTCCTCCAAGTGACTGCGACAGCGACGATCACAGAGGGGGGCACACCCCGGAGCCCCAAAATGGGCGTCTACGCGTGCCACATCAATTTCACACATGCATCACGACACGACGCAGTTTTTCGATGGCATAGCTACACCCGGGAGGCCACCACGAAGCACCGTTAGACCAGGACATCTAGCCCTTTGACTTTCACCGGACGGGATTTGACCAACGGATCTCCCACCTGGTTGCGATGGGTCAGTGTTGGGAGACGTAGTAGTAAATCAAAATTTTCCTACGTGTCACCAAGATCTATCTATGGAGAAACCAGCAAACGAGTGGGGAGAGATTGGATCTTCATACCTTTGAAGATCGCTAAGCGGAAGCGTTACAAGAACGCGGTTGATGGAGTCGTACTCGCAGCGATTCAGATCGCGGTAGATCCGATCAAGTGCCGAACGGACGGCACCTCCGCGTTCAACACACGTGCAGCCCGGTGACGTCTCCTACGCCTTGATCCAGCAAGGAGGAAGGAGAGGTTGGGGAAGAGCTCCAGCAGCAGCACGACGGCGTGGTGGTGGTGGAGTAGCAAGGTATCCCGGCAGGGCTTCGCCTAAGCACTGCGGAGGAGGAAGAAGCAGAATAGGGCTGCAGCGAGAGAGAAAGAGTTCGTCGTCTCAAACCTGCCCAAACCCTTGCATATATATAGGAGGAAGGAGAGGGAGGGCTGGCTTCGCCCCTCCTCCAAGGAGGAGGGATTCGGCCGAAGTGGGGGGAGAGTCCTCCTCCCACACGGGAGGTGGATCTCCCCCTTTTAAATCCCTTTTGCCTCTATCTCCAGATCCCTGGCGCATAGGCCCTTTCTAGAAGGTATTGGCTGGCCCAATATGGGCTGGCACACCTCCTCTAAGGGCCCATGAGGTCCTTTGGTCGTCACCCCCTCCCGGGGGTCCTCCGGCACCCTCCCGGCACTCCCGGTACAATACCAATGAGCCCGAAAACTTTCCGGTGACCAAAACTGGACTTCCTATATATCAATCTTTACCTCCGGACCATTCTGGAGCTCCTCGTGACGTCCGGGATCTCATCCGGGACTCCGAACAACCTTCGGTAATCACGTATACCTTTTCCCTATAACCCTAGCGTCATCGAACCTTAAGTGTGTAGACCCTACGGGTTCGGGAGACACGTAGACATGACCGAGACACCTCTCCGGCCAATAACCAACAGCGGGATCTGGATACCCATGTTGGCTCCCACGTACTCCACGATGATCTCATCGGATGAACCACGATGTCAGGGATTCAATCAATCCCGTATACAATTCCCTTTGTCTATCGGTATGGTACTTGCCCGAGATTCGATCGTCGGTATCTGCATACCTTGTTCAATCTCGTTACTGGCAAGTCTCTTTACTCGTTCCGTAATACATCATCCTGTGACTAACTCCTTAGTCACATTGACCTCATAATGATGATGTCTTACCGAGTGGGCCCAGAGATACCTCTCCGTCACACGGAGTGACAAATCCCAGTCTCGATTCGTGTCAACCCAACAGACACTTTCGGAGATACCCGTAGCGTACCTTTATAGCCACCCAGTTTCGTTGTGACGTTTGGCACACCCAAAGCATTCCTACGGTATCCGGGAGTTACACAATCTCATGGTCTAACGAAATGATACTTGACATTGAAAAGCTTTAGCAAACGAACTACACGATCTTGTGCTATGCTTAGGATTGAGTCTTGTCCATCACATCATTCTCCTAATGATGTGATCCCGTTATCAACGACATCCAATGTCCATGGTCATGAAACCGAGACCATCTATTGATCCACGAGCTAGCCAACTAGAGGCTCACTAGGGACACGTTGTGGTCTATGTATTCACACATGTATTACGGTTTCCGGTTAACACAATTATAGCATGAATAATAGACAATTATCATGAACTAGGAAATACAATAATAACCATTTTATTATTGCCTCTAGGGCATATTTCCAACAGTCTCCCACTTGCACTAGAGTCAATAATCTAGTTACATTGTGATGAATCGAACACCCATAGCATTCTGGTGTTGATCATGTTTTGCTCGTGAGAGAGGTTTAGTCAACGGATCTGCGACATTCAGATCCGTATGCACTTTACAAATGTCTATGTCTCCCTCCTGAATGTAATCACGGATGGAGTTGAAGCGGCGCTTGATGTGTCTTGTCTTCTTGTGAAACCTGGGCTCCTTCGCAAGGGCAATAGCTCCAGTGTTGTCACAGAGTAGAGTCATCGGGCCCGATGCATTCGGAATCACTCCTAGGTCGGTGATGAACTCCTTCATCCAGACTCCCTCCTTTGCTGCTTCCGAAGCAGCTATGTACTCCGCTTCACATGTAGATGCTGCCACGGCGCTTTGCTTGCTGCTGCTCCAGCTCACTGCCCCTCTATTCAAAATATACACGTATCTGGTTTGCGACTTGGAGTCGTCCGGATCTGTGTCGAAGCTAGCATCGACGTAACCCTTTACGAGAAACATGTCCTTTGTCCTTTTCAGGTACTTCAGGATATTCTTGACCGCTGTCCAGTGTTCCGCTCCGGGATCACTTTGGTACCTCCCTACCAAACTTATGGCAAGGTTCACATCAGGTCTGGTACACAGCATGGCATACATGATAGAGCCTATGGCTGAAGCATAGGGGATGGCACTCATCTCTTCTCTATCCTTTGCCGTGGTCGGGCATTGAGTCGTACTCAATCTCACACCTTGCAACACAGGCAAGAACCCCTTCTTGGACTGATCCATATTGAACTTCTTCAATATCTTTTCAAGGTATGTGCTTTGTGAAAGACCAATGAGGCGTTTTGATCTATCTCTATAGATCTTAATACCTAATATGTAAGCAGCTTCTCCAAGGTCCTTCATTGAAAAACACTTATTCAAGTAGGCCATGATACTTTCCAAGAGTTCTATATTATTTCCCATTATCAGCATGTCATCCACATACAGTATAAGAAATGCTATAGAGCTCCCACTCACTTTCTTGTAAATACAGGGTTCTCCATAAACCTGTACAAACCCAAACGCTTTAATCACCTCATTAAAGCGAATGTTCCAACTCCGAGATGCTTGCACCAACCCATAGATGGAGCGCTGGAGCTTGCATACCTTGTTAGCATCTTTAGGATCGACAAAACCTTCCGGCTGCATCATATACAGTTCTTCCTTGAGGAAGCCATTAAGGAATGCCGTTTTGACGTCCATTTCCCAGATTTCATAATCATAAAATGCGGCAACTGCTAACATGATTCGGACAGACTTTAGCATCGCTACGGGTGAGAAAGTCTCATCGTAGTCAACTCCTTGAACTTGTCGATAACCCTTAGCGACAAGCCGAGCTTTATAGGCGGTCACATTACCGTCTGCGTCAGTCTTCTTCTTAAAGATCCATTTATTTTCAAGGGCTCGCTTATCATCAAGCAAGTCCACCAAAGTCCATACTTTGTTCTCATACATGGATCCTATCTCGGATTTCATGGCCTCAAGCCATTTGTCGGAATTCGGGCCCGCCATCGCTTCTTCATAGTTCGAAGGTTCACCGTTGTCCAACAACATGATCTCTAGGACAGGATTACCGTACCACTCTGGTGCGGAACGTGTCCTAGTGGACCTTCGAGTAGCAACTTGATCTGATGTTTCATGATCATCATCATTAACTTCCTCTCTAGCCGGTGTAGGCTCCACAGAAACAACTTCCTGTGCTGCGCTACTCTCCGGTTCGAGTGAAGGTACAATTACCTCATCAAGTTCCATTTTCCTCCTACTTACTTCTTTCGAGAGAAACTCTTTCTCGAGAAAGGATCCATTCTTGGCAACAAAGACTTTGCCTTCGGATCGTAGGTAGAAGGTATACCCAATAGTCTCTTTCGGATATCCTATGAAGACGCACTTTTCCGCTTTGGGTTCGAGCTTCTCAGGTTGAAGTTTCTTCACATAAGCATCGCAACCCCAAACTTTTAGAAACGACAGCTTAGGTTTCTTTCCAAACCATAATTCATACGGTGTCGTCTCAACGGATTTAGACGGTGCCCTATTTAAAGTGAACGCGGCAGTCTCTAATGCATATCCCCAAAATGATAGCGGTAAGTCGGTAAGAGACATCATAGATCGCACCATATCCAATAGAGTGCGATTACGACGTTCAGACACACCATTTCGCTGAGGTGTGCCTGGCGGCGTGAGCTGTGAAACAATTCCACATTTCCTAAGGTGCGTGTCAAACTCGTGACTTAAATATTCTCCGCCACGATCAGATCGTAGGCATTTTATTTTCCTGTCACGTTGATTCTCGACCTCACTCTGAAATTGCTTGAACCTTTCAAAGGTTTCAGACTTGTGTTTCATTAAGTAGACATACCCATATCTGCTCAAGTCATCAGTGAGGGTGAGAACATAACGGTAGCCACCGCGAGCCTCGACACTCATTGGACCGCATACATCGGTATGTATTATCTCCAACAAGTCAGTTGCTCGCTCCATTGTTCCGGAGAATGGAGTTTTGGTCATCTTGCCCATGAGGCATGGTTCGCATGTGTCAAATGATTCGAAATCAAGTGACTCCAAAAGTCCAGCAGCATAGAGCTTCTTCATGCGTTTGACACCAATATGGCCAAGACGGCACTGCCACATGTAAGTGGGACTATCGTTATCAACTTTACACTTTTTGGTACTCACACTATGGACATGTGTAACATCACGTTCGAGATTCATCAAAAATAAACCATTGACCAGCGGGGCATGAGCATAGAACATTTCTCTCATATAAATAGAACAACCATTATTCTCGGATTTAAAAGAGTAGCCATCTCGTATCAAGCGAGATCCAGATACAATGTTCATGCTCAAAGCTAGTACTAAATAACAATTATTAAGGTTTAAAACTAATCCCGAAGGTAGATGTAGAGGTAGCGTGCCGACGGCGGTCACATCGACCTTGGAACCATTCCCGACGCGCATCGTCACCTCGTCCTTTTCCAACCTTCGCTTATTCCGCAGCTCCTGCTTGGAGTTACAAATGTGAGCAACTGCACCGGTATCAAATACCCAGGAGCTACTACGAGCGCTGGTTAGGTACACATCAATAACAAGTATATCACATATACCTTTAACGTTGCCGACCTTCTTATCCACTAAGTACTTGGGGCAGTTCCGCTTCCAGTGACCGGTACCCTTACAATAGAAACACTCAGTCTCAGGCTTGTGTCCATTCTTGTTCTTCTCCTTCCCGGCAACTTGCTTACCGGGCGCGGCAACAGCTTTGCCGTCCTTCTTGAAGTTCTTCTTACCCTTGCCTTTCTTGAAACTAGTGGTCTTGTTTACCATCAACACTTGATGCTCCTTTCTGATCTCAACCTCTGCTGATTTGAGCATCGAGTACAACTCAGGAATGGACTTCTCCATCCCCTGCATGCTGTAGTTCATCACAAAGCTTTTGTAGCTAGGTGGAAGCGACTGGAGGATTCTGTCAATGACTGAGTCATCCGGGAGTTTAACTCCCAGATGAGTCAAGCGGTTGTGAAGCCCAGACATCTTGAGGATGTGCTCACTAACAGAACTGTTCTCCTCCATCTTACAGCTGAAGAACTTGTCAGAGATGTCATATCTCTCGACTCGGGCATGAGCTTGGAAAACCAGTTTCAGCTCTTGGAACATCTCATATGCTCCATGTTGCTCAAAACGCTTTTGGAGCCCCGATTCTAAACTGTAAAGCATGCCGCACTAAACAAGAGAGTAATCATCGCAGCGTGACTGCCAAGCGTTCGTAACGTCTTGGTCCGCTGGGAGAATGGGTGGGTCACCTAGCGGTGCATCAAGGACATACAATCTCTTGGAAGCTATGAGGATGATCCTCAAGCCACGGACCCAGTCCGTATAGTTGCTTCCATCATCTTTAAGCTTGGTTTTCTCTAGGAACGTGTTGAAATTGAGGTTGACATTTGCGTTGGCCATTGGATCTACAATATAGATATTAAAGGCAATTTTAGACTAAGTTCATGATAATCGAGTTCACATAATCAAATTATTCAATGAACTCCCACTCAGATAGACATCTCTCTAGTCATCTAAGTGACACATGATCCATGTCAACTAGCCCGTGTCCGATAATCACGTGAGACGGACTAGTCATCCATGGTGAACATCTCCATGTTGATCGTATCTTCTATACGACTCATGTTTGACCTTTCGGTCTTCCGTGTTCCGAGGCCATGTCTGTACATGCTAGGCTCGTCAAGTCAACCTAAGTGTTTCGTGTGTGTAAATCTGGCTTACACCCGTTGTATGCGAACGTTAGAACCTATCACACCCGATCATCACGTGGTGCTTCGGAACAACGATCCTTAGCAACGGTGCACAGTTAGGGTGAACACTTCTCTTGAAATTTTATTGAGAGATCATCTTATTTACTACCGTCGTTTTAAGCAAATAAGATGTAAACATGATAAACATCACATGCAATCAATATAGTGACATGATATGGCCAATATCATCTTGCTCCTATGATCTCCATCTTCGGGGCACCATGATCATCATTGTCACCGGCATGACACCATGATCTCCATCATCATGATCTCCATCATTGTGTCTTCATGAGGTTGTCTCGCCAACTATTACTTCTACTGCTATGGCTAACGCTTAGCAATAAAGTAAAGTAATTACATGGCGTTTGTGATTGACTCGCAGGTCATACAATAAATAAGACAACTCCTATGGCTCCTGCCGGTTGTCATAGTCATCGACATGCAAGTCGTGAACCCTATTACAAGAACATGATCAATCTCATACATCACAATGCATCACATCACATCCTTCTGGCCCTATCACATCACAAGGCATATGCTGCAAAAACAAGTTAGACGTTCTCTAATTTGTAGTTGCAAGTTTTTACGTGGTTGCTATAGGTTTCTAGCAAGAACGTTTCTTACCTACGCCAAAACCACAACGTGATATGCCAATTGCTATTTACCCTTCATAAGGACCCTTTTCATCGAATCCAATCCGACTAAGGTGGGAGAGACAGACACCCGCTAGCCACCTTATGCAACTAGTGCATGTCAGGCGGTGGAACCGGTCTCACGTAAGCGTACGTGTAAGGTTGGTCCGGGCCGCTTCATCCCACAATACCGTCGAATCAAGATAAGACTAGTAACGGCAAGCATATTAACAAAATCGACGCCCACAACTGCTTTGTGTTCTACTCGTGCATAGATTCTACGCATAGACCTAGCTCATGATGCCACTGTTGGGAGACGTAGTAGTAAATCAAAATTTTCCTATGTGTCACCAAGATCTATCTATGGAGAAACCAGCAAACGAGTGGGGAGAGATTGGATCTTCATACCTTTGAAGATCGCTAAGCGGAAGCGTTACAAGAACGCGGTTGATGGAGTCGTACTCGCAGCGATTCAGATCGCGGTAGATCCGATCAAGTGCCGAACGGACGGCACCTCCGCGTTCAACACACGTGCAGCCCGGTGACGTCTCCTACGCCTTGATCCAGCAAGGAGGAAGGAGAGGTTGGGGAAGAGCTCCAGCAGCAGCACGACGGCGTGGTGGTGGTGGAGTAGCAAGGTATCCCGGCAGGGCTTCGCCTAAGCACTGCGGAGGAGGAAGAAGCAGAATAGGGCTGCAGCGAGAGAGAAAGAGTTCGTCGTCTCAAACCTGCCCAAACCCTTGCATATATATAGGAGGAAGGAGAGGGAGGGCTGGCTTGGCCCCTCCTCCAAGGAGGAGGGATTCGGCCGAAGTGGGGGGAGAGTCCTCTTCCCACACGGGAGGTGGATCTCCCCCTTTTAAATCCCTTTTGCCTCTATCTCCAGATCCCTGGCGCATGGGCCCTTTCTAGAAGGTATTGGCTGGCCCAATATGGTCTGGCACACCTCCTCTAAGGGCCCATGAGGTCCTTTGGTCGTCACCCCCTCCCGGGGGTCCTCCGGCACCCTCCCGGCACTCCCGGTACAATACCGATGAGCCCGAAAACTTTCCGGTGACCAAAACTGGACTTCCTATATATCAATCTTTACCTCCGGACCATTCCGGAGTTCCTCGTGACGTCCGGGATCTCATCCGGGAATCCGAACAACCTTCGTAAATCACGTATACCTTTTCCCTATAACCCTAGCGTCATCGAACCTTAAGTGTGTAGACCCTACGGGTTTGGGAGACACGTAGACATGACCGAGACACCTCTCCGGCCAATAACCAACAGCGGGATCTGGATACCCATGTTGGCTCCCACGTACTCCACGATGATCTCATCGGATGAACCACGATGTCAGGGATTCAATCAATCCCGTATACAATTCCCTTTGTCTATCGGTATGGTACTTGCCCGAGATTCGATCGTCGGTATCCGCATACCTTGTTCAATCTCGTTACTGGCAAGTCTCTTTACTCGTTCCGTAATACATCATCCCGTGACTAACTCCTTAGTCACATTGAGCTCATAATGATGATGTCTTACCAAGTGGGCCCAGAGATACCTCTCCGTCACACGGAGTGACAAATCCCAGTCTCGATTCGTGTCAACCCAACAGACACTGTCGGAGATACCCGTAACGTACCTTTATAGCCACCCAGTTACGTTGTGACGTTTGGCACACCCAAAGCATTCCTACGGTATCCGGGAGTTACACAATCTCATGGTCTAAGGAAATGATACTTGACATTGAAAAGCTTTAGCAAACGAACTACACGATCTTGTGCTATGCTTAGGATTGAGTCTTGTCCATCACATCATTCTCCTAATGATGTGATCCCGTTATCAACGACATCCAATGTCCATGGTCATGAAACCGAGACCATCTATTGATCAACGAGCTAGCCAACTAGAGGCTCACTAGGGACACGTTGTGGTCTATGTATTCACACATGTATTACGGTTTCCGGTTAACACAATTATAGCATGAATAATAGACAATTATCATGAACTAGGAAATACAATAATAACCATTTTATTATTGCCTATAGGGCATATTTCCAACAGTCAGCACATAGGAGCATCCCCGAACACAGCCTGGAACAAACCGCCATTACATTCCCTCTGGTTCTACCGGACGCGCACGTCTCAACCCTCCAAGTGACCGCGACAGCGACGTCCACGGAGGGGGGCACACCCCGGAGCCTCAAGACGGGCGTTTACACGTGCCACATCACTTTCACACAAGCATCACGACCCAACGCGGTGTTTCGGTGGCATAGCTACAATTGGGAGGCTACCACGAAGCTCCGTTAGACCAGGAGATGTAGCCCTTGGACTTTCGTCGGACGGGATTTGACCAGTGGACTCTTCCACCTGGTTGCGATGGGTCAGCACATAGGAGCATCCCCGAACACGGCCTGGACCCAACCCACCACTAGATTGCCTTCGGTTCTACCCAACGCGCACGTCTCCCCCCTCCAAGTGACCGTGACAGCGACGTCCGCGGAGGGGGGCACACCCGGAGCCCCAAGATGGGCGTCTACGCATGCCACATCACTTTCACATATGCATCACGAACCGACGCAGTGTTTCGGTGGCATAGCTACACCCGGGAGGCCACCAGGAAGCTCCGTTAGACCAGGAGATATAGCCCTTTGACTTTCGCCGGATGGGCTTTCACGAGTGGACTCTTCCACCTGGTTGCGATGGGTCAGCACATAGCAGAATCCCCGAACACGGCCTGGACCCAACCCACCACTAGATTCCCTCCGGTTCTAGCCGACGCGCATGTCTCCCCCTTCGAAGTGACCGCGACAGCGACGTCCGCGGAGGAGGGCCACACCCCGGGGTCTCAAGACGGGCGTTTACGCGTGCCACATCACTTTCACACATGCATCACGACCCGACGCCGTGTTTCGGTGGCATGGCTACAACCGGGAGGCCACCACGAAGCTTCTTTAGACTAGGAGATCTAGCCCTTTGACTTTTCCCGGACGGGCTTTGACCAGTGGACTCTTGCACCTCGTTGCGATGGGTCAGCACATAGGAGCATCCCCGAACACGGCCTGGACCCAACCCACCACTAGATTCCCTCCGGTTCTACCCGACGTGCACGTGTCCCCCTCCAAGTGACCGCGACAGGGACGTACGCGGAGGGGGGCACACCCCGGAGCCCTAAGACGGGCATCTATGCGTGCCACATCACTTTCACACATGCATCACGACCCGACCCAGTGTTTCAGTGGCATAGATACATCCGGGAAGCCACCACGAAGCTCCATTAGACCTGGACATTTAGCCCTTTGACTTTCGCTAGACGGGCTTTGACCAATGGACTCTTCCACCTGGTTGCGATGGGTCAGCACATAGGAGCATCCCCGAACAGGGCCTGGACACAACCCACCACTAGATTCCCTCCGGTTCTACCCGACGCGCACGTCTCCCCCCTCCAAGTGACAGCGACAGCGACGTCCACGGAGGGGGACCCCACCCCGGAGCCCCAAGACGGGTGTCTACGCATGCCACATAAGTTTCACACATGCATCTTGACCCGACGCAGTGTTTCGGTGGCATAGCTACACCCGGGAGGCCACCCCGAAGCTCCGCTAGACCAGGAGATCTAGCCCTTTGACTTTCGCCGGACGGGCTTTACCAGTGGACTCTTCCACCTGGTTGCGATGGGTCGGCATATAGGAGCATCCCCGAACACGGCATGGACAAAAACCACCACTAGATTCCCTCCGGTTCTACCCAACGCGCACGTCTCCCGCCTCAGGTGACCACGACAAGGACGTCTACGGAAGGGGGGCACACCCCGGAGACCCAAGATGGGCGTCTACGCGTGCCACATCACTTTCATACATGCATCACGACCCGACGCGGTTTTCGGTGGCATAGCTACACTCGGGAGATCACGACGAAGCTCCGTTAGACTAGGAGATCTAGCCCTTTGACTTTTGCCGGACGGGCTTTGACCAGTGCACTCTTCCACCTGGTTGCGATGGGTCAACACATAGGAGCATCCCCGAACATGGTCTGGACCCAACCCACCACTAGATTCCCTCCGTTTCTAGCCGCCGCGCATGTCTCCCCGCTCGAAGTGACCGTGACAGCGACGTCCACGGAGGGGGCCACACTCCTGAGCCCCAAGACGGGCATCTACGCGTGCCACATCACTTTCACACATGCATCCTGACCCGACGCAATGTTTCGGTGGCATAGATACATCCGGGAAGCCACCACGAAGCTTCATTAGACCTGGACATCTAGCCCTTTGACTTTCGCCGGACGGGCTTTGACCAATGGACTCTTCCACCTGGTTGCGATATGTCAGCACATAGGAGCATCCCCGAACATGTCCTGGACCCAACCAACCACTAGATTCCCTTCGGTTCTACCCAACGCGCACGTCTCCCCCCTCCAAGTGACCACGATAGCGACGTCCGCGGGGGGGGGGGCACACCCGGAGCCCCAAGACGGGCGTCTACGTGTGCCACATCACTTTCACACATGCATCACGAACCGACGCAGTGTTTCGGTGGCATAGCTACACCCGGGGGGCCACCACGAAGCTCCGTTAGACCAGGAGATCTAGCCCTTTGACTTTCGCCGGACGGGCTTTCACCAGTGGACTCTTCCACCTGGGTGCGATGGGTCAGCACATAGGAGCATCCCCGAACACGGCCTGGACCCAACCCACCACTAGATTCCCTCCGGTTCTAGCCGACGCGCATGTCTCCCCCTTCGAAATTACCGCGACAACGACGTCCGCGGAGGGGGGCCACACCCCGGGGTCTCAAGACGGGCGTTTACGCATGCCACATAACTTTCACACATGCATCACGACTCGACGCGGTGTTTCGGTGGCATGGCTACAACCGGGAGGCCACCACTAAGCTTCGTTAGACTAGGAGATCTAGCCCTTTGACTTTCCCCGGACGGGCATTGACCAGTGGACTCTTCCACCTGGTTGCGATGGGTCAGCACATAGGAGCATCCCTGAACACGGCCTGGACCCAACCCACCACTAGATTCCCTCCGGTTCTACCTAACGTGCACGTCTCCCCCTTCAAGTGACCGCGACAGCGACGTCTGCGGAGGGGGGGCACGCCCTGGAACCCCAAGACGGGCGTCTACGCACGCCACATCACTTTCATACATGCATCACGACCCGACGCGGTGTCTCGGTGGCATAGATAAATCCGGGAAGCCACCACGAAGCTCCGTTAGACCTGGACATCTAGCCCTTTGACTTTCGCTGGACGGGCTTTGACCAATGGACTCTTCCACCTAGTTGCGATGGGTCAGCACATAGGAGCATCCCCGAACAGGGCCTGGACCCAACCCACCACTAGAATCCCTCCGGTTCTACCCAACGCGCACGTCTCCCCCCTCCAAGTGACAGCGACAGCGACGTCCGCGGAGGGGGACCCCACCCCGGAGCCCCAAGACGGGTGTCTACGCACGCCACATCAGTTTCACACATGCATCTTGACCCGACGCAGTGTTTCGGTGGCATAGCTACACCCGCGAGGTCACCCCGAAGCTCCGCTAGACCAAGAGATCTAACCCTTTAACTTTCGTCGGACGGGCTTTACCAGTGGACTGTTCCACCTGGTTGCGATGGGTCGGCATATAGGAGCATCGCCGAACACGGCCTGATCCCAACCCACCACTAGATTCCCTCCGGTTCTAGCCGACGCGCATGTCTCCCCCTTCGAAATGACCGCGACAACGACGTCCGCGGAGGGGGGCCACACCCCGCGGTCTCAAGATGGGCGTTTACGCATGCCACATCACTTTCACACATGCATCACGACCCGACGCGGTGTTTCGGTGGCATGGCTACAACCGGGAGGCCACCACTAAGCTTCGTTAGACTAGGAGATCTATCCCTTTGACTTTCCCCGGACGGGCTTTGACCAGTGGATTCTTCCACCTGGTTGCGATGGGTCAGCACATAGGAGCATCCCCGAACACGGCCTGGACCCAACCCACCACTAGATTCCCTCCGGTTCTACCTGACGTGCACGTCTCCCCCTTCAAGTGACCGCGACAGCGACGTCTGCGGAGGGGGGGCACGCCCTGGAGCCCCAAGACGGGCGTCTACGCATGCCACATCACTTTCACACATGCATCACGACCCGACGCAGTGTTTCAGTGGCATAGATACATCCGGGAAGCCACCACGAAGCTCCGTTAGACCTGGACATCTAGCCCTTTGACTTTCGCCGGACGGGCTTTGACAAATGGACTCTTGCACCTGGTTGCGATGGGCCAGCACATAGGAGCATCCCCGAACACGGCCTGGACCGAACCCACCACTAGATTTCCTCCGGTTCTACCCGACGCGCACGTCTGAACCCTCCATGTGACCGCGACAGTGACGTCCACGGAGGGGGGCCACACCCTGGCACTACTAGGAAAAGGGCTATAGATGATATGGCCACTAATGGCGCACCAGACATGTGGTGCGCCACTACTATATAGTAATGGCGCACCATAAGTCGGTGCGCCATTAGTGTGGTAGACTCTAATGGCGCACCAGACCCACGGTGCGCCATTAGTAACAATTTATTTTTATTTATTTTTTTACAAAAATTCTAATGGCGCACCTCTAGCTAGTGCGACATTAGTAACCAGGGTTACTAATGGCGCATTTGTAGGTGGTGCGCCATTAGTAAAAAAAAATTTTTGCAAAAATTCTAATGGCGCACCTCCAGCTGGTGCGCCATTAGTAACTAGGGTTATTAATGCCGCATTTGTAGGTTTGTGCGCCATTAGTAAAAAAAAATTGCAAACATTCTAATGACGCACCTCCAGCTGGTGCGCCATTAGTAACCAGGGTTACTAATGTCGCATTTGTAGGTGGTGCGCCATTAGTAACCTGGGGCCAGCTAGATATTTTGGACAGCCACACCTACACACTCACTTTCCTCACTTCATTCTCTCCACCTCCTCCTCCAAGCTTGTGTCGGCTGCCTCCTCCTCCTCACCTCATTTGCATGATAGATTCATCAAAATTAAGTGGTTAAATTACCTTGTTTTGATTGGTAAGTAACGGGAAGCTATCTTTATGTTGTAGATCTACTTTTTTTCTCCCTAGCTCGCTCCAACAACGTGCACATGCACTTTTTATGGCCTTGCTAGATCTATGTATGTTTGCGGTGTTGCATATGTTTGTGGTGTTGCATATATGTTTGTGTTTGCAGGTACCGGTATTTAAAATGCGATAGTTGCCAATATTTTGCCGGAATGTTGATTCATTTGCGTTTCGGCGAGAATTTTGGCACTATGCATTATTTTTGGTCCTATTTTTAGAGAAAGTCATGCCAAATTTTTTTCTTGGTTCTAAAATATCGTTTTGCTCTACCCCGCAGGCGACCATGGTCCGCACGATGAGCAAAGGCATCGTGAATAGGTTTTTGAGCTCCGCGAAGGCCGAGATGCTTCAAAAGAACGAGACGGAGATAAGATGTCTGTGTCGAAGATGCAAGCTGAAGAGCCTTATTGCGGACCCGGATTCCGGGGAGGTGCGGGACCACCTGCTCTTGCATGGTTTCATGGATGGCTATCGGTGGCAAGGTGATGAAGATGACTTTGAAGTCGTCCATGGGGGCCGGGCAAGAAATGAGGAAGGGCAGCAAGACAACCACCACGGCGAGGGCGGGCGAGAAGACGAAGAATCTCCAGGACATGATCACAACGGTGATGCTGTACGCAGTCATCATGTAGAAGATGCCGGACATGATGATGAGGAAGATCAAGACGAAGGGCATGATCATGAAGATGAAGATGCCGGAGCAGACGACGATGGAGGCTGGGTGCAGGACCCTCATATTCAAGAGCTGCTTCTCAAGCAGACGGATAACGCAAGAGCTACCGCCCGAGAGAAAGCCAAGCTGGATCAACTGGACATAGACGCGGTTACTCCATTGTATGAAGGATGCAGGCCCCAGGATACCCGCCTGAAAGTAACGCTCATGGCTCTGGAGATGAAGGTAAAACACAAAATGACCGACGCATGCTTCGACGAGAACATGTCATTCTGGCACGAACATCTTCCCAAGGGGAACAAGTGCCCGACCAGTTCCGAGGAGGCGAAGAAAATCGTGTGTCCTCTCGATTTACCACACGTGAAATACCATGTGTGCATGAACAATTGCATCATTTATCAGGGCGAGCACGCGGAGTCTACCATATGTCCAGTGTGCGGCGTCACTCGATACAAGAAGAGGAAGAAAGCTCCTCGAAAAGTGGTGTGGTACTTTTCGATCACTCCTCGTCTGCAGCGGTATTTCGCGGACCCTAAGGTAGCAAAGCTCCTGCGTTGGCACGCGGATAGGGAGGAAAAGAAGCGGGTAGATGACGGAAATTATTACTGTTTTTATAAAAAAAATATTACTGTTTTTATAAAAAAATTATTACTGTTCTTATAAAAAAATATTAAAAATAGCATTCTAATGGCGCACCGCTATTAGAATGTGAAAAAAAATATTCTAATGGCGCACCCCGAGCGGTGCGCCATTAGAATGTGAAAAAAATATTCTAATGGCGCACCCCCGAGCGGTGCACCATTAGAATGTGAAAAAATATTCTAATGGTGCACCCCCGAGCGGTGCGCCATTAGAATGTGAAAAATAATATTCTAATGGCGCACCTCTCGGGGGTGCGCCATTAGAAATCTTTAGCTAACTAACTCCCCCGACCCCTTCGTCCCTCCCTCTCGCTAGATCCACCTCCTCTCCCGTCTCCGGTCGCCATCGCCGCCACCCTGTTCTCCATCGCCGCCACCCTGGTCGCCTCCTCTTCCCTGGTCGCCATCGCCGCCACCCTGTTTACTGCAAGGTACGGGCCTCCTTCCTCCCTCCTCTCTCCTCTCTCCTCCCTCCCTCCTCTCTCCTCTCTCCTCCCTTCCTCCCTTGTCTTCTGGCATGAGGTGCAATTGTAGCAAGTTTGGCCGGCAGCTGGGGTAATCTTGTCTCAACAGCGTTTCCATTTGTGCCTTATCTGCATTTAGACCCCACCATGGTTTTCATTGTCAAGCCCGGTGTGCTGGTTGGAGATTTCCTTTACTGGGCGCTTAATGGGAATTTAGTTCGAATTATCGAGTTTGATCTGAAAAGGCAGAGCTAGCTGTGGTAGGGATCCGGGTGGATATGGATCCTTGGAGAGAGTACGAGTACTTGGTTATGCGGGCAGATGATGGTGGGCTTGGCTTCCTCTTTCTGTCTCACTTCAGCGGCCAATTATGGAAGAGGAAGACCGATTGTGATGGTGCTGCTCCATGGGTGCTGGGAAGAACTATTGAACTGGACAAACTACTTTCCCTGAATTTACATAATGGGAGAGCGCCCCTAAGAATTCTAGGATATGCTGAGGGAAATAATGTGGTGTTCTTGTCGACAGTTCTCGGTGGCTTCATGATCCAGCTTGACCCATTGGCGTCAGATAATGTGGTGTTCTTGTCGAAAGTTCTCGATGTCTCTCCTCTCTATTATCCATTCGAAAGTATCTATACTGCAGGTAATAGCATTTACATTGGATATAACAAAACTAGGTTATTTTTCAGTAATGTTGTTATGCTTTACCAGTCTTGGTAGTTTAGAACTCGAAATCACAGAACAGTAGATTCAAGTTGCTAAAGAAGCAAAGCACCTCCATTTTTTGGTTATTAAACTAGCAGTCTCAGCAATGTTGTATCATTCTGATGGCCTTGCAGCAAAGTCTCCCATTCATAATTAGCTATGTCCGTTCCTCTCATTATAGTTTCCTCTGCATATCTTACCAGGAAGTGCGCCGACCGACCCATAGAAGCCTTGCCATCCTCGTGAACGTAGTTATCTTGCAACCACCCAGGTATCTTTTCAGGCTCGGGGGCACCTTTGGTTATTTTTTTTAAAGCTCCAAGGCATGTGCTCGGGAAGGATATTGCTAGTTCAGTAATACATATCCATGGGAGGCATAGATATATGATGATCATTCTTACCTTTTTTTCTGTCCATACACTTCCCTTTGCTAAAATCAGTTAGGCCATGTAAGACTAAATTATCCTTGGGAATCTTCTTTAGTAGGATAGTACAAGTTATTATGGCAGCTATGTGCTACACGCTTCTTAATTTATCCAGCGTATTTTTCCCAGTACGAGCACTTCTCTTTTGCACAAGGAATGAGGGACCCAAGTCCTGGGGATTTTATAACCCTAGTCCAAAGTTCTAAGACAAGTATAATGCTTTGAAAATGATAGTTAACCCCAACAAAAAGACCAAAAGGAATCCATGATCATTTTTTATTAACAGTAATCCATGATCAGCAACAGTTTCTTTCACTAATTTTCAGTTAACAGCAATCCATGAATTTTTTTCAGCTAAAACTATTGATTATTTTTTGTTGGGTGACCTATTAGATCTGGAATGGAAGCTCACATAAGTTGAGCTGATTTTTGTCCATATGAAAGCAGAGGACCATATGGTCTGTGGCCTTTTCATTCATATGAAAGTAGAGGCGGAGGCGGAATCTAGATACGCGCGCTATCTAGCGGGAGAGAGGAGGGAGCGTTGGAGGAACCGGATGAAGACCAGTTTCATCGGGATTATGCTCATCGTGATGACCGCAACTCTCTTCTATGTGATGGTAGTTTAGATGATCGATATCGACTTGTAATGTGAAGACAAACTCGCTACTCGCGGTCTCGAGACTTGTAATGTTCTATCTTTGTTCGGTGTTTTGAATTCGGAGACTAATATGATGATTTATATTCGGAGACTAATCTTCTATTGTATTCGATGAATATGCTGTTGCTGTGTGGTGTTGTCTAAATTCTGTCTAATAATATATTTTGTAACCTATGAAAGTATCAGAAAAGAAAAAAAATCCTAATATTCATACTAGTGGCGCACCACTCAAGACACTAATGGTGCACTGTAAAAATGACTCTAATGGCGCATCAGCCACTAGTGCGCCATTAGTATGCCAAAGCACACGGGTACATATGGCCCTGGGAGGCATACTAATGGCGCACTGTTGGATATACTAATGGCGCACGGCGTGGTGTGCCATTAGAACACCAGATTCTAATGGCGCACCGGGGGTGCGCCATTAGTATTTAATTCTAATGGCGTGGTGCTAGTGGCGCACCACCAGTGCGCCATTAGTAGGCAAAACTGGTGTGCCACTAGCATGCCTTTTCCTAGTAGTGTGGGGTCTCAAGATGGACGTTTACGCGTGCCACATCACTTTCACACATGCATCACGTCCCGACGCGGTGTTTCGATGGCATAGCTACAACCGGTAGGCCACCACGAAGCTTCATTAGACCAGGAGATCTAGCCCTTTGACTTTCGCCGGATGGGCTTTAACTAGTGGACTCTTCCACCTGGTTGCGATGGGTCAGCACATAGGAGCATCCCCGAACACGGCCTGGACACAACCCACCAAAAGATTCCCTCCGGTTCTACCCGACGCGCACGTCTCCCCCCTCCAAGTGACCGCGATAGCGATGTCCGTGGAGGGGGGCCACACCACGGAGCCCCAAGACGGGCGTTTATGCGTGCCACATCACTTTTGCACATGCATCACGACCTGACGCAGTGTTTCGGTGGCATAGCTACACCCGGGAGGCGACCACGAAGCTCCGTTAGACAAGGACATCTAGCCCTTTGACTTTCGCCGGACGGGCTTTGACCAGTGGACTCTTCTACCTGGTTGCGATGGGTCAGCACATAGGAGCATCCCCGAACACGGCATGGACCCAACACACCACTAGATTCCCTCCGGTTCTACCCAACGCGCACGTCTCCCCCCGCCAAGTGACCGCGATAGCGACGTCCATGGAGGGGGGCACACCCCGGAGCCCCAAGATGGGCGTCTATGCGTGCCACATCACTTTCACATATGCATCACGACCTAACGCAGTGTTTCGGTGGCATAGCTACACCCGGGAGGCCACCACAAAGCTCCATTGGACCAGGAGATCTAGCCCTTTCACTTTCGCCGGACGGGCTTTGACCAGTGGACTCTTCCACCTGGGTGCGATGGGTCAGCACATAGGAGGATCCCCGAACACGGTCTGGACCCAACCCACCACTAGATTCCCTCCGGTTCTAGCCGACGCGCATGTCTCCCCCCTCGAAGTGACCGCGACAGCGACGTCCATAGAGGGCGACCCCACCCCAGAGCCCTAGGACGGGCGTCTACGCATGCCACATCACTTTCACACATGCATCATGACCCGACGCCGTGTTTCGGTGGCATAGCTACACCCGGGGGGCCACCACGAAGCTCCGCTAGACCAGGAGATCTAGCCCTTTGACTTTCGCCGGACGGGATTTGACCAGTGGACTCTTCCAACTTGTTGCGATGGGTCAGCACATAGGAGCATCCCCGAACACGGCCTGGACACAACCCACCACTAGATTCCCTCCGGTTCAACCCGACGCACACGACTCCCCCGAACAAGTGACCACGACAGCGACGTCCGCGGAGGGGGACGCCACCCCGGAGCCCCAAGACGGGCGTCTACGCTTGCCACATCACTTTCACACATGCATCTTGACCCGACGCAGTGTTTCGGTGGCATAGCTACACCCGGGAGGCCACCATGAAGCTCCGCTACACCAGGAGATCTAGCCCTTTGACTTTCGCCGGACGGGCTTTACCAGTGGACTCTTGCACCTGGTTGCGATGGGTCGGCACATAGGAGCATCCCCGAACACGGCCTAGACCAAAACCACCACTAGATTCCCTCCGATTCTACCCGACACGCACGTCTCCCCCCTCAAGTGACCAGGACAGCGACGTCCGCGGAGGGGAGCTACACCCTAGAGCCCCAAGACGGGTATCTACGTGTGCCACATCACTTTCACACATGCATCACGATCCGATGCAGTGTTTCGGTGGCATAGCTACACCCGGGAGGCCACCACGAAGCTCCGTTAGACTAGGATATCTAGCCCTTTGACTTTCGCCAGACGGGCTTTGACAAGTGGACTCTTCCACCTGGTTGTGATGGGTCAGCACATAGGAGCATCCCCGAACACGGCCTGGAACCAACCCACCACTAGATTCCCTCTGGTTCTAGCCGACGCGCACGTCTCCCCCCTCCAAGTGACCGCGAGAGTGACGTTCACGGAGGGGGACCCCACCCCGGAGCCCCAAGACGGGCGTCTACGCATGCCACATCACTTTCACACATGCATCATGACCCGACGCAGTGTTTCGGAGGCATAGCTACACCCGGGAGGCCACCACGAAGCTCTGCAAGCTGAGGAGATCTAGCCCTTTGACTTTCGCCAGACAGGCTTTACCAGTGGACTCTTCCACCTGGTTGCGATGGGTCAGCACATAGGAGCATCCCCGAACACGGCCCGGACCAAAACCACCACTAGATTCCGTCCGGTTCTACCCGACGCGCACGTCTCCCCCCTCCAAGTGACCACGAAAGCGACGTCAGCGGAGGGGGGATACACCCTAGAGCCCCAAGACGGGCATCTACGCGTGCCACATCTCTTTCAGACATGCATGACGACCTGACGTAGTGTTTTGGTGGCATAGTTACACCCGGGAGGCCACTACAAAGCTCCGTTAGACCAGGGGATCTAGCCCTTTAACTTTCACCGGACGGGCTTTGACCAGTGGACTCTTCCACCTGGTTGCAATGGGTCAACACAAAGGAGCATCCCCGAACACGGTCTGGACCCAACCAACCACTAGATTCCCTCTGATTCTACCCGAGACGCACGTCTTCCTCCTCCAAGTGACCGCCACAGCGACGTCCGCGGAGGGGGGCCACACCCCGGAGCCCCTAGATGGGCATCTATGCGTGCCACATCACTTTCACACATGCATCACGACCCGACGTAGTGTTTCGGTGGCATAGCTACACCCGGGAGGCCACCACGAAGCTCCGTTAGTCTCGGAGATCTAGCCCTTTAAATTTCGCCGGATGGGCTTTGACGAGTGGACTCTTCCACCTGGTTGCGATGGGTCACCACATAGGAGCATCCCCGAACACGGCCTGGACCCAACCCACCTCTAGATTCCCTCCTGTTTTACCCGACCCGAACGTCTCCCCCTCCAAGTGACCGCGACAGCAACGTCCGGGAGGGGGGGCACACCTCGAAGCTCCAAGACGGGCGTCTACGCGTGCCACATCAATTTCACACATGCATCACGACCCGCGCGGTGTTTCGGTGGCATAGATACACCCGGGAGGCCACCACGAAGCTCTGTTAGACCAGGAGATCTAGCCCTTTGCCTTTCACTGGACGGGCTTTGACCAATGGACTCTCCCACCTGGTTGCGATGGGTCAGCACATAGGAGCATCCCCGAACACGACCTAGACCCAACCCACCACTAGATTCCCTCTGGATCTACCCGACGCGCATGTCTCAACCTTCCAAGTGACCGCGACAGCGATATCCGCGGAGGGGGGCTCACCCCGGAGCCTCAAGACGGGCGTTTACGCGTGCCACATCACATTCACACATGCACAACGACCCCACACGATGTTTCGGTGGCATAGCTACAACCGGGAGGCCACCACGCAGCTCCGTTAGACCATGAGATCTAGCCCTTGGACTTTCGCCGGACGGGATTTGACCAGTGGACACTTCCACCTGGTTGTGATGGGTCAGCACATAGGAGCATCCCCGAACATGGCCTAGACCCAACCCACCACTAGATTCCCTTCGGTTCTACCCGATGCGCTCGTCTCCCCCCTCCAAGTGACGGCGATAGCGACGTCCACGGAGGGGGGCACACCCAGAGGCCCAAGACGGGCGTCTACGCGTGCCACATCACTTTCACACATGCATCATGACCCGACGCGGTGTTTCGGTGGCATATGTACACCCGGGAGGCCACCATGAAGCTCCATTAGACCAGGAGATCTAGCCCTTTGACTTTCGCCGGACGGGCTTTGAACAGTGGACTCTTCCACCTCGTTGCGATGGGTCCGCACATAGGAGCATCCCCGAACACGACATGGACCCAACACACCACTAGATTCCCTCCGGTTCTACCCGACGTGCACGTCTCCCCCTCCAAGTGACCACGATAGCGACGTCCGCGGAGGGGGGGCACACCCCGAAGCTCCAAGACGGGCGTCTACGCGTGCCACATCACTTTCACACATGCATCCTGACCCGACGCAGTGTTTCAGTGGCATAGCTACACCTGGGAGGTCACCACGAAGCTCCGCTAGACCAGGAGATCTAGCCCTTTGACTTTCGCCGGATGGGCTTTACCAGCAGACTCTTCCACCTGGTTGAGATGGGTCAGCACATAGGAGCATCCCCGAACACGGCCTGGACCAAAACCACCACTAGATTCCCTCCGGTTCAACCCGACGCGCACGTCTCCCCCCTCCAAGTTACCACGACAGCGACGTCCACGGAGGGGGGCTACACCGTAGAGCCCCAAGACGGGCATCTACGCGTGCCACATCTCTTTCAGACATGCATGACGACCCGACGTAGTGTTTCGGTGGTATAGTTACACCCGGGAGGCCACCAAAAAGCTCCGTTAGACTAGGATATCTAGCCCTTTGACTTTCGCCGGATGGGCTTTAACTAGTGGACTCTTCCACCTGGTTGCGATGGGTCAGCACATAGGAGCATCCCCGAACACGGCCTGGACACAACCCACCAAAAGATTCCCTCCGGTTCTACCCGACGCGCACGTCTCCCCCCTCCAAGTGACCGCGATAGCGACGTCCGTGGAGGGGGGCCACACCCCGGAGCCCCAAGACGGGCGTTTATGCGTGCCACATCACTTTCGCACATGCATCACGACCTGACGCAGTGTTTCGGTGGCATAGCTACACCCGGGAGGCGACCACGAAGCTCCGTTAGACCAGGACATCTAGCCCTTTGACTTTCGCCGGACGGGCTTTGACCAGTGGACTCTTCTACCTGGTTGCGATGGGTCAGCACATAGGAGCATCCCCGAACACGGCATGGACCCAACACACCACTAGATTCCCTCCGGTTCTACCCAACGCGCGCGTCTCCCCCCGCCAAGTGACCGCGATAGCGACGTCCATGGAGGGGGGCACACCCCGGAGCCCCAAGATGGGCGTCTATGCGTGCCACATCACTTTCACATATGCATCACGACCTAACGCAGTGTTTCGGTGGCATAGCTACACCCGGGAGGCCACCACAAAGCTCCATTAGACCAGGAGATCTAGCCCTTTGACTTTCGCCGGACGGTCTTTGACCAGTGGACTCTTCCACCTGGGTGTGATGGCTCAGCACATAGGAGCATCCCCGAACACGGTCTGGACCCAACCCACCAATAGATTCCCTCCGGTTCTAGCCGACGCGCATGTCTCCCCCCTCGAAGTGACCGCGACAGCGACGTCCACAGAGGGCGACCCCACCCCGGAGCCCTAGGAAGGGCGTCTACGCATGCCACATCACTTTCACACATGCATCATGACCCGACGCCGTGTTTCGGTGGCATAGCTACACCCGGGAGGCCACCACGAAGCTCCGCTAGACCAGGAGATCTAGCCCTTTGACTTTCGCCGGACGGGATTTGACCAGTGGACTCTTCCACCTTGTTGTGATGGGTCACCACATAGGAGCATCCCCGAACACGGCCTGGACACAACCCACCACTAGATTCCCTCCGGTTCAACCCGACGCACACGTCTCCCCCGAACAAGTGACCACGACAGCGACGTCCGCGGAGGGGGACGCCACCCCGGAGCCCCAAGACGGGCGTCTACGCTTGCCACATCACTTTCACACACGCATCTTGACCCGACGCAGTGTTTCGGTGGCATAGCTACACCCGGGAGGCCACCATGAAGCTCCACTACACCAGGAGATCTAGCCCTTTGACTTTCGCCGGACGGGCTTTACCAATGGACTCTTGCACCTGGTTGCGATGGGTCGGCACATAGGAGCATCCCCGAACACGGCCTGGACCAAAACCACCACTAGATTCCCTCCGATTCTACCCGACACGCACGTCTCCCCCCTCAAGTGACCACGACAGCGACGTCCGCGGAGGGGGGCTACACCATAGATCCCCAAGACGGGTATCTACGTGTGCCACATCACTTTCACACATGCATCACGATCCGATGCAGTGTTTCGGTGGCATAGCTACACCCGGGAGGCCACCACGAAGCTCCGTTAGACTAGGATATCTAGCCCTTTGACTTTCGCCAGACGGGCTTTGACAAGTGGACTCTTCCACCTGGTTGTGATGGGTCAGCACATAGGAGCATCCCCGAACACGGCTTGGAACCAACCCACCACTAGATTCCCTCTGGTTCTAGCCGACGCGCACGTCTCCCCCCTCCAAGTGACCGCGAGAGTGACGTTCACGGAGGGGGACCCCACCCCGGAGCCCCAAGACGGGCGTCTACGCATGCCACATCACTTTCACACATGCATCATGACCCGACGCAGTGTTTCGGAGGCATAGCTACACCCGGGAGGCCACCACGAAGCTCTGCAAGCTGAGGAGATCTAGCCCTTTGACTTTCGCCAGACAGGTTTTACCAGTGGACTCTTCCACCTGGTTGCGATGGGTCAGCACATAGGTGCATCCCCGAACACGGCCCGGACCAAAACCACCACTAGATTCCGTCCGGTTCTACCCGACGCGCACGTCTCCCTCCTCCAAGTGACCACGAAAGCGACGTCAGCGGAGGGGGGATACACCCTAGAGCCCCAAGACGGGCATCTACGCGTGCCACATCTCTTTCAGACATGCATGACGACCTGACGTAGTGTTTTGGTGGCATAGTTACACCCGGGAGGCCACTACGAAGCTCCGTTAGACCAGGGGATCTAGCCCTTTAACTTTCACCAGACGGGCTTTGACCAGTGGACTCTTCCACCTGGTTGCAATGGGTCAACACAAAGGAGCATCCCCGAACACGGCCTGGACCCAACCAACCACTAGATTCCCTCTGATTCTACCCGAGACGCACGTCTTCCTCCTCCAAGTGACCGCCACAGCGACGTCCGCGGAGGGGGGCCACACCCCGGAGCCCCTAGATGGGCATCTATGCGTGCCACATCACTTTCACACATGCATCACGACCCGACGTAGTGTTTCGGTGGCATAGCTACACCCGGGAGGCCACCACGAAGCTCCGTTAGTCTCGGAGATCTAGCCCTTTAAATTTCGCCGGATGGGCTTTGACGAGTGGACTCTTCCACCTGGTTGCGATGGGTCACCACATAGGAGCATCCCCGAACAGGGCCTGGACCCAACCCACCACTAGATTCCCTCCTGTTTTACCCGACCCGAACGTCTCCCCCTCCAAGTGACCGCGACAGCGACGTCCGCGAGGGGGGGCACACCTCGAAGCTCCAAGACGGGCGTCTACGCGTGCCACATCAATTTCACACATGCATCACGACCCGCGCGGTGTTTCGGTGGCATAGATAGACCCGGGAGGCCACCACGAAGCTCTGTTAGACCAGGAGATCTAGCCCTTTGCCTTTCACTGGACGGGCTTTGACCAATGGACTCTCCCACCTGGTTGCGATGGGTCAGCACATAGGAGCATCCCCGAACACGACCTAGACCCAACCCACCACTAGATTCCCTCTGGATCTACCCGACGCGCATGTCTCAACCTTCCAAGTGACCGCGACAGCGATATCCGCGGAGGGGGGCTCACCCCGGAGCCTCAAGACGGGCGTTTACGCGTGCCACATCACATTCACACATGCATAACGACCCGACACGATGTTTCGGTGGCATAGCTACAACCGGGAGGCTACCACGCAGCTCCGTTAGACCAGGAGATCTAGCCCTTGGACTTTCGCCGAACGGGATTTGACCAGTGGACTCTTCCACCCGGTTGCGATGGGTCAGCACATAGGAGCATCCCCGAACATGGCCTAGACCCAACCCACCACTAGATTCCCTTCGGTTCTACCAGATGCGCTCGTCTCCCCCCTCCAAGTGACGGCGATAGCGACGTCCACCGAGGGGGGCACACCCAGAGCCCCAAGACGGGCGTCTACGCGTGCCACATCACTTTCACACATGCATCATGACCCGACGCGGTGTTTCGGTGGCATATGTACACCCGGGAGGCCACCATGAAGCTCCGTTAGACCAGGAGATCTAGCCCTTTGACTTTCGCCGGATGGGCTTTGACCAGTGGACTCTTCCACCTCGTTGCGATGGGTCCGCACATAGGAGCATCCCCGAACATGACATGGACCCAACACACCACTAGATTCCCTCCGGTTCTACCCGACGTGCACGTCTCCCCCTCCAAGTGACCACGATAGCGACGTCCGCGGAGGGGGGGGCACACCCCGAAGCTCCAAGACGGGCGTCTACGCATGCCACATCACTTTCACACATGCATCATGACCCGACGCAGTGTTTCAGTGGCATAGCTACACCTGGGAGGCCACCACGAAGCTCCGCTAGACCAGGAGATCTAGCCCTTTGACTTTCGCCGGATGGGCTTTACGAGCAGACTCTTCCACCTGGTTGCAATGGGTCAGCACAAAGGAGCATCCCCGAACACGGCCTGGACCAAAACCACCACTAGATTCCCTCCGGTTCAACCCGACGCGCACGTCTCCCCCCTCCAAGTTACCACGACAGCGACGTCCACGGAGGGGGGCTACACCGTAGAGCCCCAAGACGGGCATCTACGCGTGCCACATCTCTTTCATACATGCATGACGACCCGACGTAGTGTTTCGGTGGTATAGTTACACCCGGGAGGCCACCACGAAGCTCCGTTAGACTAGGATATCTAGCCCTTTGACTTTCGCCGGATGGGCTTTAACTAGTGGACTCTTCCACCTGGTTGCGATGGGTCAGCACATAGGAGCATCCCCGAACACGGCCTGGACACAACCCACCAAAAGATTCCCTCCGGTTCTACCCGACGCGCACGTCTCCCCCCTCCAAGTGACCGCGATAGCGACGTCTGTGGAGGGGGGCCACACCCCGGAGCCCCAAGACGGGCGTTTATGCGTGCCACATCACTTTCGCACATGCATCACGACCTGACGCAGTGTTTCGGTGGCATAGCTACACCCGGGAGGCGACCACGAAGCTCCGTTAGACCAGGACATCTAGCCCTTTGACTTTCGCCGGACGGGCTTTGACCAGTGGACTCTTCTACCTGGTTGCGATGGGTCGGCACATAGGAGCATCCCCGAACACGACATGGACCCAACACACCACTAGATTCCCTCCGGTTCTACCCAACGCGCACGTCTCCCCCCGCCAAGTGACCGCGATAGCGACGTCCATGGAGGGGGGCACACCCCGGAGCCCCAAGATGGGCGTCTATGCGTGCCACATCACTTTCACATATGCATCACGACCTAACGCAGTGTTTCGGTGGCATAGCTACACCCGGGAGGCCACCACAAAGCTCCATTAGACCAGGAGATCTAGCCCTTTGACTTTCGCCGGACGGTCTTTGACGAGTGGACTCTTCCACCTGGGTGTGATGGCTCAGCACATAGGAGCATCCCCGAACACGGTCTGGACCCAACCCACCACTAGATTCCCTCCGGTTCTAGCCGACGCGCATGTCTCCCCCCTCGAAGTGACCGCGACAGCGACGTCCACAGAGGGCGACCCCACCCCGGAGCCCTAGGAAGGGCGTCTACGCATGCCACATCACTTTCACACATGCATCATGACCCGACGCCGTGTTTCGGTGGCATAGCTACACCCGGGAGGCCACCACGAAGCTCCGCTAGACCAGGAGATCTAGCCCTTTGACTTTCGCCGGACGGGATTTGACCAGTGGACTCTTCCACCTTGTTGTGATGGGTCAGCACATAGGAGCATCCCCGAACACGGCCTGGACACAACCCACCACTAGATTCCCTCCGGTTCAACCCGACGCACACGTCTCCCCTGAACAAGTGACCACGACAGCGACGTCCGCGGAGGGGGACGCCACCCCGGAGCCCCAAGACGGGCGTCTACGCTTGCCACATCACTTTCACACATGCATCTTGACCCGACGCAGTGTTTCGGTGGCATAGCTACACCCGGGAGGCCACCATGAAGCTCCGCTACACCAGGAGATCTAGCCCTTTGACTTTCACCGGACGGGCTTTACCAATGGACTCTTGCACCTGGTTGCGATGGGTCGGCACATAGGAGCATCCCCGAACACGGCCTGGACCAAAACCACCACTAGATTCCCTCCGATTCTACCCGACACGCACGTCTCCCCCCTCAAGTGACCACGACAGCGACGTCCGCGGAGGGGGGCTACACCATAGATCCCCAAGACGGGTATCTACGTGTGCCACATCACTTTCACACATGCATCACGATCCGATGCAGTGTTTCGGTGGCATAGCTACACCCGGGAGGCCACCACGAAGCTCCGTTAGACTAGGATATCTAGCCCTTTGACTTTTGCCAGACGGGCTTTGACTAGTGGACTCTTCCACCTGGTTGTGATGGGTCAGCACATAGGAGCATCCCCGAACACGGCTTGGACCCAACCCACCACTAGATTCCCTCTGGTTCTAGCCGACGCGCACGTCTCCCCCCTCCAAGTGACCGCGAGAGTGACGTTCACGGAGGGGGACCCCACCCCGGAGCCCCAAGACGGGCGTCTACGCATGCCACATCACTTTCAAACATGCATCATGACCCGACGCAGTGTTTCGGAGGCATACCTACACCCGGGAGGCCACCATGAAGCTTTGCAAGCTCAGGAGATCTAGCCCTTTGACTTTCGCCGGACAGGCTTTACCAGTGGACTCTTCCACCTGGTTGCGATGGGTCAGCACATAGGAGCATCCCCGAACACGGCCCGGACCAAAAGAACCACTAGATTCCGTCCGGTTCTACCCGACGCGCACGTCTCCCCCCTCCAAGTGACCACGAAAGCGACGTCCGCGGAGGGGGGATGCACCCTAGAGCCCCAAGACGGTTATCTACGCGTGCCACATCTCTTTCATACATGCATGACGACCCGACGTAGTGTTTTGGTGGCATAGTTACACCCGGGAGGCCACCACGAAGCTCCGTTAGACCAGGGGATCTAGCCCTTTAACTTTCACCGGACGGGCTTTGACCAGTGGACTCTTCCACCTGGTTGCAATGGGTCAACACAAAGGACCATCCCCGAACACGGCCTGGACCCAACCAACCAATAGATTCCCTCTGGTTCTACCCGAGACACACGTCTCCCTCCTCCAAGTGACCGCCACAGCGACGTCCGCGGAGGGGGGCCACACCCCGGAGCCCCTAGACGGGCATCTACGCGTGCCACATCACTTTCACACATGCATCACGACCCGACGTAGTGTTTCGGTGGCATAGCTACACCCGAGAGGCCACCACGAAGCTCCGTTAGTCTCGGAGATTTAGCCCTTTGAATTTCGCCGGATGGGCTTTGACGAGTGGACTCTTCCACCTAGTTGCGATGGGTCACCACATAGGAGCATCCCCGAACACGGCCTGGACCCAACCCACCTCTAAATTCCCTCCGGTTTTACCCAACCCGAACGTCCCCCCCTCCAAGTGACCGCGACAGCGACATCCACGAAGGGGGGGCAAACCTCGGAGCTCCAAGACGGGCGTCTACGCATGCCACATCAATTTCACACATGCATCACGACCCGCGCGGTGTTTCGGTGGCATAGATACACCCGGGAGGCCACCACGAAGCTTTGTTAGACCAGGAGATCTAGCCCTTTGCCTTTCACCGGACGGGCTTTGACCAATGGACTCTCCCACCTGGTTGCGATGGGTTAGCACATAGGAGCATCCCCGAACACGACCTAGACCCAACCCACCACTAGATTCCCTCTGGTTCTACCCGACGCGCATGTCTCAACCTTCCAAGTGACCGCGACAGCGATATCCGCGGAGGGGGGCTCACCCCAGAGCCTCAAGACGGGCGTTTACGCGTGCCACATCACATTCACACATGCATAACGACCCGACACGATGTTTCGGTGGCATAGCTACAACCGGGAGGCCACCAGGAGATCTAGCCCTCGGACTTTCGCCGAACGGGATTTGACCAGTGGACTCTTCCACCCGGTTGCGATGGGTCAGCACATAGGAGCATCCCCGAACATGGCCTAGACCCAACCCACCACTAGATTCCCTTCGGTTCTACCAGATGCGCTCGTCTCCCCCCTCCAAGTGACGGCGATAGCGACGTCCACCGAGGGGGGCACACCCAGAGCCCCAAGACGGGCGTCTACGCGTGCCACATCACTTTCACACATGCATCATGACCCGACGCGGTGTTTCGGTGGCATATGTACACCCGGGAGGCCACCATGAAGCTCCGTTAGACCAGGAGATCTAGCCCTTTGACTTTCGCCGGATGGGCTTTGACCAGTGGACTCTTCCACCTCGTTGCGATGGATCCGCACATAGGAGCATCCCCGAACATGACATGGACCCAACACACCACTAGATTCCCTCCGGTTCTACCCGACGTGCACGTCTCCCCCTCAAAGTGACCACGATAGCGACGTCCGCGGAGGGGGGGCACACCCCGAAGCTCCAAGACGGGCGTCTACGCATGCCACATCACTTTCACACATGCATCATGACCCGACGCAGTGTTTCAGTGGCATAGCTACACCTGGGAGGCCACCACGAAGCTCCGCTAGACCAGGAGATCTAGCCCTTTGACTTTCGCCGGATGGGTTTTACCAGCAGACTCTTCCACCTAGTTGCGATGGGTGAGCACATAGGAGCATCCCCGAACACGGCCTGGACCAAAACCACCACTAGATTCCCTCCGGTTCAACCCGACGTGCACGTCTCCCCCCTCCAAGTTACCACGACAGCGACGTCCCCGGAGGGGCACTACACCCTACAGCCCCAAGACGGGCATCTACGCGTGCCACATCTCTTTCAGACATGCATGACGACCTGACGTAGTGTTTCGGTGGTATAGTTACACCCAGGAGGCCACCACGAAGCTCCGTTAGACCAGGGGATCTAGCCCTTTAACTTTCATCGGACGGGCTTTGACCAGTGGACTCTTCCACCTGGTTGCAATGGGTCAGCACAAAGGAGCATCCCCGAACACGGCCTGGACCCAACCAACCACTAGATTCCCTCCGGTTCTACCCGACACGCACGTCTCCCTCCTCCAAGTGACCGCGACAGCGACGTCCGCGGAGGGGGGGCACACCTCGGAGCCCCAAGACGGGCGTCTACGCGTGCCACATCAACTTCACACATGCATCACGACTCGCGCGGTGTTTCGGTGGCATAGATACACCCGGGAGGCCACCACGAAGCTCTGTTAGACCAGGAGATCTAGCCCTTTGCCTTTCACCGGACGGGCTTTGACCAATGGACTCTCCCACCTGGTTGCCATGGGTCAGCACATAGGAGCATCCACGAACACGGCCTGCACCCAACACACCACTAGATTCCCTCTGGTTCTACCCGACGCGCATGTCTCAACCTTCCAAGTGACCGAGACAGCGACATCCGCGGAGGGGGGCTCACCCCGGAGCCTCAAGACGGGCGTTTACGCGTGCCACATAACTTTCACACATGCATCACGACCCGAGACGGTGTTTCGGTGGCATAGCTACAACCGGGAGGCCACCACGAAGGTCCGTTAGACCAGGAGATCTAGCCCTTGGACTTTCGCCGGACGGGATTTGACCAGTGGACTCTTCAACCTGGTTGCGATGGGTCAGCACATCGAAGCATCCACGAACATGGCCTAGACCCAACCCACCACTAGATTCCCTTCGGTTCTACCCGACGCGCTCGTCTCCCCCCTCCAAGTGACGGCGATAGCGAGGTCCGCGGAGGGGGGCACACCCAGAGCCCCAAGACGGGCGTCTACGCGTGCCACATCACTTTCACACATGCATCATGACCCGACGCGGTGTTTCGGTGGCATATGTACACCCGGGAGGCCACCACGAAGCTCCGTTAGACCAGGAGATCTAGCCGTTTGACTTTCGCCGGACGGGCTTTGACCAGTGGACTCTTCCACCTCGTTGCGATGGGTCCGCGCATAGGAGCATCCCCGAACACGGCATGGACCCAACAAACCACTAGATTCCCTCCGGTTCTACCCGACGTGCACGTCTCCCCCTCCAAGTGACCACGACAGCGACGTCCGTGGAGGGGGGGCACACCCCGAAGCTCCAAGACGGGCGTCTACGCGTGCCACCTCACTTTCACACATGCATCATGACCCGACGCAGTGTTTCAGTGGCATAGCTACACCCGGGAGGCCACCACGAAGCTCCGCTAGTCCAGGAGATCTAGCCCTTTGACTTTCGCCGGACGGGCTTTACCAGCGGACTCTTCCACCTGGTAGCGATGGGTCAGCACATAGGAGCATCCCCGAACACGGCCTGGACCAAAACCACCACTAGATTCCCTCCGGTTCTACCCGACGCGCACGTCTCCCCCCTCCAAGTGACCACGACAGCGACGTCCGCGGAGGGGGGCTACACCCCAAAGCCCCAAGACGGGCATCTACGCGTACCACATCACTTTCAGACATGCATGAGGACCTGACGTAGTGTTTCGGTGGCATAGTTACACCCGGGAGGCCATCACGAAGCTTCGTTAGACCAGGGGATCTAGCCCTTTGACTTTCACCGGACGGGCTTTGATCAGTGGACTCTTCCACCTGGTTGCGATGGGTCAGCACAAAGGAGCATCCCCGAACATGGCCTGGACCCAACCCACCAATAGATTCCCTCCGGTTCTACCCGACACCCACGTCTCCCTCCTCCAAGTGCCAGCAACAGCGACATCCGCGGCGGGGGACCACACCCCGGAGCCCCAAGACGGGCATCAACGCGTGCCACATCACTTTCACACATGCATCACGTCCCGACATAGTGTTTCGGTGGCGTAGCTACACCCGGGAGGCCACCACGAAGCTCCGTTAGACCAGGAGATCTAGCCCTTGGACTTTTGCCGGATGGGCTTTGACGAGTGGACTCTTCCACCTGGTTGCGACGGGTCACCACATAGGAGCATCCCCGAACACGGCCTGGACCCAACCCACCACTAGATTCCCTTCGGTTCTACCCGACGCGCTCGTCTCCCCCCTCCAAGTGACCGCGATAGCGATGTCCGCGGAGGGGGGCACACCCAGAGCCCCAAGACGGGCGTCTATGCGTGCCACATCACTTTCACACATGCATCATGACCCAACGCGGTGTTTCAGTGGCATATGTACACCCGGGAGGCCACCACGAAGCTCTGTTAGACCAGGAGATCTAGCCCTTTGACTTTCGCCGGATGGGCTTTGACCAGTGGACTCTTCCACCTCGTTGCGATGGGTCAGCACATAGGAGCATCCCCGAACACGGCACGGACCCAACACACGACTAGATTCCCTTCGGTTCTACCCGACGTGCACGTCTCCCCCTCCAGGTGACCACGACAGCGACGTCGGCGGAGGGGGGGCACACCCCGAAGCTCCACGACGGGCGTCAACGCATGCCACATCAGTTTCTCACATGCATCACGACCTGACGCGGTGTTTCGGTGGCATAGCTACACCCGGGAAGCCACCACGAAGCTTTGTCAGACTAGGAGATCTAGCCCTTTGACTTTCGCAGGACGGGCTTTCACTAGTGGACTCTTGCACCTTGTTGTGATGGGTCAGCACATAGGAGCATCCTCGAACACGTCCTGGACCCAACCCACCAAAAGATTCCCTCCGGTTCTACCCAACACGCACGTCACCCCACTTGAAGTGACCGCGACAGCGCCGTCCGCGGAGTGGGACCCCACCCCAAGCCCCAAGACGGGCATCTACGTGTGCCACATCACTTTCACACATGTATCACGACCCGACGCAGTGTTTCGGTGGCATAGCTACACCCGGGAGGCCACTAGGAAGGTCTGTTAGACCAGGAGATCTAGCCCTTTGACTTTTGCCGGACGGGCTTTGACCAGTGGACTCTTCCACCTGGTTGTGATGGGCCAGCACATAGGAGCATCCCCGAACACGTGTTGGACCCAACCCACCACTAGATTCCCTCTAGTTCTACTCAACGCGCACGTCTCCCCCTCCAAGTGACCGCGACAGCGACGTCCGCGGAATGGGGGCACACCCCGAAACCCCAAGACGGGCGTCTACGCGTGCCACATCACTTTCACACATGCATCACGACCCGACGCAGTGTTTCGGTGGCATAGATAGACCCGGGAAGCCACCAGGTTGCTCTGTTAGACTAGGAGATCTAGCCCTTTGACTTTCGCCGAAAGGGCTTTGACCAGTGGACTCTTCCACCTGGTGGTGATGGGTCAGCACATAGGAGCATCCCCAAACACGGCCTGGACGCAACCCACCACTAGATTCCCTCCGGTTCTACCCGACACACACGTCTCCCCCTCCAAGTGACCGCGACAGCGACGTCCGCATAGGGGGGCAAACCCCGGAGGCCCAAGACGGGCGTCTACGCGTGCCACATCACTTTCACACATGCATCACGACGCGACGCGGTGTTTCGGTGGCATACCTACACCCGGGAGGCCATCACGAAGCTCCGTTAGACCAGGAGATCTAGCCCTTTAACTTTCGTCGGACGGGCTTTGACCAGTGGACTCTTCCACCTTGTTGCGATGGGTCAGCACATAGGAGCATCCCCGAACACGGCCTGGACCCAACCTACCAGTAGATTCCCTCCGGTTCTACCCGACGCGCACGTCTCCCCCAACCAATTGACCGCGACAACGACGTCCGAGGAGGGGGGCCACACCCTGGAGCCCAAAGACGGGCATCTACGCGTGCCACATCACTTTCACACATGCATCACGACCTCACGCGGTGTTTCGGTGGCATAGCTACACCAGGGAGGCCACCACGAAGGTCCGTTAGACAAGGAGATCTAGCCCTTTGACTTTCGTCGGACGGGCTTTGACCAGTGGACTCTTGCACCTGGTTGGGATGGGCCAGCACATAGGAGCATCCCCGAACACGTGCCGGACCCAACCCACAACTAGATTCCCTCCGGTTCTACCCGATATGCACATCTCCCCCTCCAAATGACCGCGACAGCAACGTCCGCGGAGGGGGGGCAAACCCCAGAACCCCAAGACTGGCGTCTTCGCGTGCCACATCACTTTCACACATGCATCACGACCCGACGTGGTGTTTCGTGGCATAGATACACCCGGGAAGCCACCAAGAAGCTCTGTTAGAACATTAGATCTAGCCCTTTTACTTTCGCCGGACGGGCTTTGACCTATGGACTCTTCCACCTGGTTGTGATGGTTCAGCACATAGGAGCATCGCCGAACATGGCCTGGACCCAACCCACCACAAGATTCCCTCCGGTTCTACCTGACAGACACGTCTCCCCCTCCAAGTGACCGCGACAGCGACGTCCGCATAGGGGGGCACACCCCGGAGGTCCAAGATGGGCGTATACGCGTGCCACATCACTTTCAGACATGCATGACGACCCGACGTGGTGTTTCGGTGGCATACCTACACCCAGGAGGCCATCACGAAGCTCCGTTAGACCAGGAGATCTAGCCCTTTGACTTTCGTCGGACGGGCTTTGACCAGTGGACTCTTCCACCTGGTTGTGATGGGTCAGTACATAGGAGCATCTGCGACCACGGCCTGGACCCAACCCACCACTAGATTCCCTCCGGTTCTACCCGACACACACATCTCCCCCCTCCAACTGACCGCGACAGCGACGTCCTCATAGGGGGGCACACCCCGTAGGCCCAAGACGGGCGTCTACGCATGCCACATCACTTTCACACATGCATCACGACCCGATGCGGTGTTTCGGTGGCATACCTACACCTGGGAGGCGATCACGAAGCTCTGTTAGACCAGGAGATGTAGCCCTTTGACTTTCGTTGGACGGGCTTTGACTAGTGGACTCTTCCACCTAGTTGCGATGGGTCAGCACATAGGAGCATCCCCGAACACGGCCTGTACCCAACCCACCAATAGATTCCCTCCGGTTCTACCCGACGCGCATCGCTGCCACCTCCAAGTGACCGCGACAACGACGTCCGCGGAGGGGGGCCATACCCTGGAGCCCCAAGAGGCCAGTGAGGGGGTATACCACCCGGAGCCGCGTGCCACCACACTTTCACACGCATAGCTAGGAGGGCCCACCGCAACATGTGACGTGTTTCCTACCCTCCAAGGTACCCCATCCCGTTTCCTCCCTCCGTGACAGGGCGATAGCGACGTCTGTGAGAAAATAATAGAAATAAAAAGAAATTATTAAAATAGAAAAATTCAAGTTAATCAAATTAGTTTAAAAAGAAGAAGAAAGAAATAATTAAAATAGCAAAACTCTATGCCGTCGGCGTACCTAACCGGCGTGAGGGGCTCGGATCAATGACGTGGCAGCTTAGCTATGCCGACGACCGAGCCGTCGGCATAGATATGCTGACGGCACCTGTTAGCTCCGTCGGTGTAGGTCTCACACCGTCAAACTGCCGTCACCGCCCGGGTAGCCGGGCCCACATGTACACCGACAGCTTGCCCTATGCCAACGGCCACCGTAGGCATATATGAAGCGCTGCCGACAGCCGATGTATGCCGACGACCCCCGTCGGCATAGGTGGTCATATGCCGACGGCTTCTTTATGCCTAGGCCTCACCTAGGCCACCGGCATACATCCATCGATGCTGACGGGAGTCGTCGGCATAGATTAGGCCGTCGGCAGAGTCTATTATTCTGGTAGTGCATGCGACTCAAGCTCAGGCATGCCCACTTACATTTTTGTATTTTCTCTTCTCACAAAGAAGAGCTCTTTCTCAAAGATGCAAATTTGGTGCAAATGTTCTTTAGATTAGAACCATCCAATGATTTCAAGGCTGTCGAACTCATTAAAAATCTTTCTGGGCATGCAAAGTTACTTCATCGCCTCTGATTTCATCAAACTGCTTCTTCTTAGGAGCATGCCATTTATTGTAAATAATGGTTAGTGTGTCTACCTTTAATCTAAATGAGACTTAATCAACTCACATCTAACTCCCACACTATTTGATTTTCATGAAGATTCGCGCTGGTTCATTTTTTGTTTCTTTTGGTTGATTACTTAAATGATGTGCAGGAGTTCGATGAGACTTTCTTATTTCTTATCTAGATGGGATTTAGCAAATCCGATAATGGGTCTACACGATACATCAGACAACTCTCGATGACATGAAGAAACACCATCCAGATGGTGTGTAGAGGGGATACGTTTATAGAGTTTTTGGAAAAAATAATAAAAAATAAAAACTCGGAGTTGTTTTTGACTTAGGCGATACGATATCGCAGCTAAGCCCCCGAGTGTGGAGCATGTCCGCACTCGGAGTAGTTTTTGATTTAGGCGATATGGAATCGCAGCTAAGCCCCTGAGTGTGGAGCATGTCCGCACTCGGAGTAGTTTTTGACTTAGGCGATACGGAATCGCAACTAAGCCTCGGAGTGTGGAGCATGTCCGCACTCGGAGTAGTTTTTGACTTAGGCGATACGGAATCGCAGCTAAGCCCCCGAGTGTGGAGCATGTCCGCACTCGAAGTAGTTTTTGACTTAGGCGATACGAAATCACAGCTAAGCCCCCGAGTATGGAGCATGTCCGCACTCGAAATAGTTTTTGACTTAGGCAATACGGAATCGCAGCTAAGCCCCTGAGTGTGGAGCATGTCCGCATTCGGAGTAGTTTTTGACTTAGGCGATACGGAATCGCTGTTAAGCCCCCGAGTGTGGATCATGTCCGCACTCGGAGTAGTTTTTGACATAGGTGATACGGAATCGCAGCTAAGCCCCTGAGTGTGGAGCATGTTCGCACTCGGAGTAGCTTTTGACTTAGGCGATACGGAATCGCAGCTAAGCCCCCGAGTGTGGAGCATGTCCGCACTCAGAGTAGTTTTTGACTTAGGTAATACGGAATCACAGCTAAACCGTGCGATGGCGCGCGGGGTGGTCGAGTGCTGAAGACGTGCCACACGGAGTGGTGAGGCGCGGGGCTGTTGAGTGATGAAGGCTCATCCGTCAGAATGGCGACGCGCGAGTTGGCGGAGTGATGAAGACGCATCCATCGGAGTGGCGACGCGCGGGGAGGCCGAGTGATGAAGACGCATCTGTCGGAGTGGAGACGCGCAGGTTGACGGAGTGATGAAGACGCATCCGTCGGAGTGGCGACGCGCGGGGTGGCCGAATGATGAAGAAGCATCCATCGTTGTGACGATGCGCGGGGTGGCCGAGTGATGAAGACGCATCCGTCGTAGTGGCGACACGCGGGGCGGCCGAGTGATGAAGACGCATCCCTCGGAGTGACGACGCGGGGGCTTCCGAGTGATGAAGACGCATCCATCGGAATGATGACGTGCGAGGCGGTCGAGTGCTGAAGACACATCCGTCGGAGTGGAGTCGACCAAGTGACGCGCACGGAGTGGCCGAGTCGAGCTTGTCGTTGAAGAGGAGTCGACCAACTGACGGCGCACTGGGCGGCCGAGTCAAGCTTGTCGTCGAACAAACAGCCGATCAAGAGACGGCGCACGGGGCAGCCAAGTCCATCATGCCATCAAGGAGGCATCTGAACAAACGGAAACACACGAATGATCGTCGCGGCGACTGAGCCTGAGTAACGACGAAGATGGTGCATAGATGCGTCGAGTGAATGCGTAACCTGTGTACGAAAAATAGCACAAGCCAACATAAAAAGTTCTTGAAGTAACCTGATATTTGCTGAAATAATTTGTGTAAATAACACCTATAGACACCCACTGGGTGTGCCAGGCGCTTGTTGGTTCAGGACCGGCAATGGTCTAACAGAGTGCAAGATCCGACTGGACTCGTTTGACTATTGGACCCAAAAGAAGCGGAAGTGAAGTGTTCCCACATAAAAAAACAACCAAGCGCAGGGATACACTAGGTGGCCTGGCCTCCGAGTGAATGTCATGTGTGACTTCCTCGACACTCGGTGATGCGGAAACAACTATTTAATTGAATGCAGGGTATGACGAATGACTTAGTTGGCTGATGGTGCAGGAGCGGTCGGGCGAAGTAGACACGTCCGGCTGAGTGGCGATGCACAGAGCTGTCGAGTGACGAAGACGTGTCTCATCGAGTGGCGATGCACGGAGCTGCCGAGTGACGATGGAGCCTCCGACTGAATGGCGATGCGCGGAGCTGCTGAGTGATGACGACGCGTCTAGTAGAGTGACGGCACATGGAGCTGCCGAGTGACGATGGAGCGTCCGACTGAATGATGATGCACAGAGCTGCCGAGTGATGACGACGCGTCCAGTAGAGTGACGGCGCACGAAACTGCCGTGTGACGATGGAACGTCCGGCTGAATGGCGATGCGCGGAGCTGCCGAGTGATGACGACGCGTCCAGTAGAGTGACGGCGCGCGGTGCTGCCGACTGACGATGGAGCGTCCGACTGAATGGCGATGCGCGGAGCTGACAAGTGATGACGATGCGTCCAATAGAGTGATGACGCACAGAGCTGCCGAGTGACGATGGAGCATCCGATTGAATGGCGATGCGCGGAGCTGCCGAGTGATGACGACGCGTCTAGTAGTGATGGTGCGCTGGGCGGCCGAGTGATGATGGAGCGTCCGACTGAATGGCGATGCGCGGAGCTGCCGAGTGATGACGACACGTCCAGTAGACTGACGGCACGCGGAGCTGCCGAGTGACGATGGAGCGTCCGACTGAAAGGCGATACGCGGAGCTGCCGAGTGATGACGACGTGTCCAGCAGAGTGATGGCGCACGGAGCTGACGAGTGACGATGGAACGTCCGGCTGAATGGCGATGCGGAGCTGCCGAGTGATGATGACGCGTCCAGTAGAGTGACGGTGCACGGAGCTGCCGAGTGACGATGGAGTGTCCGACTGAATGGCGATGCGCGGAGCTGCCGAGTGTTGACGTCGCGTCCGGTAGAGTGACGGCGCACGGAGCTGCCGAGTGACGATGGAGCGTCCGACTGAATGGCGATGCGCGGAGCTGCAGAGTGATGACGACGCGTCCAGTAGAGTGACGGCGTGCGGAGCTGCCGAGTGACCATGGAGCGTCCGACTGAATGGCGATGCGCGGAGCTGCCGAGTGATGACGATGCGTCCAGTAGAGTGACGACGCGTGGAGCTGCCGATTGATGATGGAGCGTCCGACTGAATGGCGATGCGCGGAGCTGCCGAGTGATGACGACGAGTCCACTAGAGTCACGGCACGCGGACCTGCCGAGTGAATATGAAGCGTCCGACTGAATGGCGATGCACAGAGCTGCTGCACTTTAGTCGTCTGCATGTCATCGTGTTACTTGCCCGAACAAAAAGTCCATGCGAGTGAGCTGCTGTCAGAGACGACGACAGACGAATAACCCTGCCAGTTAGTCGCAAGTATAGCCATGAATATTTTATTTCGCTGGACTAAAATGTGTCTGTCCTGATGTTACTTGGCAATTGAATGCACGCATGCACTGTCATACAAGAGCTGTGGGTGCATGGATCAGTCGGATCGGTTGAAGCATGCAAAAAGACGTTTATAGGTCGTTTAGCTTTCTTGCATGAGTGCACTAACTAATTAGTGCATAGTGAGGCATGCGAAAAGATCATGCATCCACAGAGGAAGAGCTTCGTGCGGAATCCTGCACGATGTCCATTAATTGGCCGCAGTAATTAGGTACGTAACTTGCGTTTGAAATCCTCACCAATAGACCGCAGCAGGTAACTCGTGTTGGAAACCCTCACTAATTAGCGTCTTAATGAGGCAATAATTACTTTCATGAAACGGAAAATATCCCATGACACGGGCTTGTGTTACTGGGAACGCACTTACGCATGGATGTGCTACCAGCGATGTTAGCCAGGGCCGACGAGCGAGACACGGAGCGCGCGAGGCTAGTAGGCAAGGCCGGCGCTGGGCCGGTGACCGCCTCACGGAGCGGCAAGCGGGCGAGGCCGGCAGGCGAGCGCAGCGCTGGGCCGACGAGCATGTCACGGGGCGGCAAGCGCGTGAGGCCAGCAGGCGAGTGCGTCGCATAGCGGGAGAGTGCGGCGCTAGGCGTCGCTGGGCCGGCGAGCGCGTCACACGATGGGGGAGCGCGGTGAGCGTGCAATTTCAGCAGCGACGACGTTTGCATACAAGGCCGACGAGGACCCTGTTCTTGGCAAAGGCGAGACGCACCAAAAATAAAAAATAGATGTAAGAATGGATATAAACCTTTTGCATCATGATTCGGTAGACGTCATGCCCTACGGTGGGTGTCAAATATCGTGGGAACGATTCTAGCGTTAGAGAGGGGTAGGATAACGAAGCATGATCTATGGAGTTGCAAATGGATGACACGGTGGTTTTAGCGAGTTTGGGATAACAACCCTACGTCTGATGCTTCGGAGAGGCTTTTCTTATTCATCATGAACATGAGTTATATGATGTATCTGAGAGGGAGAAAGGAGAACGGATCTCCATTCCTAAGCTAAGTCCTGAGACTAATGGGGAGAGAGAGTCCAGGAAGAAGAAGCCCCAGAGGGAGAAGAAGAAAACCAGCCCCTTAGTCTAGTTGTGGGGGATGGCTTATATAGAGCGCGCCACCCCTTCACTTCCTATGTTACAAAGTGGGGCATTGATGCCGTAATGCTAGATGATGCTTTGACTGCCTTGTCTACTGTCGGCCTTCGCATATCCGAGTGAGCCATATGGCCGAGTGGTTGACTGTCGCCGAGTGGATGGAACGTACTCGGTCGAGTGAATAGTATGTAAGTATTAATCCTGACCCACATGGTGTGTGGACCCCATGGTATTATGATGTTTTGACCCTTCATGAGCCTACCTACTTTGTGTATCCCCGACAGGAGTCTTGAAGAAATATGTTCATAATCATGCTAGGCCGGAAGGAAGCATCTCCACGGACCATCAAACAGAGGAGGTCATTGGGTTTTGTGTTGGCTTTTTTCCCGACCTTAAGCCAACTGATGTCCCTAAATCGCGGTATGAGGGAAGACCGAGTGAAAAAGACATGCTAGGAGCGAAATCAATAATATGTAGGGACGAACATTCTTGGGCACAAGCATATTACACAGTTCTACAGAATTCTACCTTGGTGCCCCCCTATATGAATGAACACAAAAATATTCTACGCTAGACACATCCGGAGCAGTCTGACGACTGGATTACACGTGAACACGTCAGGACTTTCGGCATCTCATGCGTAACAACACTATTGAAGATGACCTGTACTTGTTGGCCAAGACACCATCATCGACTAAATTGACTTATCAAGGGTATGAGATAAATGGTAATACATTTTACACGATCGACCAAGATAAAAAGAACACCAACCAAAACAATAGTGTCTCCGCTTTGATGCAGCAATCACCAATAGGGCAAAGAACACATATTATGGTTACATAGAATATGTATGGAAACTTGACTATGAACATGAATTTAAGGTCCCTTTGTTTTAGTGCAAATGGGTCAATCTGTGAGGAGGCAGGGTACAGTTAGACCCACAGTACGAAATGACAACAATGGATCTCAACAATCTTGGATAGACAGACGAACCATTCGTCCTAGCCAACTTTTAACCATTTCAGAGTTCATTTGCAGTGCTTTTCAATTTCAGGATCATTTTAGCTTAAAATAAATCATGAAATGCATGAAAATTAGCAAATGAAGTCGGAAAAGGGTTGAAAAGTTATTATGTGGCTTTGAATGGTGCATATTGAATGCAAAAAAAGTCTTGAATTAAAATACGTTTAAAAAATGAAATCCCTTTGTAATGGACGAGTTTTCGTCCGAAACCCGGATACTTCGAAAGGTATTATCCAGTCTGTACACAAAGTGCATTCGGTTTTTCCCGTAACCCTCTTAACTTTTTAGCACATGCTATGAGGGTGAAATTATGATACCATGCCAACTTTCGACCATTTCAGAGTTCATTTGTAGTGCTTTTTAATTTCAGGGCCATTTAGCTCAAAGAGTGAACTAATAGCAAAAAGAATGAACTAAAAAGCTTTTATAAAACTCTAATGGAAGAAAGAATGAACTAAAAGCTTTTATAATACTCTAATAGAAAAAATAATAAACTAAAAAGCTTTTATAAAACTGTAATAGCACAAAGAATGAACTAAAAAGAATCAATTAAATATAATATTCTTCATTAGCAGAAAGAATCAAATAATATTAACTGAAATTGTCAAATTATTTATTTGTTAAAAACTTTAATAGTAAAAATAATTTTCATAAAGTATATTTTGTTTCAAGCTTTAATAGAAACTAAAAAGCTTTTATAAAACTCTAATAGCAAAAGGAATCAACTAAAAATAATCAATAAAAAATAAAACTTATGCAACTAAAATTATATAAAATTTATGCAACTAAAATTATATAACTAAAAATAACATTTTTTAAAAAACATAATATATGCAAAAAATAAAAAGAGGCCCGCCTAATAGGCACCACGGCCTGCATACGACAAAAACCCTAGAAATGGGCCAGGATGCAGGCCTAGAGTGCTAGAAGGACCAACAGGGCGTTAGGTAGGCATGTACTTTCAGCATTAGTGAGGAGCTTGAGAGGGCAGCAGCAACAACAACGCTTATAAACCGCTTTGAGCTCCTCTGGACTATCCAGGTCGGACTAAACCTGTGGCCGTGGGAACCACAAACCTTTAGTCACGGTTGGTGGTTCCAACTGGGACTAATTCCCCCATTTAGTCCCGTTTGGAGACACCAACCGAGACTAAAGCCCTGAGCTTCCCGCCCTTTCGCCTGGTGAAAATTCACCTTTAGTCCTGGTTGGTGGCCTGAACGAGAACTAATGGGGGGTCATTAGTCCCGGTTGGATCCACCAACTGGGACTAAATGTTGGGGTATATAAGTGTATCAAAGTCCATCTACAATTTTCGATCTCCATCTCCCCTGACGGTGCCGAAGAAGACCTCGACACCGCCAGGCTGCCGGACCTCACCGTGGCCGCTCCTCGTCGCCGCCCCATCGCCGCCCCCGTCGCCGCCCCCCCGATGCCGTTGCCGCCCTGAGCCCGCTCCCCCTCCTCATCCTCCTAGGTGAGCTATCGGCCACACTGTTGTTCCCCTCCTCCTATTGCCCCTCCCCCATGGTCACCGGCATCGCCCGCATCCGTCGCCGACCGAAGCAGTGGCGGCATGGGATCCAATTTCCATAGAGTCTCATAATTTAGTTCATAGGATATATATAGCTAGCTAGGATTATCATAGGATAGAATTGTCATAGAAGATTTTATAGATAAATTGGACAGAAACCAAAAATAAGCATACCTTAATTTGGCCTCCTTTTGGTTCATAGGATTGGATTATCATTGGAATATATAGGAAATTTGTAGGAAATGAGATGACATGCATCTCAAATCCTATGAGTAGGATTAGAAAAAAAAATATTTTGGTTGACATCATAGGAATTTTTCCACTGAGTCTAGGCTCTTTTTTATTTTCCTTTGAAATATGAAGGATAGGAATCAATTCGATGCAGGAATAGGAATGCATGCCCTAGCTCTGAACCAAAAAAAATCATATCTTAGGCGCGGCCTCCTTTTGGTTCATAGGAGAGGATTATCATAGGAATATATAGGAAATTAATTTGTAGGAAATGAGATGACATGCGTCTCAAATCCTATGAGTAGGATTAGAGAAAGATGTGTCATTTTGGTTCACATCATAGGAATCTTTCCATTGAGTCTAGGCTCTTTTTTTGTTTTCCTTTGAAATGTGGAGGATAGGAATCAATCCTATGTAGGGATAGGAATGCATTCCTATGAACCAAAGGTCTCTAAAGGAAAAATTTCCTATTTTTCTTTGGGAGAGAAGAAAATTAGAAGAGGCGGAACATAGAACTTATGTAGGGAGGAGTGCATTCCTATGAACCAAAGGGCTCTAAAGGAAATCTCTATCTTTTGCCACAAAAAATAAATATGGTATTAAATATGGTATTGTTGTTATTGTTGTTAAACAAAATGATATTTGCTATAGTCACAATTCGTTCTTGTCGGTGATGCCAATCTCGCATCCTCGTCGTCGACTCGACGTCGACAACCAGTTTGAGAGGCGGCATGTCCGGGACTGGGCTGCGCCGGGCTGGCACTGGGAGGTGCTACCTTCCGGGACGCACACCTTGATGAGATATCCGGGTCTCGTCGTCGAACTGGAGCTTCTTTGGTGGCGGTTGCGTGGGCCACTATTGGTGCAGAGGGAGCCGGCCCCCGCGTAGGTGGTACGTCACCGTGTCAGGGAGGAGGATGAGCACGTCCGTCGCTACATGGCTGTGTTGAACACCAGGTTCTCGATTACCTGGCAGGTTACTCAAGGATCTCACTCGATATATGATCCGGTGATGGTTCCTTCTCTTTGAGTGTCCACCGCTTGCGCCATGAGACGTCAACTCGATCTATATTAATTAATGATATTATATGATAATATTTGAGTTATATTAGCGTTAATATTCGATGCTTCATTAACGGTATTATTCGAGTTGTGTTTCTTAGGTTGCAATAAGGCATGTCATGTTATGAGTTTTTAAAAGATTCACATTATATATCATAACTTACATCTATGAACTATTCTACATTCAGAAATGAAATATAAAAAGGTGTTAATTGCATTTTCTTACGTTTGGCAACTGTTTGGGCTTAACAGGGACCAGGAGGCGTAACATCTACAAGGTGTGCCAAAATTCATGTATGGACATTCTTGAAACTGCAGTGCAGTTCGGGGTATTTTTGAGAAAAAGATTTCAAAAATCAGTGGTAACCGTCTTTAACTTGAATTTTTATTGAATTCTGATCATTGTTTAACTTCTTTACTGACTTTATTGTTGATTATTAACTGCTGCATAGTGTGTTCCATGCAACATAAGGGAGAACTTCAACAATTCATATGGTAACGTGTTGTACCCTGAGAATGATGAGGAGCGCAAATTCGAATTGGATTTGCGCAAAAGAAAGAATAAAACCATCATTTATGGTGATGGATGGCAGCAGTACATTGCAGTGAACAATTTTAAAGAAGGAGAACTCGTAGCTTTTTCCTTAATAGGAGAGGTGAATAGGTTAATGACATTATATGTTCAAAGCGATGATGATGACGATGACGAACATGACATGGTCAGCCAAGATGACCAAGATGGCAACGACAACCAAGATGAAGATGAGGACATCCAAGATGAAGATGAGGACAACCATGATGAAGAGGAGGACATCAAAAATGAAGATGATGGTCCTATTCTTTCTGTATTTTTCTCTCAAAGGATGAAGAAGCTTACTCGGGATGATAAAGCTAGTGTGAAGGAAATGTTACCATACTCTTCGGTGTTCTTGGGGAAGCCTTTTGTGCACCATCTAACAAAAAAACCTAGTCAAAAAAGTTATGGTGAGATGTTTTATATTCTTTCATCTCTTTTTGGCCATAACCAAGTATGGTGAGATGTCTAACATTCTGTGCTCTCTATTTTCTCTTAATGATGGGGTCTTCAGAAGTTACCTTTGAAGATGTTTTCCGGAGTGGACATCACCGCCGTCGGCACTGCTGGAGTAATTCATGGGCCAAGAGGGCCTGTCACGAACTTCCAATACAAGACAGACCCCGACAGGTGAAGATCATTCCACAAGGCCAGCTGGCAGGAGTTCATCAAAGGAAAGAGAGAACTAAGGATGGACACCCTTGTGGTAATCACTTTAGGGAAGAGCAACCGCAAGGACTACCAAATGATGTTTGTTGTTGACCATGTTTAGAACTACGTCATGAATATATCAGCTCGAGAACTGTTTAGTTAATTAATTAGTATGTTAAGATGAATGTGATACATTGATGTTTGTTTCTTAAGTTGAACAAGTTTCAAGTGATATTGATGGTTCTTTCTATATATTGATCATGACGATGTTATGTAATGGTTCTTTCATTGCGATATGTAGTAGCTAGTGTCGAGTTGAATGGAAAACATAAAATAAAAATGGTAAAAACAAAAATAAAAGGAGGAAACACAATATGAAAACCCATAAACCCCTCCTTTCAAAAAAAAAACGCCAGAGCCTGGCAACTGCTTACGCGTGGCTATATTTTAGTTCCGGTCGGTGTTAACAACCGGGACTAAAGGTGCTCCTACCAAGCGTCCCACGGCGGCTACATGGAGCTCCTTTAGTCCCGGCTCGTAAGCCAACCCGGACTAAAAGTGATCGGCATTAGTCCCGATCGTTTTGTCCTGATTACAGAACCGGGACTGATGTCTTGTTTTCTACCGGTGAGACCAAACTAATTTTGAACTTCGATTCAAAAGATATACTAGTAGATAGAAACACAAAGAAAAAAAATACATGGGAGTTATGATGGATAGCGCATGCAGCCCTGTCAAAAGCTGACAAAAGCATGCATGGATGGATCCCAATCTACATTAATCAAAGGGCTGAGACTAATCGAGTTTTTGAATATTAAAACAATTCGACGGATCGACACACTAGGCAGGTGCGTGCCTCTGCAGCTTCGTGCCCCTGAGAATTTCCGGTGTTCATTTACATTTCACAATAGTCCGATGCCATGTGACAGGAGGCATGTAAACATCTTAAGAATATTGCTATTACTGAAGTCTAGGTGTGCCTTGAATATACTGTGTTACTAATTACCCGACATGTCTGTCGTACTTATTTATAGGCTTGAAGTGATTCCATCTTTTTACAAAATATTTGGGCCATTTCACGTAAAAAAAATATTTGGGCCATTCTGTAAAAGTCGGAGCGCTGTCCCAAAAGGCACCCATACGGAAAGCATAAGTATGGCTCTTGATTTCTAATTTTCTGAATTCAAATCATGGTATGATCATAAACTAAACTAATGAAAAACAACCTATCATATCACTGGTGTAGCGACGTGCTATACAAACGGTTTTCAACCCATTTCCGCGACGTACTATGAAACCGTTGTCTTGCATGTGTGGGCGATAGGGGGGTCGATCCCACACGACACATAATAATTGTCGGCGATGGTGTCAGCGGACGCAAATGTTTGGCAAAACTAAGCGTATGAGATGTCTGCATCTATCACAAACGAGAGTCACCGGTAAACCGTTTGAGATATGATGGACTTTCCATAAGACCCATACTTGCAACTCGTGTGAGATCACATTATCATCGCACAGGTTATTCTATGGCTCACCGTTTATGATGTGCACCAAATCACAAACAGTTCACGATTATGAAGCATGTATCATAAGGGGTATATCACAAACACTTATATTCGACGAATCATTGACGATATTTAACTAAGACTATAATTTAACCGTATAAGTATCGGATAGGTTTAAGAAACGTCGTACTCGCGTCCGATAGGATAAGTATCACAAGCGCTATTCTGTGGTCCAACGTTTGTGATGCATATTACTCCCTCGATTCCATAAAGTAAGACATTTTTTGATACCATAGTACTGTCAAAAATCGTCTTATATTATGAGACGAAGGGAGTACATCACAAATAGTTCATCATTTGAAATTGTGTGCGACAAAGATTGTTGGGGAACGTTGCATGGGAAACAAAAAAAATTCTATGCACACACAAGATCTATCCATATGGTGATGAGCATCTACGAGAGGGAGAGTGGATCTACATACCCTTATATATCACTAAGCGGGAAGCGTTAAAACCCGGTTGATGTAGTCGAACGTCTTCGCGATCCGATCACGATCCGTCCCGATCTAGCGTCAAAAGGACAACACCTCCGCATTCAGCACACGTACAGCTCGATGACGATCTCCGCCTTCTTGATCCAGCAAGAGGGAGCAGAGAGGTAGATGAGAACTCCGGCAGTGCGACGGCGCGACGACGGTGGTGGTGGAACTATTCCGACAGGGCTTCGCCTAAGCACCGCCGAAACTAGAAGGAGGAGACTATCTAATATGAGGAGAGATGGCTGCACCATTGCTTCTAGAGCGGCTACGCTCTCTCCCCTCCAATATATATAGGAGGGAGGGGAGGGGCTGGCTCCCTAGGGTTTCCCATAGGATCGGTCAAACTAGGGAGGAGGAGTCCTCCCCCAACTCGGATACCTCCTCCCAGAAGGGAGGTGGAGTCCTGGGAGGCCCACTTGCCCTCTTTGCCCCCTCTTTGCATGGGCCTTAGGGGCTGGCTTGCCCAGCCCACAAATGGCTGGTGCATCACCCCTAAGGCCCATGTGGCCCCCGGAGTGGGTGGATCCTCCCAATGGACCCCCGGAACCCTCCGGGCACCTTCGGTACATCATCGGGAATACCCGAAACTTTTCCGCTGACCCAAATGGGACTTACTATATATCAATCCTTACCTCCGGACCATTCCGGAGCTCCTCGTGACATTCGGGTTCTCATCCAAGACTCCGAACAAGCTTCGGTCATCAACATACATAACTCAATACTCCTGAAACATCACCGAACGTCAAGTGTGCATACACCTCTACGGTCAATAACCAATAGCGGGACCTGGATGCCCATATTGGTTCCTACATATTCTACGAAGATCTTTATCAGTTGAACCTCTATGTCAAGGGCTCAGTTAATCCCGTATGCAGTTCCCTTTGTTCTTAGGTATGTTACTTGCCCGAGATTCGATCATCGGTATCTCTATACCTAGTTCAATCTCGTTCTCGACAGGTCTCTTTACTCGATCCGTAACACAAGATCTCGTGGCTAACTGTTTAGTCACTTTACTTGCAAGGCTCATTGTGATGTTGTATTATGGAGTGGGCCCTAAGATACCTCTCCGTCACACGGAGTAACAAATCCTAGTCTAGATCCATGCTCACTCAACAGATACCCTTAGAGATACATGTAGACAATATTTATAGTCACCCAGTTATGTTGCGACGTTTGATACACAAAAGGTATTCCTCCGATGTCAGTGAGTTACATGATCTCACTAGTAGACAAAGTCCCATTTGTCCCGGTTCGTAAGGCCCATTTGTCCCGGTTTTGGAACCGGGACTAAAGGGTCACGACTAAAGCCCAAAACCTTTAGTCCCGGTTCTCTTACAAACCGGGACAGAAGGGGCTCCACGTGGCCTCTACGGGGAGCCCAGGCAGGAGGAGCTTTAGTCCCGGTTGGTAACACCAATCGGGACCAAAAGGCATCCACGCGTCAGCATCTAGCAGTTACTGGGGGGGTTTTGAAAGGGAAGGGGGGTTTTGGGGGTTTTGGACGGTTAATTTAGGGGTTTTATATTGTTTTAACTAGCTAATTAATAGAGAGAAGTGTCATCTCTTTCTCTGTGCTTGGTCGATGCTAGCTATTATAGAGAGAACTCAACACGCTAGCTAGTAAGGGAATGAAGGAACTATTAAGTAAAGAAGATGGTCATGAACATATAGAGATCGAAGTGATCGACCTCTTTTTCTCCGAGAGATTGGTCGTATAACAAGTTTTCGTATATATATCCGACGCTACTAGCTACATATATAAGATATAAGATCTCTTACAATCTTAACATCTAATGTCAACTTCCAGATGGTATTCTCCGGTTTTATTTATGATGTGGTCAAGAAAGAATCCCGCCAATTCTTCTTGAATTGCTCATATGCGATCATGTGGCAGGAGTTCATCCTGCATCTGCCACATCTAATTTGAAGAAGGGGGTCAACACATATATATGGTAATAAAATAAAATTGTGAATATTATTGCTTACACACTTGAATTTTTTTTCCAGAGTAGCCCCACTTAGGGGTCGTCGCGTTGTAGATGAACTCGCAAACGTAGTATCCACATAAATTATTCCCGGTTTCCTACCACAAGCACTTTGCGAGAAATATAGTTCAATCAAACTGATAATCAAGCATGATAAATGGTATTGATGAAACTAGAATCAATGGGATATGCACGGAACTATCTAGTAGTACTTACTTTCGGATGTGTAAATCGTAGCTCCCCCGACTGTGCCGGAACAATTGCTGTGAACTCTTTCCAAACCCTGCCAGACAAAGAAAATAATTAATATCAGGAAATGAACAAAGTTGCCGATATGATGCGATAATGATCGATTGAACTTACTTCAGGAGAATTTTAGTCATGTCCGCATATTCTTGGGGATCTTTTCATTTCGAGTCTAAGACGGTTACTACTCCCCGCTCAAGCTGAATCTCTAGCAGAATAAAGTGGAAACTCCGCACGCATGCATAACTCATCAATTACATTACTATAAACCTTGAGTAATAAGGAAAACCGAATATGCACAAGACAGTTACACTCACTTGAAGTTGTATGGAAATAGTATTGTCCCTTTGTTTTGATTTTTAAGCAACGATTGTAGCAAGTTGTCCTCGGTTTGTGTGGGATACTTTTGGAAATTATACTAATGTATGACATTTGGGTTACTGAACCCAATGTCATAGATTTGTGCTTTTCTACATTCGACGATCTTCAATCTGCATAATACAGTAGTGAGGATAATTATATATACATGCAATGAAAGAGCTGAGCTATATACATAGAGAGACTTAATTACAGAAGTAGTACTTACAGACAGTAGCAAGTCACGATTGTTTTGTCTAGGGCCTTTTGATTGTATAACTGGAATAGCTCCTCAAATTCAATATTCAACAGTTCCATTTCCAACGAGCTCGTGCTCCTCTTTAACTGATAGTATCAATGAATCCGTCCCAGACTCGCGGCTGGTTTTCATGTACCATTCATGGAATTTTCGCATCGTCGTTGTTAGAGGAGGATGATCAGGTTTGACGAGAGGCCGCCCGTGCCGGTAACGGAATTCGTCCACCTCCAATGGCTTAAACTGTACGTCATCGCTCAGGTAATCACAAGGTTTGGTACCGGGCACCCTCCCCGGATGATTAGCGACGATATCTCTAGACACCTTGAGCGGGGGGCATGATTGGTTCGCCTGTTTGCCGAGCTGGGGATTTTTTTCCCACTTCTTCGTTTTGCTAACCTTGCATCACTGGAAGTACTTCCCGACCGGCACGCAGCTTGATATGTCTTTTTAATACAGTGTTCAAAGTTGGAATCCGGCGGAGGCGGTGGTGGTCGCTTCAGGGCATCGATAGTGCGCATCGCTTTCACCGGATCTATCTTCTCCTTCGGAGGTGGAGTTTTCTTTGCAAAATGGGCCCTCAATTCGGCCTGACATATCTCCTCGTTTTCAGACTCGGTCCTCTCATATTGTAACTTTTCCAGAGGCTTGAGAGATGGATCGTATCTGTATCCCCTCCTGCCTATGCTTGTATTGCTAGCCGCCGGAGCAGAGGTGGCTCCCTTCCGTCGTTGCTTACTAGGCACCGGAGGAGCCGGAGCGGCGGCGTTTGTCTTCCGCCATTGCCGACGAAGCTGAGGAGGAGGCGTACTGCTTCGACGTGCCGGAGTAGGCGAAGGAGGAGGCGGAGTGCCCCACGCGTCGGAGGAGTCGGAGAAGGAGGCGGTGTGCCCTGATCACTCGCCAGAGGAGGAGGAGGAGGAGGAGGAGGAGGAGGAGGAGGAGGAGGAGGAGGAGGAGGAGGAGGAGGAGCCGGAGTCCCCTGATTCACCTAAGGAGAAGGAGGAGGCGGAGGCATCCAGTTTGGAAGCTTGATGTACTCTTTCTGCCATAGACATGTACTCCTCAGGGCACGAACCAGCTTATTCTCTCCTTCACCTGTACAGTGGTCAAGCTCGAGCTCCTCAAATTCCTTCATTACTTCATCCACCATCACAACAGCATAGCCATGTGGAATCGGATGGCAGTGAAAAGTTCTGTTGGGTTGAGGAGGTGCAACAGAGTCGACAGCCGCCTTGAAAGTGAGGTTCCGGCATTTCGTCATAAGCTCGCAATGTTGAGCCTCCGTGATAGTATCCACGGGGTAGCTAGGAGACATGAAGTCAGGCTGAACGGGCTCCGTGGAAGTGACGCTGCTTCTCCGTTGAGATGGCGGGGTAGCTTCTAGGGTAGCTTCATGCCGCTGAGATGGTTGGCCGGCAACTCGCTGGATCTCAACTTCCTCTAGCTTTTGTAGTCTTGCATTGAGCTTCTAAATTTTGCTCAGCTGAGCTTTCCTCTTTCTCTCCCGGCTTCCGTAACTACCTGCGTCGGGAAACCCAACCTTCCACGAAATGGAGCTTGGTGTGCCTCGTGTTTGTCCAGGGTGCTCAGCATTCCCTAGGGCCTCACTCAGCTCATCCTTCTCTTTGTCGGGAATGAACGTCCCTTCCTGCACTACGGTGATATACTTCTGAACCTTGTTCATGGGTATTGCAAGTTGCTCGTCCATCCAAAGACACTTCCCTGTTTCAGGGTCCAAAGTTCCCCCAACCCCGAAGAACCAAGTCCTTGAACGGTTTGGCCAGTTATATGTCTGTGGTACGATGTTTTTAGCACTCAGGTCATTCTCAGCTTTGTCCCACAACGGTCGGGCTTTGAGGTAGTCACCTGACCCCATGTGATGGTGGTACTGCTTCTTTGCAGCATTGACCTTGTTTGTCTCTCACATTTTCTTACTCTTGTCCGATGTCTTGTAGTCCACAAATGTGGGCGAGTAATCTCTTATCTTCTCAAATCGGCCGGTGAATTCTGGAGTCTTCCGTTTGTCAACAAACTTTGATTTCAACTCATTCTTCCACCTTCTAAATAGATCTGCCATCTTCTTAAGAGCACACGCCTTGACCAATGGCTCTATAACTAGCTTATTCGGATCCTCCTCTGGCGGTAGGGTGAAATTTTCCTTTAGCGCGGTCCAAAGATCATCTTTCTGTCTATCGGTGACATAATCACCTTCAGCGCTATCCTTAGGCTTATTCCATTGCTTGATGCTGATCGGGATGTTGTCCCTAATAATAGCTCCACACTGAGCAGAAAATGCATTCTTGGTCCGCTTGGGTTCAATCGGATGGCCATCATTCGCGAGTGCTGTGATCGTGAACTTTTCATCCTTGCGCAACCTCTTCTTCGGGCCTCGTCTCGTTACCAAAGTTTGGCTCGATCCGGAGGGCTATAAAAGAAGAAAGAAGAGTTAATTAATATATGTACATACCAAAATAATTAATGCATCAATTAGCTAGTCACCGGAGCCAAGACTTAATTAATATATATACCTCGCCGGACTTTGCAATAGCTCCCTCCTCCGATCGGTCACCGGAGCCATCATCATGGTCTCCTTCTTCCTTCGGCATTCGGTCACCGGAGCCATCATGATCATTTCCTTCCTCCTCCATTGTTCGATCACCAGAGTCATCATAATCCTCTCCTTCTAGACCATCGGTGTCATTGAGAACCGACAAGATATCACGTCCACCATGGATTATGTCCCCCAACAACTGTTCTTGTTCTTCGTCTCTTGGATCCCTAGTTTTTGCAAATATTACACCATGGCAATTAATATACAAACATGAATATCCGACGTCCGGACCGCCTCTCTCATAAATGTCCGACGGCGTCCCGGATAGGATAATTAATTAGCTTTTTGGTACGAAGTTCATCAAGAGCCTTCCGAATATCGCTAGTTGGTCGGGTAGGGACGGGGTAGATCGACAATGACACTCTTTCTTCTAGGGTTTGGGTGGCCTAGATAGTTGGTCGGGTGAGCGGACCACCTCCCTCTCATGCATGTCCGATATCCCCTCTCATGTCGAAGTTATCGGGGAGGGGGTAGATCGACAACGACGCTCTTTATTCTAGGGTTTGGATGGCCTCGATAGTTGGTCGGGCGAGCGGACCGCCTCTCTCACTCATGCATGCCCGACGTCCCCCTCATGTCGAAGTTATCGGGGAGGGGGTAGATCGACAACGACACTCTTTCTTCTAGGGTTTGGGTGGCCTCGATAGTTGGTCGGGTGAGTGGACCGCCTCTCTCTCATACATGTCCGACGTCTCCTCTCATGTCGAAGTTATCGAGGAGGGGGTATATCAACAACGACATACATTCCGGATCTGTTTGAAAGCTCTCGGGGAGCCGCGGCCAACGTGATGATAGGGGGCCGGGGTGCTCCCGTGGCCTTGTTGATAGATAGAGCCAATGCTAACGTGATGATAGAGCCGATGCCAACATTTTCATTTATGAAAAAAACTACCTTCAAAAAAAGACTTGCTTTGCCGCGGGTGCTCGGTGCGACGTGGACTCGGTGGAAAAACTTTATGAAAATGCGGTTTTGTTTTCCTTCTTCATTTTTTTACTTTGTTTTTTCTTATATGTTTGTTTTCGTTTTCACTCTATATATTCGTACATATGAAAAATAACGAAGACTTTTTACATGAACATATACACACATATACATGAACATATATACATATACATGAACATATACACACATGACACATATACAAGAACATATATACATATACATGAAAAAAAAATATACAACATATACATGAAAAAATACAAGGGGCGGCCGCGTCGGCTCACAGCGAGGGCGGCAGGCGAGGGCGACGGCGGGGGCGGCGAGGGCGACGGCGACGGTGGGGGCGGGCTGGGGCAGGGGTGGTGGAAGACAACAACGTGGGCGGCGAACGCCATCAACGTGGGCTCGGGGGAAGGGCACGGGCACGGGCGACGGTGACGGCGTGGGCAGTGGACGGCGACAACGTGGGCGGCGGACGGCATCGGTGTGGGCTCGGGGGGCAGGGCAGGGGCACGGGCGATGGCAATGGCATCGGGGCAGCCTGGCGGCGTCAAGGAAGTCGGCGTATTCGGGGGGAACTACGAGATGAGAACTGAAAATTCCTAAGTTCTACTTATATACATAGAGCATTGGTCCCGGTTGGTGGCACCAACCGGGACCAATGCCCACCTTTAGTCCCGGTTGGTGCCACCAACCGGGACCAAAGGTCTCTTTTCGACAGCCCAAAGGGAGCTAAGACCTTTGGTCGACTAAAGGTGGGCATTGGTCCCGGTTGGAGCCACTAACCAGGACTAAAGGTGGGTATTAGTCCCGGTTGTAACCACCGACCGGGACTAAATGGTTGGTCCTGGCTGTGGTGAGAGTTTAGTCCCACCTCGCCAAGCGAGGGGCGCTCGCACCGGTTTATAAGCCCACCCCTCCCTTCCATGTTGAGTTCCTCTCAAATTGAAAATAGATGCCGTTATGTGGGAAAATTTGACCTGAAATCAAACTGAATTTCAGTCTGATTTCTGGTCGAATTTTACTTACATAAGCGCATCTATGTTCATTTTTGTTATTTTTTTTGTTATCTAAAGGGATTTCTTTTTTTTTGAACTTATTTGAACTCCATACTTTTTGTGTGTTCAAAATGCACCATTCAAAGCCACATCATCAACTTTCAACCCTTTCTGACTTCATTGGGTATTTTTCATGCACTTATTGATTTTTTGAGCTAAATAACCCTGAAATTGAAAAGCACTTCAAATCAACTCTAAAAAGATTGAAAGTTGGCATGGTATCATCATTTCACCCACATAGCATGTGCTAAGAAGTTGAGATGGTTACGGCAAAAACTGGATGCACTTTGTGTATAAAATGGACAATCTCTTTTGAAGTATCATGGTTTCGGACAAAAACTCATCTGTTACAAATGGATTTCATTTTTTAAAATTATTTGAACTCCATACTTTTCGTGTGTTCAAAATGCACCATTCAAAGCCACATCATCAATTTTCAACCCTTTCTGACTTCATTTGGTATTTTTCATGCACTTACTGGTTTTTTTGAGCTAGATAACCCTGAAATTGAAAAACACTTCAAATGAACTCTGAAAAGGTTGAATGTTGGCATGGTATCATCATTTCACCCACATAGCATGTGCTAAAAAGTTGAGATGGTTACTGCAAAAAATGCATGCACTTCATGTACAAAATGGACAATCTCTTTCGAAGTATCACGGTTTCGTACAAAAACTCATCTGTTACAAAGGGGTTTCATTTTTTTGAACTTATTTGAACTCCATACTTTTTTGTGTTCAAAATGCACCATTCAAAGCCACATCATCAATTTTCAACCCTTTCTGACTTCATTTGGTATTTTTCATGCACTTACTGGGTTTTTTGAGCTAAATAACCCTGAAGTTGAAAAGCACTTCAAATGAACTCTGAAAAGGTTGAAAGTTGGCATGATATCATGATTTCACCCACATAGCATGTGCTAAAAAGTTGAGATGGTTACTGCAAAAACCAGATGCACTTCGTGTACAAAATGGACAATCTCGTTCGAAGTATCACGTTTTCGGACGAAAACTCATCTGTTACAAAGGGATTTGATTTTTTTGAACTTATTTGAACTCCATACGTTTTGTGTTATAAAAATGCACCATTAAAAGCCACATCATCAATTTTCAACCCTTTCTGACTTCATTTGGTTATTTTCATGCACATACAATTTTTTTTGTGCTAAATGACCCTGAAATTGAAAAGCACTTCAAATGAACTCTGAACAGGTTGAAAGTTGGCATGGTATCATCATTTCACCCACATAGCATGCCATAAAAATTTGAGAGGGTTACGGCAAAAATTGGATGCACTTTGTGTACAAAACGGAAAATCTCTTTCGCAGTATTAGGGTTTCGGACGAAAACTCATGTGTTACAAAAGGCATTTTATTTCTTCACATGTCACTGCAATGATATAGTTGTGGAGAGAAAGTCTTCACTTTTTCATTGCTTGTGTCCTTTGCTTATTGTGCCGTAACCATGGATAATCTTGATCGTTTAACAGGGTGCTAGGGTCAGCCTTGACTTTGAAGGGAGGAATTTCATGGAACTTTTCATAATCTTCAGACATGTCTGTCTTGCCCTCTAATCCCACAATGTATCTTTTTCCTGAAAGAACTATGTGGTGCTTTGGCTTATCGTATGATGTATTTGCTTCCTTATCTTTTCTTTTTCTCGGTATGGTAGACATGTCCTTCACATAGAAAATTTGTGCCACATCATTGGCTAGGACGAATGGTTCGTCTGTGTACCCAAGATTGTTTAGATCCACTGTTGTCATTTCGTACTGTGGGTCTTCCTGTACCCCTCCTCTTGACAGATTGACCCATTTTCACTGAAACAAAGGGACCTTGAAATCATGTCCATAGTCAAGTTCCCATATGTCCACTATGTAACCACAATATGTGTCCTTTCCCTTCTTGGTTGTTGCATCAAAGCGGACACCGCTATTTTTTGGGGTGCTCTTTTCATCTTGGGCGATCGTGTAAAATGTATTCCCATTTATCTCGTACCCTTTCTAAGTCAGTACAGTCGAAGATGGTCCCCTGGCCAACGAGTACAACTCATCAGAAACAGTGTTGTCACCCATGAGACGTGTTTGCAACCAACTGTCGAAAGTCCTAATGTGTTCATATGTAATCCATTCGTCACACTGCTCCGGGTGTTTGGAGCGCAGAATATTCTTGTGTTCATCGACATACGGGGTCACCAAGGTGGAATTCTATAGAACTGTGTAGTGTGCTTCAGACCAAGAATGCCCGCCCCTACATATTGTTGAGTCCGCTCCTAGTGTGCCTTTTCTAGTCAGTCTCCCCTCATACCGCGATTGAGGGAGACCAATCTTCTTAAGGTCAGGAATGAAGTCAACACAAAACCCAATGACATCCTTTGTTTGATGGCCCATGGAGATGCTTGCTTCTGGCCTAGCACAGTTACGAACATACTTCTTTAAGACTCCCATGAACCTCTCAAAGGGGAACATATTTTGTAGAAATACAGGGCCTAGAACGACAATCTCGTCAACTAGATGAACTAGGACGTGCGTCATGATATTGAAGAAGGACGGTGGGAACACCAGCTCGAAACTAGCAAGGCATTGCACCAAATCACTCCTTAACCTTGGCAGGATTTCTAGATCGATCACCTTCTGATAGATTGCATTGAGGAATGCACATAGCTTCACAATGGCTAATCGAACGTTTTCCGGTAGAAGCCCCCTCAATGCAATCGGCAACAGTTGCGTCATAATCATGTGGCAGTCATGAGACTTTAGGTTCTGGAACTTTTTATCTGCCATTTTTATTATTCCCTTTATATTTGATGAGAAGCCAGACGGGACCTTCATACTGAGCAGGAGTTCAAAGAAGATTTCCTTCTCTTCTTTGGTAAGAGCATAGCTAGCAGGACCTTCATACTGCTTTGGATGCATGCCGTCTTTTTCATGCACACGTTGTTGTTCCTCCCGTGCCTCCATTGTATCTTTTGTCTTCCATACACTCCCAAGAAGCCTAGCAGGTTCACGCAAAGATTCTTCGTCATGTGCATCACGTCGATTGCAGAGCGGACCTCTAGGTCTTTCCAATAGGGTAGGTCCCAAAATATGGATTTCTTCTTCCATATGGGTGCGCGTTTGTCAGTGTCATTCGGAACAGATAGTCTGCCAGGACCCTTTCCAAATATTACTTGCAAATCATTGACCATATCAAGTATGTGATCACCAGTACGGAGGGCGGGCTTCTTCCGGTGATCTGCCTCACCTTTGAAATGCTTTCCTTTCTTTCGACATTGGTGGTTGGCCGGAAGAAATCGACAATGCCCCAGGTACACATTCTTTCTGCATTTGTGCTAATATATACTATCGGTGTCATCTAAAAAGTGTGTGCATGTGTGGTATCCCTTGTTTGTCTGTCCTGAAAGGTTACGTAGAGTAGGCCAATCATTGATGGTTACAAACAGCAATGCATGTAGGTCAAATTCCTCCTGTTCATTCTCATCCCACACACGTACACCTCTCCCATTCCATAGCTGTAAAAGTTCATCAACTAATGGCCTTAGGTACACATCAATGTCATTGCCGGGTTGCTTAGGGCCTTGGAAGAGCACTGGCATCATAATGAACTTCCGCTTCATGCACAACCAAGGAGGAAGGTTATACATAAATAGAGTCACAGGCCATGTGCTATGCTGGCTGATCTGCTCCCCAAAAGGATCAACGCCATCTGCACTTAAGCCAAACCATACGTTCCTTGGGTCACGTGTAAACTCGCTCTACTTTCTCTCGATCTTTCTCCACTACGACACGTCAGCGGGTGATCTCAACTTCCCATCTTTCTTATGGTCTTTTTTGTGCCATTGCATCAACTCGGCATGCTTTTTGTTTCTGAACAGACGTTTCAACCGTGGTATTATAGGAGCATACCACATCACCTTGGCAGGAACCCTCTTCCCGGTGCGCTGGCCCTCAACATCACCAGGGTCATCTTTTCTGATCTTATACCGCAATGCACCACATACCGGGCATGCTTTCCGTTCCTCGTACTCACCGCGGTAGAGGCTACAATCAGTAGGGCATGCATGTATCTTCTGCACCTCCAACCCTAGAGGGCATACAACCTTCTTTGCTGCGTACGTACTGTCGGGCAATTCGTTATCCTTTGGAAGCTTCTTCTTCATTATTTTCAGTAGAGAACTAAATCCCTTGTCAGATACACCATTGTCTGCCTTCCATTGCAACAATTCCAGTGTGGTACTGAGCTTTTTATTGTCATCTTCGCAGTTTGGATACAACCCTTTTTTGTGATCCTCTAACATGCGATCGAACTTCAACTTCTCCCTTTCACTTTCGCATTCTCTCTGTGCATCAACAATGACCCGGCGAAGATCATCATCGGGCACATCGTCTGGTTCCTCTTGATCTTCAGCTTCCCCCAATGCAGCATCACCGTCTTCAGGGGGAGGGTAGTTGTCGTCATCCTCTTCTTCTTTGTTGTCTTCCATCATAACCCCTCTTTCTCCGTGATTGGTCCAAACATTATAGTGTGGCATAAAACCCTTCTGAAGCAGGTGGAAGTGAAGGATTTTAGAGTTGGAGAAAGACTTCGTATTCTCACAAACAGTACATGGACAAGGCATAAAACCATTCTGCTTGTTTGCCTCAGCCACTTCGAGAAAATTATGCAGGCCCTTAATATACTCGGAGGTGCGTCGGTCATCGTACATCCATTGCCGGTTCATCTGTGTGCGTTATATAATAAAGTGTATTCAAAACCATTACAACATATCATGAATAGATAAGTGAACAATAATAAAAGTAAGAAAATCATATGAGTATGTATATTTTCTTTTAGCAAGAAGATAAGATCAAGAGGCTCACCACGCGCGGCCGATCGACGACGGTTTTAGGACGGGGACGGGACAGGACGGACCGCCAAACCTAGAGAAATCTTGACAAAACTGGAGTTTGGACAAGGAGCTTCGAGAGGAGAAAGCTTAAGTTTGGCTTGGGAATTTCATCAAACACATCATGTGCATAGGAGGTGACCTAGAGCACCACAAAGCTCTCCCCTCGCCAGCCAAAAAAACAGAGCACTGTGGAGTGCTCTGCTCGCTGGCGAGGGGGTATATATAGGCATCTCATTGGTCCTCGTTCATGGCTGCAACCAGGACTAAATGACCCCCTTTGGTCCCGGATCTAGCCACGAACTGGGACTAATGGTTGTGGGCCAGGAGCGAGGCACATTGGTCCAGGTTCGTGTCTAGAACCGGGACCAAAGGTTCCAGACGAACCGGGACCAATGCCCCACGTGGCCCGCCCGGCCCCCTGGACTCACGAACCGGGACCGTTGCACTTATTGGTCCTGGTTCGTGACTGAACCGGGACTAATGGGCTGGCCCGGCCCGAACCAATGCCCTATTTTCTACTAGTGTCTCATGGTCATAGGAACATATATTTGACATGCAGAAAACAATAGCAATAAAGTAACACAATCATATGATACGTTCATAATTTGGGTCTTGTCCATCACATTATTCTCCCAATGATGTGATCTCGTTATCAAATGACATCTCATGTCTATGGCTAGGAAACCTTGACCATCCTTGATCAATGAGCTAGTCTATTTGAGGCATACTAGGGACACAATGTTGTGTATGTATCCACACATGTATTTGTTGGGAGAAGTAGTAGTAAATCGAAAAAAATCCTACGTGTCACCAAGATCAATCTATGGAGAAACCAGGATGAGCAAAGGGGGAGTGCAAAGCGGAAGCGTTACTAGAACGTGATTGGTGGAGTCATACTCGGAGCGATTCAGATCGCGGTGGATTCCGATCTAAGCGCCGAACAATGGCGCCTCCACGTTCAACACACGTGTAGCCCGATGAAGTCTCCTATGCCTTGATCCAGCAAGGAGGAAGGAGAGGTTGAGGGAGAGCTCTGGCAGCACGACGGCATGGTGACGGTGGAGCTACGTGGTACTCTGGCAGGGCTTCTCCAAGCACTACGGAGGACGACGAGGAGGAGTGGTACGGCTGCGTCGAGAGGGAGAGAGACTTGTGTCTCGACAACCCCCAAAACCCCCACTATATATAGGAGGAGGAGGAGGAGGGTGGGAGCAGCCCCTAGGGTTCCCACCCTAGGGCTGGCGGCAGCCCTAGATGGCCCTTGGGGCGGCGGCCAAAGAGGGGAGAGGAGGGGCGGCGCCCTAGGTGGTCCTAGGGCCCATCTGACCCTATAGGGTTTGCCCCCCTCCCACCTTACTGTGCCTTGGGCCCTTGTGGGAGGCGCACCAGCCCACCTAGGGGCTGGTTCCCTCCCACCTTCGGCCCACTCAGCCCTCTGGTGCCGGTGGCCCCACACGGTGGACCACCGAAACCCTTCCGGTGGTCCCGGTATGTTACCGGTGATGCCCGAAACACTTCTGGTGACCAAAACCTCACTTCCTATCTATGAATCTTTACCTCCAGACCATTCCGAAACTCCTCATGACGTCCAGGATCTCATCTAGGACTCCAAAAAACCTTTGGTAACCACGTACACAATTTCCCTATAACCCTAGCGTCATCGAACCTTAAGTGTGTAGACCCTATGGGTTCGGTAGGCATGTAGACATGACCGAGACACCTCTTCGGTCAATAACCAACAGCGGGATCTGGATACCCATGTTGGCTCCCACATGCTCCATGATGATCTCATCGAATGAACCACGATGTCGGGGATTCAGTCAATCACATATACAATTCCCTTTGTCTACCGGTATGACACTTGCCCGAGATTCGATCGTCGGTATCCCTATACCATGTTCAATCTTGTTACCGGCAAGTCACTTTACTCATTCTGTAACACATCATCCCGTGGCTAACTCCTTAGTTACATTGAGCTCATTATGATGATGTATTACTGAGTGGGCCCAGAGATACCTCTCCGTCACACGGAGTGACAAATCCCAGTCTTGATTCGCACCAACCCAACAGATACTTTCAGAGATACCCGTAGTATACCTTTATAGCCACCATGTTACGTTGTGACGTTTGTCACACCCAAAGTATTCCTACGGTATACGGGAGTTGCACAATCTCATGGTCTAACGAAATTATACTTGACATTATACTTGACATTATACTTGACATTAGAAAAGCTTTAGCAGAGGAACTACACGACCTTGTGCTATACTTAGGATTGGGTCTTGTCCATCACATCATTCTCCTAATGATGTGATACCGTTATCAACGATATCCAATGTCCATGGTCATGAAACCATGACCATCTATTGATCAACGAGCTAGCCAACTAGAGGCTCACTAGGGACATGTTGTGGTCTATGTATTCACACATGCATTACAGTTTCTAGTTAATACAATTTTAGCATGAACAATAGACAATTATCATGAACAAGTAAATATAATAATCACTTTATTATTGCCTCTAGGGCATATTTCCAATAGTCTCCCACTTGCACTAGAGTCAATAATCTAGTTACATTGTGATGTATCGAACACCCATAGAGTTCTGGTGTTGATCATGTTTTGCTCGTGAGAGAGGTTTAGTCAACGGATCTGCGACATTTAGATCCGTATGTACTTTACAAATGTCTATATCTCCATCCTGGACATATCCACGAATGGAGTTGAAGCGGCGCTTGATGTGTCTTGTCTTCTTGTAAACCTGGGCTCCTTGGCAAGGGCAATAGCTCAAGTGTTGTCACAGAGTAGAGTCATCGGGCCCGACGCATTGGGAATCACTCCTAGGTCGGTGATGAACTCCTTCATCCAGACTCCTTCCCATGCTTGCTTCCGAAGCAGCTATGTACTCCGCTTCAGATGTAGATGCCACAACGGCGCTTTGCTTGTTGCTACACCAGCTAACTGCCCCTCCGTTCAAAATATACACGTATCCGGTTTGTGACTTGGAGTCATCCAAACCTATATCGAAGCAAGCATCGATGTAACCCTTTACGACGAGCTCTTCAGCACCTCCATATACGAGAAACATGTCCTTGGTCCTTTTCAGGTACTTCAGGATATTCTTGACCGCTGTCTAGTGTTCCGCTCCAGGATCACTTTGGTACCTCCCTACCAAACTTATGGAAAGGTTCACGTCAGGGCTGGTACACAGCATGGCATACATAATAGAGCCTGCTGAAGCATAGGGGATGACACTCATCTTTTCTCTATCCTCTTCCATGGTTGGGTATTGAGTCATACTCAATCTCACACCCTGTAACATAGGCAAGAACCCCTTCTTGGACTGATCCATATTAAACTTCTTCAATATCTTGTCAAGGTATGTGCTTTGTGAAAGACCTATGAGGCGTCTCAATCTATCTCTATAGACCCTGATGGATAATATGTAAGCAGCTTCTCCAAGGTCCTACATTCAAAAACACTTATTCAAGTAGGCATTTATGCTTTCCAAAAGTTCTATATCATTTCCCATCAACAAAATGTCATCCACATATAATATGAGAAATGCTACAGAGCTCCCACTCACTTTCTTGTAAATACAGGGTTCTCCATAAACCTGTATAAATCCAAATGCTTTAATCACCTCATTAAAGTGAATGTTCCAACTCCGAGATGCTTGCACCAGCCCATAGATGGAGCGCTGAAGCTTGCATACTTTGTTACCATCTTTAGGATCGACAAAACCTTCCGGCTGCATCATATACAGTTCTTCCTTAAGGAAACCATTAAGGAATGTCGTTTTGACGTCCATTTGCCATATCTCATAATCATAAAATGTGGCAATTGCTAACATGATTCGGATGGACTTCAGCATTGCTAGGGGTGAGAAAGTCTCATCATAGTCAACTCCTTGAACTTGTCGATAACCCTTAGCGGCAAGCCCAGCCTTATAGACGGTCACATTACCATCCGCATCAGTCTTCTTCTTAAAGATCCATTTATTTTCTATGGCTCGCTTATCATCGGGCAACCTCACCAAAGTCCATACTTTGTTCTCATATATGGATCCTATATCGGGTTTCATGGCTTCAAGCCATTTGTTGGAATCCGGGCCCGCCATCGCTTCTTCATAGTTCGAAGGTTCACCGTTGTCCAACAACATGATCTCCAGGATAGGGTTGCCATACCACTCTAGTGCGGAACGTGTCCTTGTTGACCCGGGAGGTTCAATAGCAACTTGATCCGAAGTTTCATGATCATCATCATTAACTTACTCTCCAGCCTATGTTTTCTTGTGTTGCCATTTGCTTGCATCTTCGCTTGCAAAAAAATTATTGATATGGATCCTCATCCACTTGCTAATCTTTTAAAAATACCAAATCATGAAGAACCAATTGCTAGTGAGTTGAGTGCACTTAATTATCTCTATGAAGTTTTGTTTGAAAATCATGAATCTGAAAATTTTGATGAAGTGTTGACAGAAGAAATTTATAAGGTGATTCATGATAGTTCCTTGGATGAAAAGCATGATTGCCATGTTGTAAGTATGAATTCTATAAATATCGATGATGCTAATGATATGCAAAGCCATAATCTTGGGGATTCTATGTTTCATGAAGATGATATTTTTTGTTCCCCAAGTTTTGATGGGCAAATGCATTATGATGATTGCATGCTTGTACATCATGAAAAGAATGATTTATGTGATAGTTATATTGTTGAATTCCTTCATGATGCTACTGAAATTTATTATGAGGGAGTAACATATGCTTGTAGGAATTGCAATAATATCAAGTTTCCTCTCTATGTGTTCAAGGTTTTGAAGTTATGCTTGTTTTGCCTTCCTATGCTAGTTGATTCTTGCTCCCATAAATTGTTTGCTCACAAAATCCCTATGCATAGGAAGTGGGTTAGACTTAAATGTGTTTTCATGATATTCGTAATGCTCTTTTGCTTATCTCAATTACTACTTTTTATGTGAGCATCATTGAAATCATTATGCCTAACTAGGGGCGTTAAACAATAGCGTTTGTTTGGAGGCAACCCAATTTTATTTTTATGTTCTGTTTTTGCTTCTATATTTTAGTGTTTCCCACATTATTACTTATGAAGTAATTGTGTTTTGGTCTTTTAATTATTATTTGAGCCAAGTAAGACCTTTGGGATGGTCTATGGTAGTTGTTGATTTGATCTTGCTGAAAAACAGAAATTTTGCGCGAAGTCCAGGAATTTTATAAAAACATTCAGAGCGTCTAATAAGTCTGAATTTTTTACAGAAGATTTATAAAAATTTCCCAGGTTTTTATAATCTTTCAAAAAAATTAAAGTTACATAAGTATACGAAGTTTTCAGATTGCTACAGAATGTTTTGTTTTTGAGAGATTCTGTTTTCTTTGAGTTGTTTACCTATTTTGAAGTATCTGTGGGTTGTATAGAGGGGTATGAACCATGGAGAAGTTAGAATAAATTAGGTCTTACACAAATATAAATAAATAATGAGTTCACAACAGTACCTAAAGTGGTGATTTATTTTCTTATACTAACGGATCTCACGAGTTTTCTGTTAAGTTTCGTGTTGTGAAGTTTTCAAGTTTTGGGTAAAGATTTGATGGACTACAGAATAAGGAGTGGCAAGAGCTTAAGCTTGGGGATGAACAAGGGACCCCAAGTAATATTCAAGGATGCAAAAGATCCTAAGCTTGGGGATGCCCCGAAAGGCATCCCCTCTTTCGTCTTCAATCCATCAGTAAATTTACTTGAGGCTATATTTTTATTCACCACATGATATGTGTTTTGCTTGGAGCGTCTTGTATGATATGAGTCTTTGATTTTTAGTTTTCCACAATCATCCTTGCTGCACACATCTTTTGAGAGACACACACTGAATCGTGAATTTATTAGAATACTCTATGTGTTTCACTTATATCTTTTGAGATAGGCAATTTTGCTCTAGTGCTTCGCTTATACCTTTTTAGAGCACAACGGAGTATGGTTTTATAGAAATTATTGAACTCTCGTGCCTCACTTATATCATTTTGAGAGTCTTTAAACAGCATGGTAATTGGTTTAGGTTATGAATTTAGTCCTAATGTAATAGGCATCCAAGAGGGATATAACAAAAAAGTTTCATATAAAGTGCATTGAATACTATGAGAAGTTTCATTCCTTGCATATAGTTTTGAGATATAAAGATGGTGATATTAGATTCATGCTAGTGAGTAATTGTGGAATGGTAGAAGTACTTGTGTTGAAGTTTTTGATTCCCGTAGCATGCACGTATGGCGAACCATTATGTAACGAAGTCGAAGCATGATTTGTTTATTGATTGTCATCCTTTGTGCGAGGGTCGAGAGCACGCGATGGTTAAATCCTACCAACCTCTCCCCTAGGAGCATGCGTCTAATACTTTGCTTTGATAACTAATAGACTTTTGCAATAAGTATGTGAGTTCTTTATGACTAATGTTAGTCTGGAATTGTACGCACACTCACCCTTCCACCTTTGCTAGCCTCTCTAGTACCGCACAACTTTCGCCGGTGCATTAAACCCACCTTCCTCAAAAAAGCCACCATACCTACCTATTATGGCATTTCTATAGCCATTCCGAGATATATTTCCATGCAACTTCCACCGTTCCGTTTGTTATGACACGTGCCATCATTTTCATATTGCTTTTTCTTATGGAGTCATATTTTGTTCTAGGTTTCGATTTCTAATTTTTGAGTTGTAAGTAAATAGAAGTGTGATGATCATCATTATTAGAGCATTGTCCTGTGAGAGAAAAGGATGATGGAAACCATGATTCCCTCACAAGTTGGGATGAGACTCCGGACTTTATTAAAAATAAAAGAGGTCAGCGAAGCCCAAATAAAAAACAGATGACTTAGATGCCCACTAAAAATGAGAGAAAGAGATAAGGGACAATGCTACTATCTTTTTCCACACTTGTGCTTCAAAGTAGCACGTCGGTCTTCATGATAGAGAGTCTCCTATTTTGTCACTTTCATATAACTAGTGGAATTTTTCATGTTAGTGCACACCCATTTAGTTTCTTTTTGATCTCTCAATCACTTATAGCTTTAGTGCACCCGTTGCATGTCAATCCATACTCACTCACACTGCTATCTATTGATGGGCATCTCCATAGCCCGTTAATACGCCTAGTTGATGTGAGTCCATCTTCTCCTTTTCTTCCCAACCTCCACCATATTTCAATTCCACCCATAGTTCTATATCCATGGCTCACGCTCATGTATTGCGTGAGAGTTGAAAAGGTTTGAGAACATAAAAAGTGTGAAACAATTGCTTGGCTTGTCATCGGGGTTGTGCATGAATTAAATACTCTGTGTGGGGAAGATGGAGCATAGCCAGACCATATGATTTTGTAGCTATAACTTTCTTAGGACATGTTATGTCAAAAGGACACGAATGCCTTGTTAGTATGCTTGAAGTATTATTGTTTTTATGTAAATATTAAACTTTTGTTTGAATCTTACGGATCTGAATATTCATGCCACAATAGAGAATATTACATGGATAAATATGTTAGCTAGCACTCCATAGAAAAAAATCTATTTTTATCATTTACCTACTCGAGGACGAGTAGGAATTAAGCTTGGGGATGCTGATACGTCTCCAACGTATTTATAATTTATGATGACATCATGCTATTATATTATCTGTTTTGGATGTTTTATATGCATTAATATGCTATTTTATATTATTTTTGGAAATAACCTATTAATCTAGAACCTATTGCCACTTATTGTTTTTTCCTTGTTTTTGAGTATTGCAGATATGGAATATTAAATAGAGTCCAAACGGAATAAAATCTCCAAAATGATTTTTTTCTGGAACAAAAAAGATCTACCAGGCTTGTAGTGCTAGGCAAGGCATCTGCCAGGAGGTCACAAGCCAGGGGGCGTGGCCACCCTCCTGACCGTGCCTGGCATGTCTCCTAGCCCTAATCGTCCTATAAATACCCAAATATTCCCCCCAATACCAAACAGAGCCACACAAATACTTTTCAGCCGACAGAATCCTCCGTTCCCAAGAGATCCAATCTTGGAGCCTTTTCCGGTAATCTGTCGGAGGGGATTCGATCATGGAGGGCATCTACATAAACTCCATTGCCACTCCAATGATGCGTGAGTATTCCACCACAGACCTATGGGTCCATAGCTAATAGCTAGATGTCTTCTTCTCTCTCTTTGTTCTTCAATACCATGTTCTTCATGATCTTCATGGACATCTATCCGATGAATTCTCTTTTGCGGTGTGTTTGTCGAGATCCGATGAATTGTGGGTTTATGTTCAGTTTATCCATGAATATTATTTGAGACTTTTCTGAATTCTTATATGCATGATTTCATATATTTGCAAGTCTCTTTGAGTTATTGGTTTGGTTTGGCGAACTAGATTGGTAATTCTTGCAATGGGAGAAGTGCTTAGTTTTGGGTTCAATCTTACGGTGTCCTCACCGAGTGACATAGTAGGGCTAGTGAGGCATGTATTGTATTGTTCCCATCAAGGGTAACAAGATGGGGTTGTCATCATATTGCTAGAGTTTATCCCTCTACATCATGTCATCTTACCTAATGCGTTACTCTGTTCTTCATGAACTTAATACTCGAGATCCAGGCAAGGGTCGATCGACGTGTGGAGTAATAGTAGTAGATGCAGAATCGCTTCGGTCTACTTGACACGGACGTGATGCCTATATGCATAATCATCACCTTGGATATCTTCATAATTATTTGCCTTTCTATCAATTGCTCGACAGTAATTTGTTTACCCACCGTGACATTGTCCTTCAAATGAGAAGCCTATAGTGAAACCTATGCCTCCCGGGTCTACTTTCCATAATATATTTTCAGATCTATAAACCAAAAATACCAAAAATACCTTGCTGCAATTTATTTAATTTTTACTTTCCAAAATCGTTTACATCTATATCTATCAGATCTAATCCTTGCAAATAACCGTGAAGGGATTGACATCCCCTTTATAGCGTTGGGTGCAAGAGTTTGATTATTTGTGTAGGTGCATCCATTGGTGACTTTCTTGTTCCTCCTACTAGATTGATACCTTGGTTCTCAACAACTAAGGGAAATACTTATCTACGTTGCTACATGACCCTTTCCTCTTCAAGGGAAAACCAACGCATGCTCAAGATGTAGCTTTCACCAAAATTTCCACACATCCCACCCGTCTAGGCCAAATATCCCTAAGAAATCCCATACTTAGCCACAACATATTGTTTATCTATGTTGGAGTACTGTTATTTTACTGAAATACTATCGAATGTTGTTCTTAAATGCGCGTTGGGTTTCCCCACGGGGATAAAGAAGTGGCACCACAGATTGGAAACATTGTATCCCCGCACATGGGTATGGAGAAGGTGATGGGAATGGGAGAGCGGTGATGAGGACGGGGATGGGAAACATTTTATCCCCGCACATGGCTATGGAGACGATGACGGGAATGGGAGGGTGGTGATGCGGACGGGGATGGGACTCCAATATACCTGCCTGAGTAATCCCCGTTGTCAGCTTGATGCCTAACTAACCGCACAACCCCACATGGTGGCGCTCATACGACGCGTATTGTGTACCCGACCCCACAACCGACTCGTCCCAGCACACCATAGTCACTTCGAGGCATGCATCTCAAACTTTTTTATGTAGTGCACATGTGACAATTGGAGTGTAGTGTTAAACTTTGATTTCCAAAGAACATTAAGACATTATATACATCAAATTGATCAAGTCAAACTATATGCATACGTGGTTGTGCACCCGAATGGACTAGAAATTCATTTTTTTGTGTTGGGTGCATGTTTAGTCCCATGGAAGGAAAAAACAATAAATTTCGAACATCTCAGGGCCGCAAGCATTGACTCTTGGCTATCAATTTGTAGCAAACGTCTAGCTAAGCTAGAATTCATGAAACCTTGACATGATTTCATGATATTGAACTTATAGGTCATGGTAAATAAATATCCCAATTTGAGAGAAGTTTTCATCTATGCTTCTTGTAAACGGGGGCTTATTAATAAATGCAACACAGATCCGTCATGTTTACATCGCAAAACGGTTTATTCATCCAAACTTTTTTTATTTACTCCGCGTATTAGAGTTGGATAAAGTCAAGCTTTGTAAACTTTGACCAAATTTAGAAGAAAAAAATGTTTACAGTTAAAAATTATTACCATTGGATTCTTTACTGAATGTACTTTCACATGATATATATTTTTCATGGTAATTATTTCTATTTGTTTCTTTAAAGTTGGTCAAACTGTATCAAGTGCGATCCTTGCACGTAGATGGCACTTGACGGGACGGATGCTAGCAGCAAGTCACCTCGCAGGCTGACCGGGATGCATGTGAGAAGGTGGTTGAATTGATGGGAGGCGTGTTCACTAAGCAGTTTCACAGGGAGACGTGTCGTGAGACCTGTTAATTGACGGTGTGCATGCCAACAGTCTGGCGGACAGGTGCCTCACCGGGAGGCAAGCCGTCCCTTTAAACTGCCGCCCGCCTCCCTCTCATGTCCCAACTCCCCTTTATTAACCGCGCCCGAGCCGTTGGCTTTAACATTCTCGCTACACACAATCCTCTCACTCCTCCCCCTGCATCCTCGTCGTCGTTATCTATCGTCATCAGCGGCTTCCCTGCACCATGGGAGGGAGTAACCATGTCGGTGCCGGCGAAGCACCCGAGCATAGCGTGAAGGTGGGCATATAGATTGCCGTCATCGGAGATGACATATCGTCCGGACAAAAGCGCGGCCTTGACGTTGTCGCCGCCGCTGTGCTTCCCCAACTAGAGTCGGTGGTGCACAGCAACTCCAACAAACACTCCAGCGACGACAATGACTCAGACGGAGAACTGGTTGGTCAGATATACCCATTTTTGGTAAATACATATGATAGGCTGATTGGTTTGCTACCAAAATATGGCATCCCAACTTTTGGTATCAAATCAGTTAGCTTCGATTTAGGGTTCACGTTGTTGCATGATATAGTATGTTTCATAAACTTTGCCTTGCGAATTCGCATCGTAAAATATATGGGCGTCACATTTTTTTACTATGTATAGGTGCTATCTGACGATGTCGATAGCGAGGATGAAAACTTCCAGGAGATGTTCAAGAGGCAAAGACTCATAGAGCTTATGGCTGCAAAGTATAATAAGCATGTGAAGGAAGAATGTGGGCTATGGATGCCGTTCTGCAACCATAAGATTAAAAACACGTACTCGGATGTTCTGGCGCATGCAAGAGGACGAGCCATTGGCTCCTTCAAGCAGAAGTATTCTGGCAGGATAGCGCACGACGTGTACGCCCAGTTCCTGGAGAATATTAACCATCAAGCATGAAGATGAGATTTTGGATTGATTGTTTTGGAAAAAAATGTTGGATTGAATCTATATAGTTTGTGTGTATTATATCTATGCTTGTGTATTATACTTTTTCCTAAGATTGAAACTCTGAGACGACTTTTATTATGCGGTATCCCCATCACACCAGAGTGATAGTTTACTTGAGAGTAATATTTATATAGTATTTATCACACACGGTTGGATCTAATAAACCTTTTACTTCGAAGCACATTATTATAGGACATAATCCCTCATCACCACTCAAAAAAAACCTCAGCACCCACACGTCACAAAACCCTTGCCTGCTCCTCTCCCTCTCCCCTTCCCCACCCCAGTAGCACCTACACTAACACTAGTGCTCTGGGATTCTCCATGCATGTCACCACCTATCCTCACGGCAACCAGTTAGCTTGACGCATGTCACCGCCGGCTATCGCAAAACGCCACCACATATCTCCACTGCCGATTGCCACGGCCTATCGGCACTGACTTTCTCGATGCTGCTCGCTATCAACCTAGCTCGCCCGATTGGGAAATCTTCGGTACTGGTTTTTCCCCGTGAAGAACTAGGTAACTAATCTACTGAAATATTTACGCTCATCTCTTATACTAGTCCCTCTGCCCCGTTTAGTCACCCGTCTGAAATCACCATGGATTCATGTTTCTTCTAGCTGATTTGAGGGCTTTCATTCATAGAGCGTATAGTGCAAGGACACATCAGGGCTATGCGGACTCGGCCCAAAAACCAAAGAGTTCGATCTCACCGTACTAGAGGACTTCACGGAGCACACGGTATGTTCAATCTCACACTACCTGGGTTGACATGTGTAAGAGAACATTTCTCCATGTGTGGTTTTGGGTAATTGATGAAAATCCCTATGGACTAATGGTTGCCTTGAGTTATATTCTCAGTATTTGTCCGTGGTTACTTCTTGAAGTCCATCTGTTGGTTTCAAGGAGTTTATATGGTGACCAAGGTGGTATTCAAGGTTTATCCAAAGATTGGTCATGTGGAGTTGAGCTTATTGCAAGTAGGTCTTGAAGAAGAAGATTGTGTAAGCATTCATGTTTACCTTAAAGACATCATCTTTATGAAGAGAGAAGCTAAGATCCAAGGTTGATCAAGACTAAGTCAAAAAGTGAATCAAGTTGATCAACACACAAAATGTACAAGATGTACCGAGAGGGATCAAGTGATCCCATGGTGTGGTAAGCATTATCTATTTTGCTTTGTGTACTAACCCATGGTCTACATGAGAGTTCTTTGTGGAGTTAGGTATATTTCCATGGGCTTGCATCAAGAGGCAAATCACATACATCCCATGGAAGATGACATCAAGTGGAGATCGTCATGAAGGTTGCAATGTGAAAGCTCAAGTGAAGCATCATGGAGAGATCATGCTTGAGGCTCGTCGTTCATTGTGGTGACAATGGACTTGCGAAGCTGTGCCAAAGAGTGTCTCACCCATAGTGGAGTATGGGGGAGCAATCATCTAGCCTTCAGCAAGCCAACGCAATCAAGAAAGGTGGTCCATCTTGAGGAAGTCAAGATCGTCATCATCTAGCTCATGTGGACTATGTGCAAGGCTAAGGTTTGACCTTGATAGTTTTTTTTATTTTACCGGTCTCATGGTGGTAGTTGAGGGACCGGGTTATAGGATCGATTGTCATACTATCAAGGGGGCTCTCAAGTGAGTAGCTTGATCGTATCGTTCGTTGAGAGCTCAAACCATTGCATTCTTGGAATCATAATTTTTCTTGGTTCTTGGTTGGATTTTCTCTATGTGGGTTCTTGAGCTTGTGGTTATCTTCGTGACAAGCTCTAGTACATCGAAGACGGATTTCATATGCTTCGTCTATTGCATTTTCGGTGTTGGACGTTTTACCGGTCTTATTCGAGGAAGGTTTCTCACCATTTTCTTATGGGCCTTTTCTCATTTCATTCTTATTTATATTTCAATCAATATTGTGTTAGCCCATGTCGTTATCTTTCCAACAAACTTTGTTTCGTTGAATTTGGAGTTCGTTTGCAAAAGTTGTGGCAGTTTTGGTGTTCTTAAAAGGCTGCAGCGGTACTACCGCGGCTAGAGCGGATGTAATTTTTTACTACCACTTCGGAGCGGTACTACCGCGGCTCCAAGAGCGGCACGGATGTATTTTTTTAGTACCGCTCGCAAGCAGTAGTACCGCTACCCTTTGTTGTAGTACCGCTCCTTGCAGCAGTAGTACCGCTCTGTGCGGGCTGTGGGCATAACGGTTGGATTTTTCCCCACCTATAAAAGGAGGGTCTAATTCCCCATTGAACCTTATCCTTTGAGCTTGAGTTTTCCCCCCATTGTTGACCTTCTTCGAGCTTGCTAACTCTCAATCCCTTCAATGATTCTTCCTAGTTCTTGAGGGAAAAGAGAGAGGAGATCTAGATCCACATTTCCGCCAATCACTTTCTCGTCTAAGTGAGGGGAACCCCTTGGATCTAGATCTTGGAGTTCTTCGTGTTCTTCTTCGTTCTTCCTCTCATTTTCCTTCCTAGCATTAGTTGCTTTGGTGGTATTTGGGAGAGAAGGACTTTAGCACTCTGTGTGCCCTTGCCATTGCATTTGGTGCATAGGTTTGAGTTCTCCACGGTGATACGTGGAAGTGAGAAGTTGAGAAGCTTATTACTCTTGGGGTGTTTGAGCACCCTAGAGCTTGTTCCTCTTGGGTACTTTGGCGCCTTAGATGGTGGTGGTGCCTCGGAGCTCAATCATTGTGGTGCAAAGCTCTGGGCAAGCTTCAGGGTCTCCAATTAGGTTGTGGAGATTTCCCCGAGCATTTGAGGTCACCTTGGAGCTACAATCCATTGTGGTGAAGCCTCTAGGTGTCATTGGGAGCCTCCAATTCAGTTGTGGATATTGCCCCAACCTTGTTTGTACGGGTTCTGTTGTGGATAAAACCCCGTGGTAAGACCCGCCCAGGAGGGTCAGGTCATACCTGGTGGCTCGTAGCGTATGGGATCGAAGAGGAAGATTGGGCTGCACGGCGGCTTACCATATGGGCTGAGGCGGAGGCCTAGAGTCAGGAAGAAGACGGAAGACCCGGGCGCTTAAGCCGCCCGGAGACAACTTGCTAGAGTTGGCAAGACGGCTTAGAGACAGAGTTAGACATGTTGTAAGAGTTGGTATGAGATTTGTGTAACACGTGGTCTTGACCTCCTATATAAAGGTGAAACCCGAGGACGGCTTAGACAGAATCCAATCAATCGAAAGCTAGGTCAAGCAAATTTGCTCCCTTGTAATCGATACTCCAATCAATATACACAAAGCAGCATGTAGGCTTTTACCTCATCTTGAAGGGCTGAACCTGGGTAGAACCGAGTCTTTCGTCCCGTCCAACCCCTTTGAGTCCACCGCCTTAGCGATGGCCTCGAACCTAAGTCTTCGGACATCTTCCGTGACAAAACCATGATAGTTGGCGCCCACCATGGGGCTAACATGCGGTGGTGTTGAGTTCTCAAAGGGATTTCTCTCAGGGATCGAAGGATACGTCGTCTGCTTGATGACACAGACTCACCGTGGCAAACTCTACATCGACAACTCAGGGTGGGGGCCTGAAGCCGGCTCAGTCGAGTACGGCTATCGGGTTCCTGTTGGCAAGATGCACGTGTTCATCGGCAAGCTGGATGGATCTACACCCGGGTTGGACATCTGCACCGACCTCATTGAGGCGGCCTAGCGCGCGACACCTGCCCGTGTTCAACCCGGGCGGAAGAGTGTTTTCATTGGCTTTACACAGGATAGAGGAGATTCCTTATCGGGAGAGACCTTGGCTTTCTCAGATGAAGGATCTTCCAACGAGGATGGGGAATCTATCTATCACCTTCATGATGGCGGATTAAGGGGCTACGCCCATGGCGACAGTATTCCGGAGCCCTATGACCTGCCGAGCCGAGCCACCATGTTCATGGCAGGCCTGACGCCGGCTTCCAATGGCGCGATAGCCGGAGCGGCGGCTAGAGCGGCCACCTGACGTGGAGCCTCCTAAGGCGCCGACGCGGGCTTTGTTGGGAGACGTAGTAGTAAATCAAAAAATTTCCTACGTGTCACCAAGATCTATCTATGAAGAAACCAGCAACGAGAGGGGAGAGATTGCATCTTCATACCTTTGAAGATCACTAAGCGGAAGCGTTACAAGAACGCGGTTGGTGGAGTCGTACTCGCAGCGATGCAGGTCGCGGTGGATTCCGATCTCAGCGCCGAACAACGGCGCCTCCGCGTTCAACACACGTGCAGCCTGATGATGTCTCATACGCCTTGATCCAGCAAGGAGGAAGGAGAGCTTGAGGGACAGCTCCGGTAGCACGATGGCGTGGTGACGGTGGAGCTACGTGGACTCCGGCAGGGCTTCGCCAAGCACTACGGAGAACAAGGAAGAGGAAGGGTAGGGCTGCGCCGAGAGAGAGAGAAGTCGTGTCTCAAATCAGCCCAAACACTTGCATATATATAGGAGGAGGGATAGGGAGGGCTGCCTTGGCCCCTCGTCCAAGGAGGAGAGATTCGGCCGAACCTAGGGAGGAGTCCACCTCCCTTGTGGGAGGTGGATCTCTTCCTTTTAAATCCTTTTGCCCTTTATCTCTTGATCCCAGCCGCATGGGCCTTTCTAGAAGGTCTTGGCCATCCCAATAAGGGCTGGCACACCTACTATTAAGGGCCCACAAAGTCCTATGGTCGTCACACCCCTCCCGGGGGTCTTCCGGCACCCTCCCGGCACTCCCGGTACACTACCGGTGAGCCCGAAAACTTTCCGGTGACCAAAACTAGACTTCCTATATATCAATCTTTACCTACGGACCATTCTGGAGCTCCTCGTGATGTCCGTGATCTCATTCGGGACTCCAAACAACTTTCAGTAATCATTTATACCATTTCCCTATAATCCTAGAGTCATCGAACCTTAAGTGTGTAGACCCTATGGGTTCGAGAGACACGTAGACATGACCGAGACACCTCTCCGGTCAATAACCAACAGCAGGATCTGGATACCCATGTTGGCTCCCACATGCTCCACAATGATCTCATTGGATGAACCACGATGTCGGGGATTCAATCAATCCCATATACAATTCCCTTTGTCTATCGGTATGATACTTGCCCGAGATTCGATCGTCGGTATCTCTATACCTTGTTCAATCTCGTTACCGGCAAATCTCTTTACTCGTTCCATAACACATCATCCCGTGGCTAACTCCTTAGTCACATTGAGCTCATTATGATGATGTCTTACCGAGTGGGCCCAGAGATACCTCTCAGTCACCCGGAGTGACAAATCCCAGTCTCGATTCGTGCCAACCCAACAGACACTTTCGGAGATAACCGTAGTGTACCTTTATAGCCACCCAGTTACTTGTGATGTTTGGCACACCCAAAGCATTCCTATGGTATCTGGGAGTTGCACAATCTCATGGTCTAAGGAAACGATACTTGACATTGAAAAGCTTTAGCAAACGAACTACATGATCTTGTGCTATGCTTAGGATTGGGTCTTGTCCATCACATCATTCTCCTAATGATGTGATCCCGTTATCAATGACATCCAATGTCCATGGCCATGAAAACGTGACCATCTATTGATCAACGAGCTAGCCAACTAGAGGCTTACTAGGGACATGTTGTGGTCTATGTTTTCACACATGTATTACGGTTTCCGGTTAACAGAATTATCGCATGAACAATAGACAATTATCATGAACTAGAAAATACAATAATAACCATTTTATTATTGCCTCTAGGGCATATTTCCAACAGTCTCCCACTTGCACTATAGTCAATAATCTAGTTACATTGTGATGAATTGAACACCCATAGCAATCTGGTGTTGATCATGTTTTGCTCGTGAGAGAGGTTTAGTCAACGGATCTGCGACATTCAAATCCGTATGCACTTTACAAATATCTATATCTCTCTCCTGAATGTAATCACGGATGGATTTGAAGCGGCGCTTGATGTGTCTTGTCTTCTTGTGAAACCTAGGCTCCTTCGCAAGGGCAATAGCTCCAGTGTTGTCACAGAATAGAGTCATCGGGCCCGACGCACTTGGAATTACTCCTAGGTCGGTGATGAAGTCCTTCATCTAGAGTCCTTCCTTTGCTGCTTCTGTAGCAGCTATGTACTCCGCTTCACATGTAGATGCTGCCACGACGCTTTGCTTGCTGCTGGACCAGCTGACTAACCCTCCGTTCAAAACATACACATATCCGGTTTGCGACTTGGAGTCGTCCGGATCTGTATCGAAGCTAGCAATTACGTAACCCTTTATGACGAGCTCTTCGGAACCTCCATATACGAGAAACATGTCCTTTGTCCTTTTCAGGTACTTCAGGATATTCTTGACCGTTGTCTAGTGTTCCGCTCTGGGATCACTTTGGTACCTCCCTACCAAACTTATGGCAAGGTTCACATCAGGTCTGGTACACAACATGGCATACATAATAGAGCCTATGGCTGAAGCATAGGAGATGGCACTCATCTCTTCTCTATCCTTTGCCGTGGTCGGGCATTGAGTTGTACTCAATCTCACACCTCGTAACACAGGCAAGAACCCCTTCTTGGACTGATCCATATTGAACTTCTTCAATATCTTGTCAAGGTATGTGCTTTGTGAAAGACCTATGAGGCGTCTCGATCTATCTCTATAGATCTTGATGCCTAATATGTAAGCAGCTTCTCCAAGGTCCTTAATTGAAAAACACTTATTCAAGTAGGCCTTTACACTTTCCAAGAGTTCTATATCATTTCCCATTATAAGTATGTCATCCACATATAATATGAGAAATGCTACAGAGCTCCCACTCACTTTCTTGTAAATACAGGGTTCTCCATAAACCTGTACAAACCCAAACGCTTTAATCAATTCATTAAAGCAAATGTTCCAACTCCGAGATGCTTGCACCAGCCCATAGATAGAGCGCTAGAACTTGCATACTTTGTTAGCATCTTTAGGATCGACAATACCTTCCGGCTGCATCATATACAGTTCTTCCTTGAGGAAGCCAAAGGAATGCCGTTTTGACGTCCATTTGCCAGATCTCATAATCATAAAATGTGGCAATTGCTAACATGATTTGGACAGACTTCAGCATCGCTACGTGTGAGAAAGTCTCATCGTAGTCAACTCCTTGAACTTGTCGATAACCCTTAGCGACAAGCCGAGCCTTATAGACGGTCACATTACCGTCCATGTCAGTGTTCTTCTTAAAAACCCATTTATTTTCAATGGCTCTCTTATCATCAGGCAAGTCCACCAAAGTACATACTTTGTTCTCATACATGGATCCTATCTCGGATTTCATGGCCTCAAGCCATTTGTTGGAATCCGGGCCCGCCATCACTTCTTCATAGTTCGAAGGTTCACCGTTGTCTAACAACATGATCTCCAGGACAGGGTTGCCGTACCACTCTGGTGCGGAACGTGCCCTAGTGGACCTTCGACGTTCAATGGTAACTTAATCTGAAGTTTCATGATCATCATCATTAACTTCCTCTCCAGCCGGTGTAAGCTCCACAGAAACAACTTCCTGTGCTGCGCTACTCTCTGGTTCGAGTGGAGGTATAATTACCTCATCAAGTTCTATTTTCCTCCCACTTACTTCTTTCAAGAGAAACTCTTTCTCGAGAAAGGATCCATTCTTGGCAACAAAGACTTTGCCTTAGGATCTGAGGTAGAAGGTATACCCAATAGTCTCTTTGTGATATCCTATGAAGACGCACTTTTCCGCTTTGGGTTCAAGCTTCTCAGGTTGAAGTTTCTTCATGTAAGCATCGCATCCCCAAACTCTTAGAAACGACAGCTTAGGTTTCTTTCCAAACAATAATTCATACAGTGTCGTCTCAACGGATTTTGACGGTCCCCTATTTAAAGTGAATGCTGCAGTCTCTAATGCATATCCCCAAAATGATAGCGGTAAGTCGGTAAGAGACATCGTAGATCGTACCATATCTAATAGAGTGCGATTACGATGTTCAGACACACCATTTCGTTGAGGTGTGCCAGGCGGTGTGAGTTATGAAACAATTCCACATTTCCTTAGGTGCGTGCCAAACTCGTGACTTAAATATTCTCCGCCATGTTCAGATCATAGGCACTTTATTTTCCTGTCACGTTGATTGTCTACCTCACTCCGAAATTCCTTGAACCTTTCAAAAATTTTAGACTTATGTTTCATTAATTAGACATACCCATATCTACTAAAGTCATCAGTGAGGGTGAGAACATAACGGTAGCCACCACGAGCCTCGACACTCATTGGACCGCATACATCGGTATGTATTATTTCCAACAAGTCAGTTGCTCGCTCCATTGTTCCAAAGAACGGAGTCTTGGTCATCTTGCCCATGAGGCATGGTTCGCACGTGTCAAATGATTCGAAATCAAGAGACTCCAAAAGTCCATCAGTATGGAGCTTCTTCATGCGTTTGACACCAATATGACCAAGGCGGCAGTGCCACATGTAAGTGGGACTATCGTTATCAACCTTACACTTTTTGGTACTCACACTATGGACATGTGTAACATCACGTTCGAGATTCATCAAAAATAAACCATTGACCAGCGGGGCATGACCATAAAACATCTCTCTCATATAAATAGAACAACCATTATTCTCAGATTTAAATGAGTAGCCATCTCGCATCAAGCGAGATCCAGAAACAATGTTCATGTTCAAAGCTGGTACTAAATAACAATTATTAAGGTTTAACACTATCCCGAAGGTAGATGTAGAGGTAGCATGCCGACGGCGATCACATCGACCTTGGAACCATTCTTGACGCGCATCGTCACCTCGTCCTTTGCCAGCCTCCGCTTATTCCGCAGCTCCTACTTGGAGTTACAAATGTGAGCAACTGCACCGGTATCAAATACCCAGGAGCTACTACGAGCGCTGGTTAGGTACACATCAATAACAAGTATATCACATATACCTTTAATGTTGTCGTCCTTCTTATCCGCTAAGTACTTGGGGCATTTCCGCTTCCAGTGACCGGTACCCTTGCAGTAAAAACACTCAGTCTCAGGCTTGGGTCCATTCTTGTTCTTCTTCTTCCCGGCAACTTGCTTACCGGGCGCGGCAACAGCTTTGCCGTCCTTCTTGATGTTCTTCTTACCCTTGCCTTTCTTGAAACGAGTGGTCTCGTTTACCATCAACACTTGATGCTTCTTTTTGATCTCGACCTCCGCTGATTTCAGCATCGAGTACAACTCAGGAATGGACCTCTCCATCCCTTGCATGTTGTAGTTCATCACAAAGCTCTTGTAGCTAGGTGGAAGCGACTGGAGGATTCTGTCAATGACCGAGTCATCCGGGAGATTAACTCCCAGCTCAGTCAAGCGGTTGTGTAGCCCAGACATCTTGAGGATGTGCTCACTGACAGAACTATTCTCCTCCATCTTACAGCTGAAGAACTTGTTGGAGACGTCATATCTCTCGACCCGGGCATGAGCTTGGAAAACCAGTTTCAGCTCTTGGAACATCTCATATGCTCCGTGTTGCTCAAAACGCTTTTGGAGCCCTGGTTCTAAACTATAAAGCATGCCGCACTGAACAAGGGAGTAATCATCGCAGCGAGAATGCCAAGCGTTCGCAATGTCTTGCTTTGCTGGGAGAAGGGGTGGGTCACCTAGTGGTGCATCAAGGACATATAATTTCTTGGAAGCTATGAGGATAATCGTCAGGCTACGGACCCAGTCCGCATAGTTGCTTCCATCATCTTTCAGCTTGGTTTTCTCTAGGAACGCGATGAAATTGAGGGTGACATTCGCGTTGGCCATTGGATCTACAATATAGATTGTAAAGATAATTTTAGACTAAGTTCATGATAATTAAGTTCACATAATCAAATTATTTAATGAACTCCCACTTAGATAGACATCTCTCTAGTCATCTAAGTGACACATGATCCATGTCAACTAGCTCTTGTCTGATCATCACGTGAGACGGACTAGTCATCCATGGTGAACATCTCCATGTTGATCGTATCGTCTATACAACTCATGTTCGACCTTTCGGTCTTCCATGTTCAGAGGCCATGTCTGTACATGCTAGGCACGTCAAGTCAACCGAAGTGTATCGGTGTGTAAATCTGGCTTACACCCGTTGTATGTGAACGTTAGAACCTATCACACCCGATCATCACATGGTGCGTCGGAACAACGATCCTTAGCAACGGTGCACAGTTAGGATGAACACTTCTCTTCAAATTTTATTGAGAGATCATCTTATTTACTACCATCGTTCTAAACAAATAAGATGTAAACATGATAAACATCACATGCAATCAATATAGTGACATGATATGGCCAATATCATCTTGCTCCTTTGATCTTCATCTTTGGGGCACCATGATCATCACTGTCACCGGCACGACACCATGATCTCCATCATTGTGTCTTCATGAAGTTGTCTCGCCAACTATTACTTCTACTACTATGGCTAACGTTTAGCAATAAAGTAAAGTAATTACATGGCATTTATGATTGACACGCAGGTCATACAATAAAATAAGACAACTCCTATGGCTCCTGCCAGTTGTCATACTCATCGACATGTAAGTCGTGAATCCTATTACAAGAACATGATCAATCTCATACATCACAATGCATCACATCACATTCTTTGGCCATATCACATCACAAGGCATATGCTGCAAAACCAAGTTAGACGTCCTCTAATTTGTAGTTGCAAGTTTTTACGTGGCTGCTATAGGTTACTAGCAAGAACGTTTCTTACCTATGCCAAAACCACAACATGATATGCCAATTGCTATTTACCCTTCATAAGGACCCTTTTCATCAAATCCAATCCGACTAAGGTGGGAGAGACAGACACCCGCTAGCCACCTTATGCAACAAGTGCATGTCAGGCGGTGGAACCAGTCTCACATAAGCGTACGTGTAAAGTCGGTCCGGGCCGCTTCATCCCACAATACCGCCGAATCAAGATAAGACTAGTAGTGGTAAGCACATTAAAAAAATCGACGCCCACAACAACTTGTGTTCTACTCGTGCATAGATTCTACGCATAGACCTAGCTCATGATGCCACTATTGGGAGACGTAGTAGTAAATCAAAAAAAATCCTGCGTGTCACCAAGATCTATCTACGGAGAAACCAGAAACGAGAGGGGAGAGAATGCATCTTCATACCTTTGAAGATCGCTAACCGGAAGCATTACAAGAACGCGGTTGGTGGAGTCATACTCGCAGCGATTCAGATCGCGGTGGATTCCGATCTCAGCGTCGAACAACGTTGCCTCCGCGTTCAACACACGTGCAGCCCAATGATGTCTCCTACGCCTTGATCCAGCAAGGAGGAAGGAGAGCTTGAGGGAGAGCTCCGGCAGCACAACGGCGTGGTGACGGTGGAGCTATGTGGACTCCGGCAGGGCTTCGCCAAGCGCTACGGAGAACGAGGAAGAGGAAGGGTAGGGCTACGCCGAGAGAGAGAGAATTCGTGTCTCAAATCAGCCCAAACCCTTGCATATATATATAGGAGGAGGGAGAGGGAGGGATGCCTTGGCCCCTCCTCCAAGGAGGAGAGGTTCGGCCGAACCTAGGGAGGAGTCCACCTCCCACAAGGGAGGTGGATCTCTTCCTTTTAAATCCTTTTGCCCTTTATCTCTTGATCCCAGCCGCATGGGCCTTTCTAGAAGGTCTTGGCCAGCCCAATAAGGGATGGCACACCTCCTCTAAGGGCCCACAAAGTCCTATGGTCGTCACACCCCTCTCGGGGGTCCTCCGGCACCCTCTCGGCACTCCTGGTACACTACCGATGAGCCCAAAAACTTTTCGGTGACCAAAACTGGACTTCCTATATATCAATCTTTACCTACGGACCATTACGGAGCTCCTCGTGACATCCGAGATCTCATCCGGGACTCCAAAAAACTTTCAGTAATCACGTATACCATTTCCCTATAACCCTAACGTCATCGAACCTTAAGTGTGTAGACCCTACGGGTTCGGGAGACACGTAGACATGACCGAGACACCTCTCCGGTCAATAACCAACAGCGGGATTTGGATACCCATGTTAAATCTCGTATACAATTCCATATACAATTCCCTTTGTCTATCGGTATGATACTTGCCCGAGATTCGATCATCGGTATCTCTATACCTTGTTAAATCTCGTTACCGTCAAGTCTCTTTACTCGTTCCGTAACACATCATACCGTGGCTAAATCCTTAGTCACATTGAGCTCGCTATGATGATGTCTTACCGAGTGGGCGCAGAGATACCTCTCCGTCACACGGAGTGACAAATCCCAGTCTCGATTTGTGCCAACCCAACAGACACTTTCGGAGATACCCTTAGTGTACCTTTATAGCCACCCAATTACGTTGTGACGTTTGGCACACCCAAAGCATTCCTACGGTATCCGGGAGTTGCACAATCTCATGGTCTAAGGAAACGATACTTGACATTGAAAAGCTTTAGCAAACGAACTACACGATCTTGTGCTATGCTTAGGATTGGGTCTTGTCCATCACATCATTCTCCTAATGATGTGATCCTGTTATCAATGACATTCAATGTCCATGGCCATGAAACCGTGACCATCTATTGATCAACGAGCTAGCCAACTAGAGGCTTACTAGGGACATGTTGTGGTCTATGTATTCACACATGTATTACGGTTTCTGGTTAACACAATTATAGCATGAACAATAGACAATTATCATGAAGTAGGAAATACAATAATAACCATTTTATTATTGCCTCTAGGGCATATTTCCAATAGGCTTTACTAGAGCTCATGGAGGAGCTAGCGGCTCTAACGGCCATGTAGGTGACAGTTGAGAATCAGGCAGAGCGTAACGCCGATATTAACCGAATCAAAGGACAGATGGCTCAGGCCCAGGAGGATATCAATGCAATGCAAGCTGAGATGAATGCTGAGTCAAAACATTTAAGGGCAGAGGCTCTCTGTTTTGATCTGGACCAGCGGGCATCGGAGGCGGTTTAGTGTAGAAGGACTCAAGTGGGATTACCAATTCAACCTCGGAACCTTTTCAATACTCCGGGGGCCGGGCCAAGTACGCCGCCAGTGGTGACCCCGATGGCAGAGGCGCCGCGGTAGTTAGACCCGCCGCGGAGGAACAGACCTTTGTCGCGACACGTTGTGACGCCGCCTGGCCATTAGGTGGAAAATATGATAGCAGCGGGTGCCAAGCTTGATGCTCTCCCTTTGGCCGAAGGGACACCGTTTGCCAAAGAGGCGAGGAACGCGATTAGCCTGTTGCAGACAGCAGTGGCTCAACAAGAGAGCTACACACACAGCCGGAGCCGGGTGCACTCCACGCCGGTTCATAGCCATAGCTACAGCCGGCGGATTGAGTCACCCGCGGTCTCCAGCAGTGAGCAGAGGCGGAACCCGCCCAATAACAACCCGCCTAAGATGGATATTCAGGGGTCTATGGATAGGGCCTAGGCTCAGCGAGGATCAACACCGGAACTCTCACCAAGTATGTGGATTTAGATACCACCAAAGACCCAGACTCCAACGATGAGAAGTCAGGTCAGGGTAAGAAGGGTGGCAATGGTAAGAACAAGCAAGGAGGTGCTGGGAACAACAGCCAAGGCAAGCGGAAGAACCCAGATGGCAGATCGGAGTTTGTGGCGAACACCAACGCACGGCCGGCCGGTAACGGTCACCCTAGAGGCAACATGAACTTCAGGCCGCCGTTCGACAGGAATAGGGCACCTTTGCCTTACACCTTGGAGGAGGCGCTGAACAGACCTTGTCCGGTGCATAGCTGGCCGAACAAGGAGGCCACCCACACTTGGAAGGAGTGCAGTGTTATGCGCCAATTTCGGGAGCAAAGCTTTCGTCACAATCATAACAATGGTAACGGTCCATCAGGCGGGTCAGGACCGGGCGGCTCCGGAGCCGGCTTCGGTGCTGGCGGGTCAGGTTCAGGTCACCAAGGCCAAAACAATCAGAATCGAGGAAATCAAGGAAGTCATCAGTAGTAGAGCAATGGTGGTCAGCAATAGAATAACCACTCAGGATATCAAAGTAACACGAAACAGCTTAGTGGAGGACAGTATCATGTCTTCCCTATGAGCGTGGATAAGCGGGATCAGAAGCTGCACAAGAGGGTGGTCAATGCAGCCACGCCAGCTCTCCCGTGATACTTAAAATGGTCAGAGTACCCGATTATGTGGAGGCGGGAGTACCACCCGCCATGGGTCGACAACCCGGGTCATTTAGCTTTGGTGGTCGCTCCTTAGGTTGGAGGGTACAAGTTCACAAAAGTGCTCATGGACGGTGGCAGCAGTATCAACATCCTATACTACGACACCTTCCAGCGGATGGAATTAACTGACAAGGCTCTTAAGCCGTCATCAACCATTTTCCATGGGGTGGTGCCAGGCAAGTCAGCTTACCCAGTAGGAAATATTGCCTTGGAAGTGGCGTTTGGAGATGAGTATAACTACAGTGGCATTCGGTGACCATCCTCAAGGGTCCCTTAGTGGAATCATGTCATCTTGCATTGTGCGAGGGCGTGAGGAGATTAGAGTGGCCCTAGTGGCTTCTTGGGGAGCATTGTGCCTTCACACCGCTCCGAACAGAGATTAGCATCCGCAAGGGTGTGAACTTCGGGATACATCATTGTCTCCGCATGCCTCGGTTATCTCTTACCCGAGCCCCTTTACTTATGCACTTTACTTTGTGATAGCCATATTGTTTCTTGTTATATATCTTGCTATCACTTAGTTGTCTACTTGCTTAGCATAAGTTGTTGGTGCACATAGGTGAGCCTAGTTGTTTTAGGTTTTGTTCTTAACTAATTAAACGATAGTTCTATTCCACACTTGTTCAAGCCTAAACCTTAATTATTTTAAAGAGCCTATTCCCCCCGCCCTCTAGGCGACATCCACGTCCTTTCAACATGCATGGCCTATTCTTTTTCTGAACCTATACTATAGATTGCTACATTTGGATAAAAGGTGACACATGCAACATTTACGTCAAATGTGATTTCTTATTCTTCTTGTCCTTCTCCTTCTATATTAGGCAAATTAATGATGTATTGTTCTTTCGTTTACTCTCATATATATTTGCACGACATCATGGTTACATTATCTGTTTACTTGTATTTTTTTGTCCTTTCAAACTAACTGATGTGCATGCTGTTTTTTAACTACTACTCTCATACTACCACGTTACCATGTTCTATAACAATCTTATCATATCCTGCAGTACATCCCTTGCACTGTAATGACAACTATAGCACTAAATCTTTGCCTTTACATAACTAAAGACTCCAGGGATGACATATTGAGCACAAACCATGGATTTACAATTGTTGTTTTTATAAAAATTGATGAATATTATCACTCCTACTTTGAAGAAGGCATTTGGGGATAAATTTCTAAGTTTTATGTACTGAAAGATGGCACTAAAATTACGCTACACCTAAAAGAGCCTTACCATATGATAAATGCTAACCTCCCCGATGACATTCTCCCTAAATGCTATGTTGGAAGTAAGTGTTCTTTGTAGTATCTGCATGTTGACTTGCATAACAATATCAATGTAACTATGTAGTATTTCAGCAACCAATTGGGATTTAATTTTATTAATCTGTTAAAATTGGTCCTACCTAGTAACTAGTAAGTAGTAACTTGTAATTACCAATGCACTATTCTTCTACCTGATCTAGCTACATAATCACTATCCTCCCACTGTTCCACTCTTGATAGAAAGATACGCTGGTGGCCATTCTCTGGACGTGGATGTCGAGGTTGCCAATAAGTGGAGGCGGGCCGAGCCAGAAACACAAGATCCTCCAATAGGCGTAGACTTCATCAGTAGCCTCCCCGATGATATGTTGAGAGTCATCATCTTCCTCCTCCCTATCGAAGATGGCATGCACACAACTGTCCTCTCTCGGTGGCAAATTGGTCGGATGTATACAACTAGCATTGGATGGCGGTTTTCCGCATCTATGTCCACGAAGAGATGCAAGAGCAAATTTGCAGGTCGCCCGTTGAAGATGCTCTTAAGGTAGCTAGGCTATGATAGCGTAGCATTCTAACTATAACTAGGCTTGGCTATTGATGTGTTGCACCAACAAACACATCATACCCCCTTATGTGCAACCGTGGCCACATGGCACTTAGGGCATCTCCAATGATGGTCCTCAAGTCGCCCGCCTTCGTCGGGACAGATCAATTCAGATGTATTTTATCATCCAACACGATACTTCATTGATATGCGGACCGATACACGTACGCATCCCATAACCTAGTCCCACCTGGAAAATCCTACCGCGAGAACTTTTGCAACACATTCATGTTGGTTGGCCGTTACGCCCGGTTCAATGGGCTAGCGTTGCCACCTGACAAGCACATTTACATGACCGGCTCCCGCATCGTTGTTCCGTGGACTAGTCCGGACTAGTCTACGGATCGATACCATGTCCATTTTGGGGTTCTGTGTTGGAGATGCTCTTACTCACTGAGTGCCCACTAGGCGACCACCTTCTTTGGATCGTCCACCTTAGCCGGCTATAGCAGCTCTTCGTGCGGGTCCATTGCGGTAGCCAAAGAGAAAAGGGCGGGAATTAGGATGGAGCGGGGCCAATAGGGTGGATAAAAGGGGGTTGGCGCAGAAGCAGTGCGGACTGCTCGAAATGTTTGGGCTTTGCCTCGATTTTCATACGCCGGGGGTGTCAGAATCCTACGTGACGGATACCCGAACTCCCAAGAAGCTCCCCTGGTTTTCTTCCGGTTTGCGGCAAAACGGAAGTGTGGGCCAGTCAGGGACACGTTGGATAGTTTGTAGTATCCGAAAAATTTGATCATAGACGTTTGCGGACGATTTGAGGGTCCGTGTTGGAGATGCATTAAATATTAACATTTATTTATGAATAGATGATTTTGGACTTGGTCCGTACAGGGCGAGGTAGCTCAACGCGTATGCTCGAAATTTGTGAGGTTGTATGTATTAGAGCATCTACAACCAGACCTCTCAAACCCGCCTCATACGCCCGTCCAGGCTGCCCGGTCATTTTTTTTGACCCATTCGGACCCCTCAAACGGCCCTCAAACGCCCGGACTGACCGACACCCCCATATCCAGCCCAAATATGAGGCGGTTATGGGGTCGCCCGGACGTGCTCGGGCACGCCCACCACGTCGGAGCCGGCCCATGCTGGCCCACCCCTACCCCACTTATATCCGTCCCTATTCGATCGCCGGACCAAACCCTAGCCACTTCACTCCCCTTCCCTCCACTCCCCTCCGCCATCCGAGCTCTCCTCCCACGGATTCCGGCCACCTTCGCCATCTCAGACAGCGGATCGGAGTCCGACCTTTCTGCATCCGTCGACTGGGGTGTGATTCCGTGTGGGTTGGAGGAGGCAATGGTAGTTCGCATTGCACTCCGCCGGTCCCGGGAGGAGAGCAGCCGACCGAGGGATGCATACGTCCGCCGTGAGGCCCTAGCGTTGGCTCACCGGACGCTCGGGTCCGGCGGTGCTAGATCCTCGCAGGCCCGGCAGCCAGAACACCACTCCTTCCCCAGCACCGGTGCGGGAGACTATGAGTCGTATCCGGTCCGGACGGCACGCCGTTAGAAGGAGAGGGCAAGGGCCATCGAGGACCGTCTCGTGGCGGATATGACGGAGGCGGAGGCGGTTGCTGCGGCGGCGTGGGCGGCCGCAGAAGAGGAAGCCATCCGCGCCCACATTGTGAAGAAACAGCAGCGGAGGAACACACGTGCCCTCGCCCGAGAACAGTCAGCTTGTCCGGGCCATGGCCGGACTTGCACCCAAGGAGGAGAAGGACAGCTCCGGCGACGAGAAGATCCGGTTGGATCCGTATTGCGTCTTCTAGCGGTACTTCCGCGAGAAGTCCGGCAAGGACGCAGGGAAGGGCAAGGGCAGCCGTGGATGAAGTCCACCATAGCCAAACATGCCAAATTTTGGTAGTCTGATGATATGTTTAGTGTAATGAGATGGAGTAGCTGGACGATCTGTGTGCGACGACGTAGTTGCATGAGTTTGTATGGATTTAAGATATGCTAATTGAGGTGTCCGAATGTGAAATGTCTAATTTGAGAGGTGTCCGGTCAGTACCCACGGACGCGTCCGGACACGCGTCTTCGTGCGTTTGAGGGGCCGGATTTACCAAATCCGGCTGTAAATGCTCTTATAGCTAGCGCTATAAACTATCGTCCGTGGTCTTTTACGTGGATCGGTTTATCTATAGCCTGCCCGTATGTATGTAACTTAACATTTCATAGTGTGATTACAGCGTGCTAATGTTAAACAATTTACTTGCCGTATGTGCAAGCAGACAAATGGTGATTTAACACTACACCGGCAAGACGCCATGAAGCTTGGCGTTTGGACCTTCCACGTAGCTGGACGAAGCAGACGCCATGGCGTTTCCTTTCTAATCGTAACGCCATGGATGTTGGCGTGATGATAAAAGGTCATATACGCAATTCTTTTTAAAACAGGGTCAATTTATGATTAAGTATGTTAAAAAGGTCAGAACAGTAATTTTGTCCCGGATGGTCATCTACCTCCACTCCCCGCGCAACCGGATACCGACGAACAGGGCCAGGTCTTCCTCACCGACTGCCGCAGAATGGGGAAGAGAGGGTCGGGGTCGGCGAGCGGGGAGCGGGAGGCGGGGATGGGGAAGAAGAAGAAGTCGCTCTCTGCTTCCCAACTGTTGGACGATGAGGTCGCGTGTCTCTTTGCGGCCGTGCCAGCGTAGCTGATGAGGGAGGCAGCGAGGGCGGTGGAGGTAGGCTCCCCGTCCGCGAGCAGTCGGATCCGGAACCATGGAACGCCGGCCGGCGGGGGCCGAAGCAGTCGCCCGTGGCTGGGCGGGAGGAAGGTACGATGAGCTCTTTCCACTTTTCTCCATGCCTTCCTGCGTCCCTTTCTCTTAACAATCTTTCCCCCCGCATTCCTCCTGGAGGAGGGCCCTGGGCTTCATCCACACCTGCTGGATCTAGCCATGGATTTGCACTAAGATGTGTGGTGAAGGCCGTGGGTTTTTCTAGGTAATTAATCTCAGGTATGGCTAAGATATGTCCGCGGGGGGGGGGGGGGGGAGGGTTTAGGGTGGGGGTGCTCAGATAATCTGCTTCCCTTCGGCTTGGTTGCTGCCCCACCTTATCCTTTTGCCCAGATGCCCACCCCAATTTTGGTAAACTTGAAAAACAATACAACATTTCTACGAAATATTCAGCCACTGCTTGCCCTGACTCTTGTTACCATGCCCTTGTTCTATGACTCGGAAATTAGCAGCAACAAGCAAACGTCTGTCTGTTCCCCGCGGATCTAGATCGTAGATCCATCTGATTTCTGGTGCTACCGTATTTACAATGTCGTTGCGGCGTTTTTTTGTTGTCAAACTCTGAATGATAGATAGTCTGAGTGAGAAATCAAAGATGGTGTGCTGCATTTTTTTCACTTGTAAGACTCTGAATACTAGTAAGTATTAGGAATGACTCCTCGTGGAGTACCTGATGTGACGATGCCCAGGGCTTTTATTGTTATAGACCACTCACTACTCGTTTCCTTTCCTTCTCTATGTAAGACTGAATAAGGAAATGCAAAGAATGGAGGAAAGGTCCAAAGCAATTGTTTGTCTTGCATTGCTGCAATCAATGGTAGCTGCATCGCCCTGTCTTGCATTGAATGATAGCCTCTGTTATTTCATTTTCTATATATCGATCCGTTTGTTTATGAAGTACATGCTCATCCCTATTGCTGCATTGTTTTCACTTTCTTTGACATTATATGGCTATTGAAAGTGGAATTATGATGAATGTGTCTTTGCAGCGATGAAAAGAAGGCTACTACTGCTTTTGTTATTTTTCGCCTTAGCTGCACAAAAATTTCTACCTGATATGCTTCCTTTTATTACTGTTATTTACTTATGTACATGTTGAACCATTTGTGTATGATGAAGATGATCATCGATGTTGCTGCATCATTTTCACTTAGTTTCTTAGCATTACATGTCAATTAAAAATGGAACATGTATGCTTATGTCTTGGCAGCCATGAGAATATACTTCTTCTGCTTTTGTTATTTTTCACCATCCTAGTGTAGAATTTCTGCCTGATACGCTTCACTCTTACTGTTATATTATATCATGGCTCACTGGAATTTATGCAGGCAACCCACGATAGGGGGATCCCAGCGTACCTGCAGCTTCTTAGTTGTCTCACTTCACTTCAGTTGGTTCAATAGCATAGTTCACTGTTGATGTATGTTAAATACTAACATAGTTCAGTCAACACGGTAAAGAAGAAAATCAATGGAATTTTAGTGTTGACCGTGTCCAGTAGCATAGTTCAGATCTTTGCGTATTTTTTTATCATCAATTGGTGCTGCTTTTTTTCTTTCTCGTCATTTTTCTAAGCATAGGTGAGTGATGAGAGATAGTTTGGCAGCAATGCTATTTTCTCTCAGGTTTTCAATCTTTTGAAGTTCAGTGTTGATGTATGCTCAAAAGCGTACTTCAGAGCTAGTTTTTTTTACCAAGTTTCAGTGGTGAGAATTGAGAAGTAGCTTTGTAGTTTTTTTTACCAAGTTTCAGGCTAGTTTCTTCACTGCCATTGCTCGTAGCATCTGCCTTCATAGAATGGTCTCCCTACCACTGCGCTTGTATAAGCTCTTTGACGTATGGTTACTAGGCACGTGGATTTGTTGATAGGCGAGAATCTCTTTGGTTTGTAGAGGTTGTATGAGCACATTGAATCCCTAGGAGTGATACGTGTTTGGTTTTCTCTCTTTTTCAAGCATAGTTGAGTCATGAGAGATAGTTTGGTAGTAGTGTTTTTATTTTTAGTGTGTCATATTTGAACTGCTGTGTTAAATTATGTTCAAAGGCATACTTGAGAACTAGTTTTGAGTTCTGGTTGTGTCAAAAATTTACTATGTGTCTTGCTTATAGTTTACTACATTGAGGCATGTGGGCATCGCATTTGGGCATATTCATTTGAAAAACCCATGCACATGTACGTCATTTGAGAGAAGCATCCCCATACTAGCACATGTATTTGAAAAAAAAATCTAATCAAATATGTTCATTCAGGAGAAGCATCCCCATATTATCCGTTGCACTGGAGGGAGGGATCAGCGAGTTGAGTTGCTTGATGATTTTTTCGTAATATATAATTTGTCCATATGTTGTGCCATGATCGATGATTATTATTGCAGTTTCAGCGTGTGTGCAAATTAATTAAATGGCTTGTTGTAGTTTTCTAAATCCTGACACTGTCTATGTCACAGGGGAAGGGATCTTGGAGTGATGACTACCTTTTAGACGTACCGGTGTACTGTCATCCGGATGATTCTCATGTAGACTCTGAACGAGATGGTTTTAGCTGTGCGCCCATTCTCGAACTCGCCTTTCGAGTCCTATAGTTCCGTGAAGTCCGGACGTGAATGCTAACTGAGAGGATTCTAAACTATGCCTTTCTTATTTCTGCTTGATCCGCCATGCACAGGTAGCTTGCTGGTTGAGTGCAGGAACACTCTACATAGATGAGATGACGATGCAGACCAAATCTTCTTCAAGTATACACCCATCCACTACATAGGCTTGAAGCCTGGTATGCATGAGCCCTCCTTTTACCTACTCTGTACTCAAAGGTGGAACGAAATCCTGCTTGTTCAGTATGCTCCATCCTAAGCATGTATATACACCCATGAGTTTGTGTTCTTGATATCTACCTGTAGTGTCATGACGAATAAACCTCTTGATTTCATATGTTCGCCTATGGAATTCACGAGACACTTTTTTATGAACACTAAGTTCAGATAAATAGGTGCAGCTTACCATACTAATTAGAGTGTAGCATGCTGTGAAGAGATACTGCAGCTCCAGAGTAGACAACTAAAACATGTTAGTAAAATCAGTATGCAGCCCTAGTGATGCTTGATCTTGTTATTTTGGTCCATGAGTGTTCTGCTGGAGCATCGCTGACTAATATGGTTTCCTTCAAGGTCTATACAAGTGCCATTTCTTTCTGGCAACATATGCCTCCTGTGTCATGTCATGTATCTATTTTCACTTTAGATGTTTTAAGTAAATGATATATTACTTGCAAGTGTCAATGTACTGATGCAAAACACTGTTTCTGTACTTATGACTAATCTGTTTTCCCTCTCATTTACAAGAGTTCCAAGGCGAAAGAAATTCAAAGAAGCTCGAAGCCCCAGTCAGCGACTCGCTTTATATGTTACTGAACTTGTTTTAATGCAAAATTTTGTTTGGAATCTTGATGTAAACCTGATCTTGCTGGGAATTGGGTGCATATTTAATTGTTGTACTCACTATTCAAATGATGGATTTACTTGTTATTAAAATGTTGGGAATTTGAATATGTACTAATTGTATTTAGTTGGATGTAAACATAATATTGAAAGAGGCCTTGGCTCAGACGCTACTAGATCTTCAAAAGGCCATAACCCAATCATAGCTGTTTAGTTTTAGCAAATACCAGTATATTGTTTTTCAAAAATAAATAAAATCGATTGTAAAAAGACCGAATTTCATATCTTAAAAGGACTGCAAAACGACAGAGACCCGAACAAGAATTGGATTGTAAAAAGGCTACAAAAAATGAATTGCAAAAAAGAAAGAAATTGATTGTAAAAGGCTACAGCCCAAATTGCTGGGTAGGCCCATGTAGCTAGCGAAAATTAACAAGAAATATATATATTAGAAAGGTTGAATTAATGGCCTCGGTCCATATAGACACCGAATTGGACCGGGTTGATTCTTATCATCGACCAATCCAATTGGTCGCAATTTTGCCACGTCAGCTTGCCACGTTGGATCCGACATGGCTTGGACAGAAAAGCAACGACCAAAATAATTGATCGTAGGACCAACAACCTTTTATTTTGATCGTAACCTTGTATGACCATATCACAAAGAAGGTCGTTAAGTTTCATTAAAGACGGACAACTTTTTACCAACTGTTTTTGTCATAAAAAGGTCGCAAATGAAAAACAATGACCATTCAGTGACCAAATTTGATGGTCGCAAGTTAGCATATTTCTTGTAGTGAATATCTGGACATCAATATGAAATTTACGATTAATATCCGGACCTTAAGAAGCAGAACCACAACCAAGGGTATCCTGTGCGGCTCCAATGGCACTCCCGGTGGCTGCCAACGACGAGCGCAAGTTCACCATGCATGCCGTAGTGGACACGCCCTGTTGGTTCATGGTGTACACCAAACATCCGATCTGGATGGAGAACTCCAACATCATGGACCTGTTACTTAACGAGGACAAGTACAAAGTGGTCTGGTTTGACCTCGCGTCCACCACGTGCTCTGCTCTCACATCACTGCGCGTGCTCTGCTCTCATGCCCCTCCGCGCACGCTCTGCCAACGGTTGGGGCCGGCCCACGATCACGTTCGGGGCTAAATATGCATGCGGTTCCGCCACGCACGTCGCTCCATGCAGTAACGTGCTCCACATCTGAATCATGCGCTGCCAAAACTGCCATCCGGACGTGCCGGTTTTCCAGGACGTACGATCCCCATTTATACCAATGGCCATTAACCATAGTCTCTTCACGCTTTCCATCGCGCCCACAACACAATAAGCACACCCTAGACGACACATACAGAGAGGATGTCCAATGATGCTCCAATGGAGTTCGGCGTGCATCATGTGGAGACCCACATGAGGAAGACAGACCTCACGAAGGTGTACACCAACGACCCGGGCATGGTGTAGGACTCCATCAACACCATGGAGCGGCTGCTTGATGCGGATGGCAAGTACAAAGTGGTTGGCTTCGACCTCGCTTACACTGGCAGTCGTGTCGGGCATGATAGGAAGGTTGACGTCGCCCACTTGTGCTTGGGCCATCACGTCCTCCTCTACCACTACAGCCTGGCCACAGTGCCTTGCGATCGTTTCACTAGGTTTGTAAATAGCCCCGACTACAGGTTTGCTACGATGGACAGTGCCAACAATCCAAAGGTGCTCAAGAATTCGGGCTTGGCCTTCCAGAATCTTGTCGACATCCGCGACCACTTCATGGTTTGGGGCAGCAATAAAAACATGGACTCCCATGTTAACCTGGCCGAGGCCATCATCGATCCCTTCTATGCTGACATGAAGGCTGAGTGCAACAAGAACAAGCATGTCTGGCACAGGGTCTGGGTGAAGAAACTGGATGATTATCACCCCCAGACCGCGGCCAAGGAAGCGTACACATGCTATGAGATGTTCAGGCAGATCGTTGACATGAGGAAGTGCCTCCTACCTGAAGACAACGAGTGATCGAGCCACAAGCAGAGCGCTGACGGCAAGCGTCACAGGAAGTAGATGATTTGATGATTGTTTCTCAATTCTCATACTCCCTCTATGCAGAAATATTCGTAGTTTTAGAGGGATACATTTATTATGCATGTAATAGTTTATTAAGATGTGTGCCAATGTTCTGTGTGTATTGGATGCTTACTTTGGTTATGCAATAATGTTCTTCTTAACAGAGCATAGATGTTTGTGGAAAGATTGAGCAAATCACGTCGCATACGGAATAAACAACTAAAACCATCAGTGGTGATTTCATCAGTCCTTGACAGTTCTTTATCCGGAACCGTTTACCCACAACGCATGTGAGTGGCCTGTATACATCACACACATCTTGATCTAAGAAACCGTTTGTGTTATTTTTCCTTATCGCACATAGTTCATCCTGGTGGCATGTATGTTGTATATCACACATATCTTGATCTATATAACCGTTTACGTTATTTTACCCCATCACAAACAGTTCATCTGAGCGACCTGTATGTCGTCTATCACACACGTGATCATCTGGACAATCGTTTGTGTTCTGCTTGATCAGCGCAAAAAGTTTATCGGGGTGAACTATATGCCATACATCACACATACTTGTATTTTTATAAGCATTTGCGTTATATTATCCAATTGCAAACAATCTACCTAGGCCAACTGTTTGCCAAACATCGCACACACAAATAAGTTTATGTTATTAGCGATACAACTATAATTATACCATTTACGATTTGGTCATCGCCCGCGGTTTTGTCGAAGGATCTCTGATTGATGTGTCGTTCTTGGACCATTCTGTAGTAGTGTATACTCCATCCATTCACAAATAGAAGATGTTCTAGTGTTTTTCTGATTCGTATGTACATACACATATTTTAGTGTATTTGCTCACGCATTTTAATTTACATTTAATTTATATTGAAATATACAAAACACCTTCTATCCGTGAACCAAGGGAGTATTTTCCTTTTTCTTCAAAATGGACAATTGCACACATTTTTATTGCTCTTGACACAACTTTCACAGGTTCGTTGTTGTGACGCCCTACGCCATCGCTATCGTACGTATTACAAAATAATAAATCACACGATCGATCTCAACTTACACACACACACACACAAATAACGAGCTGGCAGTTCATCACGGCCTACTCCATGGACGGCTGCACCACATCGTCGTTTTGGTCTGGGTAGTACGTATTGAGGTCTAACAACTCCTCTAGGATAACGCCTCAGCTATTGAAGCTTCAATCTTAGCTTTATTTCCACATTTGTATCAAAGATGGTTGTTCTGTCTCTCGAGGCCATGTTGCCAACGATTTTGCATAACGCCGCCCTCCCCCAACAATACCTCGTTCACGAGGTGCAAAATGAGATGTTTCATCGAAGTAAAGAAGCATGACAAAAAGATCTTCTCTAGCTTCCATATCAACTCTGGTGCCTTCTTATGCAGTTGTTTAATCACCTCGGGAGATACTTCTTTAGCACATAGCATGTGGAAGAAATGGTTTAGCTCCGCAAGCACTCGCCAGACACGCTCGAGAACATAGCCTCGAACCATCACCGGCATTATCCGCTCAATCCATACATGATAGTTACGACTTTTGAGCCCAGTCACTTTACCCGCTCAAAGGTTGACTCCCTTACTTCTATTCGATGCATAACCATCAGTGAACTTCACAATGTGCATAACTATCAGTGAACCTCACAATGTGTTTGAGCCACCTAAGTACCTCCTTCTTTTCTGGCGGTTAAGGATGAAGTCAGCATCTGGCTTGAACCAGTTTGATGGACCGCCTATGGAAGGCCGGCTGTTTAGACGTGATCTATCACAAATTTTCTATTGATCAACTCTAGCTTTAACGTTATTCTTTGTCTTATCGGGAATATTGAGCATTATGGAAAAAAGGGACTCTGAGACATTATTTTGTATCACATCAATGTTATAAGGAATCGAAGTTTGAGGTCCTTAAAATAGGGAAGCTTCGTGAAGGGGATAATGTGAGTCCAGTTGTTCGTCTCACCATATCCCTCAAAGCGTTTGACATTGCCTTTGCCTTTGCATTTTCCTTGGCCTTCGCCTTTGCTTTCCCCTTTGGCTTTGGCTTTTCCTTTGCCTTCGCCTCTAGGATCGAGAGCTTTCAGCTGATCAAGAACATATGTCCCCGAAAGCATTGGCATGTCGTTTACTTCATGGACAAGCCGGCCTTTCGTGAAGTTCTTCCTGTCATTCCTGTCTACATGGTCTGGAGGGAGGAACTGTCAATGCAGGTCAAAGGCTACATACTTGTCACCCTTCCATAGCCAAATTAAATGTAGAGTCTGCATGCACACTGGACATGGGATCTTCGCACTTGTACACAATCTGTGGAATAGGGCATAGCTGGGAAAGTCATGCATGCAATACCTCAACCAAACATTCATCAAGAATTTTTTTCAACACATATCGATCATATGTCAACCTCAGGAAGTACCAAGAATGATGCAAATCATCTACCAACGGCTGCATAAACACTTCCAAATTCTTCCCCAAGTATTCGGGCCCCGGAATAATCAGCGACAAGAATATGGTCTTGCGTTGCATTAGTGTTGGAAATATGCCCTAGAGGCAATAATAAATTAGTTATTATCATATTTCCTTGTTCATGATAATCGTTTATTATCCATGCTATAATTGTATTGATCGGAGACTTAGATGCATGTGTGGATACATAGACAAAACCATGTCCCTAGTATGCCTCTAATAGACTAGCTCGTCGATCAAAGATGGTTAAGGTTTCCTAGCCATTGACATGAGATGTCATTTGATAATGGGATCACATCATTAGGAGACTGATGGGATGGAATATTCCCAAACTACAAAGGTAGCATATTATCCTGTCAGTTTAATGCTACTATTTTCTGCATGTCAAGTATCTGTTCCTATGACCATGAGATCATGCAACTCACTGACACCGGAGGAGTGCCTTGTATGTATAAAACGTCGCAACATAACTCGGCGACTATAAAGGTACTCTATAGGTATCTCCGAGGGTGTCTGTTGGGTTGGCATGGATCAAGACTGGGATTTGTTACTCCGTGTGATGGAGAGGTATCTCAGCGCCCACTCGGTAATACAACATCACAACAAGCCTTGCAAGCAATGTGACTAAGTGTTAGTCACGGGATCTTGTATTATGAAATGAGTAAAGAGACTTGCCGTTAACGAGGTTGAACTAGGTATGGAGATACCGACGATCGAATCTCGGGCAAGTAACATACCGAAGAACAAAGGAAACATCATACGGGATTAACTGAATCCTTGACATAGAGGTTCGACCAATAAAGATATTCGTAGAATATGTAGGAACGAATACAGGCATCCAGGTCCCTCTATTGGTTATTGACCATAGAGGTGTCTCGGTCATGTCTACGTAGTTCTCGAACCCGCAGGGTCTGCACACTTAAGGTTAGGTGACGTTTCGGTAGTATAGAGTTATGTATGATGGTGACCGAAGGTTGTTCGGAGTCCCGAATGAGATCCCTGACGTCACGAGGAGCTCTAGAATGGTCCGGAGGTAAAGATTGATATATAGCAAGTCCCATTTTGTTCGTCGGAAAAGTTTCAGGCTAATCGGTATTGTACCGGGAGTGCCGATAGTGTACCGGGAGACCACCGGGAGGGGTATTTCGACCCAAGAGGCTTCACGGGCTGTGTGAGAGTAAATACCAGACTTTTGTGGGCTGGTGGAAGTCCCACACAAGGCCCATGCGGCTGGGAGAAAAAGCCCAAAGGGAAAAAGGTGGAAAAAGGCCAAAAAAAGTAGGAATCCTAGTCCTACTAGGATTGGAGGAGGAGTCCTCCTCTCCTCCCCACTTTGGCCGACCCAAGGGCTGGATTTTTGGTAGCCAAGCCTCCTCCTCCTCTCCTCCTATATATACTAGAGGATTTTAGGGTTTTGGCATAGAGTTTTCAGCCACGTGCTACCCGTTCCTCTAGTGCATAGTTTCTCCTCTAGATCGGTTTTCTGCAGTTCTTAGGCGAAGCCCTGCCGGAATAGCTCCACCACCATCGCCGCAGTGCCGTCGCGCTGTCGGAGAACTCTTCTACCTCTCCAGCCCCTCTTGCTGGATCGAGAAGGCGAAGATCGTCATCAAACTGTACGTGTGCTGAACGCGGAGGTGTCGTCTGTTCGGTGCTAAATCGGAAGGACCGTGATCAAGATTGCGAGACGGATCGTGATGAGATCGCGGGACAGATCGTGATGAGATCGCGGGACGGATCCTGATGAGTTCGCAGGACGGATCATGATGAGATCGCGGGACAGATCATGATAAGTTCGCGGGACGGATCGTGATTGGATCGCGGGACGGATCGTGATGAGATCGCGGGATGCTCGGCGATTTGGATCGCGAAGACGTTCAACTACACCAACCGCGTTTCTTAACGCTTCCCGCTTAGCGATCTACAAGGGTTGATACTTAGATTGCTTCCTCCCTTGGTCGGATTTTGTTTCAGCGGTATTTTAAGATGAAGCGGCCCAGACCAACATTACTCGTACGCTTATGAGAGACCGGTTCCGTCGACCGCAACTTGTTGCATAGATGGCTTGCGGGTGCCAGTTTCTCTCACTTTAGTTGGATCGGATTCGACAAAGGCGGTCCTTGAGAAGGTTGAAAAGCAACTAGTGTATCACCGTTGTGGATTTCGCGTAGATGAGAATTGTTCTTGCTAGATACCCGTAGCAGCCACGTAAAACATGCAACAACAATAAGAGGATGTCTAACTTGTTTTTGCAGAGTATGTTCTGATATGATATGGCCAATTACATGATGTGATATGTGTGATGTATGAGATGATCATGTGATGTATATATTATCAAGACTTGCATGTCGATGAGTACGGCAACCGCCAGGAGCCATAGGGTTGTCTTTAATTATTGTATGACATGCGTGTCAATCATTAAGTGCTATGTAATGCTTTACTTTATCGCTAAACAGTAGCAATAGTAGTAGAAGCAGGTTGGGCGCGACAAACCCGATGGCGACACGTTGATGGAGATCAAGATGATGGAGATCATGGTGTCATGCCTGTGACGATGGAGATCATGCCGGTGCTTCCATGATGGAGATCAAAAGCACAAGTTCATGGCCATATCATGTCACTTATGATTTGCATGTGATGTTAATCATTTTATGCACCTTGTTTTGCTTAGGACGATGGAAGCATTATAAGGTGATCCCTCACTTAATTTCAAGATAAATTGTGTTCTCCCCGAGTGTGCACCGTTGTGAAACTTCTTCGTGTCGAGACACCACGTGATGATCGGGTGTGACAGACTCTACGTTCACATACAACGGGTGCAAGCCAGTGTTGCACATGTAGAACACTCGGGTTAAACTTGACGAGCCTAGCATGTACAGACATGGCCTCGGAACACAAGAGATCGAAAGGTTGAACATGAGTCATATAGCAGATATGATCAACATGATGATGTTCACCATTGAAACCACCTCAGCTCACGTGATGATCGGACTTGAGTTGATGAATTTAGATCATGTATCACTCGAATGACTGGAGGGATGTCAATTTGAGTGGGAGTTCTTAAGTAATATGATTAATTGAACTCATTATCATGAACATAGTCAATAGTGTCTATGAAAATTATGTTGTAGATTACTTGCTCGCGCTGTAGCTCCCTTGAATTTTTATATGTTCCTAGAGAAATAGAGTTGAAAGATGTTGGTAGCAATATTGCGGACTGGGTCTATGATCTGAGGATTGTCCTCATTGCTGCACAGAAGGCTTGTGTCCCTAATGCACCGCTCGGTGCGCCAACCCCTCTAGCGTCGTTTGTAGATGTTGTGAACATCTGACACGCACATTCTGATGACTACTTGATAGTTTAGTGCGTCATGCATTACGGCTTAGAATTGAGGCTCCGAAACGTTTTGAACATCATAGAACATATGAGATGTTCTAAGAGCTGGAATTAGGATCTCAGGCTCGTGCCCATGTTGCGAGATATGAGATCTCCAACAAGATTCTTTGCCTGCAAGATGAAGGAGAATAGCTCAATCGTTGAGCATGTGCTCAGATTGTCTGGGTGCTACAATCGCTTGAATCGAGTGGGAGTTGATATTCTAGATAAGATAGTGATTGATATAGTTCTCCAAGTCACTGTCACTAAGCTACTAGAACTTGGTGATGAACTATAACATGCCAGGGATAGAAATAATGATCCCTGAGCTGTTCGCGATGTTTGACACCGCGAAGGTAGAAATCAAGAAGGAGCGTCAAGTGTTGATGGTTAGTAAAACAACTAGTTTCGAGAAGAGCAAGGAGGGAAACTTCATGGATGGCAAGTCAGTTGCTGCTCTAGTGAAGCAACCCAAAGTTGAACTCAAACCCGAGACTAAGTGCTTCGATTATGAGGAGAGCGGTCGTTGAAGCGGAACAACCCTAGATACTTGGTAGATAAGAAGGCTAGCAATGTCAACAGAAGTATATTTGATATACGTGTTATTGATGTGTACCTTGCTAGTACTCCTAGTAGCACCTAGGTATTGGATACCGGTTCGGTTGCTAAATGTTACTAACTCGAAATAAAAGCTACGAAATAAACGGAGAACTAGCTAAGGTTGAGGTGACGATGTGTGTTGGAAGTGTTTCCAAGGTTGATGTGATCGACATCACACGCTCTCTCTACCTTCGGGATTAGTAACAAACTTAAATAAGTGTTATTTCATATTTTGCATTGAGCATGAACGTGATTAGATCGTGTTTATTGCAACACGGTTATTCATTTAAGTTAGAGAATAATGGTAATTCTGTTTACATTAATAATACCTTCAATGGTCATGCACCCAGTGAGAATGGTTTGTTGAATCTTGATCGTAGTAATACACATGTTCATAACATTGATGCCAAAAGATGCAAAGTTAATAATGATAGTACCACATACTTGTGGCACTACCGCTAAATGTCATATTGGTATAAAACGCATGAAGAAACTCCATACTGATGGATCTTTGGACACTTTCTATTTCGAATCGGTTGAGACATGCGAACCATGCCTCTTGGTCAAAGATGACTAAGGACCCCGTTTTCTTGTTTGACGGAGCGGGCAAGTGATTTATTGGAAATGATACATGTTAATGTATGCAATCCAATGAGTCTTGTAGCGTGCAGTGGATATCGTTATTTTCTTACCTTCACTGATGATTTGGGTAGATATAGTGTATGTTTACTTAATGAAACACAAGTCCGAATCGTTTGAAAAGTTCAAGCAAATTCAGAGTGAAGTTTAAGATCATCGTGACAAGAAGATAAAAATATCTGCGATATGATCGTGGAGGTGAATATCTGAGTTACGAGTTTGTCATACAACTTTAGACAATGCGAAAGTTGTTTCACAACACACGCCACCTGGAACACCATAGTGTGATGGTATGTCCGAACGTCATAGTCGTGCTCTATTGGATATGGTGCATGTTATGATGTCTCTTATCGTTTTGCTACTATAATTTTGGGTTGTGCATTAGAGACAACTACATTCACTTTAAATAGGGCACCATCTAAATCCGTTGAGATGACACCGTGTGAATTATGGTTTGATAGAAACCTAAGCTGTCATTTCTTGATGTTTGGGGCTGCGATGCTTGTGTGGAAAATGTTTTCACCTAACGAGCTCGAACCCAAAGTGGACACATGCATCTTCGTAGAATACCATAAGAACAGTTGGGTGAACCTTCTATCTCAGATCCAAGCATAAAGTGTTTGTTGCTAAAACGGGTCCTTTCCCGAGAAAGAGTTTCTCTCGAAAGAATTGAGTGGGAGGAAGATAGAACTGGATGAGGTTGTTGAACATTTGTTTCAACCAAAGAGTAGCGCTGCACAGAAAGATGGTTTTGTGGAACCTACGTCAGTTGAAGAGGAAGTAAATGATGATGATCATGAAGCTTCGGGTCAAGTTACTATCGAACCTCGTATGTCGACAAGGATGTGTACTGCTCCTGAGCGGTATGACAACCCTGTCTTGGAGGTCATGTTGTTGGACAACAATGAACCTACGAGCTATGGAGAAGCGATGATGGGCCCAGATGCCGACAAATGGTTAGAGGCCATGAAATCCGAGAAAGTATCCATATATGAAAACCAAGTATAGACGTCGGTAGACTTGCTCATTGGACGGCAGGTCGTTGAGTACAAATGGATCTTTAAAATGAAGACAGACGCTGATGGTGAATGTCAACATTTATAAAGATCGACTTGTCGCAAAGAAGTTTCCGGCAAGTTCAAGGAGTTGACTGCGATGAGACTTTCTCTCGTAGCGATGCTAAAGTGTGTTAGAATTATGTTAGCAGTTGCTGCATTTTTTAATTATGAAATCTGGCAGACGGATGCCAAAACATCGTTTCCTTTCTTGAGGAAAGGTTGTATGTGATGCAACCACAAGGTTTTGTCAGTCCTAAGGATGCTAAAAGGTGTGCAAGCTTCGGTGATCCTTCTATGAACTGAAGCAAGCATCTCAGAGTTGGAATATACACTTTGATGAGGTGATTAAAGTTTTTGAGTCTATACAAAGTTTACGAGAAACTTGTATTTACAATAAAGTGAGTGGCAGCACTGTAGAGTTTCTTATAAGCATATGTGGTTGACATATTGTTGATCGGAAATGATATAGAATTTCTGAAAAGCATAAAGGGTTGTTTGAAAAGAGTTTTTCAAAGGAAGACCTGGATACAGCTACCTAATTCTTGAGCATCAAGATCTATAGAGATAGATCAAGATACTTGACGAGACTTTCAATGAGTACATACCTTGAAAAGATTTTGAAAGAGCTCAAAATGGATCAGTCAGAGAAAGAGTTCTTGCCTGATTTGTAAGGTATAAAGTTGAGTAAGACTCAATGCCCAGTGACTGCAGAAGATAGAGAAAATATGAGTGTCATCCCCTATGCTTCAGCCATAGGCTCTATCATGTATGCAATGTTGTGCACAAGAACCGATGTCAGCCTTGCCATAAGTATGGCCGGAAGGTTTGAAAGTGATCCTGGAATGGAGCACTGGACAGCGGTCAAGATTATCCTTAGTAACTAAAAGACTAAGGAGATGTTTCTCGATTATGGAGGTGATAAAGAGTTCGTCGTAAAGAGTCACGTCGATGCAAGCTTTAACACCAATCCGGATGACTCGTAGTAGCAATCTGGATACTTATAGTGGAGCAGCCATTTGGAATAGTACCAAGTGGAGTGTGGTAGCAGTGTTTACGGTTTGACATAGAAATTTGCAAAGTACACACGGATCTGAATGTCGCAGACCCGTTGACTATAAGACCTCTCTCACATGCAAAGCATGATTGAGCCCCAGAACTCATTGGGTGTTATATTCATAACAATGCAAATCACATGGTGATGTGAACTAGATTATTGACTCTAGTGCAAGTGGGAGACTGTTGAAAATATGCCCTAGAGGCTATAATAAATTGGTTATTATCATAGTTCCTTGTTCATGATAATCGTTTATTATGCATGCTATAATTGTATTGATCGGAGACTTAGATGCATGTGTGGATACATAGACAAAACCATGTCCCTAGTATGCCTTTAATAGACTAGCTCGTTGATCAAAGATGGTTAAGGTTTCCTAGCCATTGACATGAGATGTCATTTGATAACGGGATCACATCATTAGGAGAATGATGGGATGGAATATTCCCAAACTACAAATGTAGCATATGATTATGTCAGTTTAATGCTACTGTTTTCTGCATGTCAAGTATCTGTTCCTATGACCATGAGATCATGCAACTCACTGACACCGGAGGAGTGACTTGTGTGTATCAAACGTCGCAACTTAACTGCGTGACTATAAATGTACTCTAGAGGTATCTCTGAGGGTGTCTGTTGGGTTGGCATGGATCAAGACTGGGATTTGTTACTCCGTGTGACGGAGAGGTATCTCAGGGCCCACTCGGTAATACAACATCACAACAAGCCTTGCAAGCAATGTGACTAAGTGTTAGTCACGGGATCTTGTATTACGGAACGGGTAAAGAGACTTGCCGGTAATGAGGTTGAACTAGGTATGGAGATATCGACGATCGAATCTCGGGCAAGTAAAATACCGAAGAACAAAGGAAACATCATACGGGATTAACTGAATCCTTGACATAGAGGTTCGACCGATAAAGATATTCGTAGAATATGTAGGAACGAATACGGGCATCCAGGTCCCTCTATTGGTTATTGACCATAGAGGTGTCTCGGTCATGTCTACGTAGTTCTCGAACCCGCAGGGTCTGCACACTTAAGGTTCAGTGATGTTTCGGTAGTATAGAGTTATGTATGGTGGTGACCAAAGATTGTTCGGAGTCCCGGATGAGATCCCGGACGTCATGAGGAGCTCCGGAATGGTCTGGGGGTAAAGATTGATACATAGGAAGTCCCATTTTGTTCGCCGGAAAAGTTTCGGGCTAATCGGTAATGTACCGGGAGTGCCGGTAGTGTACCAGGAGACCACCGGGAGGGGTATTTCGACCCAAGAGGCTTCATGGGCTGTGTGAGAGTAAATACCAGCCTTTTGTGGGCTGGTGGAAGTCCCACACAAGGCCCATGCAGCTGGGAGAAAAAGTCCAAAGGGAAAAAGGTGGAAAAAGGCCAAAAAAAGGAGGAATCCTAGTCCTACTAGGATTGGAGGAGGAGTCCTCCTCTCCTCCCCACTTTGGCCGACCTAAGGGCTGGATTTTTGGCAGCCAAGACTCCTCCTCCTCTCCTCCTATATATACTAGAGGATTTTAGGGTTTTGGCACAGAATTTTCAGCCACGTGCTACCCGTTCCTCTAGTGCATAGTTTCTCCTCTAGATCGGTTTTCTGCAGTGCTTAGGCAAAGCCCTGTCGGAATAGCTCCACCACCATCTCCGTAGCGCCGTCACGCTGCCGGAGAACTCTTTTACCTCTCCGCTCCCTCTTGCTGGATCAAGAAGGCGGAGATCATCATCAAGTTGTACGTGTGCTGAACGCGGAGGTGCCATCCGTTCGGCGCTAAATCGGAAGGACCGTGATCAAGATTGCGAGACGGATCGTGACGAGATCGTGGGACGGATCGTGATGAGATCGCGGGACGGATCATGATGAGTTCGCGGGACGGATCGTGATGAGTTCGCGGGACGGATCGTGATGAGATCGCGGGACGGATCATGCTGAGTTCGCGGGACGGATCGTGATGAGTTCGCGGGACGGATCGTGATGAGATCGCGGGACGGATCGTGATAAGTTCGCGAGACGGATCGTGATTGGATCGCGGGACGGATCGTGGTGAGATTGTGGGAAGCTCGGCGATTTGGATCGCGAAGACGTTCGACTACACCAACCGCGTTTCTTAACGCTTCCTGCTTAGCGATTTACAAGGGTATGTAGATCCACTCTTCCTCTCATAGATGCTCATCACCATGGATAGATCTTGCGTGTGCGTAGGAAAATTTTTGTTTCCCATGCAACGTTCCCCAACAATTAGGGCACCGGGAGGGGGATTGAGTGGAATAACAAACACGGACCAGCGGCTTTATGGATTAGACGACATACCATATGGATTGAACTCATCACCTATTAGCGCAATTCTGACATTCCCAGCCGCAGCTACTTCCTCGGGGTATTCTTCATCGAATGACTTCTATGCATCACCTTCCGATGGATGTACGATTTTTTATGGTACCTTCTCCCTTCCTTGTGCCACTTCATCATTCTGGCAGACTCCTCCATTATGAAAAGGCACTGTAGTCTTTCTATAAAATGCAGATACCGAAGAACCTTTGCGGGGATGTCTAGCTTCTTCTTCTCACCATCCTCATCAACCACCTCAAGGTACCAAGAGAGACCACACTCCCTACAATACTTGTCACTCGCATACTCGTGTGTAAATAAAAGGCAATTCTTCGAACAAACATGTACTTTCTTATAATCCACAGAAAGTGCCTTCATGGTTTTCTTCGTAGCGTACATGCTTTTAACAATAAACGCCCATACGAAAAGGAAGAATAACTGTAAACGCCACCACGGCCTTTCCAAAAGGCGCACATAAGAAAAGCATAAGCATGACTTTTGATTTCTATAGTTTTGAATTTATTTCATTATATGATAATGAACAGAATTAACGAAAAACTCCTATTATATACTCCATCAATTCACAAATATAAGATGTTCAAGTAACTTCTTCTGATTCAAATGTACAGAGACATATTTTAGTGTGTTTGCTCACCCATTTCAATTTGTACGTAGTTTATATTGAAATATGCAAAACACCATGTATATGTGAACCGAGGGAGTATTTTTCTTCTTCAAAATGAAAAATTGCCCACATTTTTATTGCTCTTGATAAAACTTGCCTACGTCATGGCCACGTATTGCAAAATAATAAATCACACTATTGATCTCAACTTACACACACACACAAAAATCACGAGCTGGCAGTTCGTGACGGCCTACGCCATGGACGGCTGCACCGCAGCGTCGTCTTGGTTGTCCTGCGCCTCGCCGGACATCTCTTCGAGCGACTTCCCGTTGGCCTCCGGCACGAGGAAGGTGAACAGGAAGCCGAGCAGGTTGACCCCGGCGAGTACAAAGAGCGAATTACGGACACCGATCCCGGGCCTGTACCCGGCGTCCGGCTTGTGCGGGTCCTGCGCGGCGTACAGGAACCCAAAGGCCCCGATCATGGCCCCCGCCTTCCCGGCGGCGGCCGATATCCCATGGCACGTGGACCGCAGCCTCGCCGGGAAGATCTCCGCCGGCACGACGAAGGTGGTGGCGTTGGGCCCGAAGTTGGCGAAGAAGAAAGTGAAGCCGTACATGACCACGAAGGCGATCTGGTTGCCGGGCTGCGTCCAGTGATGGTACGGCACGGCGAGGCCGAGCATGAAGACGGTCATCATGAAGAAGCCCATGAGCTGGATGGCGAAGCGGCCGACCACGTCGATGAGGAAGACGGTGAACCAGTACCCGGGCACGGTGCCGCAGAGCGCGATGAGCGTCTGCGCGCGGGAGATGCGGAACACCTCGTCGAGCGCGCTCATGGTGCGCGCCTTAGGGATCCAGTTGATGCTGGTGAAGATGTCCTTCTGGAACAGGTTCTGGCTGTAGAAGGCGATGTCGAGGAGGAACCAGGTGGTGGCCGTGCCGACGAGGTGGAGGCCGTGGCGGCGCGCAAACTGCGGCGAGAAGAGGCCGAAGTCGTTGGCGCCGCGGCTGACCATCTCCTGCATCTTCTCCGACTCGTCCTCGAGCTCTACCTGCAGCACCTTGGACATGTCGGCCGCGGCCAGCTTGGCGTTCTTGGCGACGAGGGCGGTGTAGCGCGCCGTCTCCGGCATCTTCATCCGCCAGTAGTAGGTGAGCAGGGCCGGCAGGGCGCCGAGCATGAGGATGATGCGCCAGACGAAGTCGGCCTCGGTTCCGGTGGACGCGACGCGGTCGTCCTGGTAGGCCGGCTCCCGGAACCCGGCGCGGAAGGCGGAGGAGATGACGAGGGTGACGATGCCGCCGGCGAGGATGCCGAAGCCTTGCATGGCGAAGACTGCGGCGATGAAGGCGCCCCGGGTCTTCTTGTTGGCGTACTCGGACATGATGGTGGCGGAGAGCGGGTAGTCGCCGCCGATGCCGAAGCCGAGCCAGAAGCGGAAGAAGCAGAGGGTGGCCATGACGCTGGACGGGGTGTGCGCGAGGGAGAGGCCGGAGCCGAGGGAGCAGATGACCATGAGCAGCAGCGTCATCCCGTAGACGCTCTTGCGGCCAAGCTTGTCGCCTAGCCAGCCGAAGAAGAGCTGGCCGGCGAGCGTGCCGCAGAAGGCGACCCCGTTGACGGCGGCGGCCACGCTGGGGGGCAGCGTGCCGGGGTCCGGCTTGGAGAGGTCGGTGTAGTAGATCCGGCCCAGCAGCTTGGTGACGAGGGAGATGCAGAAGAGGTCGTAGGCGTCGGTGAAGAAGCCCATGCCGGCGACGACGATGGCCGTGAAGTGGTACCACTGCGTCTTGGCCGCGTCCAGCGCGCTCAGCACCTGCAGCCCTTGCTGCTGCTCCGGCGGCGCCATGCTTGCTTGCTGCTGAGCGGCTGGAAGACCACTTGGGTTGGGCGGTGCTGTGTTTGTGTGACTCGTGTCTGTGGTGGTGCAGAAAATGGGGCGGCTGCTGCGGGTATAAGTAGGCCTCCGCTCGATCGTTGACAATCCATTTACATCACTTGTTAACCATCAAATTCAACGAATACTCGATCAGTGGCTGAATTATATAGTAATTAAGTCTTCCGGTAACATCTTCTAAAAATTGCAAAATCCAGTCTCGTCTTTCAGATGAACCTAACTACATCCTACAGGCTAGCTAGCTTTCTAAAACTGCGTGATTGATCTTGTAAGCACAAGTCAAATATATTTTTAAGGTTGCTGTCAAAGAAGCCAAATGAGGTTTGACATTTGATGAGTTGACGATGAATGAGTAGAACGTAACCAAATGTATCTTGGCATCGCGCTATTGATTAATCTATGGCAACTACATTAATCAAATGTATCTTGATCATTATCGTTAGCTGGTGGGTTTATTAGTTTCGGTTTTCACTTCGGGAGATCAATTATTTTGGTTAATTGATTAACGGGCTCCGGACTAAATGATGCATTCCTCAGTTAACACCTGAAGTACCGTTTTTTGAATCGGGCTTGCTATAAATCAGTCGACTGAAACTTCGTGACACTATAATCCGTTGATCTTTGCATCGAGATTCGTGCAAACAATTTTTTAGGTTTTTTTTTCTTTTTACATGCTATACTACTTGACTGAGACTTCGGAAGTCTCAGTCGACTGAGACCTAGACACTCCTTGAATGGGTTGATGAAGCATAATTCTGCATTAGTGGACTTCTATTGTCCATTACTTTGGAATAAAGTGAACTGGTGTGATCTGCGAAATAAACTTATATTTGTCTTATACATAGTGGACTTCTTCATTTTTTTAACTTCTTATTTACATAGTAAACATCTGTCATAATTTGCAAACTGAATATTTGTTGCTATAAATTTTGAAGTTTGCTGTTGTGTGGCATGGATAACGTATGTAATGTAAATATACTCTAGGGACCAGAATGGTTCACTAACTATGCAAAACTATGGAAATGAAATACTCCCTTGGTTCCAAACTTATTGTCGTGGTTTTAGTTCAAAAATTCAAATTTGAACTAAGACACGATGATAATTTTAAAACGGAGGGAGTATGTAAACAAATAAATATGGAAGCTCACTCGAGAAGCCTAGTACTAGTTTACTCCATACACAAAACAGTATCTTACTATGCAAAATTGCAGCAGTTCCCTCTGTATACAGCAGAACTTCACTGCGATACCACACACAGCTCATCATGTTAACAAAAAAAAAAGAAGTAGTTCAGTTTATGCACAAACAAAAGTTCACTCTATAAGACCTTTTCTCAATTCACCAAAAATAAAAAATAAAAATCCACTCTGCAAAATAATTGTGCATTTCAATCCTTATAAACGGTAGTTCACTTAGGGCGAGTTGTTTTGGGGCTTATATAGCTAGCTGTGTAAATAAGTTGCCCCCTCTCTTGTTTATTTTAGAATCCAAAGCTAAAATTTAATTTACAAGCCCACTGATTAAGGTTAACTAGTAGGCTTCTAAACTAAAATTTTAGGCTGGGCCTCCTTAATACGCTGGGGAGGGGGCAACTTATTTCCACAACCAGTCATCAGCCCCAAAAGAACTGGTTCTACATAGTCTGAGAAGTTGACAAATAGCATCTCACTACAGGAATCAGCTTCTTTGCTGGCAGACGGCAAAGGACCAATCCACGGAGGGTAAACGTCTTTGGCGTCTGCTGGCTGACGGCCCCAGTTTCGGCACTATGGGCGCCCGCAATGAGCTTGTTTGCCGTCAGCCAGACCACGGCGGACGGCAAAGATGTTTCCCTGTTAGCTGACAGGCGGCAAAGGCCATGGACGGCAACGAACGGCTGTTAGCCCCGTTAGGTGGCTAACGGCATACTCTGCCGTCCGCCAGCTGACGTCAAAGTTTGTCGTCTGCTGATGACATCATGACACTAGTAGTCCATCAATGATAACTTCCAAGTGAATCAAATCTGCAAAAAAAGAAGTAATGCCATCATTGAAAGATGTGCCCGCAAAAACCACTAGTCTAGGTAGGCACCTTGTCTCGACCACCATCTGCATTCTTTGCACCCGTCTACTTAAAAATTTGTGCTCTCTATCACCATTTCCCCATCCTTCAACCCTTACGCTTGTTAGCGAGTGAGAGGCCATCCGCGTGCCCCCCCCCCACTTCCAACCATACACAACACCGCGAGCCCATGAGCGGGTTGTCGCCCTTATGCCCCCGTGCTCCCGGGCTCCCAAGATTCTTGCCCTTTGAATGCCCTCCTCCTGCCAAGTAGGTTGCAGGCTATGTACCGCGTGCTACAACAACGAGGGTAGGGGATGTGAAGGAGGGGAACTAGTGGCACTTGTTGGAAATATGCCTTAGAGGCAATAAATAAAGTGTTTATTATTATATTTCCTTGTTCATGATAATTGTTTATTATCCATGCTATAATTGTATTGATTGGAAACACATTGCATGTGTGGATAAATAGACAACAGTTTGTCCCTAGTATGCCTCTAGTGAACTAGCTCGTTGATCAAAGATGGTCAAGGTTTCCTAGCCATTGACATGTGATGTCATTTGATAACGGGGTCACATCATTAGGAGAATGATGGGATGGACACAGACCCAAACTATAAACGTAGCATATGATCGTGTCAGTTTATTGCTGTTGGAAATATGCCCTAGAGGCGATAAATAAAGTGTTTATTATTATATTTCCTTGTTCATGATAATCGTTTATTATCCATGCTATAATTGTATTGATTGGAAACACATTACATGTGTGGGTAAATAGACAACACTTTGTCCCTAGTATGCCTCTAGTGAACTAGCTCGTTGATCAAAGATGGTCAAGGTTTCCTAGCCATTGACATGTGATGTTATTTGATACAGGATCACATCATTAGGAGAATGATGTGATGGACAAGACCCAAACTTCAAACGTAGCATATGATCGTGTCAGTTTATTGCTACTGTTCTCTGCATGTCAAGTATATGTTTCTATGACCATGAGATTATGCAACTCACGGACACCGAAAGAGTGTCTTGTGTGTATCAAACGTCGCAACGTAAATGGGTGACTATAAAGGTGCTCTATAGGTATCTCTGAGGGTGTCTATTGGGTTGGCATGGATCAAGACTGGGATTTGTTACTCCGTGTGACGGAGAGGTATCTCAGGGCCCACTCGGTAATACAACATCACAATAAGCCTTGCAAGCAATGTGACTAAGTGATAGTCACGGATCTTGTATTACGAAACGAGTAAAGAGACTTGCCGGTAACGAGGTTGAACTAGGTATGGAGATACCGACGATCGAATCTCGGGCAAGTAACATACCGAAGAACAAAGGGAACATCATACGGGATTAACTCAATCCTTGACATAGAGGTTCAACCAATAAAGATATTTGTAGAATATGTAGGAACCAATATGGGCATCCAGGTCCGACTATTGGTTATTGACCGTAGAGGTGTCTCGATCATGTCTACATAGTTCTAGAACCTGTAGGGTGTGCACACTTAAGGTTTGGTGACGTTTCAGTAGTATAGAGTTATGCATGGTGGTGACCGAAGGTTGTTTAGAGTCCCGGATGAGATCACGGACGTTACGAGGAGCTCCAAAATGGTCCGGAGGTAAAGATTGATATATAGGAAGTCCTATTTTGGTCGCCGAAAAAGTTTCGGCCTCATCGGTAGTGTACCGGGAGACCATCGGGAGGGGTATTTCTACCCAACAGGCTACATGGGCTGTGGAATAGTAAATACCATACCTTAGTGGGCTGGTGGAAGTCCCACACAAGTCCCATGCGGCTATGAAGAAAATCCTAAAGAGAAAAAGGTGGAAAAAGGCAAAAAGGCAAAAAATAAGGAAGAGTCCTAGTCCTACTAGGATTGGATGACATCCAATCCTCTTTGGTTCGGCCGCCCCAAGGGCTGGCTCCTTGGGAGCCAAGCCTACTCCTCCTCTCCTCCTATATATACTAGAGGATTTTAGAGTTTTGGCACAAGATTTTCAGCCACGTGCTACCCGTTCCTCTAGTGCATAGTTTCTCCTCTAGATCAGATTTCTGCAGTGCTTAGACGAAGCCCTGCCGAAATAGCTCCACCAGCATCGCCGGAGCGCCGTCACGCTGTCGGAGAACTCTTCTACGTCTTCGCTCCCTCTTGCTGGATCAAGAAGGTGGAGATCGTCATCAAGCTGTACGTGTGCTGAACGCGGAGGTGCCGTCTGTTCGGCGCTAGATCGGAAGGACCGTGATCAAGATTGCGAGCCGGATCGTGATGAGATCGCGGGACGGATCATGATGAGATCGCGGGACGGACCATGATAAGATCGCGGAACGGATCGTGATGAGTTCACGGGACGGATCGTGATTGGATCGCGGGACGGATCGTGATGAGATCGTGGGACGCTCGGCGATTTGGATCGCGAAGACGTTTGACTACACCAACCGCGTTTCTTAACGCTTCCTGCTTAGCAATCTACAAGGGTATGTAGATCCACTCTCCCTCTCGTAGATGCTCATCACCATGGATAGGTCTTGCGTGAATGTAGGAAAAAAATTGATTCCCATGCGACGTTCCCCAGCAATTGCTACAATTTTCTGCATGTCAACTATATGTTCCTACGACCATGAGATCATGCAACTCACGGACACGAAGGAGTGCCTTGTGTGTATCAAACGTCGCAACGTAACTGGGTGACTAAAAAGATGCTCTACAGGTATCTCCGAGGGTGTCTGTTGGATTGGCATGGATCAAGACTGGGATTTGTTACTTCGTGTGACGGAGAGGTATCTCAGGGACAACTCGGTAATACAACATAACAATAAGCCTTGCAAGCAATGTGACTAAGTGTTAGTCACGGGGTGTTGTATTATGGAACGAGTAAAGAGACTTACCGGTAACGAGGTTGGACTAGGTACGGAGATACTGACGATCGAATCTCGGGCAAGTAACATACCAAAGAAGAAAGGGAACCTCATACGGGATTAACTGAATCCTTGACATAGAGGTTCGACTGATAAAGATCTTCGTAGAATATGTAGGAACCAATATGGGCATCCAGGTCCCGCTATTGGTTATTGACCATAGAGGTGTCTCGGTCATGTCTACATAGTTCTCGAACCCGCAGGGTCTGCACACTTAAGGTTCGGTGACGTTTCGGTAGTATAGAGTTATGCATGGTGGTGACCGAAGGTTGTTAGGAGTCCCGGATGAGATCCTGGACGTCACGACGAGCTCCGAAATGGTCTGGAGGTAAAGATTGATATATAAGAAGTCCTATTTTGGTCGCCGGAAAAGTTTCGGGCTCATCAGTAGTGTACCGGGAGTGCCGGTAGTGTATCGGGGGACCATCGGGAGAGGTATTTCGACCCAAGAGGATAAATGGGCTGTAGGAGGACTAATACCAGCCCTTAGTGGGCTGTCCAAAGTCCCACACAAGGCCCATACGGCTGGGAAGAGATTCCTAAGTGGAAAAGGTGGAAAAAGGCAAAAAGGATGGAAATAAGGAAGGAGTCCTAATCCTACTAGGAGTGGAGGAGGAAGACTCCTCCTCTCCACTTCGGCCGAAGCCTAGATGGGCTAGCCCTTGCGCCAAGCCTCCTCCTCCTCTCCTCCTATATATACTAGAGAGTTTTAGGATTTTGGCACAAGATTTTCTGCCGCGTGCAACCCTACCTTCTAGTTCGTAGTTTCTCCTCTAGATCGGTTTCAGCTGTGCTTAGGGGAAGCCCTGCTGAGATTACTCCACCACCATCGCCGCAGCTCCGTCACGCTGCCGGAGAACTCGTATACCTCTCCGCTCCCTCTTGCTGGATCAAGAAGGCGGAGACCGTCATCAAGCTGTACATGTGCTGAACGCGGAGGTGCCGTTCGTTCGGTGCTTGATCGGGACAGATCGTGATTGGATCGTGGGACGCTCGGCGATTTGGATCGCGAAGATGTTCGACTACATCAACCGCGTTTCTTAACGCTTCCCGCTTAGCGATCTACAAGGGTACGTAGATCCACTCTTCCTCTCATAAATGCTCATCACTATGGATAGATCTTGCATGTGCGTAGGAAATTTTTTGTTTCCCATGCATCGTTCTCCAATAGCACTAACGCTAACACCCATGAGTTGCCTCTTGAGGATGAGATAGGGATGCTACTCTAATTTATCTAGGAGAGAACTTCATAAGATTAAAACTCATGACTAGTTTCCTTCAAAATTTATAAAAACATCCACTTATATAAACACTCTTTAATGTATCATAAATATAAAAGGTAAATACAGATATATTTATGAAACTGAGATTAATATGAATTTTCCATCACATTGGTTTCCTTCTGAATATCAACCCACCTCCTAATAATGGGGCTCAATAATGACCAATTGATGGTGTATCCAACGTGCTAGAGAATTTCATTAGACAATTGTATCTAGAGCAAGGAATTGTTGTGCATCCTAGCAAAATGCTAAATGGCCTCTTGTTTAGAGAAGAAAATCACAAATGCACGTCAATCACCAAGCAAATCTAGTTCCGAGTTGACTCGATAGATTATATTCTTACTAGAATTGGCCTATATTATTGGGTGAGACGTTTCGAAGGCCGAGCTGCCTGGAGGCCGTAATCTCGTCCAACCATTCTGTTTCGATGTGATCTGCGCGTGTACTTCTTTTTCGTTAATATACAACGGCTGTTGAGTGGGAATACACCGGTGCCATCTATACACGATTATAGGTTACATCATGGGCCTATGTGATGTGCAAGGCCGGTCAGACATTTAATTAGTTGTATGGGCCCCCGGGGCCAGTGGTCAGCTAACATCAGCTTCTACACGATTCGCAGGTTGCGCTGTCTGAAAAAATAGAAAAAACATTCGCAAGGTGCTCGTGACTCGACTGGTCATCCCTACCCCTCGCAGGATAAGCGGAAGTGAGGTCTCCATGGATGGGATGGAGTTTTGTTCGAGGAGATGGTCATAGTCTGCCAGATCTCGTGTGCTAAGTGCCTGATGTATTCGTGCATAGATTTAGATAGAGTTCCCTTTCCTTCGTTCGTCATCCGTAGCAGGATTTAGCTCTGTTTATTTGGGTATGACCGCATGTTTTTTCCTCGATTGGACGTCGGGATCCTATTAACAGAGGGTGTTCTTGATGGGCAGGTGGTTGATGATGGGCACAGGGATCCCACGGTGCCCGTGATTGTCGGATTTCTTCCGAGGGAGGATACGCTGAAGAAACAATCCTCACAGAGAAAATTACGGGCTCATACGGCGGTGATAGCGAAGCTGATGCCGATTCAGGCGAGATCTACCATGAAGATATTGGCGCTGCGATGGCCAAAGAAGCCGGAGAGGCAGAGGGGGTGGTGGTGTCCATGGATCTTATTGGACGCGAAGGTAACTTAGGAACCTTGTATTGACTGTTTTCAGTTATATTGATCAGACGAACTTTTGCACAATTTGTGACATGCGTATTTTCTGCAAATCTGCTTGATCATAGTCTGTATCTTTAATTCCTTAGGTGTTTATAGTCGTCCAGCAGGAACAAGATTAGTAGTACCCCACTAACCAAATAGTTCCGCTTACTTTTCAGGATAAGAATTGGTTACGCTGCTGATGAGTGGATGAGCAACCCCAGCACCAGCAGAGTGTCTGCCCTGGATGCTTCAGTTCGTCCTTATGCTGATAAGAAGACAAGTTGTGTTGTTAATACCGGGTATAAATTTTACAACTCATACTCTTGGGAGACTGATTTTGGTGTCCGTTATGCAAATAGACGGTTAAACATCCATAGGAAGAAATGCATGCAAGAGATCGTGAGGGCGTGCGCTGTGAGTAGCTGATGATTTTTGTGAATGAGATCATGCTTGATTTTGCAGGCCCTCTAGGTATTGGAACGTGTACGGCAGCTGAGTAGCTGATGATAAATATGTGTGCACAAAGTACAGACACTTGCATTTATTGTTGAATCCATGGATAATTGATTCAAATGACTTTTTATGTTTGTAATTGAATGATTATTTTGGGCAGTGTAATGATTAGTTCTCAACCAAGATTTTGTTTTGTACATTTGATGCTGTTTTTAGTATCTTCTTAAACGATTTTGTACTAGTTGGGCCAAATTAGTATGATTAGTGACTTAATTATGTAAATCGAATTAATCGTCAGAGGAAATTGCAATTGGTTTATTATTCTCAATCATGGGCAAATCTGAGGTGCATGCAGCGCTGCTAATCCGAGAACCAAGGTGATTAGTTTATCACGAAGAATGACCATGCTCTAAGAAGTAAGAACGTACACATTCGTGTGGCACGGAGTGTACATGACGCCCTGTCCGGACATGATGGGATGACACTGTGCTTAAAATAAAGAATACGGTGTGGCGTAAACAGGTGTCAGGTGAAATACATGGGAGTCACACGGAACTGCGGCTGATCCCTATGAACACCGACGAGCCAGATTACGGCCTGCACGGTGCTCGGCCACCAAACGGCATTTTCGTATATTATTGGCATTTATGATTTCATTACGCTAGAATGTTCATATATGCAACTAACTTATTTAGAGGTATACACACACACACACTTGACCTTTTAGAAGCCTAAACAGGGTTGGCATTGAACTATTTTATAGCATTATTGTCAACCTCATATCTATTATTTTCTTGAGGCATGTATCCGATTGTCCACTTGAGCATTTTAGTAGAACTTTATGCTAATCACAATTGACATATTTTAAGAATATATATATATATTTGATTTGAGGCACTTCTATATGGCCTTATCGATGATGTCTGTATTTTTTTTGAACAATATCAATAATGTTGGTCGCTTTACTAAAGGCTCATGCATGCACATGATTGGCCCATTTTATAGACACTAGTACATAACGGTCCATCTATGTCGACACATCGATGATGGGCTAGACGGACCACTTAAGTGTAAATCCTTAGATAGATATCTACCATCTTTGACAGTGCTACCATAGTAATTCCCATGAAGACAAGAAAAACTCTAATTTTGACATAAACTTATTTTCCTATTGATACATTCACGACAGGCAACTACATAGTAACAAACATAATTACAACCCAACATAATGTCACAAACAAAAGATACTAGAGCAGCCAGTCACATCGATAAATGTAAACTTCTTACAACGCCACATGATGCAAATCAAAGATGGGGATTGTAATCTAAAAAATAAAACTCAAATAACCTCGAGAGGATCTAATAGAGTTCGCCTCTCCATATTATCTATTAAGAACAGGAAAGGAAGGAAAAGGAGGTGATGCTAGTTTAAGGGTCCGCACGCACTTGTCCCACATACCTAGGGGATTCGCTCGCGTCGCCTCCAGGGGGCGACTCAGGCGCCCTAGCCGCCGCCTTCGACCTCCCTCCTCCCCTTCTTCCCTGCCGCCTTCGGAGGAGGCTGGCGAGCGAAGCTCGCCTGGCGGACAGCGGACGACGGGCCTCCCTCCCTTCTTCACGAGGGGATCCTCTGGCTGAGATGCGATGGCGTCCCTGGGCGTACGGCATCGAGGCGGATTTGGCGCGCTCAGGTGGCGGCGCGATGGGATCCCGGCAGCGCTGCGGGTGCTGGCGGCGGCAGGTCTGGGGTTCCCCACCCCTGATCGGTTCTCCTCTGGGTGGTCGGGCTCGTACGCCATCTGGCGGCCCTAAGCGGTGATGGGCGCGTGCGTTGACTATCCTCCTTCGTGGGGGCAGCAGGAGGCGTTGGCGTGCTACTGGATCTGAACAAGGTGGAGGTGCCATCCCTTCGTCAGGGATGATGGCCAGGTGGTGGGTCCTTGTGGCGTCACCGGTGGCGGCGGATCTTGGGATCCCGCTTTCTAGGACGTCGCAGGATGAGGTAGCCCGTGCAGGAGAGATGGGTTCTTCGAACAGATCTGGGTGAAAGGTTGCTTTCGGCTACTGCCAGGGCCGGCAATGGCGACGTTGTCTATGTCGTTCTCTTCATGAAGGCATCACCGAGGAGAAGTTCAAGGCCACTCTCTGCTACCTCCGGGGGAAACCCTAGATCAGTAGATCGGATGACGGCGACGCTCTGGTGTTGTTTCCCCCTTGGGGGCGTCATTCATGGAGGTACACACGGGCTCGAGGGACCATTGGTCGGCATCTACGATGGAGCGGCGTTCCCTGTGACACATCGACGTCGTGAAGTCTCGGTGGCAAGGCGTAGGAAAGTCTTGGCGACGGATGCGTGATGATGAGCGCGCGTAGGGAGGAGGCGTTGTCTGGCACTGTGGGGGCGTCGACGGCAGGTCTTGCAAGTTTGATGTGTGAGTAACTGTTCTGAAGATGGATTGATGGAAGGCGGCGACGACGACCTATGAGGGTGCGTCGGACCGGTTTGTGCCCCTTACCCGGTATGTGGCTAGGTCAGGGCCTTCGGCTTTAGATGTTAGGCTAGGTGAGAGTGGCTCACACTTTCTGCATCCCTTCATCATTGGATAGGAGTAGCGACAGATGTTGCCAAGAGGGCGGTTCCAGACATATTGATGTATTGCTTTGTAAGATCTCTATAAATAATTAATAAAGTGGTTGCATGCATCTTCGAGATGCAGAGGTCGGGGGTCTTCCTCCTTTTCTAAAAAAACGGAAAAAAATAGGATGAAATGTATATGTATGCAAAAATTCAGGATGAAATACCTTGGGATGCGATCTGTGCAAAAAGAACAAATTCATGGACTTTTGGGATGAATAGTATCATGTGTTTAAAAGTCGTAGATTTATTTTTTTGCACACCCTCGTTTCAACGTATTTCATCTTGAAAATTTACACACGTGTGTGTTATGCCTCCATGTATGTCCGTATTTTTTCAGATTTTTTGAAATATAAAAATATGAATTTGATGAATTTTTTTTTCAAAAGCAGGCCTCCATGAGGGCCGAGCTCCAAACGACATTTTCGTCTTTGTGCAGCATATAATATAGTAGTGTATTATATAATGAATTTAGCAGGTATGTAGAGAACATCCATATGTATTCGTGTAAAAATGCAACTTTTTTTGAAACTTTTAAATACAATTTTTGAGCCTTACAAAGTGCTCCAGGGCACCATGCTCGAAAAATCCACACTCTCTTTAGATGTCTTATTATATTGCCATTGATATTGTATCTTTGCAGAGGATACATGTAATGATATTGTTTTGGTATTAATATATTCCTTTTTGAAAAATCTAATCGAACATAAATGGGAACCAATGATGATGCGCACTAATTCAAGAACAGCATACGCGTTAGCCCTAGAATAGATACAACTATCCAAATTAATTCCTATCAATAACTACCTAGCTAATGCAATTTCTATTGCTTCTTATGTTCTTTGTACACATTTGATGAATAAAAATCAGAAGTTCCCCCCCAATAAATAAAAACGATAGGCAAGGTGCATCTGATTCATACTCTATCACTGTACGTCAACTCATGAAACAGTTGGCTCATATCTTATTTTATCTGAATGGAGACCATCTTAGTCAGCGGTTTAACCGAATATGCTGGGCATATGCGAAGAATCCTTTGCATTAATTAATTCTCGTATATTTAGTTATGTGCAATGTCTCATACTTGTTAGTTTTCTTATATGAAACGTCATGTGCTTTGCTGTCGTGGCACAAAATTGCGGCAGGGAGTTACCCATCATGTTCACAGCTACCCCCACGACAGAAGCAAGATCCACACTCGCGCAGCACGGCCGGATTTTACCCGAATTTAGCAGGAATGTTACAAGAATAGGTTCAAGTCTCCTAGGAGCAGAAAGTGTAAAGGAAGAAAGTACTTTATGTAAGGGCATTTTCAAGACGGATCCACAAAATTTTGGTATATGCCGGACCGTCATGTCCGGACCATTTTTACCATCCAAGGAGAATTTGTATATGTCCACTTAGCAGTTTGAACGTACGAATTTAGATAAGTGGAGACAAACGTGATGGAGCTTTGTAGGAGTCTGGACATGCATTTGACCAATGGCATGCATGTCCCACTCTTCCTCCATCCATACATGCATGGTTCTACTCTTCTCTTTCCTTTCAATCGGACACTAAACCACGAATATTCTCATCATATGCATGGTCCTCACCTACCTTTTCTCCCCCAACCGGATTCTTTGTAATTAGCGTTGGATGGTTACCTCCCGTAACATGTCCACGGACCACGTCCAGATATAGAAATGTACATATTGCACAAAATTATTATTTTTACGGGTACGAAATTATATATTTCTATTGCACAAAATTCTTAAAATTAGCTTAGAACATATTGTTTGTGTTGTATATATTATTATGTTACATATGTAAAACCTTAAGGTCTCCACCTCATTGTGAGATAATCTAAAGACACCCCGATCCATCCTCTTATCCTTGACCAAAATCTAGCATTCCAAATGGCCTAACTAAATGGATTCTCTGCAAAATATTCATCAACTAATACCCAACCTATATTATTTCTCCTTGGCGAAGCTAGAGAAGGTGCATAATCATTGGTTGTGTTAGTAAGCTCTTGTTGGTTCCATAAACGATGAGGTCACTTAAGAAAAGCTGCTGCTTATTGCAAAACATTGGACATGGCGTCAAACACCTTCTTAGTTGAGAGGAAGCAGTCGCTCACCCGCCAAAAAAGAGAGAGGAAGCATGCGCAAGGCGCACGGTCGCTCCATCAAGCCATCTCTCTACCTCCCCCCCACCCCACACACGTCTCATGTTCTTCTCCAGCAATGGCAGCTCCCCTGAAAGTGAAACATTCGAAATAGCATCTGCTTAAGAACACCCCCGGACTCTTGCTCCCCTCGGTCACTCCCGCGGGCGACCAGGGATCGAACCTAAGTCGCGCCGCCTACGCTCCACACCGCCGCCCAACTCCCTTTGCCACCGCCGACAGGCGCCACCGGGCAAAGCCCGTGTGGCTAGGCGGCGGCGGGGCTGTTTTCCTCCTCCTACTCCAGATCGAGCAGCGCCGCTCGTTGACTTGGAAGGAGCTCGGGCGCATGGCGGCTTGGGGCGGACCGGAGCGGCGTAGTGAGGCTGCGGGCTGGCGTCGCTCGGCGTGGGGCCTGCCGTGGCTGGGGATGGTGCGGTTTGGTGTGTGGCGCTGGCCCCGGAGTAGCCAGTTCCTGCAGCGGGCGAACAGCGGGTGCGGCTTAGATCTAGCGGGCGGGGCCACGACGCGGAGGCAAGAGGCGGGTGCATACGACATCATCAATCGCGCGGTCCATAGGGGGCGACCAACTGCTGCTAAGGTCACACGCGTGGGTGAGGTGCAGATCTGGCCTGCGTGGGAGCGCGGCGAGCGCTGCGTAGCGCGGATCTGGTGCGGGGCTGTGAAAGGGGACCGTGTCCCTCGCGAGCGGTGGTGGCAGTTTCGTCAGGGCGACGGAGGTCGCTGTGGTGGCCATGGCGTGATGGCTTGGTGGTTTGGTTGGTCGCCGGTAGTTTGTCCATGCGTGGCGGCCCGGGAGTGGTACTGCCGCCGGCTGGTGGTGCCCGAATGCCGCTTGCCGGAGGAGGGAGGCTCTGGTCGTGGTTGGATGTGGGGTATAGAACCCGATTTGGTCTTTGCATGCCCGTCGTGTGGGATGCTCGATGGTGGCCCTGCACTGCGGTGGCGCGCTTGCTGTGTGTGGGTGCGCGGTCCAATGGAGGCACGGGTCGACCTCGACCTGCTGCGTGGGAGTGGATGCCCCAGGTGAAAACCTGGCCGGTGATGGCCAGCCGACAGTGATGGCGCCCGTGGGCGTTGCTATCCTCCTTGGAGGCATCGTAGGGATTCTTCACAGCCTATACTCCCGGATCAAGTTCTTTGGGTGAAAGTCCAGATCATGTTGCAGGGTCGGGTGGTGACGTCGTCTTCAACGGTGTTCCCCTCTTTAGGGCGCCGTCTTGAAGCTCTTGATCCCTTTGGTGCTTCCTATGGTTGGACGTGCACGGTGGCTTATGTGGCAACGATGACGGTGGTGAGCAATATCGGAGGCATAGTATTGGTCGCGGTAGTGGGCTCTTCTTCTCCGATGTGTCTGTGGGGTTGCCTCGGCTGCTTGTTGTTGTGAAGTCGAAGCCGCAGTGGCAGGGCCAGGTGGTATACGATGACAAGTGACGGGTGGTTCGTTTGAGGATCCTCCGTGACGCCAACCTTTCCTAGTTTCTCCATAATTCATCGTCGGAGTCAGAGTTGCATTGTCTTGTGTGGATTGTATGGAGGGTTGTGTTGCAGCTATTAGGGCTGTTGTTTTTATTTTGTTTGATCTCCGGATCTTCTGGTCCTAGGACCTTCACCACCTTGTTGTTTTCTGTTGCTTTCTACTATTATCAATGAATGCCAGCGATGCTGGATCTTTCAAAACTGGCAGCTTCCCTCCCCACCACACCCCCATCCGAAACAGTTCTATGCCTGGCACCGTACGAGGCCTCAACGTCATCCATGTGACGCATTTGTTGTGCTCACTGTCTTTGATCACGTCACTAACGCAAAATCAACTGACGCAGGTAAATAAAAAAGCGCAAAAAATGTGTCACTTTCTACTATATGCTAACATCTAGTATCTACTCGGTTGTCAACGTAGTTTATAAATGATAGAATTGAATTAGGAGAGGCTCACACCAGGGATCCAGTAGGTACACTTTTTTTAGAATGGTCGGGAGGTGGTCCGTCAAGCCCAGATTTTGTTTCTTCGTAGAACATGCCCAACCTATCTATATTTTTCTAGAAAAATCCCTACCCTCATCCACCAGTAGAAAACAGGCCTTTGGATCGAAGCATTAGTCCCGTTTGGCTTCTGGACCGGGATTAATGCCATCACTAGTCCCGGTTCATGAGGCTAGGCATTAGTCGCGACTCATTAGGACCCTTTAGTCCTAATTGGTGTCATCAACCGAGACAAAAGGGATGGTGGCAGCGTTGCGTCCGGCTGGGGCCCCTACGATCCCCTTTAGTCCCGGTTTGTAACACCAACCGTAACTAGAGATGGAACACTAGTCCCGGTTGGTATAATCAACCGAGACTAAATGTATCCTTATATATGGATGCTTCTTCCAGCCCGAGCTCATCCTCTCCATTCTCTGATTTCTCTTCCTCTTCTCGAGCTCATCCCTACATTTTTGCCAAGATTTGTCAAGATTTGAGGCACCCCAATCCATCTAAGTGTTCACAAAGGTTAGCAACTTTGTCCTTTCATCTCTCATTGCTAGATCAGCTCGTGCAATGCTTTATAAGTATAGTGATTTGTGAGTTCTAGTTTGGGTGTAATTATGTGGGATTTTATTTTATTTATATGGAATTTGATCTCAAATTAAATTCTTAGATTGCATATGTGTAGGTGTGGCTTACTTAGTGCCTTCCCGTCCCCGTCCTAACCACACCATCGATCGCCCGCACCGTCCCGTCGCCGGCACCACTTTGGTGAGCCTCTTCTTGTTCTTATCCTTTTTATAAAAAAAATCTTATTTTTATGACTTATATAGTTACTTGCATAACTTTCTTACTTGTATGATTGTTTGTTATACATATATAGTGCCATGGTTTTGATATTTGTGCCCGTCGGCCCTCGTCCAGTTTACGATTCAGATGTGGTATATTCTCTTTTATAACTATTTGTTGCATTTCGTGTTTATGACAATTATGCCCATCAAGTTGACATAGATATTTTTATCTAGGAGATGTGTGAACCGTAAATTCCAAATGACCCTATTGTCGAGAAGTTAAATTTACTTGAAAAGGAAAACGATTATTTGAAAGAAAAATTGAAAAGAGTTGAAGAAGAGAAGATGAAATTGGAGTTGTATGTTGCCTGTGCCGTCGATGATCATAGGATCAAGATGGATGCAATGCGCTTGAAGATTAGAAAGATTAGAAAATATGCCATTAATAAAGAGGCTTGGTATCATTATGCTGTTGGATCAATTGTTACCTTAGTTGCGATTTTGATCGCATTTTTTGTTGCATTTAAATGTTTTAGATGGTGTGTATGAACTTGTATTAATTTGGTCTTTTTGGTGTTGTGTAATGAAGATGAACTAGCAATGGCTGTATGATGAATGACGCTCTCCCTAGTTCATTAATGGCATGCATAGTATCTTGCGTGCGGCTAAAGGAAACAAGTTCAATGGTTCTATGTGTTGTCCATGTGGTGTGTGTAAGAATGATAAGACTTACTCTAGATCAAGAGATATTCATGTCTACATGTTTACGTCTGGTTTCATGTCCTCCTATTATTGTTCGACCAAGAACGGAGAAAGAGGGGATCTAATGGAAGAGAATGAAGAAGAAGAGGATGATGACAACTATCCTGGGTTCCCTGAATATGATGGTACTACAATGGGGGAATAGAATGAAGAAGAAGAAGCTGAAGAGGCATCAGATGATGCCGCTAATGATCTTGGTTGGGCCATTGCTTATGCAAAGAGAAACTGCGGAAGTGAAAAGGAGAAGTTGAAGTTGCAGGGCATGTTAGAGGACCACAAAAAAGGGTTGTACCAAATTGCAAAGATGACAACACAAAGCCCGGTACCACATCGAAATTTCTGCAATGGAAGGCAGAGAATGGTGCATCTAACAAGGGATTTGATAACTTGTTGAAAATAATGAAGAAGAAGCTTCCAAAGGACAACGAATTGCCTGACAGTACATATGAAGCAAAGATGGTTGCCTGCCCTCTAGGATTAGAGGTGCAGAAGATACATGCATGCCCTAATGACTTCATCCTCTACCGCGGTGACTAGTATGAGAATTTGAATGCATGCCCGGTATACGGTGCATTGCGATATAAGATCAGTCACGATGACCCTGGTGATGATGTTGAGGGCGAGCGGAGGTTTCCTGCCAAGGTGATGGGGTATGATCCTATCATACCACGGTTGAAATGTTTCTTAGGAAACAAAGAGCATGCCAAGTCACTACGATGGCACAAAGAAGACCGTAAGAAAGACGGGAAGTTGAGAGTACCCGCTGATGGGTCGCAGTAAAGAAAAATCGAGCAAAAGTAGTCAGACTTTGCAGATGACCCAAGAAACTTATTGTTTGGTTTAAGTGCAGATGGCATTAATCCTTTTGGGGAGAAGAGCAGAAAGCATAACACATGGCTTGTGACTCTATGTATCTATAACCTTCCTCATTGGTTGTGCATGAAGCGGAAGTTCATTATGATGCCAGTGCTCATCCAAGGCCCTAAGCAACCTGGCAACGGCATTGATGTGTACCTAGATCCATTAGTTGATGAACTTTTATAGATGTGGAATAAAAAAGATATATGTGTGTGGGATGAGCACAAACAATGGGAATTTGACCTATGAGCGTTGTTGTTTGTAACCATCAATGATTGGCCTTCTCTTAGTAAGCTTTCAGGACAGACAAACAAGGGATACCAGGCATGCACGCACTATTTAGATGAGTCTAAAAGTATATATTTGGACAAATGCAAGAAGAATGTGTACCTCGGACATCATCAATTTCTTCTACCCAAGCATGCCTTAAGAAAGAAAGGCAAGCATTTCAAAGGTGAGGTAGATCACCGAAAGAAGTCTATCCTCCGTACTGGTGATGATATACTTCATATGGTCAAGGATTTATAAGTAATCTTTGGAATGGGTCTTGGTGGACAATATGTTCCGATTAACGCTGATGGACACGCCCCCATGTGGAAGAAGAAATCTATATTTTGGGAGCTAGAATATTGGAAAGTCCTAGAGGTCCGCTCTACGATCGACTTGATGCACGTCACAAAGAATCTTTGCATGGACCTGCTAGGATTCCTGGGCGTGTATTGGAAGACAAAAGATACATTGGAGGCACGACATGACCAACAACGTATGAACGAAAAAGACGGCATGCATCCAAAGCAGTATGAAGGTCCTACCATCTACGCTCTTACCAAAGCAGAGAAGGAAATATTTTTTGAATGCCTTCTCAGTATGAAGGTCCCGTCTGGCTTCTAGTCGAATATAAAGGGAATAATAAATATGGCAGAGAATAAATTCCAGAACCTAAAGTCTCATGACTGCCACGTGATCATGACGCAATTGCTTCCGGTTGCATTGAGGGGGCTTATACCAAAAAATGTTCGATTAGCCATTGTGAAGCTATGTTCATTCCTTAATGCAATTTCTTAGAAGGTAATCGATCCGGAAATCCTACCAAGGTTACAAAATGATTTGGTCCAATGTCTTGTCAGTTTCGAGTTGGTGTTCCCACCATCCTTCTTCAATATTATGACGCACGTCCTAATTCACCTAGTCAAAGATATTTCCATGTTGGGTCATGTATTTCTACACAATATGTTTCCCTTTGAGAGGTTCATGGGACTCTTAAAGAAATATGTTCGTAAGTGTGCTAGGCCAGAAGGAAGCGTCTCCAAGGGCCAAAAGGAGGTTATTGAGTTTTGTGTTGACTTTATTCCTGACCTTAAGCCGATTGGTGTTCCTCAATCACGGCATGAGGGGAGACTGCATGGAAAAGGCATGCTTGGACCAAAATCAGTAATATGTAGGGACGGGCATTCTTTGGCACAAGCACACTACGCAGTTCTACAAAATTCTACCTTGGTGACCCCGTATATTGAGAACATATGGATATTATATGCTCCAAGAACCTGGAGCGGTTTGACCCCTGGATTAAACGTACACACATTGCGGCTTTTGGTGGTTGGTTGCAAACACATCTCATGAATGACGACATTGTTGAAGATGAGTTGTACTTGTTGGCCAAGAGACCATCTTTGACTATATTGACTTTCCAAGGGTACGATATAAATGGGAATACATTTTACATGAGCGCCCAAGATAAAAAGAGCACCAACCAAAATAGTGGTGTCCGCATTGACGATGCAGCAAACACCAATAGGGAAAAGTACACATATTATGGTTAGATAGAGGAGATATGGGAACTTGACTATGGAGGTGATTTGAAGGTCCCTTTGTTCCGGTGCAAATGGCTCAATCTGACTGGAGGAGGTGTAATTGTAGACCCGCAGTACGGAATGACAACAGTGGATCTCAACAATCTTGGGTACAGAGAGGAACCATTCGTCCTAGCCAATGATGTGGTGCAAGTTTTCTATGTGAAGGACATGTCTACCAAACGGAGAAAAAGATAAGATAAGAAAGCGGATACATCATATGATGAGCGAAAGCACCACATAGTTCTTTTAGGGAAAAGAAACATCATGGGAGTGGAAGACAAGATAGACATGTCAAAAGATTATGAAAAGTTTCATGAAATTCCTCCCTTCGGAGTGAAGACTAACCCAAGTATCATATTAAATGATGAAGATTGTCCATGGTTACGGTGCAATAAGAAAGGGACACACGCAAAGAAAAAGTTTTATACCCCAAGATCCTACTCTGGGATGTGATTGGCTTCACCTTCATCACTTTTCTTCTCTAGTGAGTAGCCGAGATGGTCCAGTTTTATACATAAAGTGCATCCAGTTTTTTCGGTAACCTTCTCAACTTTTTAGCACATGCTATGTGGTCGAAATGATGATACCCTGCCAAGTTTCAACCTTTTCAGAGTTCATTTGTATTGCTTTTTAATTTTAGGGTTTAAATAAGTTTTGAAAAATGAAATGCCTTTGTAGCAGATGAGTTTTCGTTCGAAACCCTCATACTTCGAAGGAGATGGTCCAGTTTGTACACGAAGTGCATCCAGTTTTTGCCTTAACCCTCTCAACTATCTAGCACATGCTATGTGGGTGAAATGATGATACCATGCCAAGTTTCTACCTTTTCAGATTTCATTTGTAGTGCTTTTTAATTTCGAGGTCATTTAGCTCAAAAAATCGTTAAATGCATGAAAAGTAGCAAATGAAGTTAGAAAGGGTTGAAATTTGAAGATGTGGCATAGAATGGCTCATATTCAATGCACAAAAAGTCTAGAGTTAAAATAAGTTTTAAAAAATGAAATTCCTTTGTAACAGATGAGTTTTCGTCCGAAACCCTGATACTTCGAAGGAGATTGTCCAGTTTGTACACGAAGTGCATCCAGTTTTTGTCGTAACCCTCTCCACTTTTTAGCACATGCTATGTGGGTGAAATGATGAAACCATGCCAACTTTCAACCTTTTCAGAGTTCATTTGAAGTGCTTTTCAATTTCAGGGTTATTTAGCTCAAAAAAATCAGTAAGTGCATGAAAAATACCAAATGTAGTCAGAAATGGTTGAAAATTGATGATGTGGCTTTGAATGGTGCATTTTGAAAACACAAAAATTATGGAGTTCCAAAAAGTTCAAAAAATGAAATCCCTTTGTAATAGATGAGTTTTCGTTCGAAACCGTGATACTTCAAAAGAGATTCTCTATTTTGTACACGAGGTGCATCCAGTTTTTGCCGTAATCCTCTCAACTTTTTAGCACATGCTATGTGGGTGAAATGATGATACCATGCCAACTTTAAACCTTTTCAGAGTTCATTTGAAGTTATGTCAATTTCAGGGTCATTTAGCTCAACAAAATTAGTAAGTGCATGAAAAATACCAAATGAAGTCAGAAAGGGTTGAAAATTGATGATGTGGCTTTGAATGGTGCATTTTGAACACATAAAAAGTATGGAGTTCAAATAAGTTCAAAAAAATGAAATCCCTTTGAAATAACATAAAAAATAACAAAAATGAACATAGATGCGCTTATGTAGGTAAAATTTGACCTGAAATTAGACTGATATTCAGTTTGATTTGAGGTCAAATTTCCCACATAAGGGCATCTATTTTAAATTTGAGAGGAACTCAACAAGGAACAGAGGGGTGGGCTTATAAACCGGTGCGACCGCCCCTCACTTGGCGAGGTGGGACTAAACTCCCACCACAGCCAGGACCAACCCTTTAGTCCCGGTTGGTGGCTACAACCGGGACCAATGCAGCCCTTTCGTCCCGGTTGGTGGCACCAACCGAGACTAATACGCACCTTTAGTCCCGGTTAGTGCCACCAACTGGGACCAAAGGTCTCTATTTCCCGTCCTTTGGGCTGTCAAAAAGGGACCTTTGGTCCCGGTTGGTGGCACCAACCGGGACTAAAGGTGCGCATTGGTCCCGGTTTGTACCACCAACCGGCACCAATTCTCTGGGTATATAAGTAGCACTTAGGAATTTTCAGTTCTCATCTCGTCCCTGACGATCCCGACAAAATCGATGCCGCCAGGCTGCCTGCCTGCCGCCCGCTGCCCCCGCCGTCGCCGTTGCCACTGCCCGCCGCCCCCGTCGTCGTCGTCGCTCACCGTCGCCCCAGCTGTCACCATCACCCGCCGCCCCCGTCGTCGTTGCTCGCTGCCCCCGCCTTTGCTGTCGTCGTCGCCCCAGTTGTCGCCACCGCCCTTTGCCCCCGTCGTCGTCGTTGCTCGCTGTTGCCGTCGCCATCGCCGTCGCCCCAGCCGTCGCCATAGTCCGCCGCCCCCGTCGTCGTCGTTGCTCGCCGTCGCCGTCGCCCCAGCCGTCGCCGCCGCCCGCCGCCCCTATCATCATCGTCGCTCGCCGTCGCCGTTGCTGTCGCCCCAGCCGTCGCCACTGCCCCCTGCCCCCCGTTGGCGTCGTCGCTCGCCGAACTGCACGACGCCGCCAGGTTGCTGGACCGCGCCCTTGCTGACACCCTTGCCGACACGCTCTCCTCCCTGAGCCCTCGTTGATGCCCTCGCTGACGCGCCCTCGCCGAGCCCGCCATCCTCGTCCCCATCGCTGCGCACCGCCCTGAGTCTGCCGTCGTCGTCCCCGTCCCCGTCGCCGCCCCTATCGCCACCCCGTCGCCCCCCAGTGAGCCCCCCTTTCCCATGGTCCCCTGCTCGGATACGGCGACACGGGATATGTATGTCATTATCATTGAGTTAAAGAAAGAAAAATAATGAAAATATGTCATGAGTTAATGAAAATATATAATATGACTATGTATGTAAAGATGGATATACCCCCTCCCTGTTAACTTCGAAATGAGGGGGGGTGGATATACCCCCTCCCCGATAACTTCGACATGAGGGGGGTCGATATACCCCCCTTCCTGATAACTTTGACATGAGGGGGGTCGATATACCCCCTTCCCCGATAACTTCGACATGAGGGGGGTCGATATACCACCTCCCCGATAACATTTTTTTTTCTAAGTTACTTAGGTAAAATGTTCACCCCCCTCTCGATATACCGGGCGACCAACTCTCGAGGACACCGAAGCCCGAGGAAAAAAGCGTTTTCGATATACCCCCTCCCCGATAACATTTTTTTCTAAGTTACTAAGATAAAATGTTCATATAGAAAACTCCGGTAATATAGATTTATCAATAATGCCCCCATTATGGATGTGCTCAAGTTGATCCAATTTTTTCTGATCCCATCTTTATATATAGTCTTCTATATGTCGTGTTGTGTGTCAAAGTATTGAAGAAATCCATGGCTTCATCATCATCCGGAAATAACCGGCGTATGATGTTACGAATCTCTTCAAAGTTGTTTTGGAACGGAGTTCCGAATAGAATAATTCGCTTTTTGTTACGAATTTCAGCAACGGCCTTCCAAATAGCGATATTCGGAACACTCTTGCTGAACTTTGTAACAAAAAGCTAATTATCCTATCCAGGACTTCGTTTGAAAACAATTTTGGAGAGCTTCGTACCATTATGTGCGTGTTACTTCCGGCTAATGTTGAAGCCGTGGTTTTCTTGAATCCTTTGACACTAGACAACATGACATATAGAAGGGTAGATGAGATCAGGAAAAATATGGACCATTTTCTGCACATCCAGAATGGTGCCATTTTGTTAAATCCATAAAAGGTTAAGAGAATCCCGGCCCTCTGGCCCGACCAAACCCTTGAAGCGTTGAGGGCCACCCTAACCCTGGAAGAGTTTTCAAGGGCACTCCAAATCATAGAGAAGTATATTGATTGCCATGTTTTATTATTTGTAGAAAGTATGGATCAAAGAGCTTGGAACAAGAACAGTTGTTGGGGGATATAATACGAGCAGGCAATACTGATGCTATCTTGGTGTATCTCAACGACACCGATTGTCTTGAAGGAGAGGAAGGACATTATCATGATGGCTCCGGTGACCGAATGCCGTAGGAAGAAGGAGACCATGGTAATGGCTCCGGTGACCGAACAGGGGAGGGAGATGTTGCAAAGTCCGGCGAGGTATATATATTAATTAAGCATGTGCTGACTAGCTAATTGATGCATTAATTGTTTTGGTATGTACATATATTAACTCTTATATCTTCTTGTATATAGCCCTCTGGATCGATCCAAACTTCGGTAATGAGACGAGGCCCGAAGAGAAGGTTGAAAAAGGAAGAAAGGTTCACGATCACGGCACTCACGGACGATGGCCTACAGATTGAACCAAAGCGGACCAAGGACGCATTTACTGCTCAGTGCGGAGCTATTGTTAGGAACAACATCCCGATCAGCATCAAGCAATGGAATAAGCCTAAGGACGACGCCCATGATGGTGATTATGTCACCGATAGACAGAAAGATGATCTTCGGACCGCGCTGAAGGCAAATTTCACCCTACCGCCAGAGGAGGATCCGAATAAGCCAGTTATAGAGCCACTGATCAAGGCATGTACTCTTAAGAAGATGGCGGATCTATTCAGGAGGTGGAAGAATGAGTTGAAATCAAAGTTTGTCAACAAAGGGAAGCCTCCAGAATTCATCGGTCGATTTGAGAAGATAAGAGATCACTGGCCCGCATTTGTGGCCTACAAGACATCGGAGAAGAGTAAGAAGGACGAGCTGACTAAGGCCCTAGGGAATGCTGAGCACCCTGGACGAACACGAGGCACACCAGGCTCCATTCTGTGGAAGGTTAGGTTTCCTGACGCAAGCGGTTACAAAAGCTGGCAGAGAAAGAGGAAAGCGGAGCTGAGCGAAATGCAGAAGCTCAATGCAAGACTAGAAAAGCTCGAGGAAGCTGAGAGGCAGCGAGCTGCCGGCTAACCATCTCAACGGCATCAAGCTACCCCGCCATCTCAATGGAGAAGCAGCATGGCTTCCACGGAGCTCGTTCAGCCTGACTCCACCGCTCCTAGATACCCCGCGGATACTACCACGAAGGTTCAAAATTGCGAGCTTTTGACGAAATTCCGAAACCTCACTTTCAAGGCGGCTCTCGGCTTTGTTGCACCTCCTCAACCCAACGGAACTTATCACTGCCATCAGATTCCACATGGGTATATTGTTGTGATGGTGGATGAAGTAATGGAGGGATTTGATGATCTCGAGCTTGACCACCTTACTGGTGAAGGGGAGAAGAAGCTGGTTAATGCTCTGAGGAGTACATGCCTATGACCGAAGGAGTACATCAAGCTTCCAAACTGAACGCCTTTGTCTCCTCCTCCTCCTCCGACACGGGAGGGCACTCCTCCTCCTCCTCCTCCTCCTCCGGCGAGTGATCAGGGCACTCCGCCTCCTTCTCTGGCTCCTCCGATGCGTGACGGCACTCTGCCTCCTCCTTTGCCTGCTCCGGTGCATGAGGCCACTCCGCCTCCTCCTCCTCCTCCTCCGATGCGTTAGGCCACTCAGCCTCCTCCTCCTCGCCCTACTCCGGCGCGACGGAGCAGTCCGCCTCCTCCTCCGCCTCGTCGGCAATAGCAAAAGACACACGTCGCCGCTCCGGCTCCTCTGGCGGGTCGGAGCACTCCGCCTCCTTCTCCGCCTCGTCACCAAGGACGGAAGAGAGACGTCGTCGCTCCGGTGGCTAGAAGTACAAGCAGAGGCAGGAGGCAATTCAGATACGGTCCATCTCTCAAGCCTGTGGAAACGTTACCATATGAGATGATTGAGCAGGAAACCGAGGACATATGTCGTTCCCAAGTGAGGGACCATTTTGCAAAGAAAACTCTACCTGTGAAGGAGAAGTTGTTGGAAATATGCCCTAGAGGCAATAATAAATTGGTTATTATCATATATCCTTGTTCATGATAATCGTTTATTATCCATGCTATAATTGTATTGATTAGAAACTCACATACATGTGTGGATACATAGACAACACCATGTCCCAAGTATGCCTCTAATTGACTAGCTCGTTGATCAAAGATGGCTATGGTTTCCTAGTCATGGACATGAGATGTCATTTGATAACGGGATCACGTCATTAGGAGAATGATGTGATGGACAAGACCCAAACTACAAACATAGCATATTATCGTGTCAGTTTATTGCTATTGTTTTCTGCATGTCAAGTATTTGTTCCTATGACCATGAGATCATGCAACTCACTGATACCGGAGGAGTACCTTGTGCGTATCAAACATCGCAACGTAACTGGGTGACTATAAAGGTACTCTACAGGTATCTCTGAGGGTGTCCGTTGGGTTGGCATGGATCAAGACTGGGATTTGTTACTCCGTGTGATGGAGAGGTATCTCAGGGCCCACTCGGTAATACAACATCACGATAAGCCTTGCAAGCAATGTGACTAAGTGTTAGTCACGGGATCTTGTATTACAAAACGAGTAAAGAGAATTGCCGATAACGAGGTTGAACTAGGTATGGAGATACCGACGATCGAATCTTGGGCAAGTAACATACCGAAGAACAAAGGGAACATCATATGGGATTAATTGAATCCTTGACATAGAGGTTCGAGCGATAAAGATCTTCATAGAATATGTAGGAACCAATATGGGCATCCAGGTCCCTCTATTTGTTATTGACCGTAGAGGTGTCTCGGTCATGTCTACATAGTTCTCGAACCCGTAGGGTCTGCACACTTAAGGTTCGGTGACGTTTCGGTAGTATAGAGTTATGCATGGTGGTGACCGAAGGTTGTTAGGAGTCCCGGATGAGATCCCGGACTAGATTGCTTCCTTCCTTGGTCTGTGTTTTGGTTCAGCGGTATTGTGGCATGAAGCGGCCCGGACCAACCTTACTCGTACGCTTACGAGAGACCGGTTCCATCGACTGATGTGTAACTTCGTTGCACAAAGATGGCTGGAGGGTGTCTGTTTCTCCTACTTTAGTGGATCGGATGCGACAAAGGTGGTCCTTGAGGAGGTTGAAAAGCAACTTATGTATCACTGTTGTGGTTTTTGCGTAGGTGAGAATTGTTCTTGCTAGATACCCGTAGCAGCCACGTAAAACATGCAACAACAATTAGAGGACGTCTAACTAGTTTTTGCAGGGTATGTTGGGATGTGATATGGCCAATTACATGATAAGATATATGTGATGTATGAGATGATCATGTGTTGTATAGAATATTACGACTTGCATGTTGATCAGTACGGCAACCGGCAGGAGCCATAGGGTTGTCTTTGATTATTGTATGACCTGCGGGACAATCATTAAGCGCTATGTAATGCTTTACTTTATCACTAAATGGTAGCAATAGTAGTAGAAGCATGGTGGGCGCGACAACCCCGATGGCGACACGTTGATGGAGATCAAGATGATGGAGATCATGGTGTCATGCCAGTGACAATGGAGATCATGTCGGTGCTTTCAAGATGGAGATCAAAAGCACAAGTTCATGGCCATATCATGTCACTTATGATTTGCATGTGATGTTAATCCTTTTATGCACCTTGTTTTTCTTAGGACGATGGTAGAATTATAAGGTGATCCCTCACTTAAATTTAAAGATGAATTGTGTTCTCCCTGAGTGTGCACCACTGCGAAAGTTCATCGTGTCGAGACACCACGTGATGATCGGGTGCGATAGACTCTATGTTCACATACAACGGGTGCAAGCCAGTGTTGCACATGTAGAACACTCGGGTTAAACTTGACGAGCCTAGCATGTACAGACATGGCCTCAGAACACAAGAGACCGAAAGGTCGAACATGAGTCATATAGTAGATATGATCAACATGATGATGTTCACCATTGAAACCACCTCAACTCACGTGATGAGCGGACTTGAGTTAGTGAATTTGGATCATGTATCACTCGAATGACTAGAGGGATGTCAATTTGAGTGGGAGTTCTTCAGTAATATGATTAATTGAACTCATTATCATGCACATAGTCAGTTCTGTCTTTGCAAATTATGTTGTAGATTACTTGCTCGTGTTGTATCTCCCTTGAATTTTTATATGTTCCTAGAAAAATAGAGTTGAAAGATGATGGTAGCAATATTGCGGACTGGGTCCGTGATCTGAGGATTGTCGTCATTTCTGCACAGAAGGCTTATGTCCTTAATGCACCACTCGGTGTGCCATCGCCTCTAGTGTTGTCTGTAGATGTTGTGAACATCTGACATGCACGTTTTGATGACTACTTGATAGTTTAGTGCGTCATGCATTACGGCTTAGAATTGAGGCTTCGAAACATTTTGAACGTCACGGAACATATGATATGTTCTAAGAGGTAAAATTAGGATCTCAGGCTCGTGCCCGTGTTGCGAGATATGAGATCTCCAACAAGATTCTTTGCCTGCAAGAAGAAAGAGAATAGCTCAATCGTTGAGCATGTGCTCAGATTGTCTAGGTGCTACGATCGCTTGAATCGAGTGGGAGTTGATCTTCTAGATAAGATATTGATTGATATAGTTCTCCAAGTCACTGTCACTAAGATACTAGAACTTGGTGATGAACTATACGAGGGATAGAAATAATGATCCCTAAGCTGTTCGCGATGTTTGACACCGCGAAGGTAGAAATCAAGAAGGAGCGTCAAGTGTTGATGGTTAGTAAAACCACTAGTTTCAAGAAGGGCAAGGGCAACGAGGGAAACTTCATGGATGGCAAGTCAGTTGCTGCTCCAGTGAAGCAACCCAAAGTTGAACCCATACCCGAGACTAAGTGCTTCGATTATGAGGAGAGCGGTCGCTGGAGCGGAACAACCCTAGATACTTGGTAGATAAGAAGGCTAGCAACATCGACAGAAGTATATTTGATATACGTGTTATTGATGTGTACCTTGCGAGTACTCCTAGTAGCACCTGGGTATTGGATACCGGTTCGGTTGTTAAATGTTAGTAACTCGAAATAAAAGCTACGGAATAAACGGAGAACTAGCTAAGGGTGAGGTGACGATGTGTGTTGGAAATGTTTCCAAGGTTGATGTGATCAACATCGCACGCTCTCTCTATCTTCGGGATTAGTGATGAACCTAAATAAATGTTATTTGGTGTTTTGCGTTGAGCATGAACGTGAATAGATCGTGTTTATTTCAACACGGTTATTCATTTAAGTTAGAGAACAATGGTTATTCTGTTTACATGAATAATACCTTCAATGGTCATGCACCCAGTGAGAATGGTTTGTTGAATCTTGATCGCAGTAATACACATGTTCATAACATTGATGCCAAAAGATACAAAATTAATAATGATAGTACCACATACTTGTGGCACTGCTGCTAAATGTCATATTGGTATAAAGCGCATGAAGAAACTCCATGCTGATGGATCTTTGGACTCATTCGATTTCGAATCGGTTGAGACATGCGAACCATGCCTCTTGGGCAAGATGCCAAGGACCCCGTTTTCTAGATGGATCGAGCGGGCAAGTGATTTATTGGAAATGATACATGTTGATGTATGCAATCCAATGAGTCGTGTAGCATGCGGTGGATATCGTTATTTTCTTACCTTCACTGATGATTTGAGTAGATATAGTGTATATTTACTTAATGAAACACAAGTCTGAATTGTCTGAAAGGTTCAAGCAAATTCGGAGTGAAGTTTAAGATCATCGTGACAAGAAGATAAAAATGTCTGCGATATGATCGTGGAGGTGAAAATCTGAGTTACGAGTTTGGCATACAACTTTAGACAATGTGAAAGTTGTTTCACAACTCACGTCACCTGGAACACCATAGTGTGATGGTGTGTCCGAATGTGATAGTCGTACTCTATTGGATATGGTGCGTGCTATGATGTCTCTTATCGTTTTGCTACTATAATTTTGGGGTTATGCATTAGAGACAACTACATTCACTTTAAATAGGGCACCATCTAAATCCGTTGGGATGACACCGTGTGAATTAGGGTTTGATAGAAGCCTAAGCTATCATTTCTTAATGTTTGGGGCTGCGACGTTTGTGTGGAAAATGTTTTCAGCTAATGATCTCGAACCCAAAGCGGACAAATGCATCTTCATAGAATACCCTAAGAACAGTTGAGTGAACCTTCTATCTCAGATCCAAGCATAAAATATTTGTTGCTAAAACTGGGTCCTTTCTCGAGAAAGAGTTTCTCTCAAAAGAATTGAGTGGGAGGAAGATAGAACTTGATGAGATTGTTGAACCTTTGTTCAACCAGAGAGTAGCGCAGCGGAGGAAGATGTTTTTGTGAAGCCTACGTTAGTTGAAGAGGAAGTTATTGATGATGATCATGAAGCTTCAGATCAAGTTACTATCGAACCTCGTAGGTCGACAAGGATGTGTACTGCTCCTGAGCGGTACGACAACCCTGTCTTGGAGGTCATGTTGTTGGACAACGATGAACCTACGAGCTGTGGAGAAGTGATGATGGGCCTGGATTCTGACAACTGGTTAGAGGCCATGAAATCCAAGAAAGGATCCATGTATGAAAACCAAGTATAGACTTTGGTAGACTTGCTCGTTGGACGGCAGGTCGTTGAGTACAAATGGACCTTTGAGATGATGACACACGCTGATGATAAATGTCACCATTTATAGAGCTCGACTTGTCGCAAAGAAGTTTCTGACAAGTTCAAGGAGTTAACTGCGATGAGACTTTCTCACTCATAGCGATACTAAAGTCTATTGGAATTATGTTAGCAGTTGCTGCATTTTTCAATTATGAAACCTGGCAGATGGATGACAAAACATCGTTTCCTTAACAGTTTACTTGAGGAAAAGTTGTATGTGATACAACCAGAAGGTTTTGTTAGTCCTAAGGATGCTAAAAGGTGTGCGAGCTCTAGCAATCCTTCTCAGGGATGGAGCAAGCATCTTGGAGTTGGAATATACGCTTTGATGAGGTGATCAAAGTTTTTTCGAGTTTATACAAAGTTTATGAGAAACTTGTATTTACAATAAAGTGAGTGTGAGAACTATAGAATTTTTGATAAGCATATGTGGATGACATATTGTTGATCGGAAATGATGTGGAATCTCTTGGAAGCATGAAGGTTTGTTTGAAAAGTGTTTTTCAAATGAAGACCTGGATAAAGCTACTTAATTGTTGGGCATCGCGATCTATAGAGATAAATCAATACGTCTGATAGGACTTTCAATGAGTACATACCTTGACAAGATTTTGAAATAGTTCAAAATGGATCAGTTAAAGAAAGAGTTCTTGCCTGATTTGTAAGGTGTGAAGTTGAGTTAGACTCAAAGCTCGACCACGGCAGAAGAAAGAGAAAGAACGAACGTCGTCCCCTATGTCTTGGCCATAGGCTCTATATAATATGCCATGCTATGTACCGCACCTGTGTGTGCCTTGCCATGAGTCTGTCTTGGGGTACAAGAGTGATCTAGGAGTGGATCACTGGACAACGGTCAAGATTATCCTTAATAACTAAAGGACTAAGGAAATGTTTCTCGATTATGGAGGTGATGAAGAGTTTGTCGTAAAGAGTTACGTCGATGCAAGCTTTAACACTGATCCGGATGGCTCTTACTAGCAATCCGGATACGTATAGTGGAGCGGCCATTTGGAATAGTTCCAAGTGGAGTGTGGTAACAGTATTTACAGTATGACATAGAGATTTGCAAAGTACACACGGATCTGAATGTTGCAGACCCGTTGACTAAAAGACCTCTCTCTCACATGCAAAGCATGATCAAGCCCCATAACTCACTGGGTGTTAGATTAATAACAATGCGAATCACATGATGATGTGAACTAGATTATTGACTCTAGTGCAAGTGGGAGATTGTTGGAAATATGCCCTAGAAGAAATAATAAATTGGTTATTATCATATTTCCTTGTTCATGATAATCGTTTATTATCCATGCTATAATTGTATTGATCAGAAACTCAGATACACGTGTGGATACATAGACAACACCATGTCCCTAGTATGCCTCTAATAGACTAGCTCGTTGATCAAGGATGGCTATGGTTTCTAGTCATGGACATGAGATGTCATTTGATAACGGGATCACGTCATTAGGAGAATGATGTGATGGACAAGACCCAAACTACAAATGTAGCATATTATCGTGTCAGTTTATTGCTACTGTTTTCTGCATGTCAAGTATTTGTTCCTATGACCATGAGATCATGCAAATCACTGATACCGGAGGAGTACCTTGTGTGTATCAAACATTGCAATGTAACTGGGTGACTATAAAGGTGCTCTACAGGCATCTCCGAGGGTGTCCGTTGGGTTGGCATGGATCAAGACTGGGATATGTTACTCCGTGTGACGGAGAGGTATCTCAGGGCCCACTCGGTAATACAACATCACGATAAGCCTTGCAAGCAATGTGACTAAGTGTTAGTCACGGGATCTTGTATTACGGAATGAGTAAAGAGACTTTCCGATAACGAGGTTGAACTAGGTATGGAGATACCGACGATCGAATCTCGGGCAAGTAACATACCGAAGAACAAAGGGAACATCATACAAGATTAACTGAATCCTTGACATAGAGGTTCGACCGATATAGATCTTCGTAGAATATGTAGGAACCCATATGGGCATCTAGGTCCCGCTATTGGTTATTGATCGTAGAGGTGTCTCGGTCATGTCTACATAGTTCTCGAACCCGCAGGGTCTGCACACTTAAGGTTCGGTGACGTTTCGGTAGTATAGAGTTATGTATGGTGGTGACTGAAGGTTGTTCGGAGTTCCGGATGAGATCCCGGAAGTCACAAGGAGCTCCAGAATGGTCTGGAGGTAAAGATTGATATATAGAAACTCCTTTTTTGGTCGCCAGAAAAGTTTTGGGCTCATCGGTAGTGTACCGGGAGTGTCGGTAGTGTACCGGGGATCATCGGGAGAGGTATTTCGACCCACGAGGCTACATGGGCTGTGGGTGGAGGTAAACCAGCCCTTGGTGGGCTGGCCGGAGCCTCCTCTAAGGGCCCATGCGGCTGGAGTGGTTTGAGAAGGAAAAAATAGAAAGGTGGAGAGGTGGAAAGAGTTTACAAGTGGAAAGGAGGAATCCTACTCCTAATAGGATTGGAGTAGGACTCCTCCACCTCCAATTTCGACCAAACCTTGAGGGTTTGAGGATGCCTCCTCCCCTCCCTCCCTCCTATATATACTAGAGGATTTAGAGGAAAAAGCTAACCCTAATTGCCACGTGCTGCCCTCTTCTTCCTCTAGATCGTTAGATCAGTTTTCAGTGGTGCTTAGGCAAAGCCCTGCTGGAATTACTCCACCACCATTGCCGCAACACCATCACGCTGCCGGAGAAATCATCTACCTCTCCGCTCCCTCTTGCTGGATCAAGAAGGTGGAGATCATCATCGAGCTGTACAAGTGCTGAACGCGGAGGTGCCGTCCGTTTGGTGCTAGATCGGAAGGACCGTGATCAAGATCGCGAGACGATTCGTGATTGGATCGCGGGACGGATCGTGATCTGATCGCAGGACGGATCGTGATTGGATCGCGAGATGGATCGTGATTGGATCGCGGGATGCTCGGCAATTTGGATCGCGAAGACGTTCGACTACATCAACCACGTTTCTTAATGCTTCCCGCTTAGCGATCTACAAGGGTACGTAGATCCACTCTCCCTCTCGTAGATGCTCATCACCATAGACAGATCTTGCGTGTGCGTACGAAATTTTGTGTTTCCCATGCAACGTTCCCCAACAGAAGCTAGGTCCGGTGAAAGTGAAGCACACTATCGATGCCTAAAGCCGGATTCCAACTATGTCCGTTGTCCTAAAAAGACATGTCAAGATGCGCGGTGGTTGGGAAGTACTTCCAGTGATGCAAGGTTAGCAAAACGAAGAAGTGGAAAACAAATTCCCCAGCCCGGCGAACCAGAGAACCAATCGTGCCCCCCTGCTCAAGGTGTCTAGCGATATCACCGCTGATCATCCAGGGATGGTGCCCGGTACCAATCCTGCTGATTACATCAGCGATGATGTACTGTTTGAGCCCTTGGAGGTGGATGGATTCAAATACCTACACGAGCAGCCTCTAGTCAAACCTGGTCATCCTCCTCTAACAACGATGATGCAAAAATTCCATGATTGGTACCTGGAAACCTGCCGCGAATCTGGGTTGGGTACTGTGACTATGAGAACTAAAGAGGAGCACGGCCTCGTATGAATGGAGCAATTGTCTGTTGAATTTGAAGAGTTATTTCATTTATACAATCAAAAGGCCATCGACAAAACAATCGTGACTTGCTACTGTCTGTAAGTACTACTTCTGTAATTAAGTGTCTATATATAGCTCAGCTCTTTCATTGCATGTATATATAATTATCCTCACTATATTATGCATATTGAAGATCATCGAATGCAGAAAAGCACAAATCTATGACATTGGGTTCATTAACCCAAATATGATACATGAGTATATGGTTCAAAAGAATGCCACAGAAACCGAGGACAACTTGCTACAATCGTTGCTTGCAAATCAAAACAAAGAGACAATACTCTTTCCTTACAACTTCAAGTGAATGTTACTATCTTGTGCATATTCGGTTTCCTTTATTACTCGAGGTTCTAGTAATGTAATTGATGAGTTATGCATGCATGCACAGCTTCCACTTTATTCTGCTATAGATTAAGGTTGAGCGGGGAGTAGTAACCGTCTTAGACTCGAAACGAAAAGATCCCCAGGATTATGTGGACATGACTAAAATGCTCAAGAAGTAAGTTCAATTGATCATTATCGCATCATATCAGCAAGTTTGTTCATTTCCTGATATCAAGTAATTATTTTCTTTGTCTGGCAGGGTTTGGAAAGAGTTCACCGCAATTGTTCTGGCACTGCCCAGGGAGCTGCGATTTACACACCCGAAAGTAAGTACTACTAGCTAGTTCCGCAAATCTCCCATTGATTCTAGTTTCATGAATACCATTTATCATGCTTGATTATTAGTTTGATTGAACTTTGTTTCTCATAAAGTGCTTGTGGCAGGAAGCCGGGAATGATTTTTGTGGATACTACGTTTGCGAGTTCATCTACAACGCGACGACCCCTAAGCGGGGCTACTCTGAAAAACAATATGAAGTGCGTAAGCAATGATATTCACAATTTTATTTTATTACAATGATTTGTGTTGAGTTTCATTCATATATATGTATTGACGCCCCCCCCCCTTCTTCAAATTAGATGTGGCGGATGCAGGATGAACTCCTATCACATGATCGCATACGAGCAATTCAAGAAGAATTGGCGGGATTCTTTCTTGACCACATCATAAATAAAGCCGTAGAATACCATCTGGAATTTGACATTAGATGTTAGAGATTGTAAGAGATCTTATATTGTATATATGTAGTTAGTAGCGTCGGATAGATATACGAAAACTTGTTGTACGACCAATCTCTCGGAGAAAGGGAGCTCGATCACTTCTCTCTATATATGTTCATGACGATCTTCTGTACTTAATGGTTCCTTCATTTTTTTACTAGATAGAGGTGTCGAGTTCTCTCTATAGTAGCTAGTGTCGACCAAGCACGGAGAAAGAGAGGACACTTCTCTCTATTAATTAGCTAGCTAACACAATATAAAACCTCAAATTAACTGTCCAAAACCCCCTAAACACCCCCCCCTTTCAAAAAAACAAAACCCCCAGCGACTTCTAGATGCTGACGCGTGGATGTCTTTTGGTCCCGGTTTTTGTTACCAACCGGGACTAAAGGTCCTCCTGCCTGGGCTCCATGTAGGGCCACTTGGAGCCCCTTATTTCCCGGTTTGTAAGTGAATCGGGACTAAAGGTTTGGGGCTTTAGTCCTGACCCTTTAGTCCCGATTCCAGAACCAGGACTAATGGGCCTCTGAAACCGGGACAAATGGGCCGTTTTCTACTAGTGGTTGTATCATGATTGTTTTGAAAAAGTGTTGTCATCTGAGAGTTATTATTATTGCTCGCTAGTTCACTATGTCATTGATATGAGTAAATGTAGGACCTAAATGTTATTGTGAACGTGGTTAGTCCATGATCTTTGCTGAAAATCTGAACATCAGTTAGACGTATTTACAACAACAAGATCAAACAGATTTTGTAAAAGTTTTTGTTTATCACTTTCAGTTTATCAACTGAATTGCTTGAGGAGAAGCAATGGGCTAAGCTTGGGAGAGTTGATACATCTCCATCGTATCCACTTTTCCAAACACTTTTGCCCGTGTTTTCGAATCTAATTTGCATGATTTGAATGGAAATAACCCGGGCTGACAGTGACACAAAAATGGTGTTATTTTTGTGCAGAAATAAAATTTCTCGGATCTTCCTGACACTTTACGGAGAATATTTTTGGAATTAATAAAATATTGGCACAAGAAGTAAGCAGAGGGGGGTCACCTGTAGGCCACAAGCCTGCTAGGCGCAGTCACCCCCTGGCCGCGCCTAGCAGGCTTGTGGGGCCCTCCTGGCTCCTCCGACCTCCTCTCGAGCTCCATATAACCCTATACGCGGAGAAAAAATCAGAGAGAAGAGTTCATCGCACTTCACGATACGGAGCCGCCGCCACCTCCTGTTCTTCCTCGGGAGACCAGATTTGGAGTCCGTTTTGGGCTCTGGGGGGGATCGACGCCATCGTCATCACCAACCATCCTTCATCACCAATTCCATGACGCTCTCCGCCGTTCGTGAGTAATCCCATCATAGGCTTGCTGGACGGTGATGGGTTGGATGAGATTTATCATGTAATCGAGTTAGATTTGTTAGGGTTTGATCCCTAGTATCCACTATGTTATGAGATTGATGTTGCTATGACTTTGCTATGCTTAATGCTTGTCACTATGGCCCGAGTGCCATAATTTCAGATCTGAACCTATTATGTTTTCATGAATATATGTGTGTTCTTGATCCTATCTTGCAAGTTGTATACACCTATTACGAGTTATGATCTGCATCCCCCAGGGTGACAATAACTGGGATTCTTTCCGGTGATTACCGTAGTTTGAGGAGTTCATGTATTCACTAAGTGCTAATGCTTTGGTCCGATTCTCTATTAAAAGGAGACCTTAATATCCCTTAGTTTCCATTAGGACCCGGCTGCCACGGGAGGGTAGAGAAAAATATGACATGCAAATTCTTTTCCATAAGCATGTATGACTATATATTTAATCCATGCCTACATTACATTGATGAATTGGAGCTAGTTGTGTGTCATCCTATGTTATAACTATTGCATGATGAATGACATCCAACATAATTATCCATCACCGATCCATTGCCTATGAGCTTTCCACATATTGATCCTTGCTAAGTTACTTCTCCGCTGCTACTGTTACAATCACTATAAAACTGCTATTCTTACTTTTGCCACAGTTATTGTTACTTCCTTACTGCTTTGCTACTGAATACTTTGCTGCAGATATTAAGACTTCAGGTGTGGTTGAATTGATAACTCAGCTGCTAATACTCGAGAATATTCTTTGGCTCCCCTCGTGTCGAATCAATAAATTTGGGTTGAATACTCTACCCTCGAAAACTGTTGCAATCCCCTATACTTGTGGGTTATCAAATAGACACCTCTCCTCCGCCTCCTGGAAAGGAACATCCGCGCCCGGAGCTCTACTTCTCCGGAGTAATGGAGGGTGATCGGGCGATAGAGTCGCAGTGTTCGAAAGAGAACATGTACGATTAGATGCGATGTAATATGTCCGAAGACTTTTGAATGCTTGTATATTTGTTATGCATGGTTTATCATGTTTTTAATGTTTTGCATTCCTTTATAACTCCTTTGTGGCCGTTTAAACTTAAAGTTGCAAGTCGTCGGGTTCAGCCCCCATGTAGATACCACGTGGGGTGTCTCTAGTTACGCAATATGACCCTTAGCCGAACTATCGATACCCAAAGGTGGTAGTGTGCGGCTGACTAGGCAATCAGACCATAGTGCTTTATTGCTTCCACTTAGCCGTAGGGGCATGAAAAGGGCTGCGGGGGGCTGATGACTAGCCCCCGGTGTTTTGTGATGTTCGGATGGACCGCGCCTGAAGCCAATACCACATGGTTTGTATGAAAAACAAACCCATCGTATGGCACGGAATATCCCCTGACGAGGATTTGAGTATAACACTTTAAGCTCGGATTCACAGACGGGTTCTCGCATACTATGACAGTCAGTTTTCGACTTTCTCCCCTGAGGTGCTTGACCAGACTAGCCGGAAACACAATCACAGAGGTTCTCCCTTTTCCCTTTTAGTCGAACAAGCAGAACAAAAAGGGGCAAACACAGGAGCGGGGCAACCCAACTATTGACCCGAGACATAGTTCAGAACCAATGCATATAAAGCAAATTCCAAGATGCCGAACGCATAAGCAAATGTTCGTAAGGTGTTTTTGTTTTTTAAACTTGAGCCCCCGGTCTATTAGCCGGTTTCATCGCGACATACCGAATAGTTTTACAAGAAGAGGGAGAAAGAAAATATGTACCAAAAAGGACAACGAGACGAACATGTACAATGATGCTATATTTTTCTCCACAACTCTTATTGCTCGGATTGCCGAAGCAACTGCTTACAGGTATGTCAAAAATAAGAAATTCTACAGGAGTGGTTATACAAGGGGTCTTCGGTTGGTGACCTTACGTCCTCGATGTGCCCCACCGCTTGTTTACTCCTGCACCTCGGTGCACCTCAATGGGTGGTAATGTTCGGCGAACGAATCTTGCAAACAAGGTCTTGAGAAGTCGTCGAAGTATGGATGAGCTTTACGCCCATGGTAGACCGTTTGGTAGTGCATGCATTGTGTCCGGAGATAGTGTAATGGTAATAGTTTGGTCCAGCCGAACACTTACCCCTTTTCCCCACTGCCGCCCATGGAATTTTAAGTGCGAAGTTGTGCTTCCTTGGCACGTACTTTGCTGGTCCTAGGGCTGTGTGATGGGGTCGAATCCCTATTTAAGGGGAGGGGAAGATTCTAAGAGTTCGTACTAAAGCCGTGCTCGCTTCCCCACCTTGCGTGCCTTTACGGCAGGTGTCGGAGCTTGTCGATCAACGCTGTAATTAAATTCAGCCACCAGGGCAAGCGCATGTTCCTCAGTTCGGGAAGACTGCTCTGTGTTGCCGTTGACAGTAATGACCCCCTTGGGGCCAGGCATCTTGAGCTTGAGGTATGGTAGTGCGGTACAGCATTAAAACGAGCGAACGTTGTTCGGCCGAGAAGGGCATGATAGCCACTGCGGAAGGGTACAATGTCAAAGATCAAGTCTTCGCTTCGAAAGTTGTCTGGCGAGCCGAACACTACTTCCAGGCTGACGGAGCCCGTACACCAAGCCTCGATGCCTGGAATTACTCCTTTGAAAGTAGTGTTGTTGGGTTTGATCCTTGATGGATATATACGCATATTTTTCACCGTGTCTGAGTAAATCAGGTTAAGGCTACTTCCTCTGTTCATCAGGACTTTTGTGAGGTGATACCCATCTATGATGGGGTCTACGATGAGGGTGGCCGAAATACCATGACGGATACTGGTCGAGTGGTCACGTCGATCAAAGGCGATCGGATATGCCGACCATGGGTTATACTTCGGGGCTACATGCTCTACGGCGTAGACCTCTCGAAGGGCGAACTTCCTCTCCTTCTTGGGTATATGGGTGGCGTATATCATGTTTACTGTTTTGACATCTGGAAGGAATTTCTTTTCTCCGCCACCAATCAGACCCCGAGGCTCATCCTCATCCTCGCTGCGAGGGCTCTTGCCTTGATCCTCGGGCGTGAGTTTGCCGGCCTATTTGAACACCCAGCAATTGTGGTGTTGTGGTTGGCGGGCTTCTCTTGAGTGACATGGATTGGGCAAGGCCGTTCCATGATCTTCTCCAGAGGGGTTGGTCCGTTGCGATTGCCTTTAGGAGGCTTCTTCCGCTGCCCAGGTCGGGAATTGTAGAAGCCGGCGTTAACAGTCATGTCGTTGGTATGACTATTGTTGTCAACGCTTGTTTTTGTTGCGCTTTGGTTTCCTGTTGCCATCCCGAAATTCAGAGGTTCCAGGGTCTTCGGAGTTGTGGTTGTGTCTTGCCAACCAATTATCTTCACCTGCGCAAAAGTGGGTCATGATTGATGTGAGGGCGGACATAGTCCCAGGATTGTCCTGGCCGAGCTGGCAAGCCAGCCATTCATCCCAAATATTATGCCGGAAGGACGCTATTGCCTAGGCATCCAGGCAGTCGATAATCTGGTTTTTCTTCGTCAAGAATCCATTCCAGAATTGCCACGCAGACTCGTCGGGCTTCTGAATGACGTTACTTAGGTCGAAGGAATCCGGCGGCCAAACATACGTGCCCTGGAAGTTAGATCGGAATGCATCCTTGTCACGCCCAAGATGCGATCTTATCCTCATTTTGGCACGAGGGCCTCGACGGGGATAGAAGCGCATCTCGTCGTGTTGCAAGAATGGATATCATTACAAGTACATGTACAGAAGAGATGAGTATATGGAATTGGCTTACACTCGCCACAAGCTAGATCAGGATCACGTCAATACAACAACATATTCAAGCATCATAAAGAAGAGTAGGGTCCGACTACGGAAGAAAAGAAACGACAAAATGACATCCATCCTTGCTATCCCAGGCTGCCGCCTGGAACCCATCCTAGATCGACGACGACGATGACGAAGAAGAAGAAGAAGAAGAAGAAGAAGAAGAAGAAGAAGAAGAAGAAGAAGAAGAAGAAGAAGAAGAAGAAGAAGAAGAAGAAGAAGAAGAAGAAGAAGAAGAAGAAGAAGAAGAAGAAGAAGAAGAAGAACTCCAAACAAACAAGCATCGCACTCATGTCAAATCTTCGCATTACCTGTACCTGCAACTATTGTTGTAGTAATCTGTGAGCCACAAGGACTCGGCAATCTCATTTCCAAGGGTATCAAGACTATTAAAGCTTAATGGGTGAGGTATGGCTAAGTGGTGAGACTGCAGCAAGCGATTAAGCATTTATTTGAGTGGCTAACTTACGATTACAGAAAGTAAAATATGGTGGTCCACGAATGACGGACGTGAGCTAGTAATGATCACTAAGTGATCCTGAATACTTACTTATGTCAAACATAACCCCATCGTGTTCTTCTCGGATAAGGACTCACGAGAAGAGACAATCACGATTACGCACATAGTTGGCGTATTTTATCAGAGTTTACTTCAAGTTTGCTATGACCAGGTGTTAAACGAAGTATCCAAGTTTTCCACATAACCGTGGGCATGGCTTTCCGAAAGATTTAACCCTGCAGAGGTGCTCCAACTCATCTATCACAAATTAACCACACGTAGCGGGAATAACCTCGACCACGGATCTCATGATCTTCCTAGGCAATTCCACAGGAAATCCGCAACCTCGAGATAGCCCGAAGTATTTTCGGAATTCCTCATTCAAGACATTCGAGAAAGGTAACACAAATCCAGCAAGGTCGCCCGACGTGTCGACGAACCCGATAGGATCCGCGTATCTCGTTCTCAGGACACGACAGATAAGCGAAGCGTACGGTGGCCTGATAGACATCTCCCGAGTTGCCCTGGGTTGGCCCCGCACGGTGCTCTAGTTTGGACCAACACTCATGAGGAGCACTAGCCCAGGTTGTTGATTAAAGATCTGCGGGTGCTGGCGGGTCCCTGTGCAATTTTATTAGTTATTAGGAAAATGTAGTACCAATGTTGGGCCTTGCCAGACAAGCTTTATCCTAAAACGAAAATCAAGGGGGTCCCCATAAGAACCGCGAGCATGTTAGGAGCGCTGAATTATGGAACATAACACCGGTTCACAAGTAACTATGGGCGGCAAGAGCGGAACAAAACACCGAGAAAAAGGCCAAGCCTTCCACCCTTTACCAAGTGTATAAGTGCATTAAATCAAATAGCAATAATATTGTGATAACAAAAGAATGTCCATGTTGTCACATGGAAGCAATTGCACCTGCAGCTACAAATGCTATAAGAAGGGTTGAGCAAGCGGTAACATAGCCAAACAAAGGTTTGCTAGGAAGGTGGAGGGTTAGAGGCTTTTCATGGCAATGTTGGGAGGCGTGACAAACAAGTGATAGGTAACGAGACATAACAATAAAAATGGGACAACTAGCATGGCAATGATAGTAGTGGTATCCAGAGAAATGTGTCATCTTGCTTGAGATCCCGCTCGGAAGAAGAACGAGTCCATGAAGAAGACGAGCCAACGTAGTCGAACGAATCCTGACACTCCAAACGCTTTTGGAACTCGATCGAAAAGAAGCAAACCGGAACAAACAATCAACACACGAGAAACACCACAACATATTCATGGCCTGATGCGCAAACAACTATGATGCATGTGCGGTTTAAATATGCGATGCATGGCATGGCAAGAACAACAAACAACTACTACACGTTAAGTGAAGTTCAATATGCAACGAGTTGCATATTGACGAAACTCCACGATCGATTTATTTAGTTCACTGCCATTTATGTACTCATCAATATTAACTGTTGCTAGACATGGCAAGAGGTGAAGCACAAACAACTATATCACCTCGGCATTTTAAATGAGGCCGGAAGCAACGAATAACAATTCCGAAACGACCTCATATGCATATCATGAATTTGGTCCAGATCTTTCCTAACATAATTTTAGAATTGTTAAACAGCAAAATAAAAGTCACCATCTGATTCTATACGTTTTCCTAGACAAGTTTCATATGTAAAACATTGTAATTCGAGTTACGGTTAATTAATTATGAGCCAAACCGTTTTAGCATGTCATTAGGCAAATTTTGAATGCAAACAATATTTGAAATGTTCTTAAACATGAATGAGGATGACACATTTGAATTACATGAAATTTTATCAAAACTTTGGCATATAATATGATATGGAGCATTTGTCATTATGGCAGAAGGAAAGGGGTGCCACGGCAGCGAAAGCAAAAATGATGCCAACGCAATGTTCCGTTTCTGACAACTCATTGAGATGCCGGTGCAAAAGAAAGTGTGGTCGTGTACGTGTCATGCAAAGATGGTGGGGTGACCCGGTTACCGGGTTCCCACGCGCTAGTGGCATGAAAGTGGAGGTGCCCGCAACTAACATGGCATCTACGAAATGAACAACGTGACATCTCATACAACAATGCACTTGTCCACGGGCAGTCGTCTCATTGGTTATACCTTCAAGGTGTGCGGGTGAGGTGAAACGGGTTCTATGCGGCGTAGAGGTTCATGGGTCATCGAGGACGTCGTGGAAGAAGTTGTTCATGACGACGGTAGTCGTTCACGCGTTGTAGTGGAAGTACTTGTACTCGCGGCCTTCAGCGAAGGTGGTTCACGTTCCGGAGATGTAGTTTTTTGGGCACGCTGATCGTGGCCTTGGTCTTCAGGCGACGGTAGATGCACATGGTCGAGGCAGTCCATGAATGATCGATCGTTCGAGGCCGGACTTGTCGGTCTTGATGAGCCAAAGTAATCGGTGGTCTTGCAATGATATAAAAACGCAGCAAGGAAGGGCGACGAGATGCAAGGCCTGGCCACGTCCATGGAAAGCGCAGAGGAGCTATGGCGGCTCAAACAGGAGGCATCCATGAGGCGTTGAGGAGGAGGCAAGCCCCATGGAAGAGGATGGCCGGCGAGGCTCTTCTCCTATTGGATCGAGCAAGGAGGAGGGTTGCATCCATGGAGAGGTTGTTGCGGGCGCGCAGCTGGGGAGGCAAGGTGCAGGCGAGCGGCATTACCAAAGGCATGGTCGGGCGAGGGGATCGAGCAGCTGCAGCAGGGGCGTGGGGATGGCGTGGTCTCCTCGTCGCCATGGAGCAAAGCTCGCCTGGAGGGCGCGCTCGATGGTGGCCGCAGCATCAAAGGGGCGAGGGAAGCAGCAACAAAGGGTCTGTGGGGAGGAGAGGGCGGAGGATGCAACAAGGGGCGAACACGAAGGATTAGCAATGCGGCGACGCCATGGGGGACGAATGGAGGAGATTGGGGATGAAGGCCATGGTGGAGGCGCTCGTCGGGGATGGCTGCTCCGGTGACGAGGCCGGTGCGGGTGTCTGGTCGAGCAAAGGCATGCGAGGGGGAACTCGGGCACGGGGAGGAGCCTCTACGCGATCTGGCGGCGGCGGCAGCGCACTTCGGCGAGGTGGCGGGGCGAGCTCCGGCCACCGGAGGCAGAGTAGATGGGTGCGAAGGTCGGGAGCAGCGCAGCCACGAGGATCGGGCAATGTTCTCCATGTGTCGTGTGTGCGTGCGACAGCGGAGGGGAACGAGAGGGAGGGGATCGAGGGTGACCGAGATTGGGAGTCGCGGGTAGGCTGGGCTAGGGTTAGCAGGGGTAGCTGGGCCTTGGGCCGGCTGGGCTCCCTCTCTCTCCATTTTTTTATCAGAAAAAAAGGAAGAAAAGAGAGAAAAGAAAATGTTAAAGAAGGAATTTAGGCATGGGGTTAAAATGCAAGTGAGTTTTTTTGTTAAATCCAATTGATGGAATGTTTAATAGTAGCTCCCTAAAATATTGAGAGGGTATGTTATAAAGAGAAACCACCATGTGAATTCCCTCGATTTAAATAGATCAAGAGATCTATGCAATTCATTTATTCGAGTTGCAAAACTTTAATAACATGATGCCATGACGACATGATGCAATGCAAAAACAAATAAATCTCACGACAACAATGGAATAAAAAGGGAATCTTGTGTAGTGTCGGTCCCGGGCTGTTACACTTCTCGACTACACGAGGATTTTGTCCCGAGATCTAAAATGAGAAGGGGAAGATAAAGAGTAAGAGGTAAACTTAGTTGCTTCTCTGATAAACGAGTGAAACTAATGACGATTGAAGGTTTGAAAGAGATGGAGAACGACATGAGGAACAAGCAAGAATTCACAAGAAATTTTGGCAGCACTTCGGTAGGAAAGAAAGGCAAAATTTGATAGGAAGGAAAAACAACTTGAACATAGAACACATAACTCCGTAGAAAAGAAAGAACATGATCTTAATCAAACTAGATGTGAGTTGAAAAGAACAACACCACAATGCCTCCGGAACAAAAGAATAGAAGCTAGATCTTTGGAGAGAAAAGAACGGAGAAGAAAATGACAACTTCTACCACCATTGAATTTGAGAAGCATAGGTTGAACAGAGTTGTTGAAAACCAACAACGAAAAGAATAAAGTTGATGTGGGCTTATAGACAACATCTCAAAATTATGAGGTGACAACATGCCATAACAGGAACAATTGATTGCTTGAGAGCCACAAGATATGCAAAACTTCTTTCACCAAAAGGTGGAGGAGACACTTGAATCATTTATGACACCATGATAGAAACAATCCTTAGGAAATGCTTTAGGTGAAATCCAACCCAAGATAACTCTGAGAAGACATGATGGGTTTACTTATATCATTCTTGACAATTTTCCTTCGAGACTCCTCATAACCAAGAATTTAATAACACCATCTCAAAATACAATGGAGAAGGAACTGAACTTAGACATCCAATATAAAAAATACTTGAGCACCTCCAACAAGAATCTTGAAGAACACTTTGAGAAGAATTACATCCTTAACAAACCACCACGAAGGACCTCTTGGCGAACACCGGGATGAAAGGACGATCAAAATAATGCGATTGGAAAGAATATATTATGATGTTGCAAAGATTTAGATGAAGCTTCACGAAGAGATGGTTGAGAAAAACATGGAACCCTGGAAAGAAAAGATGAACAACTTATAACCAAGAATTTGATGCCATGAACACTCCGGAAGAAGGATTGAAACCACATTGAGGAAACAAGAATAAGAATTATGATATGCATATCCTTCATCAAGTTAAATCGATGAAAAGCAACGGATTTCGCACACCACTTATTCTTGTTGAAAGGGATTGAAGAGAAAGAGAGAGAGATCACAAACTTGAAGAAGTCTTGCACGAGAACACCGGCAAGAATTCACAAACGAATGAGGAAAAATGCGATTGAAATGAAGATACATGGGAACAAAGAGATCATGATCCACCTAATAGAAAACTTGAACGAAGCACCGGAATCATTGATATACTAACGAAGGAACAACACTTGAGAAGAATTTGAGAACGAAAGATGAAAGCTGAGAACGAAGAAATCTTCTGAAATGACGCCCTTCGGGAGGATCGAGAAATGAAAACAATTATGAAATGCACCGGATAGATATGGGAGGAATAACTCATGATCAAAACAATTTGAGATGATAGCAACAACCTTAAACCATGAATCTTTGGAAGAACGAACAACAATTTAAGAGAAACTCTCCTTCGATCTTCAACGCTGAGAATGATGACGAGAAGCAACACCATGAATTAGTAATACACTCTGAAATAATGAAGAAAGAAAGGTTGAGCCAATGATGAAAATGATTTAGACGTGATCTTGGAGAAGGAATATGACTGGTGGAATTCATTCTTACGTCACTTTGAAAAGAATTTGAGGACATCTCCGGAAAGATTAGAAGAGTCGGGTAGGATCCTGGGGGAAAATGTGGGTTATGGGCCCACTCAAAAGAAACCACTGTTGAAACAATTGATTAGAAAGAGACATTGCCCAAAAAAATTAAGAACTTGATGAGGTGAGAACCTCGAAATAATTAAGAGGATATGAATGGAAATGAAAGTCTTCTAAGATATCTTTAGCACTCCGGATAGAAGAGAGAGAGACGAAAAACAGGAGATACTTGAACAGAATTTCCTACATGGGGAAGCATTTAGCGATTGAAAAGGATATGAAGAATACCGAGAGCTTGAATTGATTGCGCTAGGAATGAAAACAAGAATGAAGAATGATGAACTTGAAGCACATGAGGATCTTTATAAAGAATCACTGGATACGATACGATACAAAAGAAAAGATATAGCGGAAGCATCACATGAATAGAAAAAGACACTTGGATGAGAATTTAATCACTGAAGAAAAAGGGAGGGAGGGTGGTAAAAACAAAGAAAACATGGGACGGATGAAAAGAACTCCGGAAAGAAACATGAGGATTGACCTTGCAAATATTGAAGATGATAGAATTATCTTGAAGAGAAGCACACCGGTAGGAAAAGAATTGATATGATAACTTGATTGAGCACAAGAATTAGCAATCCCACAGAAATATGAGAACACTTATTAGGAAAGATATGAAATCCCCACTTGACATCGAAGCAACTCGAATTACCATATACAAAACAAAACAATGGATGGGGCTTATGAAAGAAGCCAAAACAAATTCATGACAGAGATTTCGTCCGATATTTTCATGGTAAGGTTTGCACGGGCTCGATCGTACATTGGATTGTCATATTGAAATGACGCTCGAATATGCTCCCTAGGCGTAGTGAACTACAAGGCATGACGAACCATAAATCGAGACTGTCCCCTGTAAGAAAGACTGTGAACAAATGAATCCACTAGATGTCGAACCCCAACCTCACATCATGATCTGTTGGAAGATAACCTAGGTAACTACTTGAATTTCCACCTAAGAATTCCCGAAATCTTCCGGTTATGCAATCGGGTGTTGGGGATACAAGGAGGAAAATATCTCACACAACTAACAAGCCCTACAACCCAACTGTATCCATCCTTCAACACATCCCCAGAGGCTTCAGAACTCCATCTATCTCGGACCCTCGAAAACACAATGATACTAAGAATGGCAGTACATCCGAACTCTCTCCACCAGTACTGGGGATGCTGGACTCCTCTCACCACTGCTAGTATTGAAGCAAATTTCGAACATCCTCCGTCCTGAGATACTAAGGAAACTGAACGATAACGATGTGTCAAGAATCCCCTGGATCTCTACTCCTCGATAACAGGATGCACCAAGTACAAAACTCCATCACATTGGGCATCATAGACATTCCAAAATACCCGCGTGATCCTAAAAAAATTTTAGTGAGAAGAGGGTAGAATCAAAATTCCTAAGTCGGAAGTCCTCATCAGAGTATAGAAGAGGAGTAAAAGAAACCTACTCTCCGATATAACTAAACTCAAAATAGTTTTTCACTAGACTCGACTCGGCCAAGTTCGATCAATCAAGGGGGCTCCTAGGTCGGTACAGGCTCTAATACCAACTTGTCACGCCCAAGATGCGAGCATATCCTTATTTTGGCATGAGGGCCTCGACAGGGATAGAAGCGCATCTCGTCATGTTGCAAGAATGGATATCACTACAAGTACATGTACAGAAGAGATGAGTATATGGAATTGGCTTACACTCGCCACAAGCTACATCAATACAACAACATATTCAAACATCATACAGATGACCAGGGTCCGACTACGGACAAAAACAAACGACAAAATGACATCCATACTTGCTATCCCAGGCTGCCGCCTGGAACCCATCCTAGATCGATGAATAAGAAGAAGAAGAACTCCAAACAAATAAGCATCGCGCTCACGTAAAATCATCGCGTTACATGTACCTGTAACTGTTGTTGTAGTAATCTGTGAGCCACAAGGACTCAGCAATCTCATTTCCAAGGGTATCAAGACTATTAAATCTTAATGGGTGAGGTATGGTTAAGTGGTGAGGCTGCAGCAAGCGACTAAGCATTTATTTGAGTGGCTAACTTACGATTACAGAAAGTAAAATATGGTGGCATACGAATGACGGACGTGAGCTAGTAATGATCACTAAGTGATCCGGAACACCTACTTACGTCAAACATAACCCCACCGTGTTCTCTCTCGGATATGGACTCACGAGAAGAGACAGTCACGGTTACGCACACAGTTGGTGTATTTTATCAGAGTTTACTTCAAGTTTGCTCTGACCAGGTGTTAAACAAAGTATCCAAGTTTGCCACATAACCGTGGGCACGGCTTTCCGAAAGATTTAACCCGGCAGGGGTGCTCCAACTAATCCATGACAAATTAACCACACGCAGCGGGAATAACCTCGACCATGAATCCCGTGATCTTCCTAGGCAATTCCACAGGAAATCCGCAACCTCGAGATAGCCCGAAGTATTTTTGGAATTCCTCACTCAAGAAATTCGAGAAAGGTAAAACAAATCCAACAAGGCCGCCCGACGTGTCGACGAACCCGATAGGAGCCGTGTATCTCATTCACAGGACACGACAGATAAGCGAAGCGTACGGTGGCCTGATAGACATCTCCCGAGTTGCCCCCGGTTGGCCCCGCACGGTGCTCTAGTTTGGACCAACACTCATGAGGAGCACTGGCCCAGGTTGTTGATTAAAGATCTACGGGTGCCGGCGGGTCCCAATGCAATTTTATTAGTTATTAGGCAAATGTAGTACCAATGTTGGGCCTTGCCAGACAAGCTTTATCCTAAAACAAAAATCAAGGGGGTCCTCATAATAACCCCGAGCATGTTAGGCACACTTAGTTATGGAACATAACACCGGTTCACAAGTAACTAGGGGTGGCAAGAGCGGAACAATATTTTAAATGTTCTTAAACATGCATGATGATGACACATTTGAATTACATGCAATTTTATGAAAACATTTGCATATAATACGATATGGAGCATTTGCCATTATGGCAGAAGGAAAGGGGTGCCACAGCAACGAAAGCGAAAATGATGCCAACGCAATGTTCCGTTTCCGACAACTCATTGAGATGTCGGTGCAAAAGAAAGTGTGGTCGTGAACGTGTCATGCAAAGATGGTGGGGTGATCCCGGTTACCGGGTTCCCACACGCTACTGGCATGAAAGTGGAGGTGCCCAGAACTAACATGGCATCTACGAAATGAACAACGTGACATCTCATACAACAATGCACTCGTCCCGGGCGGTCGTCTCATTGGTTATACCTTCAAGGTGTGCGGATGAGGTGAAACGGGTTCTATGCGGCGTGCAGGTTCACGGGTCATCGAGGATGTCGTGAAAGAAGTTGTTCATGGCGACGGTAGTCGTTCACGTGTTGTAGTGGAAGTAGTTGTACACACGGCCTTCAGAGATGGTAGTGGTTCACGTTTTGGAGATGTAGTTGTTGGGGCACGCTGATCGTGGCCTTGGTCTTCAGCAGCGGCGGAGCTACGTGGGGGCGAACCTGGGCCATTGCCCCCCCCCCCCCGAGCGAAAACGAAATTGTTTTACTACCCCTATATAATATATCCAGCCCACAACGAGAAGGACCATTTATCAACTAGTCTTCCTTGTTTGGAGACGAACGAATCAGCCACCGCCCACCAGCGACCAAATCAATTTTCCCTAATCCCCTTTGACATGCCACCTGTGACCGCTAACGCCTGAGCGTGGGGGTGGTGCACCGGCGTCCGGCAGACCGGCCGCTGTGGCTAACCGGCGTGGCCGATGGCTGGCTAGGGCTAGCCGCTAGCAGCTGTTCTACCCACTCCTCCCCTTCGGCCCCTGCTATAGAGTGCGGACAAGTGACCAACACCAGACAACACGCCAACACCAGTGAGCTACTGCCCCCACTTGATCTTGAATTTTCTCATATATGTTGCCTAGTCTGCTTGTTAATCTCTCCACTCTAGGCATCCTAGCAAGCTATCTAGCTAACTATGTCAACACTGGTCAACAATGCTTGCTGGATCTTGATTTTGCTCTTGTACGTTGCCTAATTAGGTCATCTCTTCATTGTTTATTCAATTGGATTTTTGTACTGAATAGAAAATGTCCTTTACAGTGAGAGGGAGCCAGTGATGGTTAAGGGGAAAACTATTGAGGCATTTTTCAAAAGAAAGAGAGGTGATTCAGCTGATTAACCAACGGCAACCGAAGCAATGCCTGTTCAGCCGATGGACTGTGTTCAACCTCCTCTGTTGTTGCTCGAATTTGAGCAACACGGACCACATCGTTCAATGCCTCAACAGCAAGGACAAAGCCATCAAACTCAAACAAATGAAGTACTATTTCAAGGGATTGAATTCTTGCAGCGGGATCCAGCGCTACGTCCACAGATTTGGCAATATCCACCTAATCAAAGAAACGATGTGCGACGAGTATATTTGAAGCTTGGTATTATGCAGCCTCGTTTGAAGAACTACAAAGCTTATGGTCCAGAAGGTCGCAAACAACGCTTTAAGTATGGCTGGTTCAAGGATTTCCCATCATGGTTGGAGTACTCAGAGGACAGTCATCGTGCATATTGCTTCTATTGTTTCTTGTTTGGCAAAAACAAAAACAAGAGAGATGGTTAAGATGTCTTCACAGTGCGAGGATTTGTAAACTGGAAGAAGGTCCATGATGGAAAGAAATGTGCTTTCTTAAACCACATAGGTTCTGAACCTTGCTCTGAACATAATAATGCAACCAAAGCATACCATGACTTCTTGAATCAGCAAGGCTATTTAGAAAATGTTGTAGCGGTGGGCAACCAGAGGGATATAGAAAGAAACCGGCTGAGGGTGAAAGTATCAATTGCAGTTGTTAAGTGGCTTACAGCACAATCTTGTGCATTTAGAGGCCACGATGAAACTCCAGAGTCAAAGAACAGAGGGAACTTTATTGAATTGTTAAAGCTCCTTGCAGAATTCAGCCCTGAGATTGCTGAAGTTATTTTGGAGAATGCTCCACACAGTTCAAAGTACACATCACATGAAATCCAACAAGAGATTTTGGGTATTTATGCATTGAAAGTTAGGAAACATATTCGTGAAGAGATCGGGGATTCTAAGTTTTCTATTCTAGTGGACGAGACATGTGATGTAGCAAAAAGAGAGCAGATGGCATTGGTTCTCAGATTTGTTGATGAAGATCGTATATTGCAAGAGCGATTCTTTGCCTTGATACATGTGACGAACACCAAAGCCGCAATACTTAAAGAGGTATTGAGTTCTGTGTTATCTAAAAATGCTTTTGATGTTCAGAACCTTCGTGGACAGGGGTACGACGGGGCTAGTAATATGAGGGGGGGAGTTCAATGGCTTGCAAGCTCTTTTTCTCAGAGAATGCCCTTATGCGTATTATGTCCACTGCTATGCTCATCGCTTGCAACTTGCACTAGTGTCTGCATCGAAGGAAGAGGTTACTGTTGCTCAATTCTTTCGGAAACTTCTCTTTATTGTAAACACCGTTGACTCCTCTGCAAAGCGCCATGATGAGCTTCGTGATGCCCAGTTGGAGGAACTAGCTCAGTTACTAGCTATTGATGACATTGAAACTGGTAAAGGGGCAAACCAGATCTGCACACTTAAACGACCTGGAGACACTAGATGGGGCTCTCACTTAGGTTCTATATCCAGCCTAAAGAAAATGTTTAATGCAGTAAATTTAGTACTTCAAAATATAGCATCTGATGGGTCAGCTGGCTCAATTCGTGCAGATGGAGACACTGCTTTCAACTATTTGTCCTCTTTTGAGTTCATATTTGTCTTATGTCTGATGAAAAAAATATTGGAGATAACTGAAGATCTTGGTCAAGCTTTGCAAAAGAAATCACAGGACATAGTAAATGCCATGCGTCTAGTGTTCACAACAAAGGTTCTTCTTGATGAAATGAGATCAGATGATGGGTGGGAGGCCTTCTTTGATAGGGTTGTTGAGTTCTGTGTAAATCATTCCATTGATATTCCAGATTTGGGAGAAACTTACATTCTGCGTGGTGGTCGTGCTCGTCGCCAACCAGATCATTTTACTAAGGAGCATTATTTCCGGGTGGAAGTATTTCGGGCAACACTTGATACTCAACTGCATGAATTAGAATTCAGGTTCAGTGACAAGGTACTAGATCTATTGACCACTAGTGCTACCCTGATCCCTAAAAACAAATTCAGATCTTTCAAAGCTGATGATATTTGTGAGTTAGTCAAGAAATGTTATCCAGCGGATTTCACCCAACAGGAAATCTATGGATTGGAGCAGCAACTAAAACACTTTGTTGTGGATGCCTCCAATGATAAAGAGTTGAAAAATGTGTCTACCTTAACAAATCTTTGTCGATATCTCTTTGAGACAGGGAGACATTCTATCTACGATTTGGTCGATCGATTGTTACGATTGCTTCTAACTCTTTCAGTTTCTACAGCAAGTGTCGAGCGAGCATTCTCAACTTTGAAGATCATTAAGAAAAGGCTACGTAATACCATGGAAGATGATTATCTAGCTAATAGCTTGCTAGTAAAAATAGAGAGTCAAATCACAGAGAAGTACAACTATGAAGATGTTCTTATGCACTTTAAAGGTGCAAAGAAACGAAAAGCTAATCTGTAATGTAGTGTTGCTGTAGTGAACTGAATGCTCCATGGTTAAATGGTATTTTGGTATAGTTCCTATTTTTATGGAGTAGGTTATATATAATTAAAATTAGAAATGTATTTTGTAAGCTTCTGTGGAGGAGATTAATATAATTGTATAAGTTTCTTGATATTTCCAATATCTAACATGTTGTGTTCGTATGATTTTGTATTTGAGTTTTTTTCACAGCCTCGCCCCTCCAGAGGTTTCTTTCAAGCTCAGCCACTGGTCTTCAGGCGACGGTAGATGCACATGGTCGAGGCAGTCCATGAATGATCAATCGTTCGAGGCCGGACTTGTCGGTCTTGATGAACCAAAGTAATCGGTGGTCTTGCAATGACATAAAAACGCAGCAACGAAGGGCAACGAGATGAAAGGCCTGGCCACGTCCATGAAAAGCACAGGGGAGCTCCGGCGGCTCGAAAAGGAGGCATCCATGAGGCGTCGAGGAGGAGGCAAGCCCCATGGTAGAGGATGGCTGACGAGGCTGCTCTCCTACTGGATCGAGCGAGGAGGAGGGTTGCGTCCATCGAGCGGTTGTTGCAGGCGCGCAGCTGGAAAGGCAAGGCACAGGCGAGCGGCATGGCCAGAGGCGTGTTCGGACGAGGGGTTCGAGCAGCTGCAGCAGGGGCGCGGGGATGGCGCGGTCTCCTCGTCACCATGGCACGAAGCACAGCTAGAGGGCGCGCTCGACGGTGGCGGCAGTATCAAAGGGGCGAGGGAAGTAGCAGCAAAGGGTCTGCGGGGAGGAGAAGGCGGAGGATGCAACAAGGGGCGAACACGGAGGATTAGCAATGCGGTGACGCCATGAGCGACGACCGAAGGAGATTGGGGATGAAGGCCATGGTGGAGGCGCTCGTCGGGGATGGTTGCTCCGGTGACGAGGCCGACGCGGGTGTCTGGTCGAGCAGAGGCATGCGAGGGGGAACTCGGGCATGGGGAGGAGCCTCTACGCGATCTGGCGGCGGCGGCAGCGCACTTCGGCGAGGCAGCGGGGCGAGCTCCGGCCACCAGAGGCGGAGCAGATGGGTGTGGGGATCGGGGGCAGCGCAGCCATGAGGATCGGGCATTGTCCTCCCTGTGTTGTGTGTGCGTGCGGCAGCGGAGGGGAACGCGAGGGACGGGATCGAGGGTGACCAAGAGTGGGGGTCGCGCGTAGGCTGGGCTAGGGTTAGCGGGGTTGGCTGGGCCTTGGGCCGGCTGGGCTCCCTTTGTCTCCATTTTTTTATCAGAAAAAAGGAAGAAAAGAGAGAAAAGAAAATGTTAAAGAAGGAATTTAGGCATGGTGTTAAAATGCAAGTGAGTTTTTTTGTTAAATCCAATTGATGGAATGTTTAATAGTAGCTCCCTAAAATATAGGGAGGGTATGTTATAAAGAGAAATCACCATGTGAATTCCCTCGATTTAAATAGATCAAGAGATCTATGCAATTCATTTATTCGAGTTGCAAAACTTTAATGACATAATGCAATGATGACATGATGCAATGCAAAAAAAATAAATCACACGACAACAATGGAATAAAAAGTGAATCTTCTGTAGCGTCGGTCCCGGGCTATTACAATCCTCTAGGTCTTCCCAGCATCCCATGAAGTTTTCGGGGAGGCTGTTTAACCAGTGCCGAGCTGGCCCCTTCAATTTTAGGGGGAGATATTTGATGGCATGTAGATCATCTCCTCTAGCCATGTGGATGTGGAGGAGGAAGTCCTCAATCCATACGGTTGGGTCAGTTGTCCCATCGTATTGCTCTATGTTCACGGGTGTAAACCCCTGTGGGAACTGATGCTGCATCACTTCGTCCGTGAAACATAGTGGGTGAGCGGCGCCTCTGACCCGAGCTATGTCACGACGGTATTCGGCGCCTGTTCTAGCCTGGTTTCGTTCCCGGCCTCTATTGTTGCGGTCAAGCCAATGTATGTACCCTTCCCGTCTATCGGGTGAGTAACCTCTGGATCCGTAGATGGATCGTGTACGACCTGCTCTATAGTCTAGGTCATCTCGCAGGTCGAACCTGTCATTGGGCTCTAATGGCTCCTTTCCTTGTCTTCGAGGCATCATCGGCCTATAACCGGTGTCTTCAGCCGTCTTGTCTCGTCCTCGTGGAGGGCGATCTGGCTTGTCGTATGGTGTATGTTTGTGAGATGGAGTATCAGTGAGCTCGTCGTCAAATTGTGGTAGCAGCCTTCTACGTGGATAGCTCTTAGGTTGGTCCGACAGACCGGTATTGTACCCTTCCTCGGTTGAGAGGACTGTCGTCCATCGATCATTGAGGTTATCTTGTTCGGCTTTAAGTTGCTGTTCTTTTGCTTTCAGGTTGCAGGCCGTGGCTATGATTTGTTGCCTGAACAGTTCCTGATCCTCGAGATTATCAGGGATGTCAAAGTCATCGGCTTCCGGGATGTCCTCCTCCTCTACGGGAGGGAGGTAGTTATCATCCTCGGAATCGTTGAAGTCATCGGGGTTGCGCTGGTCTTCAGGCTTCTCCTGACCCTCTAGCGGGTGTTCGGGGATATTGGGGTCACCTAGGTCCTCCGGGGTATCTCCGTCCCCGGTGCCGATGATAGGTTTCCTTTCCTTTTTGCCTTTTGACCGCTTATGCAGCTTCCGGTGCCTTGACGGTGTGTCGCCCGATTTGTCATCATCATTCTTAGGCGTGTTTTTATCGTTAGCGGCAAGAGTGTTCACCATGTAGACATCGTACATGGAGGTGGCGGCCCATAGCCCGGTGTTAACGGGGGTGGGAGCGCAATCCTCTTCATCCATGTATTTTGCCTCCTCGAAAGCATAGTCCAACATGTAGGTTAAGTCTTTGACTGTGGCTATCAAGTGGGTGGTGGGTGGGTCGAAAAAATCGTCCTGGCCCGCTGTGTAGCCGATCTCAGCATAGATCGGGTTGGGTCGTTGGTAATCTTCATCGACGAGATCCGATCTAGGGCCTCGTTGAATGTCGAGAGCTCGATCGGGTCAAACTGCTAGGAGCTTTCGGAGTTGATCTCCGATGTGTCCAGGCGAGTGGAGTGTTCGACAAGAACAAGTATTCGGTCCTCTGGCACTATGGACGGATCCGGACTAGGAGTCCGGCCACCGCCGGGGTTAACCCCGTAGGCGTGACCGGAAAAGGAACTCGAGGTTAAAGCCTCAGAGTCATCGGGTGTGGCAGGCAAGACTGCCAGCCCGGTTAGTGACAGATCACCCCTAGGATCTACGAAGAACCTCTTGACCAGGGGCGAAGCTTTCGACACGGCCTAGATTGCCGGTCTGGTCGGCGTGCAGCACAACGGTGCCAAAGGTGAAGATCTGTCCGGGGACGAAAGTGTCCATGTTACGGACCTCTTCATTGATGACAAGAAGAGACATCGATTCCTTTGGCGGTCACAACGGAACTCTCAATGAAAGCACCAATGTCGGTGTCAAAACCGGCGGATCTCGGGTAGGGGGTCCTGAACTGTGAGACTGGGATCGATGGTAACAGGAGCGAGGGAGACAAGGTTTACCCAGGTTTGGGCCCTCCTATGGAGGTAATACCCTATGTCCTACTTGATTGTATTGATGATATGTGGGTTACAGAGTCAATCTACCTCGAGATCGAATAGCTAAACCCTAGATGAGTTTTTCTTTGTCTACAACCTAAAACCCTCCGGCGTATATAGACGCCAAAGGTTTCTAGGGTTTACACATGGTCGGTTACACGCCGAAGAGATAAACATGCCTATTCTCTACATTAAACGTGGAGGACAAGCCATGATTCCTGAAACTTCCTTCCTGGAGACAGAGCCTTCGATCGATCCAATGTCCGGTAAGTTGCCCATATAGTCCGGCCCATAAGAAATAGGTCGGCTTCCCGAGGACCCCTTAATCCAGGACTCCCTCACTTAGCATGCCCAACTAATTGGATGTAAATTCCAGATAAAAAAGCGAAAAGTTGGCGATTACAAAGGACTTATAGTGTTTGACATGATTAACCTAGATAACTCCATCAACGAAATCTTGGTGGGTGACAGTTTGTCATAGTAATAAGCTAGCTAGTCTTCTAGGAGGATTCTTCACCACTCTTCTTCATGCCGGTCCACCGCCTATACTTATCGTCCAGCTTGGCCCGCACATAGGGATCCCATCGCCGCCACTCGTCCTCCTTGATTCCCTCATCCATAGCGACAAGGTGCTTGGCCAAGACGTCTTTGCCTTCCATGCACTTGTGTAGGACCTAGGTTGCCTTGGAGCACGAGTAGAGTGCTCCGGGCTTCCTGTCGGCCATGGATTTCCGTTGTTTCTAGTCGGGGTCGCACTGATCCATCGTCATCTAGAACTCCTTGATGTAACCGCCATTTATCATGTCGTGGACGAGGCGCGTAATCTCTGGGAGATTACCCAACATGGTTCTAGCCCTCTTCCATCAACCCATGTCCATGGCGATGTTGTTTAAGGTTATGGTTTCGCTCGTTCATGGTGGAGGCTTTGTTGGAAATATGCCCTAGAGGCAATAATAAATTAGTTATTATCATATTTTCTTGTTCATGATAATCGTTTATTATCCATGCTATAATTGTATTGATCGAAGACTTAGATGCATGTGTGGATACATAGACAAAACCATGTCCCTAGTATGCCTCTAATAGACTAGCTCGTTGATCAAAGATGGTTAAGGTTTCCTAGCCATGGACATGAGATGTCATTTGATAATGGGATCACATCATTAGGAGAATGGTGTGATGGACAAGACCCAAACTATAAACATAGCATATGATCGTGTCAGTTTGTTGCTACTGTTTTCTGCATGTCAAGTATATGTTCCTTTGACCATGAGATCATGCAACTCACGGAAACCGGAGGAGTTCCTTGTGTGTATCCAACGTCGCAACGTAACTCGGTGACTATAAAGGTGCATTACAGGTATCTTTGAAGGTGACTGTTGGGTTGGCATGGATCAAGACTGGGATTTGTTACTCCGTGTGACGGAGAGGTATCTCAGGGCCCACTCGGTAAGACAACATCAGAATAAGACTTGCAAGAAATGTGACTAAGTGTTAGCCACGGGATCTTGTATTACGGAACGAGTAAAGAGACTTGCCGATAACGAGGTTGAACTAGGTATACAGATACCGACGATCGAATCTCGGGCAAGTAACATACCGAAGAACAAAGGGAAACATCATACGGGATTAACTGAATCCTTGACATAGAGGTTCGACCGATAAAGATCTTTCTAGAATATGTAGGAACCAATATGGGCATCCAGGTCCCGCTATTGGTTATTGACCGTAGAGGTGTCTCGGTCATGTCTACATAGTTCTCGAACCCGCAGGGTCTGCACACTTAAGGTTTGGTGACGTTTCGGTAGCATAGAGTTATGCATGGTGGTGACCGAAGGTTGTTCGGAGTCCCGGATGAGATCTCGAACGTCCCGAGGAGCTCTGGCATGGTCTGGAGGTAAAGATTGATATAGAAGTCCTGTTTTGGTCGCCGAAAAAGTTTCGGGCTCATCGGTAGTGTACCGGGAGTGCCGGTAGTGTACCGAGGGACCATCGGTAGGGGTATTTCGACCCAAGAGGCTATATGGTCTGTGGGAGAGTAAATACCAGCCCTTTGTGGGCTGGTGGAAGTCCCACACAAAGCCCATGCGGCTGGAAAGAAAAGCCCAAAAGGAAAAAGGTGGAAAAAGGCAAAAAAGGGCCAAATAAGGAAGGAGTCCTAATCCTACTAGGAGTGGAGGAGGAGGACTCCTCCCTCCTTGGTTTGGCCGACCCAAGGGCTGCCTTTTTGGCAGCCAAGCCTCCTCCTCCTCTCCTCCTATATATACTAGAGGATTTTAGGGTTTTGGCACAAGATTTTCAGCCATGTGCCACCCGTTCCTCTAGTGCATAGCTTCTCCTCTAGATCGGTTTTCTAGAGTGCTTAGGTGAAGCCCTGCCGGAGTAGCTCCACCACCATCACCGCAGCACCGTCACGCTGCCGTAGAACTCTTCTACCTCTCCGCTCCCTCTTGCTGGATCAAGAAGGTGGAGATCGTCATCAAGTTATACGTGTGCTGAATGCGGAGGTGTCGTCCGTTCGGCGCTAGATCGGAAGGACCATGATCAAGATCGATGGACGGATCATGATGAGATCGCGGGACAGATCATGATGAGTTCGCAGGACGGATCGTGATTGGATCGCGGGACGGATCGTGATGAGATCGCGGGACACTCGGCGATTTGGATCGCGAAGACGTTCGACTACACCAACCGCGTTTCTTAACGCTTCCCGCTTAGCGATCTACAAGGGTATGTAGATCCACTCTCCATCTCGTAGATGCTCATCACCATGGATAGATCTTGCGTGTGCGTAGGAATTTTTTTGTTTCCCATGCAACGTTTCCCAACAGTGGCATCATGAGCTAGGTCTATGTGTATATGAGATCTCGAGTAGAACACAAAGAGTTTGTGTGCGTTGATGCTTAGATTGCTTCCTCCCTTGGTCGTGTTTTGGTTCAGCGATATTGTGGGATGAAGCGGCCCGGACCAACATTACTCATACGCTTACGAGAGACCGGTTCCATCGACAGACGTGTAACTTCGTTGCACAAAGATGGCTGGCGGGCGTCTGTTTCTTCTACTTTAGTTGGATCGGATTCGACTAAGGCGGTCCATGAGAAGGTTGAAAAGCAACTTATGTATCACCGTTGTGGTTGATGCGTAGGTGAGAATTGTTCTTGCTAGATACCCGTAGCAGCCACGTAAAACATGCAACTACAATTAGAGGACGTCTAACTTGTTTTTGCAGGGTATGTTGTGATGTGATATGGCCAATTACATGATGTGATATATGTGATGTATGAGATGATCATGTGTTGTATAGAATATCACAACTTGCACATCGATGATTACGGCAACCGGCAGGAGCCATAGGGTTGTCTTTAATTATTGTATGACTTGCGTGTCAATCATTAAGCGCTATGTAATTCTTTACTTTACCACTAAACGATAGCAATAGTAGTAGAAGCATGGTGGGCGCGACAACCCTGATGGCGACACGTTCATGGAGATCAAGATGATGGAGATCATGGTGTCATGCCGGTGACGATGAAGATCATGCCGATGCTTTCAAGATGGAGATTAAAAGCACAAGTTCATGGCCATATCATGTCACTTATGATTTGCATGTGATGTTAATCCTTTTATGCACCTTGTTTTGCTTAGGACGACGGTAGCATTATAAGGTGATCCCTCACTTAAATTTCAAGATGAATTGTGTTCTCCCCGAGTGTGCACCGTTGTGAAAGTTCGTCGTGTTGAGACACCACGTGATGATCGGGTGTGATAGACTCTACGTTCGCATACAACGGGTGCAAGCCAGTGTTGCACATGCAGAACACTCGGGTTAAATTTGACGAGCCTAGCATGTATAGACATAGCCTCGGAACACAAGAGACCGAAAGGTCCAACATGAGTCATATAGTAGATATGATCAACATGATGATGTTCACCATTGAAACCACCTCAACTCACGTGATGATCGGACTTGAGTTGGTGAATTTGGATCATGTATCACTCGAATGACTGGAGGGATGTCAATTTGAGTGGGAGTTCTTAAGTAAAATGATTAATTGAACTCATTATCATGAACATAGTCAGTAGTGTCTTTGCAAACTGTGTTGTAGATTACTAGCTCACGCTGTAGCTCCCTTGAATTTTTTATATGTTCCTAGAGAAATAGAGTTGAAAGATGATGGTAGCAATATTGCGGACTGGCTCCGTGATCTGAGGATTGTCCTCATTGCTGCACAGAAGGTTTATGTCCTTAATGCACCGCTCGGTGCGCCAACCCCTCTAGCGTTGTTTGTAGATGTTGTGAACATCTGACAGGCACGTTCTGATAACTACTTGATATTTTAGTGCGTCATGCATTACGGCTTAGAATTGAGGCTCTGAAACGTTTTGAACGTCACAGAACATATGAGATGTTCTAAGAGCTGAAATTAGGATCTCAGGCTCATGCCCGTATTGCGACATATGAGATCCCCAACAAGATTCTTTGCCAGTTATATGAAAGAGAATAGCTCAATCGTTGAGAATGTGCTCAGATTGTCTGGGTGCTACAATCGCTTGAATTGAGTGGGAGTGGATCTTCCACATAAGATAGTGATTGATATAGTTCTCCAAGTCACTGTCACTAAGCTACTAGAACTTGGTGATGAACTATAAAATGCCAGGGATAGAAGTAATGATCCCTGAGCTGTTCGCGATGTTTGACACCGCGAAGGTAGAAATCAAGAAGGAGCGGCAAGTGTTGATGGTTAGTCAAACCACTAGTTTCGAGAAGGGCAGGAGCAAGGAGGGAAAACTTCATGGATAGCAAGTCAGTTGCTGCTCCAGTGAAGCAACCCAAAGTTGAACCCAAACTCGAGACTAAGTTCTTCGATTATGAGGAGAGCGGTCGTTGAAGCGGAACAACCCTAGATACTTGGTAGATAAGAAGGCTGGCAACGTCGACAGAAGTATATTTTATATACGTGTTATTTATGTGTACCTTGCTAGTACTCCTAGTAGCACCTGGGTATTGGATACCAGTTCGGTTGCTAAATGTTAGTAACTCGAAATAAAAACTACGGAATATATGGGCACTAGCTAAGGGTGAGGTGACGATGTGTGTTGGAAATGTTTCCAAGGTTGATGTGATCAACATCGCACGCTCTCTCTACCTTCGGGATTAGTGACTAACCTAAATAAATGTTATTTTGTGTTTTTTGTTGAGCATGAACGTGATTAGATCGTGTTTATTGCAACACGGTTATTCATTTAAGTTAAAGAATAATGATTATTCTGTTTACATGAATAATACCTTCAATGGTCATGCACCCACTGAGAATGGTTTGTTGAATCTTGATCGTAGTAATACACATGTTCATAACATTGATGCCAAAAGATACAAAGTTAATAATGATAGTACCACATACTTGTGGCACTGCTGCTAAATGTCATATTGGTATAAAGCGCATGAAGAAACTCCATATTGATGGATCTTTGGACTCATTCGATTTTGAATCGGTTGAGACATGCGAACCATTCCTCTTGGGAAAGATGACTAAGGACCCCGTTTTCTGGTTTGATGGAGTGGGCAAATGATTTATTGGAAATGATACATGTTGATGTATGCAATCCAATGAGTCTTGTAGCATGCGGTGGATATCGTTATTTTCTTACCTTCACTGATGATTTGAGTAGATAATAGTGTATATTTACTTAATGAAACGCAAGTCTGAATCGTTTGAAAAAGTTCAAGCAAACTCAGAGTGAAGTTAGGATCATCATACAAGAAGATAAAATGTCTGCGATATGATTGTGGAGGTGAATATCTAAGTTACGAGTTTGGTATAAAACTTAAGACAATGTGAAAGTTGTTTCACAACTCATGCCACCTGGAACACCATAGTGTGATGGTGTGTCCGAACGTCATAGTCGTGCTCTATTGGATATGGTGCATGTTATGATGTCTCTTATCGTTTTGCTGCTATAATTTTGGGTTGTGCATTAGAGACAACTACATTCAATTTAGATAGGGCACCATCTAAATCCGTTGAGATGACACCATAACATGCACCTAAGCTGCCATTTCTTAACGTTTGGGGCTGCGACGCTTGTGTGGAAAAATGTTTTCATCTAATGAGCTCGAACCCAAAGCGGACAAATGCATCTTCATAGAATACCCTAAAGACAGTTGGGTAAAACTTCTATCTCAGATCCAAGCATAAAGTGTTTGTTGCTAAAACTGGGTCCTTTCTCGAGAAAGAGTTCTCTCGAAAGAATTGAGTGGGAGGAAGATAGAACTTGATGAGGTTGTTGAACCTTTGTTCAACCAGAGAGTAGTGCAGCACAGGAATTTGTTTCTGTGAAGCCTACGTTAGTTGAAGAGGAAGTTAATGATGATGATCGTGAAGCTTCAGATCAAGTTACTATCGAACCTCGTAGGTCGACAAGAATGTGTACTGCTCCTGAGCGGTACGACAACCCTGTCTTGGAGGTCATGTTGTTGGACAACGATGAACCTACGAGCTGTGGACAAGCGATGATGGGCCCAGATTCCGACAAATGGTTAGAGGCCATAAAATCTGAGAAAGGATCCATGTATAAAAACCAAGTATAGACTTTGGTAGACTTGCAGGTTGGACGGCAGGTCGTCGAGTACAAATGGACCTTTAAGATGAAGACAAACACTGATGGTGAATGTCACCATTTATAAAGCTTGACTTTTCACAAAGAATTTTCGGCAAGTTCAAGGAGTTGACTGCGATGAGACTTTCTCACTTGTAGCGATGCTAAAGTCTGTTGGAATTATGTTAGCAGTTGCTGCATTTTTCAATTATGAAATCTGGCGGATGGATGTCAAAACATCGTTTCCTTCCTCAAGGAAAGGTTGTATGAGATACAACCAGAAGGTTTTTGTTAGTCCTAAGGATGCTAAAAGGTGTGCAAGCTTCAGTGATCCTTCTAAGAACTGAAGCAAGCATCTCGGAGTTGGAATATACACTTTGATGAGGTGATCAAAGTTTTTGAGTCTATACAAAGTTTATGAGAAACTTGTATTTACAATAAAGTGAGTGGGAGCACTATAGAGTTCCTGGTAAGCATATGTGGTTGACATATTGTTGATCGGAAATGATGTAGAATTTCTGGAAAGCATGAACGGTTATTTGAAATGAGTTTTTCAAAGGAAGACCTAGATAAAGCTACTGAATTGTTGAGCATCAAGATCTATAGAGATAGATCAAGAAGCTTGATGAGACTTTTCAATAAGTACATACCTTGACAAAGTTTTTGAAAGAATTCAAAATGGATCAGTCAGAGAAAGAGTTCTCGCTTGATTTTTAAGGTGTGAAGTTGAGTAAGACTCAATGCCCAGTGACTGCAGAAGATAGAGAAAAGATGAGTGTCATCCCCTATGCATCAGCCATAGGCTCTATCTGTTGGGAGACGTAGTAGTAAATCAAAAATTTCCTACGCATTCACCAAGATCCATCTATGGAGAAACTAGCAACGAGCAAGGGGAGAGTGGATCTTCATACCTTTTAAGATCGCTAAGCGGAAGCGTTACAAGAACGCGGTTGATGGAGTCGTACTCGCAGCGATTCAGATCGCGGTAGATCCGATCAAGTGCCGAACGGACGGCACCTCCGCGTTCAACACACGTGCAGCCCGGTGACGTCTCCAACACCTTGATCCAGCAAGGAGGAAGGAGAGGTTGGGGAAGGGCTCCAACAGCAGCACGACGGCGTGGTGGTGGTGGAGTAGCAAGGTATTCCGACAGGGCTTCGCCTAAGCGCTGCGGAGGAGGAAGAAGAGAGGTAAGGCTTCGCCGTGAGAGAGAGAGATCAAATCCTATCTCAAAACATCCAAAACCTCAAGTATATATAGGAGGAGGGACGTGGAGGGCTGGCTTGGCCTCTACTCCAAAGAGGAGATGGCCGGCCGAATTAAAGGGAGAGTCCACCTCCCACAAGGGAGGTGGATCTCCTCCTTTTAAATCCTTTTTGCCTTATCTCCTTATCTCCAGCCACATGGGCCTTTAGCAAAAGTCTTTCCCAGCCCAATAAGGGCTGGCACACTTTATCTAACAGCCCATGTGGTCCTTTGGTCGTCACACCCCTCCCGGGGTCCTCCGGCACCCTCCCGGCACTCCCGGTACACTACCGATGAGCCCGAAAACTTTCCGGTGACCAAAACTGGACTTCCTATATATCAATCTTTACCTCCGGACCATTCCGGAGCTCCTCGTGACGTCCGGGATCTCATCCGGGACTCCGAACAACCTTCGGTAATCACGTATACCATTTCCCTATAACCCTAGCGTCATCGAACCTTAAGTGTGTAGACCCTACGGGTTCGGGAGACACGTAGACATGACCGAGACACTTCTCCGGCCAATAACCAACAGCGGGATCTGGATACCCATGTTGGCTCCCACGTACTCCACGATGATCTCATCAGATGAACCACGATGTCGGGGATTCAATCAATCCCGTATACAATTCCCTTTGTCTATCGGTATGATACTTGACCGAGATTCGATCGTCGGTATCCCCATACCTTGTTCAATCTCGTTACTGGCAAGTCTCTTTACTCGTTCCGTAATACATCATCCCGTGGCTAACTCCTTAGTCACATTGAGCTCATTATGATGATGTCTTACCGAGTGGGCCCAGAGATACCTCTCCGTCACACGGAGTGACAAATCCCAGTCTCGATTCGTGCCAACCCAACAGATACTTTCGGAGATACCCGTAGTGCACCTTTATAGCCACCCAGTTACGTTGTGACGTTTGGCACACCCAAAGTATTCCTACGGTATCCGGGAGTTACACAATCTCATGGTCTAAGGAAATGACACTTGACATTGAAAAGCTTTAGCAAACGAACTACACGATCTTGTGCTATGCTTAGGATTGGGTCTTGTCCATCACATCATTCTCCTAATGATGTGATCCCGTTATCAATGACATCCAATGTCCATGGCCATGAAACCGTGACCATCTATTGATCAACGAGCTAGTCAACTAGAGGCTCACTAGGGACATGTTGTGGTCTATGTATTCACACATGTATTATGGTTTCCGGTTAACACAATTATAGCATGAACAATAGACAATTATCATGAACAAGGAAATACAATAATAACCATTTTATTATTGCCTCTAGGGCATATTTCCAACAGTCTCCCACTTGCACTAGAGTCAATAATCTAGTTCACATCACCATGTGATTAACACTTACATCACTATGTGATCATATCATCATGTGATTAACACCCAATAAGTTCTGGGGTTTGTTCATGTCCTGCTCGTGAAAGAGGTTTTAGTCAACGGGTCTGCGACATTCAGATCCGTGTGTACCTTACAAACTTTCCATGTCATATTTGTAGATACTGCTCCCACGCTCCACTTGGAGCTATTCCAAATGGCTGCTCCACTATACGTAGCTGGATTTCTACTAAGAGTCATCCGGATTGGCTTTAAAGCTTGCATCATCGTAACACTTTACGATGAACTCTTTATCACCTCCATAATCGAGAAATATTTCCTTAGTTCTCAAGTTACTAAGGCTAACTTTGACCGCTGTCCAGTGATCCACTCTTGGATTACTCTTGTACCCCTTGACAGACTCATGGCAAGGCACACACAGGTGCGGTACACAGCATGGCATACTATATAGAGCCTATGGCTAAAGCATAGGAGATGACACTCATCTCTTCTTTATCTTCTGCCGTGGTCGGGTATTGAGTCTTACTCAATTTCACACCTTACAATACAGTCAAGAACTCCTTCTTTGACCCATCTATTTTGAACTCCTTCAAAAACTTGTCAAGGTATGTCTTCGTCGAAAAAACTTATCAAGCGAATAGATCTATCCCTATAGATCTTGATGCTCAATAAAATAGTAGCTTTATCTGGGTCTTCCTTTGAAAAAAAAACTTTTCAAACAACCCTTCATGCTCTTCCAGAAATTCTACATCATTTCCGATCAATAATATGTCAACTACATATTCTTATAAGAAATTCTATAGTGCTCCCACTCACTTTCTTGCAAATACAAGTTTCTCATAAACTTTGTATAAACTTAAACACTTTGATCACCTCATCAAAGCATATATTCCAACTCCGAGATTCTTGCTCCAGTCCATAGAAGGATCGCTGGAGTTTGCATATTATTAGCATCCTTAGGATTGACAAAACCTTCTGGTTGTATCACATACAACTCTTCCTCATAGAAACCATTACGGAAACCTTGTTTTGTCATCCATCTGCCAGATTTCATAATCGAAAAATGCAGCAACTGCTAACAAAATTTTAATAGACTTTTAGCATCGCTACAGATGAGACAATCTCATCACATTCAACTCCTTGAACTTGGCGGAAACTTCTTTGCGACAAGTCGAGCTTTATAAACGGTGACATTTCACCATTAGCGTCTATGATTATCTCAAAGGTCCATTTGTACTCAATGACCCGCCATTCAACAGGCAAGTCTACCAAAGTCCATACTTGGTTTTCATACATGGATCCTTTCTCGGATTTCATGGCTCCTAGCCATTTGTTGGAATCCGGGCCCACCATCGCTTCTCCATAGTTCGTAGGTTCATCGTTGTCCAACAACATGATTTCCAAGACAGGGTTGTCGTACTACTCAGGAGCAGTACGCGTCCTTGTCGACCTACGAGGTTTGATAGTGACTTGATCCGAAGCTTCATGATCATCATCATTAACTTCCTTTTCAACTGAGTAGGCTCTACAGAAACATCTTTCTGTGTTGCGCTATTCTCTGGTTGAAACAAAGGTTCAACAATGTTATCAAGTTCTATCTTCCTCCCACTCAATTCTTTCGAGAGAAACTCTTTCTCAAGAAAGGACCCGTTCTTAGCAACAAACACCTTTTGCGCTTGGATCTGAGATAGAAGGTATACCCAATGTCTCATTAGGGTATTCTATGAAGATGCATTTGTCTGCTTTGAGTTCGAGCTCGCTAGGTGAAAAACCCATTTTCACATAAGCGTCGCAGCCCCAAACATTAAGAAATGACAGCTTAGGCTTCTGTCAAACCATAATTCTCACGGTGTCATCTCAACAGACTTAGATGGTGCCCTGTTAAAGTGAATGGATTTGTCTTTAATGCATAACCCCATAACGATAGTGGTAAAACGATAAGAGACATCATAGTACTCACTATATCCAATAGAGCACGACTACGACGTTCGAACACACCATCACACTATGGTGTTCCAGGAGGCGTGAGCTGTGAAACAATTTCCACATTGTCTAAAATTGCATACCAAACTCGTAACTTAGATATTCACCTCCATGATCATATCATAGACATTTATCTTCTTGTCACGATGATCTTTAACTTCACTCTGAAACTCCTTGAACCTTTCAAACATTTCAGATTCGTGTTTCATTAAGTAAATATCCCCATATTTACTCAAATCATCAGTGAAGGTAAAGAAAAACAACGATATCCACTGTGTGTTTCAACACTCATTGGACCACATACATCAACATGTATTAATTCCAATAAGCCACTTGCCCGCTCCATCATATTGGATGACGGGGTCTCAGTCATCTTGCCCAAGAGGCATGGCTCGCATGTCTCAACCGATTCGAAATCGAGTGAGTCAAAAAACATCCATCATCATGGAGTTTCTTCATGCGATTTATACCAATATGACATTACGTGGCAGTGCCACAAGCATGTGGTACTATCATTATTAACTTTGTATCTTTTGGTACCAATGTTATGAATATGTGTACTACTACGATCATGATTCGATAAACCATTTCGAGTGGGTGCATGACCATTGAAGGCATTATCCATGTAAACAGAATAACCATTATTCTCTAACTTATATGAATAACCGTATCGCACTAATCATGATCTAATCACGTTTATGCTCAACGCAAACACCAAATAACATTTATTTAGGTTTATCACAAATCCTGAAGGTAGAGAGAGCGTGCGATGGTGATCACATCAATCTTGGAAATACTTCCAACACACATCGTCACCTTTCACCTAGCTAGTCTCCATTTACTCCGTAGCTTTTATTTCGAGTTGCTAACACTTAGCAACCGAACCGGTATCTAATACCCAGGTGCTACTAGGAGTACCAGCAAGGTACACATCACTAACACGTATATCAAATATACTTCCATTGACATTACCAGCCTTCTTATCTACCAATCATCTAGGGTTTTTCCGCTTCAGCGAACATTCTCCTCATAACAGAAGCACTTAGTCTCGGGTTCGGGCTCAACCTTGGGTTTCTTCACTAGAGCACCAACTGGCTTGCCATTCCTGAAGTTTTTCCCTTCTTGCCCTTGCCCCTTTTGAAACTAGTGGTTTTCACTTAACCATCAACACTTGATGCTCCTTATTGATTTCTACCTTCGTGGTGTCAAACATCACGAACAACTCAGGGATCATCTTATCCATCCCTGGCATGTTATAGTTCATCACGAAGCTCTAGTAGCTTGGTGGCAGTGACTTGGAGAACTGCATTAATCACTATCTCATCTGGAAGATTAACTCCCACTTGATTCAAGTGATTGTAGCACCCAGACAATCTGAGAACACGCTCACCGATTAAGCTATTCTCCTTTATCTTGCAGGCAAAGAATCTTGTTGGAGGTCTCATACCTCTCAACATAGGCACGAGCTTGAGATCACAATCTCAGCTCCTAGAACATCTCATATGTTCTGTGACGTTCAAAACATTTTGAAGCCTCAATTCTAAGCCGTAATGCATGACGCACTGAACTATCACGTAGTCATCAAAAAGTGCCTGTCATATGTTCACAACATCTACAAACAACGCTTGAGGGAGTGATGCAGTTAGCGGTACATCAAAAACATAAGCTTTCTGTGCAGCAATGAGGACAATCCTCAGATCACGGACCCAGTCCGCATTATTGCTACCATCAACTTTCAACTTACTTTTCTCTAGGATTGTATCAATAAAACTGGGGAGCTACAGCGCGAGCTATCTACGACATAATTTGCAAGGACATTTTTAGACTAAGTTCATGATAATTAAGTTCATTTAATCAAATTATTAATGAACTCCCACTTAGATAGACATCTCTCTAGTCTTCCAAGTGATACATGATCCATGTCAACAAGCCCGTGTCCGATCATCACGTGAGACGGACTAGTCATCCATGGTGAACATCTCTATGTTGATCGTATCTTCTATACGACTCATGTTCGACCTTTCGGTCTTCCGTGTTCCGAGGCCATGTCTGTACATGCTAGGCTCGTCAAGTCAACCTAAGTGTTTCGCATGTGTAAATCTGGCTTACACCCGTTGTATGCGAACGTTAGAACCTATCACACCCGATCATCACGTGGTGCTTCGGAACGACGATCCTTAGCAACGGTGCACAGTTAGGGTGAACACCTTTCTTGAAATTTTATTGAGAGATCATCTTATTTACTACCGTCGTTCTATGCAAATAAGATGTAAACATGATAAACATCACATGCAATCAATATAGTGACATGATATGGCCAATATCATCTTGCTCCTTTGATCTCCATCTTCGGGGCACCATGATCATCACTGTCACCGGCACGACACCATGATCTCCATCATCATGATCTCCATCATTGTGTCTTCATGAAGTTGTCTCGCCAAATATTACTTCTACTACTATGGCTAACGCTTAGCAATAAAGTAAAGTAATTACATGGCGTTTATGATTGACACGCAGGTCATACAATAAATAAGACAACTCCTATGGCTCCTGCCGGTTGTCATAATCATCGACATGCAAGTCGTGAATCCTATTACAAGAACATGATCAATTCATACATCACAATGCATCACATCACATCCTTTGGCCATATCACATCACAAGGCACATGCTGCAAAAACAAGTTAGACGTCCTCTAATTTGTAGTTGCAAGTTTTTACGTGGCTGCTATAGGTTACTAGCAAGAACGTTTCTTACCTACGTCAACACCACAACGTGATTTGCCAATTGCTATTTACCCTTCATAAGGACCCTTTTCATCGAATCCGATCCGACTAAGGTAGGAGAGACAGACACCCGCTAGCCACCTTATGCATCTAGTGCATGTCAGGCGGTGGAACCGGTCTCACGTAAGCGTACGTGTAAAGTTGGTCCGGGCCGCTTCATCCCACAATACCGCCGAATCAAGATAAGACTAGTAGCGGCAAGCAAATTAACAAACTCGACGCCCACAACTGCTTTGTGTTCTACTCGTGCATAGATTCTACGCATAGACCTAGCTCATGATGCCACTGTTGGGAGACGTAGTAGTAAATCAAAAATTTCCTACGCATTCACCAAGATCCATCTATGGAGAAACTAGCAACGAGCAAGGGGAGAGTGGATCTTCATACCTTTTAAGATCGCTAAGCGGAAGCGTTACAAGAACGCGGTTGATGGAGTCGTACTCGCAGCGATTCAGATCGCGGTAGATCCGATCAAGTGCCGAACGGACGGCACCTCCGCGTTCAACACACGTGCAGCCCGGTGACGTCTCCAACACCTTGATCCAGCAAGGAGGAAGGAGAGGTTGGGGAAGGGCTCCAACAGCAGCACGACGGCGTGGTGGTGGTGGAGTAGCAAGGTATTCCGACAGGGCTTCGCCTAAGCGCTGCGGAGGAGGAAGAAGAGAGGTAGGGCTTCGCCGTGAGAGAGAGAGATCAAATCCTATCTCAAAACATCCAAAACCTCAAGTATATATAGGAGGAGGGACGTGGAGGGCTGGCTTGGCCTCTACTCCAAAGAGGAGATGGCCGGCCGAATTAAAGGGAGAGTCCACCTCCCACAAGGGAGGTGGATCTCCTCCTTTTAAATCCTTTTTGCCTTATCTCCTTATCTCCAGCCACATGGGCCTTTAGCAAAAGTCTTTCCCAGCCCAATAAGGGCTGGCACACTTTATCTAACAGCCCATGTGGTCCTTTGGTCGTCACACCCCTCCCGGGGTCCTCCGGCACCCTCCCGGCACTCCCGGTACACTACCGATGAGCCCGAAAACTTTCCGGTGACCAAAACTGGACTTCCTATATATCAATCTTTACCTCCGGACCATTCCGGAGCTCCTCGTGACGTCCGGGATCTCATCCGGGACTCCGAACAACCTTCGGTAATCACGTATACCATTTCCCTATAACCCTAGCGTCATCGAACCTTAAGTGTGTAGACCCTACGGGTTCGGGAGACACGTAGACATGACCGAGACACTTCTCCGGCCAATAACCAACAGCGGGATCTGGATACCCATGTTGGCTCCCACGTACTCCACGATGATCTCATCAGATGAACCACGATGTCGGGGATTCAATCAATCCCGTATACAATTCCCTTTGTCTATCGGTATGATACTTGACCGAGATTCGATCGTCGGTATCCCCATACCTTGTTCAATCTCGTTACTGGCAAGTCTCTTTACTCGTTCCGTAATACATCATCCCGTGGCTAACTCCTTAGTCACATTGAGCTCATTATGATGATGTCTTACCGAGTGGGCCCAGAGATACCTCTCCGTCACACGGAGTGACAAATCCCAGTCTCGATTCGTGCCAACCCAACAGATACTTTCGGAGATACCCGTAGTGCACCTTTATAGCCACCCAGTTACGTTGTGACGTTTGGCACACCCAAAGTATTCCTACGGTATCCGGGAGTTACACAATCTCATGGTCTATGGAAATGACACTTGACATTGAAAAGCTTTAGCAAACGAACTACACGATCTTGTGCTATGCTTAGGATTGGGTCTTGTCCATCACATCATTCTCCTAATGATGTGATCCCGTTATCAATGACATCCAATGTCCATGGCCATGAAACCGTGACCATCTATTGATCAACGAGCTAGTCAACTAGAGGCTCACTAGGGACATGTTGTGGTCTATGTATTCACACATGTATTATGGTTTCCGGTTAACACAATTATAGCATGAACAATAGACAATTATCATGAACAAGGAAATACAATAATAACCATTTTATTATTGCCTCTAGGGCATATTTCCAACACTATCATGTATGCAATGTTGTGCACAAGACCCGATGTTAGCCTTGCCATAAGTATGGCCGGAAGGTTTCAAAGTGATCTTGGAATGGAGCACTGTACAGCGGTCAAGATTATCCTTAGTAACTAAAAGACTAAGGAGATGTTTCTCGATTATGGAGGTGATAAAGAGTTTGCCGTAAAGAGTTACGTCGATGCAAGCTTTAACACCAATCTGGATGACTCGTAGTAGCACTCTGGATACGTATAGTGGAGCAGCCATCTGGAATAGTACCAAGTAGAGTGTGGTAGTAGTGTTTACGGTTTGACATAGAAATTTGCAAAGTACACACGAATCTGAATGTCGCAGACCCGTTGACTATAAGACCTCTCTCACATGCAAAGCATGATCAAGCCCCAGAACTCATTGGGTGTTAGATTCATAACAATGCGAATCACATGGTGATGTGAACTAGATTATTGACTCTAGTGCAAGTGGGAGACTGTTGGAAATATGCCCTAGAGGCAATAATAAATTAGTTATTATCATATTTCCTTGTTCATGATAATCGTTTATTATCCATGCTATAATTGTATTGATCGGAGACTTAGATGCATGTGTGGATACATAGACAAAACCATGTCCCTAGTATGCCTCTAATAGACTAGCTCGTTGATCAAAGATGGTTAAGGTTTCCTAGCCATGGACATGAGATGTCATTTGATAACTGGATCACATCATTAGGAGAATGGTGTGATGGACAAGACCCAAACTACAAACGTAGCATATGATCGAGTCAGTTTATTGCTACTGTTTTCTGCATGTCAAGTATATGTTCCTTTGACCATGAGATCATGCAACTCATGGACACCGGAGGAGTGCCTTGTGTGTATCAAACGTCGCAACGTAACTGGGTGACTATAAAGGTGCATTACAGATATCTCCGAAGGTGTCTGTTGGGTTGGCATGGATCAAGACTGGGATTTGTTACTCCGTGTGATGGAGAGGTATCTCAGGGCCACTCGGTAATACAACATCACAATAAGCCTTGCAAGCAATGTGACTAAGTGTTAGCCATGGGATCTTGTATTACGGAACGAGTAAAGAGACTTGCCGGTAACGAGGTTGAACTAGGTATACAAATACTGACGATCGAATCTCGGGAAAGTAACATATCGAAGAACAAAGGGAAACATCATACGGGATTAACTGAATCCTTGACATAGAGGTTCGACCGATAAAGATCTTCGTAGAATATGTAGGAACCAATATGGGCATCCAGGTTCCGCTATTGGTTATTGACCGTAGAGGTGTCTCGGTCATGTCTATATAGTTCTCGAACCCGCAGGGTCTGCACACTTAAGGTTTGGTGACGTTTCGGTAGTATAGAGTTATGCATGGTGGTGACCGAAGGTTGTTCGGAGTCCCGTATGAGATCTCGGACATCACGAGGAGCTCTGGAATGGTCCGGAGGTAAAGATTGATATATAGAAAGTCCTGTTTTGGTCGCCGGAAAAGTTTTGAGCTCATCGGTAGTGTACCGGGAGTGCCGGTAGTGTACCGGGGGACCATCGGAAGGGGTATTTCTACCCAAGAGGCTATATGGGCTGTGCGAGAGTAAATACCATCCCTTTGTGGGCTGGTGGAAGTCCCACACAAAGCCCATGCGGCTGGGAAGAAAAGCCCAAAAGGAAAAAGGTGGAAAAAGGCAAAAAAAGGGCCAAATAAGAAAGGAGTCCTAATCCTACTAGGAGTGGAGGAGGAGGAGGACTCCCTCCTTGGTTTGGCCGACCCAAGGGCTGCCTTTTTGGCAGCCAAGCCTCCTCCTCCTCTCCTCCTATATATACTAGAGGATTTTAGGGTTTTGGTACAAGATTTTCTGCCACGTGCCATCCATTCCTCTAGTGCATAGCTTCTCCTCTAGATCGGTTTTCTGGAGTGCTTAGGCGAAGCCCTGCCGAAATAGCTCCACCACCATCACCGCAGCGCCGTCACGCTGCCGGAGAACTTTTCTACCTCTTCGCTCCCTCTTGCTGGATCAAGAAGGCAGAGATCGTCATCAAGTTGTACGTGTGCTGAACGTGGAGGTGTCGTCCGTTCGGTGCTAGATCGGAAGGACCGTGATCAAGATCGCGAGACGGATCGTGATGAGTTCGCGGGACGGATCGTGATGAGTTCGCGGGACGGATCGTGATTGGATCGCGAGACGGATCGTGATGAGATCACGGGACACTCGGCGATTTGGATCGCGAAGACGTTCGACTACACCAACCGCGTTTCTTAACGCTTCCCGCTTAGCGATCTACAAGGGTATGTAGATTCACTCTCCATCTCGTAGATGCTCATCACCGTGGATAGATCTTGCATGTGCGTAGAAATTTTTTTGTTTCCCATGCAACATTCCCCAACAGGCTTTGATACTTGGAATTCCTTCGATGTTCGCGGTGGAGTACATGGCGGATAGCGCGCCTTGCCGTGTCCGAATTAGCCTGAGCTTCGTGGATCGACCGGCTTCAGTTTCCGTCTCCGACTCTTTTTCATGTACTTGTCCATTTGCTTCTCCTACTCTTTTTCATGTACTTTTCCATTTGCTTCTCCTAATTAGTCCCTGCAAATTAGCACGCATCACGGATTAGTCGAGATGGATCGATATAAAATTCCAATGTACCATGGATCTAGTACGCGGCTGCATGCAGACTGATACGTTTCCAACGTATCTATAATTTATGAAGTATTCATGCCATGTTTTCAATAATTCTATATTATTTTGGTATGATTTTATTAAAACTAACCCGGCCCGACACTGATTTCAGCAAAACTACCGTGGTGTTGTTTTTGTGCAGAAATAAAATTTCTCAGAATGGGCTGAAAATTTACGGAGAATATTTTTGGAAAATATAAAAATTACTGGAGTGAAGATCTGGGCTAGGAAGTGGACGAGGAGGCCACAAACCTGTTGGGCGCAGCCACCCCCCTTGGCCACGCCCTTGTGGCTTGTGGACTCCTCGAGCACCATCTTGTCGTGAGACCGACACCAAAAATTCCTATAAATACTAAAACCTCTAGAAATAAACCTAGATCGGGAGTTCCGTCACCACAAGCCTCTGTGTCCACGAAAAACCAATCAGGAGCCCGGTCCGGCACCCTGTCGGAGGGGGAAACCATCACCGGAGGCCATCTTCGTCATCACGGCGGTCTCCATGAACAGGAGGGACTAGTTCACCCTCAGGGCTAAGGGTATGTACCAGCTATGTGTTTGATCTCTCTCTCTCTCTCGTGTTATTGAGATGGCATGATCTTGATGTACCACGAGCTTTATTGATATAGATGAATCATATGAAGTTTTCCTCTCTCTATCTTCTTGTGATGAATTGAGTTTCCCCTTTAAAGTTTTCTTATCAGATTGAGTCTTTAAGGATTTTAGAACACTTGATGTATGTCTTGCGATGGGATATCCGTGGTGACAATGGGATGTTCTACTGATCCACTTGATGTATGTTTTGGTGATCAACTTACGGGTTTCGTGACCTTGAGAATCTATGCATAGGGGTTTACACATGTTTTCGTCTTGAATCTCCAGTAAAAACTTTGAGGCACTCTTTGAAGTTCTTTGTGTTGGATTGAATATGATGAATCTGAAATTGTGTGATGCATATCGTATAATCAAGCCCATGGGTACTCGTGGTGACATTGAAGTATCTAGGTGACATTAGAGTTTTGGTTGATGTGCATCTTAAGGTGTTATTTTAGGACGACCTCTAGGGCTGTTCGTGATACTTATATGGATAGCTCATAAGATTGACCGAAAAAGATAACTTTGAGGTGGTTTCGTACCCTACAATAATTTCTTCGTTTGTTCTCCACTATTTGTGACTTTGGAGTGAACTCTTTGTCGCACGTGAGGGATTTACATATGATTCAACTATATTAGTATTGTCGAGAGAACTTGCACTAGTGAAAGTATGAACCTAGGCCTTGTTTCTAAGCATTACAATACCGTTTGTGCTCACTTTTATCATTAGTTACCTTGCTGTTTTTATATTTTCATATTACAAAAGCCTATATCTACCATCCATATTACACTTGTATCACCATCTCTTTGCCGAACTAGTGCACCTATATAATTTATCATTGTATTGAGTGTGTTGAGGACACAAGAGACTCTTTGTTATTTGGTTGCAGGGTTGTTCGAGAGAAACCATCTTCAGCCTACGTCTCCCACGGATTGATAAACCTTAGGTCATCCACTTGACGGAAAATTACTATTGTCCTTCAAAACTTTGCGCTTGGAGGCCCAACACGAGTTTACAAGAAGAATGTTGCGTAGTAGACATCAAGATCTTTTCTGGCGCCGTTGCCGGGAAGGTGAGTGCTTGAAGGTATATCTTTAGATCTTATAATCAAATCTTTTAGTTTCTTGTTTTTTACTAGTTTGGTTTTATAAAAGAAAATTACAAAAAATAGAATTGAGGTTGCCTCATATGCTTCATCTTTTTAATGCCTTCCGTGAAAAATATGAAAAAGAAAATTATGCTCAAGTGTTAGAAAAAGAAGTTATTAAAATGGTTGGCATTAAATCTTTGAGTCATGAGCATGATTGGAATGTTTTTAATATGAATTCTCTAAATATTCATGATGCTAATCAGTGGCGGACCCACTTCAGTTCATGGGTATTCAGTTGAATACCCATTATTTTTGCCAAGAAACTATGTATATACAGTGTATAAAATGTGTATATATGGAGGAAAACTAAATAAATACAGGAAAGGAGGCTGGCTAAGGAATTCAACCCAAAAACTAGAGACTAGCCCCGACATGGCCCAGCCCAAATCGCTGCAAAGCCTGCACGCACAAGCCATCCATCAGTGCCATAGCGGTTCACTAAGAAAAAACATATCACATGAGAAACTGGCGGCATCCCATCCCTAATTCTGTTCGCACTTGTAGGGCATGGCGGCAGGGCCAATCGCATGCGCGCACAATGGCACCGGCAGGCGGGCCGCGCGACGTTGCCATCGGGCGGCATCCATCCTTTGGGTCTCGCAGTCACGCTCCATATTCAATCCAACCATGCAGTCTGCAGCAGCAGGCATTCCGCATCGAAGGCTCGTTGCGTTTGCAAATCCAGATCCACAAGTTCAATCGTATCTAATTCATAATTCGATGCGTTTAGGCACATATATACATTAAATCCTTCGATTGTCAAAATAGTGCTCGCTTTTTCTTGCAGAATCTTAGCAGGCGTCGATGCGTCATCTTCTTCCCGTGTTGCCCCATCGGGCACTAACCATAGAGTTATATCAGTAAGTTAACTTGGCTAGTTGGCTATCCATTTTAGTATAAATTGAAATTATAAACTTGTTTGTAGTGAATTATGAATTGTCTAGACATGAGAATTTGCAAATTAATATTTAAAGAAAACAGAATTTGCAATTTTCCACGCGAATTGTAGCGTCATAATCGGTTATACATGGAAACAAAAGCTTTACAATAAAAAATAGCATTTGGTATTTTGAATACACAAGCTTCAAATCCTGGGCCCGCCCCTGATGCTAATGATATGCTAAGCCACAAGCTTTCGGATGTTATGTTTGATGAATAAGATATTTTTAGTTTCTCAAGTTTTGATGAGCAAAACTATTATGATGATTAAAAAACCAAAGATTATATATTAAGTATCACAAACCCTTACGAAAGCACCGTTATAAAAAATAAAAAATACATCCAAGTCCTTAGTGTTGCCGGAGTCATGTTCCTCCTACCTCCTCAGTAGAAGAACCTTATTGAAACCTAGGAGATTTTTTATGCAGCGGCCAGGAAGTCGTTGAAGACAAGAGGACTTCAGCGGCCACGATTTGCATAGCAAATAGTCACCACGAACATAAAACATCAGAGAAGGTGGCACGGGCTAACAGCCAGGTCACACCAATATCACATACTCCCTGACGAGGCCAAGCCTAGCCAATTTTGTTCAGTTAAAACGGGAGCTAGAGGGCCAAGACCTGCAAACATGTTGTCCGCTTCACAGGACAGCATGACGCAAATAAATTTTCCAAAGAAAACGCTACGAAAACCATATCATCGTCGCCAAACAGAGATAAATCCTAACTGTTTTCCTAAACAAATCACCATTGTACCTATCCCGCCCACTCCTATCATCGGAGCAACAAACGGAGGAAGATAGGGGCTACGGCCTCAGTGGGGAGTAAGGTAGATCATCCGCCACATGTCACCTAGGTCGGGAAGCAGGAGCTGAAAGAATGATCCGCTTAAGAGTGGCTAGATATGATATGGGTCAACTAGATCCAATTAACATGCTATTAATTCCAGGTCACAATTAATTCGACATGACTTTAGGCTAGCTAGTCGTAATGGGGAGTATCGTATATTAGCTAGTATCATATACTTCCTCCGTCCTACAATAAGTGTCGTTGATCTAGTATAAAATTTATATTAATTTAGTAGTAATCTTGTGACACTTATTTTGGGACGGAGGAAGTATATGATACTAGTGAATGATATTACATCTGTAGTGCATAGTATCATATATTGGTATTAAAGAATAATTTATTTATTGTCATGTATGACACATAGTAGCACATCGTCTAACATGATATGGTATCATGATATGATAATCAATCATCTCTTTCTTTATTTAATCGTATGCCACCTCATCAAAATTACATAGTTCACATGCATCATTTAGTCCTGTCGACCACGCCTTTTCGATGTCGCAGGTCGCGGTCGCACTGCCAGCATTGCCCTATCGAACTCCTTGATGCAATCGCAGACTATCATGTCATAGATGACATGCACTTTGTCTGTGAGTTTGGCGAGCCTGGTTCTGTCGGCTTCCACAAATCCCCAGCCATGGCGATATCGTTAGGGTTTCCCTCGTTGCCGGTGAAGGCTTTTATGGTTTGATGATTTCGTCCTTGTGGGTACAGATTAATATATCGATGGATAGCACGCCTTTCCTGTGACAGAATTAGCCAGAGTTTTGTTGATGGGTCGGCTTTAGTTTTCATCTCTAGGTCTTACTTCTTCTCGTACTTCACCTTTCTCTAAGGAAGAAAGATGTGTCTGACAGGCTGTCCATACTGGCCTTCCTAAAAAAAGCATGCGCAACTATTCTATCAGGCTAGATCGACTCGCAGTGATTATAGGTGACAACTATATGCCGCTCGTACTGAGTTTCAATATGCCTCGCCTCAAGGTTTGGGTGTGGAGGTGTTTCCAGGCCGGCCCATTAGCGTCATCATACTCGCTACATTCGTTAGTTCGAGCGACGGAAAAATCCTATACGACGAACAATGCGTCAACATGTCAGGCTTCGCACGCAATGAAGAGGGAGCGACGCGATCTGGGCCGGCCCATTACCGGTTGCGGGCGATACCAGTTTTGGAACCTTCTGAACTTTCCCAGCCGATTTTTTCCGCTTTTGAGCACTTTCTAGAAGGTTCCCTAAACCGGTTTTTATTTTTTCCGCTTTTTTTCTTTATTATTTTATGTTTCTTTTTCTTCTGTTTCTATTTTAACAATGTTCTGGATTTTCAAAGAATGTTCTGGATTTTAAAAAAATGTTTGGTATTTTCCAAAATCATTCGTCAAATTCGAAAATTGTCTTTTTTTCCTAGAAAAATGTTCTGGATTTTCAAGAAAGGTTCTAGATTTTCAAAAAATGTTCTTCAAATTCGGAAAATGTTTTTATTTTTTCTAAAAAAAATGTTCTGGATTTTCAAAAAATATTCGGGTTTTCAAAAATTGTTCTTCAAATTTGAAAATGTTTCTAATTTTCTAAAAACTGTTCTGGATTTTCTATAAATGTTCTTGATTTGCAAAAAAAACCTGGATTTTCAAAAATTATTTACAAAAAATGTTCTTGTTTTTCGAAATTTGTTCTCAAAATTCAAAATATGCTCGTATTTTCAAAACAATCACGTTTATGATTTTTTTCAGGATTTCTAAAAATGTTCTCAAGATTTGAAAAAAGGTCTTGCTTTTAAAAAATTGTTCACACTTCTAAATTTGTTCGGTGTTTTGAAAATTGTTCTCCGTTTCAAAATTCTGTTCTTAAAATTCAAAAAATGTCCGTGTCTTAAAAAAATCGCAGTCACATATTTGATCAGGATTTTTCAAAACTTTTCTTGGTTTACAAATTTGTTCTCAATATTCCAAAAATGTTCGTCCTTTAAAAATTTGTTCGCGTTTTCAAATTTATTCCCTGTTTTAAAAGACGTTCATGTTTTCAAAAAATGATTGAGAAATCCAATGTTTGCTTGTTTTGATAATAAAATAAAGAAAGGAAAACGGGAAGAAAAATGACCCAAAAAGAAGAAAAAGAAATAAGCATAAAAGGAAAAAATAAGCTACAGTTGACGAGCGCCTATTGGGCCGTCCCAGTTGGGGGGGGGGGGGTCGCCCTTTGCGAAGCCCCGACTGTTTGCCGCAACGAACGACGATTAGGAGCTCCCCGAGCGATGCCACACCCGCGGCTTTCGCTGGATCGGAGTGATCCGGTTTGTCTATTTTTTTCCTGTGTTTTCTTCATACTTCTGCAAGTTATCTTCGGGTTTTTTCATTTCCGATTTATTATGGCTCCTTTTTTAGGAGCCTAAGATTATACCTCGTAAAACAACTTGTAGAGATTAATTCAGCACTTGATTCCATTTAGAAAAAAAATAAGAACTTCGATTCATTTGACTCTGTTTCTAGTTTGGTGACTAGCGAGACATGTAGGATCCAAGTTTAAGTGGAATATTTTTTCCTTAAAAAACCTAAAAAATATTGGTTTCATACCAAATGGGATTTTGGCAGGCCTATTGACCAGCTATCTAGCATTAATAATGGGCAACTTTTATAGAGGTGGGTATAGAGATGGCACCCGCAGGGTTTAGGTATAGATGGAGCCATCCCGTACCCTAACATGTCCTTTCTGAGCTTATCCATCATCCTTATCCATATTCGCCAACAAATGTAATTTTTCCCCACGCCCGTTACCGGTCAGGGTAGACGGGTACCCGCGGGTAAAATGACATATGTTTGGAAGACATCAATTTAAACAAATCATAGTCAAAAACAACAACATATAATCATAATTTCTAGAGAACAACACATTATAATAGCAACACATACTTATAAACAACATCACATCGAAAGAACAACATATTTAATAAACAACATCACTTTCTCGTAAACAACAACACATCAAAACAACCTCACCGTCATAAACAGCAAGACATAGTCATACATTTTGAGTTCACAAATTCCTAATAGGGTTTTTACCTATAGGGTACAAGGGAAAAATTGTCATCATGGGATACTATAACACCAATATAGTACATGCATGCAACGCGAGCAAAAAATTCCTAATATAAATGTAGGTTGTTTAGTGAAGAACACAGAAACACACAAAGAATTCCCTCTAAATCACCGCATTATCAATAAAAATAAAACATACTCCATCATCCCCCTCATCCGCCAAACTAAATATTCTATCAGTTACAACATATAAGGGTTGTTAGTATTTTATAAAATCAAATTTCTTTTAACTTTGACCAAGTTCGGAGCAAAATATCGACATCCATAATATTAAATAAAAAGGTATGGAAAATCATTTCATGGTGATTTTAATCATACTGATTTGACAATATCGATTTTTATATATTTCTCTACAAATTTAATCAAACATAAAATGTTTGACTTTTCAAAAAAGTAACACACCTTATATTTTAAAACATAGTGAGTATTTTTTATAAGAAACCCAATAACACCAATGGCGCAGCAAATCACGCTCAACCATTCTAGTCCTCCGCAGCACTAAGCTCCCATATTTTAAAGAGTCTACATTCAATCAAGGTCTCCAATTAGAATTGGTCTTACCGATTTTGAATGGATCAAAAATTTCTCAAAGCTCTCGCATTCAGTTTTTTTATACTACACACTATGCTTCCAAAATTTTATGGTTACAATTAATTGTGATATTTAATTTAGAATTGGGTCATCCGATTTTGACCGGATCAACAATTTCTCAAGCTCTCTCACTCAACTATTTTAATTCATTATGTTCCCTTTTTAAGCTCTTTTAATCAATTGAGGTATTCAATTTTGGATTCGGTTTACGATTTGATCAGGCCAATGATATTTTTAAATCAATCAAACATCAACCGGCCTATAATAACATCAATCCTACACACCCTCCCACAAACCTACAAAACAGAAATGCTGCCATGTGATATTGTAGCACCAATTTAGTACATGCAACCACTAACACAAAAATTTCCTCACATAAATATATGTTGATCAATGTTGAGGATATCGCTTATCCTTAGCGTCCCGGTCAGCTAGGGATTAGAGATTAATCGAAAATCGGTTGATTAATTAATTTTATCGGTCGACTATTAATCGGTCCTTTTTTGCAAATCTCAGGTTCCCAACACTAAAATATGATATATTCAACATCAAAAAAATATTGCACAGAAGTGATAGCTTGATTCCTAGCCATCGAATCCTTGTATCTTCACAAACAAAATAGGGCAATAGAACATATTGCATAACAAGGTCTATAAAAACACAAATAAACATAGTTTTGCAAACATAGTGCTAGGAGTAGGCCTAATTTATTGATAGATTCCCGATCAATCGTTTGTCAGAGTGATAAATCAGTCCAAAAGACAAACAGTAAAGATAATGCATAATCTCATCGATCACCCTAGGAGTAGCGATAAATCGAATGATAAATTGTTTAATCAGATGATTTTTGTGAACAATGATGTTGATTAGCGGATAACTCAAAATCACACAGCGAAAGGTCCACCAAACCATCGAATTATTTAAAAAACACTCTATCATCTCACCCACCCGCCAAACTAAATTCCATCAGTTCCAAAACATAAGGGGTATTAGTTTTTTGTAAAGTCAAACTTCCATAACTTTGACCAAGTTCATAAAAAATATAGACATCCACAATATTGAACAAAATAAGTATGGAAATTCATTTCATAATGAATCTAGAAATATTGACCTGATATTATGGATTTGATATATTTCTATACAAATTTAATCAAATTGAAAAGGTTTGACTTTTCAAAAAAGTAATACACCTTATATTTTAAAATAAAATGATTACTATTTTTAAGAAACCTTACAACACTAACCGCGCAGCAAAGCGTGCCCAACTCTTCTAGTAAATACACTATGCTCTCTTATTTTTAAGACCTCACAATCAACCAGGGTCTTCAATTTTACATTGGGTCATTCTATTTTGACTGGCTCAACAATTTCTCAAGGACCTCTCTAATTGAATTCTTTTAATTTATCATGCTCTTTAATTTTGGAGCTCTCCCATTCCATTGAGATACTCAATCTTGAATTTGGTTCACACTTTGACCAGGTCAATGATTTTACAACTCGGTCGATAGCAACCGGCCCATAAAAACATCTCAGTCTTACCCATCCTCTCATCACCTAGAAAAAATAAGCACCAACATATGATATTGTAGCATAGCATCAGTATAGTACTTGCAGCCACTAAGGCGAAAGATTTCTCCACATGAATTCTAAGAATACTAGGTCCGTAAGGGTTCCATTTTTCTGATTTTTTGGGATTTTTTTTCAATGCTACTGAGAAAATGACGGGTGTCCATGGTAGCTCTCTTTACTCTGTTTGCTAGGTCTGTCTCGGATGGTGTACAGTGCATCTGATGTGAAAAAATAGTTGACTGCATGGGCTCCTTTTGTATTATGTGAGGACTTTTTGTTTCATGTGAGGAAAGCGGGGCATGGAATCTGTTGTTGCATGGCGCATGCATGCATGCATCTGGTGCTCCTAGATGGCTGCAGGGGCTGCCCTTGTCCTATGTGAGACAAATGTGTTATGGACGGCTTTTTTGCTTGATTGTTGTGGCATGGCTCATGCATGCTTACACGACGCGTGTTGTTTGGGAGCCTGCTGGATGTACACGTCTTAGCATGGGATCTGGTCAAATCCACCGCTCTATGCTGCATGGGAAAACAGTAAGAACTATTGCTGCATGGGACTTGGGCATCCAGCCAAAAGAGCAATGCATGGGCATGCATGTTCTGCTCTTCACATGAACCTTCTAGCTGAATGAGACATGCATGTTGATGTACACGCTGCCTATAAGTCTCACAGCTCCACCAAGAAATCTTTTCTTCCTCCCAGCCTGGTCACCAGCCTGCACGGGTTCGCACCTTCATCCTCTCCGGTCTCTTATGGTTCGCTCTGGTGCGCATGCTTCCCAGCCTATTTGCTCCATGTCGTTGGGTTTCTCTTCCTCGCTTGGTGCTGTTGATGGAAGGTTTCTTGCCGGGCTGGTTATGTTACTCGTGAGTATTGCTCTTCTTGGGCTTGCATCAGCAATGTGTGATTTTGGCAAGGAAAGAATTTTGTTTTTAGGAGGCCATGTGTTTTCGGGTTTGAGTGGTGATGGGGCGCGGCGGCGACGTCAGGAACGGCAAGATATCCGCCGTGGAAAACGTCCTGTAGATTCATCATCTGGTGACTGCTTCCTTTTTTTGAACTCCTTTTGTATTGTTTGAAAAAAAAATAGTGCTGATTGTTTGATTTTCGTAGTTGGAAGGAACGTTCGTCTGCGTGTATTTGGAGAACCAATTGATCCTTGTCTTGTTGCTGTTAGAGCTGCAGCTGATGTGGAGATCCTGTATCGTCCGTATTTTACTGCTGGCTGGTTGTCTGGCTCCTCGCGTGGACCGACCCCTTCTGGTATGTTTTTTTTGTGCTCCTTATAATTCTTTAGTGCTTTGATGTGGCTGCCTGGTTGAATATTTTTTTTGTTGCTTTGTATAGTTCTTCCTACACCTATTGTTAGTCGTGTTGATGCTGCTTGGAATCGTAGGAAGCGAAAGATTCTTCGAGGTTATTACACTGGTAAATCTAGAGGTGTGTGCTTTTTGGTTTTGTTTATTATGGTTACGGCTGTAGACTGTTTTTGTTTTCGAACGGTTTAAGATTGCAATTCTCTTTGTGTTGTAGTTTCTGTTATGGAGCCGCCATTTGCTAAGGACAATATATTGCTTCTTAAAGGTGGTAAAGTTTTGTATTCTGCTTTTGAGACGGTTTTTTGTTTGTTTGTTTCTGCTCACTTCTTGTTACTTTTGTTAATTCTGTCAGGTGTTTCACGTGTTCCTTCTTATTATGGTGGTCCTGAGTATGTTTGCCCGGCGTGCAATGCTTCATTTTGGTTTTTGGAGGGTTGTAAGAGTTATGCTACTGGTGGTGGTCGCCTTCCAGTGTATACTGGTTGTTGAGAGGGAGGCAGGGTGCCGTTGCCTTCAGTTCCTGACTGGCCATCTCCTCTTAAGGATTTGATCAAGTTTGATGGGAGTCCTGTCTCTAGCCGTTTTATGCGTTTGATTAGACATTATAATTCTATGTTTTGCTTCACATCTCTTGGCGCTCGAGTTGATCAGCGTATTATTATTGGCGGAGGTCCCTATGTTTTCAAGATGAATGGTGTAGTTTATCATCAGATTGGTCCTCTTCTTCCTTCGGGGAACAGTACGCCAAAGTATGCTCAGCTTTATATAGTGGACTCTGCTGATGAAGTGCACTGCAGAATTAATGCTTTTGATCTTCAAGGAGCTGAATCTCTTGATCCTGATCCTGATATTCTGGCCTCTCTCATTGCTATGTTAAATAGGCATCATAAATTAGTGCATAAGTTTAGAATGGCTAGGGCCAATCTATGTTCTCCTTGTGCTCCTAGGGTGGCTATACGGTTTATAGGTGATGAAGGTGGTGGTCATGGTAACCATTTTTCTGGTCCTGCTTCATGTGAGGTGGCTGCTCTTATTGTCAGCGATTACACGCCTGAATGTAAAAGGTTTGATGTTATTGCCGAGACTCGCTCTGGTTTTCTTCAACATGTTTCTTTGTTGAATTTGAGTCTTATGCCCCTACAGTATCCTCTGTTATTTCCCTTTGGTGATAAAGGATTTCATCTGAGGCTGTTACTTATTTGATCTGTGGTTTCTATATGAAACAAACAAACAATACACAAGATAAAATGATCAGTCTCTGAAGGATTATGCTTATTTTCGGTTCATCTACTGCTTGAAGTTTGCTTCATCAGATGACAATTTTGATACTATTTCAATATTTCACGTTATGACATATACCATGATAATGTGCCCAGTTATTCTGTAGTCATCCTTCTGGATGACTAAATTATGATATTACTTTGTTTTTCTCTTTGATATGTGCGTGCATTTTCCAGCACCAAACAGCAATAGTATGATTACAACATAACATATGACAATATAGTTTGCTTACCATTGGTGATCATCTAAGAGTTGATGTCTCAATTTTGAATTGGCAACAATATTCCAACTAAATAAATAAGGATGTTTATGCATAGACGGTTCTTACAAACAAATATTTATAGTATTATTATTTATTTTGTGCACATGCAAGTCAGTCATTACTTGACCTATAGGATTGGTTAATCGGCTTGGAATTACGGAGGGTGATAATTTTACTCCGATGTGGGCTATTTATTTTTTGGGGGGCTTTAGGTTGTAACCTGGGTGGTTAGTAGATTTTGTAAAGCTTTCGTCGATTAGATTTATGTATCTATTATTGTTTATTTGATATTATTGTGCTAAAATAAAATGAACCATTTATTTTTGTTTTATTTTAGTTTGTTGAACAAAATTGTCAAAGTAGTAGGCTCAGCCACCGCGGCATGATCAAGTTTTATGAGCAATTTCTTTATACATGACAAATCAAATGTAGGTCCAAGTGGCTTCACGACGGTTTAAAAACACTGCTTGAGGGTGACCATGTGATGCCCACAGGAGTGACTAATATAACATAGTATACAAAGAAACAATTGATTCATCAGATGTGGATGAGGTCTTTTCTTTGGTCATGCATGCAGTTTAGTTTTTATTGACAGACCATTTTACTCAATTTAATTATCTTATTTTATCTTAACTTCATTTTTGGCATGCAATTGTTGGAATTCTGGTTATATTGATGATTTTGTCGTCAGTAGATATGTATGGGATAATGATTTTCAGTGTACGAAGTTGTTGTTAACTTTTGCTCTCATCATGCATGGCGTTCTCTCCTGATATATAACTGCATTTATTAGCAATGTGTGTCACCGTTAGGAATGTACACGAAGAGTTAACTTTGTTAAATACACCTGTTTTTGAGTGGAAGCCCTAACAGCCCTCTATGAGAACTTCTACAGTTTTGTGTCTGCATCACAGTATAGAGACGGCTAGCAGTGAGCTAGCATGTCCATCAAGTAAAGCTCAGTTGTGATGCACTCACCTATAGAAAGTACGACTTAGGAAATGCAATAACCAAAGGTGCATTAAACTAATGTACACTTATATATGTATGTAGCAATTAAATGTATCCTTTCCTTATAAGAATTACTTTGCAACGAATCAAGTCTTGAGACGACTTACCAAAAATTATATAGAAAGAAATAACTTATCAATCCATGTGGCGCGGCGTGCCGCCGTGCACTACACCCTAGTATAAGTTGATTGGCGTATAATACAAAATATAAATAAAAAGAAAATACACTGCCCCACTCGACAAACCAAATATTCCCACAGCTCCAAAATATATTGTGCATTAGATTTTGAAAAAGTCAAATTCACCTCGACCAATTGGAGTGTCAAAAATATCGACATCCACAATATTAAATAAATACTCCCCACGTCTCATAATGTAAGACTTTTTTAACACTAGTGTAGTGTTAAAAAACATCTTACATTATGGGACGGAGGGAGTAAAATATAAAAATTCATTTCATAATGCATCTAATGGTACCGATTTAATATTATGGATATTAATATATTCTCTACAAATTTGATTAAATTAAAAGACATTTGATTTTCCAACAAACTGATACACCTTCTATTGCGAAACAGATGAAATAAAAAATATATGAAAACAACACCAACGATACAGCAAAGCGTGTCCTACCATTCTATTGAGGAAGAAGAAAGAAAGACGGACATTGGATAGTAATCCAATGGCTCGAAAAATTGACTATAATAACATTTGTTTTTGTTTTTCTATATTCTTGTTTCTGTTTTCATTTATGTTCGCTCATAAGCAAAAAAAAAATGGCTGGCACGAAGAAGTCTTCAACCAACTTGCCAATAGAGGATCCGTTATTTCACAGCACACTGTCACATAAATTGAACAACCACACACTGAACCAATTCGGCTACATCAACTAGCTAGACATCGGGGACGGGCACGCGCAGGATGGGGCGGAGCAGCAGGCCGGCCTTCCGCCGCGCGGTGATGCCGAACGCCTCCGTCATGTCGAACTCGGCCGGGTCAGTCACGCCGGGCGCCTCCCAGTCGAAGTGCAGCAGCAGGCTGGCCAGCGCCAGCTCCACGTTGGCCAGCCCGAACGCCATCCCGGGGCACATCCTCCTCCCGGCGCCGAACGGCAGGAGCTCGAAGTCCGCGCCCCTGAAGTCCACGCCCGCCGCCGACTTGGCCTCGAACCGCTCCGGCCGGAACTCCTCGGGCGCGTCGGGCCAGTACCGGTCGTCGCGTCCCAGCGCCCAGACGTTGACCAGCACCTGCGTGCCGCGGGGTACGTCGTAGCCGAGCACCCGGCACGCCGGCTCCTCCCGGCACTCCCGCGGGGGCAGCAGCGGCAGCGGCGTGTGCAGCCGGAACGTCTCCCGGATGACGAGGTGCAGGTATGGCACGAGCTCGCCGAGTTGTTGTTCGACCACCTTGCCGCCGGCCTCGAAGGCTCGCCGCACCTCTGTTGTCGCCCGGTGCATCACCTTTGGGTTCTTGACCAGCTCCGCTATTATCCACTCCAGCGTCGTCGCCGACGTCTCGCTGCCGGCGCCGAAGATGTCCTGCAAATGCGCGAGAAATGGTTAACAGGGTGCACGGCATGGCCGAGGAGTGTACGCGTTCGAGGCTTATTTGGTTGCTTACGAAGATGACGGCTTTGATGGAATCCATGTCGAGAGGGAGCTGGAGGCTGCCGTCGTTCTGTACCCTCAGGAGCACGTCGATGAGGTCCTCGTCGTCGCCGTTGACGGTGCCCATCCTCTGCTGGTGCTCAGCGATGATGCCGTCGAGGATCCCGAACACTGTATCGCGGCACTCCTCGGCGCGCCGGACAGCACCGCTGGCCCAGACGGCGAGCCGCGACGACGGCCACAGGTCAGCCGGGTTGAACCCGCCGGCTAGGCCGATGGAACGGTCGAGCTCCCGGATGAACACGTCGCGGTCCTTGCACCGGTCGCCCATGACGGCGCGCACCGTGCTGTCCGCCACGAGCACCGACAGCCGCGCGCGCATGTCGATCACGTCCCCGTTCCCGGCGGCCGACGCGACGGCGCGGAGCATGGAGCCGACCTCCTCCTCCCGGATGGCTCGGAACGACAGCACGCGCCGCGCCGTGAGGAGCTCGGTGACGGCGATCTTACGCATCTGGCGCCAGTGCTCGCCGTAGGGCGCGAAGATGATGTCCCGGCCGCCGTTGGTGAGCACGCGCACGGTGGAGCTCAGCGGGCGCGTGGCGAAGGCCGCGTCGTGGGTCTTCATCACCTCGCGCGCGCCCTCCCGGGACGACACAACCAGCGTGGGCACCTCGCCGAGCCGGAGCAGCATGACGGGCCAGCCGTGCCGCCGCGCCAGGTCGCGCATGGCACGGTGCGGGAGCGCCCCAGCGATGTGGTGCATGCTGCCGATCACTGGCAGCGTCCACGGCCCCGGCGGCAGCCGCAGCTTGTCCTTGCCGTCCGCGGAGCTGCGCCTAACGCGCCTGGCGAGGAGCACCACGAGCAGCGACCCGAGGGCCAGAAAGAGGTACACGATGTCCTCCATTTTCGTGATGCCGTTGACCGACCAGTGTGCGGCTTCATATATAGACGCGCAGCGCACTCCATTGTTTGAGGGAGCTTTTTGGCGTGGTGTTGCGGTGAGCATCAAAGAACATGCGACCAACGTACGATCATAGATGCGGTTCAGGAATGGACAAAGGACTTTGATTTGTTATCACCGCCAGGTGCATTTGTTTCGACATGCGTGACGTCCATGTCATTCCTAAAATACCTCTTTGGTTTGACGACAAAACTCCTATCTCGCATACCCTCATCTCCTACATTCTAGACGCTCTCGCTGCTCACTGTCATAAACAAAAACACATAGTCATACATTTTGTAATCTCGTTCCTTTGAAGTGTACTTGGACTCACACACGATTTGTTTTTCGCAAGTTTAATAAAGTGGCCGTATGCATCATGCTGACGCAGAGACCGAAGGTAATCCTCCTTTTCAAAAAAAATTGATGACAAAGTTTAGAGATAATCTGACCGTACTTGTCAAATTTTATATGGACACATGGGTATGTGGGTATGGGTTATACGATCCCATACCCGTACTCGTTCTACTGCATGGGTTTCAATTTCCCATCCGTCATTTTAAACAAAAAAGTATGGAAGTCATTTCATGATGATTCTAATCATAGCGATTTGATATTATGGATTTTTATATATTTATGTACAAATTTAATCAAACATAAAAGGTTTGACTTTTCAAAAAAGTAACACACTTTATATTTTGAAAAAGAATGAGTATTTTTTTTAAGAAATCCAATAACACCACTGCTCAACCCTTCGTGTCCTCTATAAAACTAAGCTCTCTTGTTTTAAAGAGTCCACATACAATTAAGGTAACCAATTAGAATTGGGTCACCCGATTTTGACTGGGTCAACAATTTCTCAAAGCTCTCATATTCAGTTCTCTTATACTATACTCTATGCTTCCAAATGTTATGGTTACAGATCATTGGGGTATTCAATTTAGAATTGGGTCATCCGATTTTGACTAGGTCCACACGGGTATTTGTTTGGTGGTTCAACAAAATTAAAAAGTTGTAACTTTTGATTTAAGCATCAAAATCCAGTTTTGTTTTCACAACTTGGTTTCTCGCGACGAGTTCTTCAAAACTAGATCTCGTATCGATATGTTTCGTCGAACTTTTTTTTGAGGCAACTTTAGTGCTAAAGAAAAGCAACTTCATTTTTCGCCTAGTATGTATGCGTATTAGATTGGTTTGTTGAGAAAATCACGCAAAACATGAGGCGCCTTTAATGCTACATATAAGAAACTTCATTGCACTATGTGTATCAATGAATTTTGCTAACATAATCCTAACTTGCCTATCGTGGTTGCTCAGTTGCCTGCCATGGATGATCAGTTGCCTACCATTGATGCCCAGTAGCCTATAATACTATCAAGTTGTCCTACCGTTGATGCCGAGTTGCCTGCTATTGGTTATACAATGCAAAACTGTTTCTAGCAAAACCAAGCAAATGTATTACCAAACCACAATACAGAACTGTTCTAGCAAAACCGAGCAACTCTCCTACAAAACCAAGCAAGCAATTATCCTAGCAAATACAAGCAATTATATTACCAAAACACAATGGAAAATTGTTTCTAGCAAAACCAAGCAAATGTATTACCAAACCACAATGCAAGATTGTTCTAGCAAACCCAAGTAACTCTCCTACAAAACTAAGAAATTGTCCTATCCAATCCAAACAACTCCATTACTAAAAACAACTATGGAAAATTGTCGTAGCAAAACCAAGTAACTGTCCCTAGTATTACTACTTACTTGCCTGCCATTACTATTTCAGTTGCCTATAATACATTGAAAAGTTGCCTAGTATTGTTATCAAGTTGCCTACCTATGAAACTAAGTTTCTTAAAATAGCAAACGTCATGTATGCAACTAACAGTGATATAAAACTCCTCGCTAATCATGACAGGTAACTTTGGATAATGTTAGCCTACCTCAAAAACTAAGTTGTCTACACTACTATCTACTTGGACATGAAGATAGCTATTTATAATAGCTGCTAGTTATTGGGGGAAAATTTAGAGGTGAAGCAAGTTAACTTAGTAGTCATGGTAGCCAACTTCAAAGAGGTATTCGATGATAAGCATTCATACTGCATAGACTAACAACAAGTTGCTTTACTATAGCACTAAAGTTCCTTCTATAGCATCCAAAATTGCTCAAAACAAAAAGTAGTTGAAACATACTCATATGAGATCTAGTTTGAATAGCTCATCGCGAGGAACCAAACAATGAAAACAAATCTTAATTTTGATTTTCTATTCAAAAGTTACACCTTTTTTGAAATTTTGAAAACGCAAATTAAATGCATGCAGATTTCTGACGCGCTGCAAAAGGAATCTCAGTGCAACAGGGACCACGTGAGAGAAGAAAAATAGAAAGACAAGATTGTGCGCTCGCATCAACGGAATAGTGCAACTGCGTTTTTAAGTATTTGGGATCAGATTTTGGATGACATGAATAGATGTGTTTCTTTGTTGGCTGTAGGTTCCTAATAAGGGTGAAGTCACGTGGTTGGAATGTGATACGTGCCTGAGACGGTTTGTAATCGTAAAGGCCTCTGATAACCCACAAGTATAGGGGATCATTTGTAGCCTTCTTCGATAAATAAGAGTGTAAAACCCAACGAGGAGGTAAAGGCAGAACAAATATTCCCTCAAGTTTTATCGACCACCGATACAACTCTACGCACACTTGACGTTTGCTTTACCTAAAACAAGTATGAAACTATTTTGTTGGAGTGATGCTAGAACTATTTTGCAAGAATAAAACTAGAATTATTTTGCAAGATAATAAAAGTTAGGTGTTTAGTAAAAGGGTTTGTTGTCACACCCAAGATGCGCGCCTATCCATATTAAGGCACGGGGGCCTCGACATGGATAGAGGCGCATCTTGTCGTTCGCAAGTTCAGCATCGTTACATACATTTAGAAAGAGAAGAGTATATGAGTTGGCTTACGCTGGCCACATGCTAAATTACAGTTCCGCACAATTATTCCAATCATCAATACAAAGGCAGGGTCCGGCTACGGACGAAATCAAACGATAAAAATGATGCAATGGCACTGACTTGCTAGCCCAAAGATCTCGACCACGATCACTCTACTCGTCTGGATAAGTGATGTACATCCTGCCACGCTCCTCTTCATACTCCCACTGGAGCTGCGTCACATCATCTGGCACGATCTCATCTGTACCTGCACCTGGATTGTTGTAGTAATCTGTGAGCCACGGGGACTCAGCAATCTCGCGCCCGGGTACCGAGACTATTCAAGCTTATAGGTTGGAATGGGGAATGTGTTTAGTTTGCAGCAGCGCTAAGCATTTATGGTCGCTAATCTTATGAAACATGAAAGTAAATATGTGGTCTGCGATAAACGATCGAGAACTAGAGTGACCTCTAAGAGGTCCTGATCACCTACTTACATCAAACATAACCTCACCGTGTTCTCTCTCGGTTCATGTTCACGAGCAGAGACGATAACGGTTACTCACACAGTTGGTGTATTTTATTAGAGTTTACTTCAAGTTAACTATAACCGGGTGCTAAACAAATATCCAAGTTGCCACATAACCATGGGCACGGCTTTCCGAAAGTTTTAACCCTGCAGGGGTGCTCCAACTAGTCCATCATAAATTAACCACACTCCGCGGGAATAGCCTCGACCACGAATCTCGTGATCATCGTAGGCAACTCCAAAGGAATTCCAACACCTCGAGATAGCCCAAAGAAAATCAGAGTTCCACACGCAAGCCACTCGATAAAGGTAAAACAAGTCCAGCAAGACCACCCGACGTGTCGACGAACCCGATAAGAGCCGGGTATCTCGTTCTCAGGACACGACAGATAAGCTACGCGTACGGAGGCCTGATAGAAATCTCCCGAGTTGCCCCGGGTTGGCCCCGCATAGTGCTCTAGTTTGGACCAATAATCATGAGGAGCACTGGCCCGGGGGTTGATTAATTATCCACGGGGTTGCAAAGCCCTATGCAAATTTTATTAAGTTGTTTAAGCAAATAGTACCAATGTTGGATCTTGCCAGACAAGTTTTAATCTCAACCGAATAATCAAGGGGGTCTCCATAACAACTGCGAGCATTTTAGGAGCGCAAAGTATGGAAACATAACACCGGTAACAAGAAACTATGACGGTAAACCAAAACACCGAGCAAAAGACCAAGCCTTCCACCATACCAAGATATATATGTGCATTAAATTAGATAGCTGATAATATTGTGATATGCCAAAATCCATGTTATCACATGGATACAACCTGCACCTGCAACTAAGAATGCTATAAGCGGGGCTGAGCAGCGGTAACTTAGCCAAACAAGGTTTGCTAGGATGTGGAGGGTTTAGAGGCTATCATGGTAATGTAGGAGGCTTGACATTCAAGTGGTAGGTAACGCATATGTAACGATAAGAACGAGACATCTAGCAAAGCAAAAATAGTGTCGAGATCCGGGTACGATCATTTTGTATGTTGGTTCTTCAGAGGGACAATGAGCGGGGTCCTCGTAGTGGTACTCTCCTGGATCCTCGTACTCAGTTTCAACACTCGCGTCTATCCAAAAGAAATAGAAACAATAAATAACCGACCAAGGTGCAATGCACAAACAAGATGATGCATGATTCATTTAAAGTATTTAGCATGGCAATCCTGAGCTAATCATGTTTCTCATGCAATAGTTAAGTTATTTATGATTCTGGACAGAACCTCATGTTAAGTTGTTTGAACCCGCATGATCATGGCAAATATGGATGCTTCATGCAAACACGATGCAAATGCATATGTAGAACGCAGGAAATGGAGTTACGGATCTCACGCTACGCTCACGGCAAGGTACGAAGGCAAAATACAAGACAATGAAGGTCATGGGCTATTCCTTGGTAGTCCATGGTATCCACTGGTTAGGCAATGAAAAACCAACCATAATGGGGCCAAAGATCTATCAAAACCATAGAGCATAGCTCCCACAAGTCACGAAAACTAAAACAAACAATCTGCCTCAAAACAGCAACTTAGCAACTTTCACAGCAAATATCTAGAGCTACAGGAAGTTTCCAACCTCAAACAAGGCATTCACAGAAACTACATAACATGCTTATCAAATCATCCAACTACACAAACTGTAAAGGAAGCACATATCAATAAGCATGAAGCTCACAAGTTGGCATGATGAAATAGATTCTAGGGACTTAGAGAAAATCCCAGTTTTCTGGAATCTGAGTTAAGCTGATAGCAAGTTTACAGTGGAAACTAATGGTGATGGATACCACCTCATGGCATTAAAATTAACATGATGATACAGGGAAACATCTACTTCAAAACACTAGCACTGAGCTTGAGCTAAAACTCAACACATCACTTGGTAGCATCCACTCATCATGGATAAAAATATTAACAGATTCTCAGACTTAGAAATATTTAGCATGTTGAAAACAGCAACATTTTAATAGCCAGTTTGGAGCATGGTTCCCACTTATAAGCAAGTTTATCATGTCAAAGAAAATACCATGGCATTCTACTCATGAAAATCTGCCACTTCCATGTTGACACAATTATCATAGCATGCATGGAATAAATCCTACAAAAATCACAAAAGGCCACCTCATCACAAAATAATCTTTTCACCAAGTTGCTCCAATGGAAAAATTAATGGCACCACTGAATTCCTGGGATTTTTCTATCCTAATTTCATATATCAGACCCCTATGTTCATGTTAACAAGTTGCCCAAAACTCAATTCGAAAATGCACCTATGCTCTCATAAGTCAAAACTTACTCAAAAAGACAGTTGACAGATCTGGCCATGTCCAAATTTGAATTATTTTCTAAAAATTGGAAATAACCCAATAACTCAAAGAAACTCATTAAACAAAATTAAAAAAAGGAAGGTCCACCTGGCAGAGAGCCAGGACGCCCTCGCAGCATGACAAGTGGGCCACAGGGCCCACTATCAATTTTGAAAAACAAATGAAAAAAGGGCGATGGCGGCATTCGAACCCGGTCGCCCAGGACAGAGAAAGGGAGCTCTACCACGACACTAGGAGGGGGTTGGCGTTTTAGTGGGGGCACGGACCTTTTTAAGGTAACTCTCCAGCGGAGGCTGGCTGCTCCTTCTACCTAGCGCGGGCAGGAGACTAATGGCGACACCAGTGAGCCTGCCGGCGACCACCGGGGCAAGGAAACCACGGTGTGGATGCGGGATTTGCCTAGGAGTGCGAGGGACAAAGACCCGACGCGCGGGGAGCAAGAATGGAAGGGCAAAAAAAATAGTACGCATACTGCATCTATGGACAGAGTACCGAGAGCGCGAAGTTGACACGGACTAAACTACGCGTGCATAAGGCTAACAACGAAGCGGGCGAGGGGAATGGAAGGAGGGGTATACCTCCACTACCTAGGACATGAAGAGGTGGCGCAGGGCACGAAGGTGGGACGGCTGCGAGTCGATGAACTCCGACAAGCTCCTGCTTCAAGACGTAGAGGAAGAAGACGTCGACGGTGAAGAGGCTCCAGGGTTGATGGCGTCGCGTGCGTAGATGTAGCAGACTTCAGGGACTCCGGGGCATCGATCCAGGCCGTCGGGGAGGAAGAGGACGATGCAGAGGGGCTACACCGAGCACGAGCTTGAGCTCAGCCGGAGCATGGCAGACAGGCGACGGCTATGGCGCGGGCTCTTACCTAAGCGGCAGCGCGAGGTGGGAGGGAGACTGAATGGGGCTAGGGATGCCAGGGCTAGGTCAGGGACACCTTTTATAGGGGCTAGGGACGACGGTCGGCCGTCAAATCACCGGACTTGGCGAAGTGGCTAGTGTGGATGTGCTGCAGTACAGAGCAGAACGAACATGCGGGGCTGGGAGGCCGGCTGGGCTGGGCTAGCTCTCGGCCTAGCCGCTGCTGTTCCAGGAGAGGCCCACCTAGGGGACAACTCTCTCCCTCTCACAAAAAGTATTTTCTTTATTTTTAAAACCGTAGCAACACAAGCCAAAACCATACAGCTAGGAAAAGATCTTGTGAAAACAAAATAGATTGGGACTCACTAATAATGCACTATTTAACAAAAATGGACTTGACATTTCTAGGACAATCAAATTAATTACTTTTATCGATATATCATGTTGTTTAATTTAGTGATATTAATGGAAACCACAGCCACACATGGAAGAGCTTATATACCCACTCTAATCAATTAACCCAAGCATCAGAACATTTTTTAAATATTTATAGGACAAGTTGATTGTGACATAAAAATAAATAGGAGCAAAAAGGGGGTTTTATTGAGTTGAAATGAAAGAGGGGGGTTAGGCAAGAAATGTGAGTAGGGCAACACACCAAGCACTCAAGCATTGAACCACATATCACCTCACATCACAACACCCACAATCACAATATGGCAAGACAAGATGATGCACTTGAGGTAATGAATATGATGCCATGATGCATGAATGACATGTAGCAAAATTCTATTAACACAACACATGGGCAAACATGAAAGGTCCACATGGAATACATGACCAAAATGGCAAGGGGTGCATTTTGGCTGTTACATTTGTGTCAGCAAGAAAGTTATTTGTCCCTAGGCAATCGATTACAAGTACCGGTAATCATTCTTGTAATTTTATATGAGGGAGAGGCATGAGCTAACATACTTTCTCTACTTGGATCATATGCACTTATGATTGGACCCCTAGCAAGCATCCGCAACTACTAAAGATCATTAAGGTCGTGAAACCCAACCATAGCACTAAGTATCAAGTCCTCTTTACTCCCATACGTCATACCCCACTTACTCGGGTTTAAGCTTCTTTCACTCTCGCAACCCACCATAAGCGAACAATGAACATATTGCAACACCCTACAGCGGGGGCCCCTCACGTTTGTGCGAGATGGAGGGCACCGTAGGACAGCACCATAAATAAGATATACAATCATACCAACCAAGATCATAATTAACCCACAGGACAAAACAGATCTACTCAAACATCATAGGATAACCATAGATCATTGGGAAATAATATATGGAGTTGAGCACCCTGTTTAAGTAGATATTACAGCGGGGAGAAGAGGTCTTACACCGTTGCATAGAGGGGGAGAGAGTTGGTGTTGATGGTAGCAAGATTGTTGATGTAGATCGTCGTCTCGGTCGTTGCCCTGGCGGCACTCCGGAGCCACCGGGAGCGAGGGGGAGAGAGCCCCCCTACTTCTTCTTCTTCCTTGGCCTCTCCCCTAGATGGGGAGGAGAATTCCCCCTCTGGTCCATGGTCTCCTATGACGGTGGAGGGGCGGGAGCCCCTCCGAGATTGGATCTCCCTCTCTATTCTCTTCTGTTTCGTGCTCCCCAGATCTGGCCAAAAACCGTTTCTTATATTCCAGGAGATCCGTAACTCCAATTGTGCTGAGATTGTAACACGTTTTATTTCTAGATATAAGCTTCCTTTCGCCCGAAGTAGAGCTCCAACCGACATAAGAGGTGGGCACAATCTACCACCACGCGCTTGGCTCAGGGGTCGGATCCTGGCGTCTTGTGCCCTGTGTGGGCCTCCGTTTGCGGTGATTCTAACTCCCCAAAATCACAAATATTCCAAAATAATTCTCCGTAAAATTTTATTGCATTTGGACTTCGTTTGATATGGATATTCTACGATACAAAAAACATGCAAAAAACAGGAACTGGCACTGGGCACTGGATCAATAGGTTAGTCCAATAAATCATATAAAAAGTTGCCAAAAGTATGTAAAACTTGTATAATATTGGCATGAAACAATCAAAAATTATAGATACGACGGAGACGTATCAGCATCCCCAAGCTTAATTCCTGCTCGTGCTCGAGCAGGTAAATGATAAAAAGGTTAATTTTTGATGTGGAATGCTACCTAACATAAACTTGATCATATGTCTAGTCATGGCATCAATATTAAGACATAAGTGATTCAAAGCAATAGTTTATAATTTTTCATAAATACATCAATACTCAGGCATCCCAACAAACAATCATGTCTTTCAAAATATCAATGCTAAAGAAAGCTATCCCTACAAAATCATATAGTCTTGCCATGCTCTGTCTTCTTTACACAAAGTATTTATCATGTACTACCCTGGTGTCAGCCAAGCAATTGGTTCATACTTTTTAACGCGCTCAGCTTTTTCAACCCTCACGCAATACATGAGCGCAAGCCATGGATATAGCGCTATAGGTGGAATGGAGTATAATGATAGGGGTAAATATAGAGAAGACAAAAAAGTAAGAAAGTCTCACATCGATGCGGCTAACCAACGGGCTATGGAGATGCCCATCAATTGATATCAATGCGAGGAGTAGGGATCGCCATGTATCGAATGCACTACGAGCTATAAGTGTATGAAAGCTCAATATGAAACTAAGTGGGTGTGCATCTAATCCTATAATGAAAAATTCCCACTAGTATATGAAAGTGACAACATAGGAGACTCTCTATATGAAAAACATGGTGCTACTTTGAAGCACAAGTGTGGAACTAGCATGCCCCTTATCTCTTTTTATTATTATTTTCTTTTTTTCTTTTTCTTTCTTTCTTTCTTTTTTCTTTTTTTTTCTTTTCTTTTTCTTAATTTTTTTCTTTTTCTTTTTCATTTTTTCTCTCTCATTGTTCGGAGTCTCATCCCGACTTGTGGGCGAATCCTAGTCTCCATCATCCTTTCCTCACTAGGGCAATGCTCTAAAAATGAATAATGATGATCATCACACTTCTATTTACTTATAACTCAAAATAAATAAAAACTACAACTCGATACCTATAACAAAGTATGACTCTATATGAATGCCTCTGGAAATACCAGGATGTGTAGTGATCTAGCATAACATACATGAAAAATGATGCACAATGGCTGAGCCACAACTACTATGTCAGCTATATGATCATGCAAAGCAATATGACAATGAATGCTCAAGTCATCAAAATGGAAGCGGTGAAAGTTGCATGGCAATATATCTTGGAATGGCTATGGAAAGGCCATAATAGGTAGGTATGGTGGATGTTTTGAGGAAGATATAATAAGGCTTATGTGTGATACAGCGTATCATATCACGGGGTTTGGATGCACCGGCGAAGTTTGCACCACGTCTTGAGGTGAGAAAGGGCAATGCACGGTACCGTAGAGGCTAGCAACTTGCGGAAAGGTAAGAGTGCGTATAATCCATGGACTCACATTAGTCATAAAGAACTCATATACTTATTGCAAAAGTTTATTAGCCCTCGAAGCAAAGTACTACTATGCATGCCCCTAGGGGAAGGGTTGGTAGGAGTTAACCATCGTGCGATCCCGACCTCCACGCAAAGGAAGACAATCAATAATAAATCATGCTCCAACTTCATAGCATAACGAGAGACTATACGTGCATGCTTCAGGAATCACAAACCTTAACATCGATATTCTTACAAACCACAACCGTTTACTAGTACCTCCCACATATTCCATCTCTATATAGCAAAACTATTGCAAGGAATAAAACATATCATATTCAGTGATTCATAAGTTTTATGTACGCTTTTATGACTAACCATGCAAATGACCAATTCCTGTTGACTCTCTAAATAGATATAAGTGAAGCAAGAGAGTTTAATTCTTTATACAAAATACCATTCTCTAATAAGTATAAGTGAAGCGAAAGAGCATTCTACAAATAACGGTTTTCTATGTGAAGAGAAACAAGCAATCCAAGCTTCAAATGATATAAGTGAAGCACATGAAGCATTCTATAAAGTCATGATCAAAAGATATAAGTGAAGTGCAATGAGAATTGTATAAATAAACCATGGACTATCTCATACCAGCATGGCGCATAAAGTGAAAAATAAACACAAAAGATGCTCCAAGAATTTACGCATATCATGTGAACGAAACAAATCAGAAAACATACCGATACTTGTTGAAGAAAGATGGGATGCCTTCCGCGGCATCCCCAAGCTTAGACGCTTGAGTCTCCTTGAATATTTACTTGGGTGCCTTGGGCACCCCCAATATTGAGCTCTTGCCTCTCCTCCTTCTCCTCACATCCAGACCTCCTCGATCTTCGAACACTTCATCCACACAAAACTTAACCGAACTTTTAGTGGCGGGGTTAGTGAATATGGCAATGAAATCCCATCATGTACTGCTGTAACATTATTTTATAATTATAAACAAACATTAACCACTTCATTCTATCACAATTCATCGTCCCAAGTCAAGGAGGCTTCAACAAGAATTCAAACATACGCAAATAATGAAGCTATAGCAGCAATCCGTGAAAACAGGACAGTCTGTAAAGATTTGAACATACACCATAATTATGTCACTCTAAAATTCTAAAATATTAGGAAAAAAATAAAAACTTTGTATAGAAATACAGTACAAAAAGTTTCAGAACCATTTGATGTTCCAGTAAAAAATGAGAAATCGCACACTACAGCCAAAGTTTCTGTTTTGCACCGCACAAACCAACAAGCAATCTAATCATCCTGAAGGCAAACCTTGGTACATTAGTTTTATAATACAATGGAATTTTACAAGGGGATAATTATTTTTGTGAGAATATTCATGAAAAATTCTACATTGTTTCCATGAGCATGAACACAAGTGTTCAAGGTCGACCCTCACTTCCACAATGCATCACCTTTCAATCGCTTCTCTTTTTGAAAAAGTTTTAAGTTACCCTCTATATTTTTTGTTTTTAAACTTTATAAAAGCACTCAAAAAAATTAAATGACTCTCTAAAACTTCCGGGTGGTCTCCCTGGCAGCGCTTTCTTTAAAGCCATTAAGCTAGGCATAAAGTGCTCAAGTAATGGATCCACCCGGATCCCAAGGTATATCAAAGCCAATTTGAATCAACAATGATCTTGCATTTAGTAGTGAGAACAAAGAAACATATATCAATCAATGATGAATTATAACTCTATTCCTATGCATCGGCATGTCATACAAGAACAATTCATGCACATCAAGTAAAGGCCAATGCATAGTATAAGCAGTTTCTTGCAATTTTATCGTGTTGGAAATATAAAGAGGCAGAGATGTAGTTCCTCTCTCATAATAATTGCATGTAGGAGCAGCAAGAACATGCATATTATATTCATCAAAATCATCATGTGCAACGTTAAAAGGCAACCCATCAATATAATCCTTAATAAGTGCAAACTTCTCCGATATAGTGTAGTTGGGAGAATTCCAAAAGATAATAGGACTATCATGTGTGGGTGCAATAGCAACAATTTCATGTTTAACATAAGGAATAATAGCAAGTTCATCTTCATAAGCATAATTAGTATTGGGATCTTGGCCACAAGCATGACAAGCATCAAGTTCATCAAAAAGGGATATTTCAAATGAATCAACGGGATCATAGTAATTACCAGAGCATTCATCCTTCGGTAAGAACGAAGGGGCATTAAATAATGTATGAGTTGAAGAGCTACTCTCATTAGAAAGTGGGCACGGGTATCTAATCCACTCTTCCTCCGTTTGTTCTTCGCTCTCCTCATCATCTTTTTCATCCAATGAGCTCGCAGTTTCATCAATTTCTTCTTCCATGGACTCCTGCAAAATATTAGTCTCTTCTTGGACAGCGGAGACTTTATTAATAAACACATCAATATCATAATTATATTTATAATTATCATAGCAATATTTAAGGATAGCAAGATTTTCAGGTCTATAAACTGAATCATCAAAATCTTCAAACTTTTTAAACAAAGATTCAATTTCACAAGCACCCTTAAAAGCAACAAATTCTTCTATTCGTTCCACATCATAATAATCATATATACCATTAGCATAAGAAGCTAAGGTTTCATTATCATTAAATTTGCATGAAAAGGGAAGATGTGGAGTATTCATCCTAGAGCAACAAGTATAATCATATCTAGAGCATAGATCCCAAGCATACCACTTCAATATATGAATTTGATCCCATAACAATTTCCCTTTACGAGTAAAGAGATAATCCCTAAAGTATTCACGTTGATTCAATGTTACTTCCATTATAAGGATTATCAAACTAGTGCATAATATCTTTCACATAACGAGCATCGAGGGTTTTAGGAGGTTCCCCATCTCCATGAGTAGAAAGTACAACTATTTCGGTGTTTCGTGTTCCATATCCATAAAGATAGAGAATAACTTAGAACAAGAAATAAAAACTACTTAGTGATAAAGCAAACAAGCACACATGAGAATATTCACCCCACGCTATAACTCCCTGGCAATGGCGCCAGAAAAAGGTCTTGATAACCCACAAGTATAGGGGATGGTTTGTAGTCTTCTTCGATAAATAAGAGTGTCGAACCTAACGAGGAGATAAAGGCAGAACAAATATTCCCTCAAGTTCTATCGACCACCGATACAACTCTACGCACACTTGACGTTTGCTTTACCTAAAACAAGTATGAAACTGTTTTGTTGGAGTCATGCTAGAACTATTTTGCAAGAATAAAACTAGAAGTATTTTGCAAGATAATAAAATTTAGGTGTTTAGTAAAAGGGTTTGTGTCAACAAGAAAGTTATTTGTCCCCAGGCAATCGATAACAAGTACCGGTAATCATTCTTGTAATTTTATATGAGGGAGAGGCATGAGCTAACATACTTTCTCTACTTGGATCAGATGCAATTATGATTGGACCCCTAGCAAGCATCCGCAACTACTAAAGATCATTAAGGTCGTGAAACCCAACCATAGCATTAAGTATCAAGTCCTCTTTACTCCCATACGTCATACCCCACTTACTCGGGTTTAAGCTTCTACCCCTCTCGCAACCCGCCATAAACGAACCATGAACATATTGCAACACCCTACAGCGGGGGCCCCTCACGTTTGCGCGAGATGGAGGGCACCGTAGGACAGCACCATAAATAAAATATACAATCATACCAACCAAGATCACGATTAACCCACAAGACAAAACGGATCTACTCAAACATCGTAGGATAACCATAGATCATTGGGAAATAATAAATGGAGTTGAGAACCATGTTTAAGTAGATATTACAACGCGGATAAGAGGTGTTACATCGCTACATAGACAGGGAGAGAGTTGGTGTTAATGGTAGCAAGATTGTTGATGTAGATCTCCGTCTCGATCGTTGCCCCGGCGGCACTCCGGCGCCATCGGGAGCGAGGGGGGAGAGCCCCCCTACTTCTTATTCTTCCTTGGCCTTCCCCTAGATGGGGAGGAGAATTCCCCCTCTGGTCCATGGTCTCCTATGGCGGCGGAGAGGCAGGAGCCCCTCCGAGATTGGATCTCCCTCTCTGTTCTCTTCTGTTTCGCGCTCCCCAGATCTGGCCGAAAACTGTTTCTTATATTCCCGGAGATCCGTCACTCTGATTGTGCTGAGATTTTAACACAATTTTTCCGGATATAAGCTTCCTTGTGCCCAAAGTACAGCTCCAACCGACGTACGAGGTGGGCACAACCCACCACCACGCGCCTGGCTCAGGGGTCGGATCCTCGTGTCTTGTGCCCTATGTGGGCCTCCTTTGCGGTGATTACAACTCCCAAAAATCAAAAATATTCCAAAATAATTCTCCGTAAAATTTCATTGTATTTGAACTTCGTTTGATATGGATATTCTGCGATACAAAAAACATGCAAAAAACAGGAATTGACATTGGGCACTGGATCAATAGGTTAGTCCAATAAATCATATAAAAAGTTGCCAAAAGTATGTAAAACTTGTATAATATTGTCATGAAACAGTCAAAAATTATAGATACGACGGAGACGTATCAGACTCTAGCATGCACGTTCCACCTCCCTTATTTAATCTTTTGAAATAATAATGCCCACACGTGGCACGAAGCAACATGACCCGAAGGCCTCCATTATCATCTATTTTGCCACGTCAAAAAAGATGACATCAACAGGAATCTTTTTGGTTTTTGGCTTAAAAGTGTTTTATTTCCTAATTAAAAATCCATTTTCACCATTAAATCCGTCTTGACGAGATCTTCAAAACTATATCCCATGTTGATATGTTTCGATCAATTTTTTTTGACCAAAAGTTGTCATTATGTTTACTCTGTAGTTGCCATAGTGTTTACATTAAAGTTGCCGTGGCATGTTCTATCTATTTTCTTCTTCTAGATTTAACGCTACCGTTATATTTTCAACTACTTTTTACGGCAATTTCTATTAATTGACCATGGAAATTTTTAGTAAAAGTAAGTCACCATGGCAATTTTAGTCTATGGTTCATGGCAAGTCTAAATCTTAATTCCCCATTTTATAATATGTCAAAATTTATATTTAAAGTTAGTAGAAAAAAAAGCTAAAACATATCATGGCAACTTAAGTGTAAACACCATGGCAATTCATGTGCAATAGACATGGAAACTTTTAACCAAAAAAAGTCGTCGAAACATATTGATATGAGATTTAGTTTCGAAGATCTCGTCGCGATGGATTTAATTTTGCAAACAGATCTTCAATCGGATTTTTCTTTTAAGAGATAAAACATTTTAAAAACTGAAAATCCAAAAAGATTTTCACATGCATGCATGCATGCGGTGATGTGAACGCAATCTGTGTGTTATAGGCGTGTGAGCGAATGTTGCTCCCACCACATGTGTGGACGTTATCGCGACCCTTAATCTTAACTTAAGAACCTTATTTAATCCCGCAAAAAGGCTCAATTGGATGTGTCCTTTTTTTTTTGAAGTTTTTATGGATGGATTCTTTCTTTTTATTTTGTGGCTTTGCTTTCTTTGTTTTTTATGTGAGGCTTTTTTTCTTTTGTGGGAACAGATCGTGGCTTTCCCTTTTTTTCAGCGTGAGGCTTTACTTTTATTTTTAGGGAATAGATTGAGTTTTTTTATACCATCAACTTTGGATGTGTCAGATGCCTTTTCTCGTGGGACAGAACCATCTGCATTAAGCAAGTTTTCCTTTTATCCTGGACGTAAATTCGACAATCCAACGGTGTAATTAATTTTGATGATGTGGGTTAATAAGAATACTTGAAAGGTGCCTCCAATTAGTAAATGATAAATAATAAATACATACATACATACATACACACACATATATATATATAGAGAGAGGAGATAGTCAGATGACAGTTTCACAGGATAGGCTAGCCAGTCTTCTAGTAATATTCTTCAACACTCTTCTTCATGCAGGTCCACCACCTATACCTCTCGTCCAGCTTGGCCCACACATAGAGATCCCACCGCCACAACTTGTCCTCCTTTATGCCCTCATCCATGGCGACGAGGTGCTTGGCCAAGACGTCCTTGCCCTCCATGCACTTGCGCAGCGCCTTGGTCGCTTTGGCGCACGATTCGACCACTCCGGGGTTCCTGTCGGCCTTGGCTCTCCCTTGTTTCCAGTAACGGACACACTGCTCCGTTGCGGTCTCAACTCCTTCATGCAACCGCCTTCTCTCATGTCATGGACGACACACAATTTCTGGGAGATTTCCCAATGTGGTTCTGGCCCTCTGCCACCAACCCCTGGCCATGGCGATATCATTTCATTGAGGGTTATGGTTTCGCTCGTTGGTGGTGGAGGCTTTGATTGTTTGATTCCGTCGGTGTTGGGCCTGGTCATGTAAAAAAGATAGGAAGTGTTGAACCCTTGAGAGCCGCATGTGGTTTGTATTAATAGGAGACATGTCATGGCATACAAGTTGATGATCGCTAGGATACATCACGTGAGATAACAAGAGAATCAGGAGGAGATAAAACAGAACAAGAGATGGAATAGGATTACATGAGTTTAAACATTATATCTCTAGAACTATTCTAACACTCCCCCTCAATATAAACCTTAAGGAATCCTATCAAGTGAAGATTGTACTTGAACTCATCCATCCTTCTCATTGTGAGAGGTTTTGTGAAGCCATCAGCAAGCTGATCTCCAGTGGGTATGAAACGAATATCAAGTAACTTTCGAGCTACTCTTTCTCTGAGAAAGTGAAAATCAACTTCAATGTTTTTTGTGCATGCATGAAAAATAGGATTGGCTGAGAGGTAGGTTGCACCAAGATTATCACACCATAGTCTCGCAGCAAGTGGAATTTTAATACCAAGCTCATAGAGTAAGGTTTGTATCCACATTACTTCAGCTGTAGCATTTGCTATAGCTTTATACTCAGCCTCTGTTCTTGACCTTGATACAGTAGCCTGTTTTCTTGCACTCCATGACACAAGATTTGTTCCCATAAACACAACAAAGCCACCTGTAGACCTTCTATCATCTGGACATCCTTCCCAATCTGCATCAGAATAGGCAGTAACAAGCATGGATGGGGACTTGACAATCCTAAGTCCAAGTCCTTCTATAAACTTTAAATACCTCAAAATTCTGTTTATTGCAATCCAATGAGCTGTACTAGGAGCATGCAAATACTGACATACTTTATTCACAGAGTAGGAAATATCAGGACGTGTAAGAGTCAACTATTGTAATGCACCTACAGTACTTCTATAGTTTGTTGCATCCTCTAACCCAAGTGCTTCTCCACTTTCAATTAAGAGTTTTCCTGAGGTTGAGATTGGTGTACTAATAGGTTTGCAATGTTCCATTCCTATTCTTTTGAGTATGTCAGTATATTTCTCTTGTGTAAGAAGAATGCCATCAGTTACCTATTTGAATTCTATGCCAATGAAGTAATGAAGACTTCCTAAATACTTTAGTGAAAACTCCAACTTCAGATCTTTGAGCAAACATGTCGTAGCATCTGGACATGAACTGGCAACAATGATGTCGTCAACATATACAAGCACAAATATAGTGATATTTTCTTTGCTATAGAAAAATAGTGAGGTATCTGCTTTAGATGGAGTAAACCCAAGTCGTTGCAATTGTGTGCTCAACCTAGAGTACCATGCTCTTGGTGCCTGTTTCAATCCATATAGAACTTTACCCAACTTACAAACGTAATTTGGTTTGTTTTTGTTCTCATAACCTGGTGGCTGCCGCATGACCACTTCTTCCTCCAGAACACCATGAAGAAATGCATTCTGAACATCTAGCTGTCTTAGACTCCAGCCTCTGAAAATAGAAATAGACAATACAAGTCAAATAGTGGCTGACTTCACAACAGGACTAAAGGTATCCTCCTAGTCAATGCCAAACCTTGGTTTAAATCATTTTGCAACTAGCCTAGCCTTGTATCTGTCTATGCTTCCATCAGACTTTCTTTTAATCTTATAGACCCACTTGTAGTCAATTGCATTCTTTCCTTTTATAGGTGGTACTAGATGCCAAGTTTTTTTTTCCATAAGTGCATGATATTCAATATCCCTAGCTTTTTTTCCAGTCCTCATGAGCTAATGCATCATACAAGTGAATAGGTTCACTGGTACTAGTAAGAAAAGCACACTTAACCTTGTCATACCTTATCATACCATCCTTGTATTCTTTTGGTTGAAACACACTTGTTCTTGATCTTGCAGTACGTCCAGGAATTTCTAGTACACACGAAGGCACTGCTGTCCTCGCCACAGAAGATATAGGAGTGTTCAAAACTGCATTTTTCTCTTGTGTTGTATCTATCGCAGAAGATCCTGTTGGAACTGGCGTGGCCACAGAAGATTCCGGCTAGTCCACTACCATCTCCTGATCCAAGAGAAAATTGGTTCTAGGTACCAGAAAAAGGACTCTGCCTGCTACTGGGCTCGCGCTAGGCATCGCTGTCGAGCGACCCCTGCACGGGCATGCGGCTTGGAGAGCCAGAGCTGGGCCTCGCCGTGGTCGCCTGGTCTCCTGGTGGCCCGGCCCGCTCGAACAAGGAGCGGGGCGATTCGCATGCACGTGCATCGCTTGAACCGCCGGGCCCCATGTTGTCAGCCATTGCATTGTTGGGTGCAGATGCATGCCCAGCTGACCGTGTGTCGCCCAGATCCTCCTTGGATCGCGCGCTGGCAAGTGATGGCGCAGAATCCTTCTCGGATATGCTGCTGTCTCGGTTGGCTGCTTCTTCACACATAAAATGATATGTGGAATCTACATATTGATCAACAGAAACAGAATTTTCTTGTTCTTTCGAACTAATCACATGATCAGCATTAGTTAATTCACCCCCGTGATCTGTACTAGGGAGAAACTCTGGAAGGAGTGCTATTTCAGCACGTAAAAGAGAGTCGGCATTGGGATGAAGCTTTGCAAAAGGGAAGATGGTTTCATGAAAAACAACATCTCGTGAAATATAAATGCGTCCAGTTGCTATTTCAAGACATCTGTACCCTTTGTGAAGGTTGCTAAAACCAATGAAAACACACTGGGTGGAACGGAACTCAAGTTTATGGCGATTATAAGTTCATAAATTTCGATAGCAAGCACATCCAAATATTTTGAGGGAATTATAATCTGGTTTTTGATTGAACAATCGTTCTAAAGGAGTGAGATTGCCAATGACTTTGCTAGGCAAATGATTTATGAGATAAGTAGACAATAAAGGCTTCATCCCAATACTTGAGTGGCATTGATGCATGTGCAAGAAGAGAAAGACCAACTTCTACAATATGGCAATGTTTACGTTCGGCAGGCCATTTTGTTGGTGGGCATGTGGGCAAGAAACATGATGTTCTATGCTTATCTCTCGGAAGAAAGAGTTGAGTTTTTCATACTCACCTCCCCGGTCACTTTGGGCTGCGAGGATTTTTCTGTCAAATTGATGCTGAACAAGTTTTTGGAATTCTTGGAAGATAGCAAATACTTCAGATTTGTACTTGAGAAAATATATCCAAGTGAATTTGCTATAGTCATCAATAAAACTAACATAGTATTGTTTTTCTTCCAATAGAATCTCTTGCATGACCCCAAACATCACTAAAAATAAGCTCTAAAGGAGCATGAGATACACTAGTTGATCTAGGGTAAGGTAGTTCATGACTCTTGGCACATTGACAAGCATCACAAACCGACTCTTCATTTGAACTATGCGACAACAAAAACTTCCTTTATTCACTACTTGCTTAACTATGACCGAAGACGGATGCCCTAATCTTTGATGCCATCTTGCAAAGGAGGGCTTGACGGCGGAGTAGACTTGATGATGATGAAGACGATGGAAGGCTCCTGATGTGATGGGGTAGAGTCCAGCAACACATCTACCGTGATGAAGGAGCTCCCTCGTTGCCCGATCCTTTATAAAGAAATATTTAGGATGAGTTTCAAAAAAGACATTGTGATCTGTGGATAGACGAGACATAGATGCAAGATTTTTTCCGGCTTGTGGAACATGAAGAACATCATTTAAGGAAATATTACGTTTGCAAGTAGGGGAATTAATAACTACTTGACCAATGTGATGTATAGCCATACCTCCACCGCGGTGTGAACTTGATCTCCACCATAGTATTTCTTTCGAAGGACAACTTCTCAATCTCGCTGGTTACATGATCTGTGGCACCTAAATCAGCATACCAGACCATGACGGCATCTTCTTGCTGTTCTAGTATTGCTGCTGCTACACCACGTTCATCCGGCACAAAAATTTCATCAAATCTGTGCCAGCCACCCATTACCTCATGTCCAAGATTCTTACAGAGCTGACATCGAGATCGACAAGTGTTGGAGGAGGGAGCACCGCCACCGCCTCCACTCATGTTCGGACCATAACCGCCGCCGCCTGCGTGTTGGTTATAGCCGCTGGTACCTGCTCCCGATCCTGTGCACGTGTACTGTGACGCGCCGCGCCCGCGGCTAGTGTTGCAATTGGTGCGGTTGTGTCCCTTGTGACCACGCCCGCGGCCCCCTGCGTGCTGGCGAGAGGCGGCGTTAGCAGAGGATTGTCGAGGGTTTAGCCCATGTAGAAGATTGATGCGGGCGACAAAGGAGAGGAGTTGGCTGCAGAGCTTTTGCACCATGACTGGTTCCATCCGAGCGGCAAGAGCGGAGAAAACGGGGTTGTAGCCGAGGTCGAGGTCAGCAAGAATGTGCGACGTGATCTCACCATCAGAGAGGGCTGGTCCTTCGCAAGTGATCTCATCTGTGAGGGACTTGATGTTGGCGAGGTAGTCCGCAATGCTCAAGTTGCCCTTCTTCAGATTATGCAAGGCAATCCGAGTGTTGATCGACTGAGCTTGAGTTTGAGCAGCAAAGGTTGCATTGAGGGCTGCCCACACCTCGGCTGGGATCTAGAGGGTGACGATCTAGGCGAGAATTTCTCGCGAGAGGGATCCCATGAGGTACCCTTGTAGTTGTTGCTGCTTAGCATATCATAGAACACGCGTCATGTTGACAACCTGTTCTTCCTTCCCGTTCTTGGTGACTGTGATGGTGGACGGTGGCGCATGGCTCGCTGGATCGAGGAAGTGCTGCATATGTGTGCCCTTAATTTGTGGTAACACGATGGCCTTCCATAGGAGAAAAATGCTCCTGGTTATCTTCTCTTGTGGTGGAGGTCCGATGGACGCGACATGGGTGGTGCTAGATTAAGGAGCAAAGATAGAGGTGGATGAATCGGTGGTAAGGGCACTCGTGGTGCTGGTGAGGGCGGAGGAGGTGGTTCCGGTCATGGCTTTCTGTAGGGCTAGACGATTATCGATCTAGGAGGAAGTGGCTCTGATACCATGAAAAAGAGATATGAAGCATTGAACCCCTGATGGCCGCATGTGGTTTGTATTAATAAGATACATGCCGTGGCATACAAATTGATGATCGCTAGGATACATCAAGTGAGATTACAGGAGAATCAGGAGGAGATAAAACAGAAGAAGATATAGAATGGGATTACATGAGTTTAAACATTATATATCTAGAACTATTCTAATAGGACGGAGAATAGAGATATAGGTGGATAGCACGCCTTGCCGTGTCCGAATATAGCGAGAGGTTTGTGGATCGACCGGCTTCTGTTTTTGTCTCAAACTTTGCTTCACGTACTTGTCCATTTGGTTCTCCTACTTAGTCCCAGCAAATTAGCAGGCATCACTAATCTGTCGAGATGGATCCTCGATTACAATAAAATTCTATTGTACCATGGATATACGTACGGGGTTGCATGCAGGCATACAAGCATAATCGTGCGGGTGACGAGAGAAGAAAAGGAGCTTATATACGAAGTATCGAAGCTATTAGCAAGAGAAGGAGCATTGGCTCGGGAACTTCTAGGGTTTCAGTGGTGGACGAAGAGTGGCTTGCAAAGTTCTTTGCTAGATCGCGCTTTCCGGTACCTGATATCGAGACCATGTGTGTTTCCTCGCGATCTGTGCTGCTAGGAGGATCACCAACACTAACCTCTGATTGGGCCAGTGTTATTAAGAGGATGTGTCAATATGTGAATAGTACAATGGTTTTTTTAGAACGAAGTCTCAAGAAGAACCCGGCTTTGAATTAACAAAGCCATCAACCAGCCAGGATTACATTTTAGGATTACAACCATGAACTAACGAAATATAAAAGAAAACTACAAAGGCGCTGGGAGACAACTCGCATTGCTCATATCCAACAAGCTATCTAACACAAGAAAATTAAAGCTTGGAGATGCAGGGGACCTCTTGCACGCACACCACCAAGGGGAAGGCGGTTGTCAGTGCAGGGGGGAATCAGCGACGATGTGAGGCAAGCTATGACCAGAAGACCAGGAGCTTGACAAAAACACAACCGGCCAGGTCCATCATCAAAGAAGGCCCCTACCTCCTCGCCTAGATTGAAGGCGCCGCACCGTTGAGAGATCGAGATATTCACCCTAGAAACCTGGCTGGATGGCATGGAAGAAAGCCACGTGAGCGGACCAAGCATTCCCAACATGTCGACGACAATTCACTTATAGCAGAGCATCACCAAGACCAAAGCCTTGGCATGAAAGAGGGTGAGCTGCCAGGATGAGCATACATGCAACAGCAAGGGTCATGACCGAAATACGCAGCTCCTGCTCTTTCGGAAAGCTAGGGTGGATCCACCAGAGGAGGGAAACCTTTCCCCTCCCGACATGGAAATCCACGGGCACCAGAGGTACACCCAGTAGCCACACAAAGAGCACCAAAATAGTATAACCCCATACCAGGGAGGACACCCCCGCTATCGGAGACTCGTTGTCGCCGCTGCCATGCACCAATCTCACCAGAACGAAGCTCAAACCAAACCTTGTGCCCAAAAACAGCGCCTTCAAGAAGGTTACAACAACTGGGGTGTCGCTGCTGTCCAATAAAGTTGAGGTTTTCACCTAGGACACAAAAGGGGAAGGGGATGGGGGCAGAACCTGACCGGCGCCTCCGAGGAGGTGAGCGTCGCCGTCGTCGCAGCCACAAGGCTGGCTAGGGTTTCCCCTGAGCCGGACACCCTAATATCTACTCCCACCCTCTAAAACCGCCCCCCACGAATAGCAGGCTGGATATGGGAGGAGGAGCTCGTCGGTGGAAAATGAGGTGGAGATGGCCAAATCTGACATCATAGGGGACGAAGCCGCCGCCGTTGTGCCCTAGCCTGCAGCCTCCAGATGGCTTGACGTCCGCATGGCCGAGCGCACTGACCCGCGCCCGCACCATCAATAGCCGGGAGTTGGGGGAACCACACCAGCCGGGGCCGCCGCCTGGATCCCGCAGCCCGCTACGAGCGAGGCGAGGCGGAGACGGCCCCACCACCAATGTCGTCAGCATCGCGCCAAGCTGGCCCGACGGCTGCCTCAGGCGGCGGCGAGGAAAGGAGACCGGGGAGTGGAGGGGGCGGTGGGTCTAGGGTTTCGGCCCTTGAGTCGCCTTGGGGACAACGTGAGGGAGAGAGGGGTGACTTCAACCACAATGGGTTTATCTAGAACTCAGAACGCTTCTTCACTTACCTGCCATTTTAAATCCTCTTCCTATAGTATAAGAGAAATACTTCTTTGCGTGCTTTGCAATTTAGCATGGAGCTGATCAGTCGAGCAAGATATATTCGTGGCCAGATATCTGAGCTTAACTAATTGCGCCGTCACTAGCGCGCGTAGCTACATTTAGGTATGCATGCATGATCATGCATGGCGATTGTAAACATGAGCTTTGCTACGTCTATATTAGACTAATCTGAGGCCATCAGCAATAATACAAGCAATAATATAAGCACGAGAAACAACAATAAGATTTGTTAACGAGGTTCATATAGTTACATTCATGGGCCACAATTACGGACACACCTCACCATGTTCCAAATCATATACAATCAACAATAAGCCCTCCAATACCACTAGACAATGTTAAACATGTAAATATACGGTGTGTAAACCGTACCGTGTGCGTGTGTGTTTGTTGTATTTGTCCAGGTTGTTAGGATTGATAGGATTGATCTAGTAGATAGTTTTCTTGGAGATCAATCCCAATCTACAACAACCTGCGATCTCATGTAATCCTTGGGCCTTTGGCGCCTATATATCTAACACGCACGCGTCCTTGCTATGCAGACGTTTAAGCCTCTATTTTTACATGGTATCAGAGCTAGTCTCTTCCATCACATCTAGGGTTATGTCTTCCTCATCCTCCGCCGTCGCCATGTCTTCTCCCTTGCTCGCATCCCTCGGCCACACCATCAGCGAGAAGCTGAACCGGGAGAACTTCCTCACCTGGCGAGCGCAAGTGCTGCCGCACGTAAGGGCGGCAGGGATGATGGGCTTCCTTGATGGATCAGTCAAGGAACCACCTGCTGAAGTCATCATCGAGTGGGAGGTGATGGGCAAGAAGGAAACTTCGTCATCGCCCAACCCGGAACATGTTGTGTGGGTCACCCAAGATCAACAGGTGCTCACATTTTTGCTTGCATCTCTATCCAGGGATGTTTTGCTACAGGTTAGCAGCTACACGACGGCGACAGCAGCTTGGAAAACCATCCTCCAAAGCTTCTCGTCGTAGTCTAGAGCTCACATCATCACACTCCGGTCGCAGATCAGGAACACACGCAAGGGAGACATGTCGGCAGCCTCCTACTTCACCAAGATGAAGGGGCTCGCCGACGAGTTACAAGCGGACGACAAGGGACTTGACGAGGATGACGTCGTGTCCCATATTCTCCAAGGATTGATGCATGAGCCAGAGTATAATGGTTTTGTTTCTGCCATCTCCACACACACTATCACCGATCAGCCAATCGGACTTGGCGAGCTGTTCTCCCTGCTGCTCGCGGCAGAGTCGCGGATCGCGGCTCAATCAGCGGCGTACTCTGCAAACTTGGCTACCAAGGGTGGCAACCGCGACGGAGCCTATGGTCGTGGCGGTGGTGGCCACGCCGGTGGCGGTAACGCCGGTGCTTGCAACTTCAACAACACCAACAACTGCTTCTTCAACAACGCTGCTGGTGGCTCCAACAACACACCATGCTAGGGAGGTGGTGATCGCGGTGACCGTGTCCTGGAACGGTGCCATCAGATTTCCTTTTTACCTTGTAGACCCATTTGCAGTCAGTCACATTTCTCCGCCTAGCTGGTGGCACAAGTCATCACGTTTGGTTCTCCATTAGAGCAGTGTACTCTTCATGCGACCTGTGCCACCAGCCAGGGGGAGAAATGTGATTGACTGCAAATGGGTCTACAAGGTAAAAAGGAAATCTGATGGCACCGTTCCAGGACACGGTCACCGCGATCACCACCTCCCTGGCGCGGCATGTTGCTGGAGCCAACCGCACAATCGCGTCGTCGGGCTACGGTTGTGGCTGAGGACAACCTACGTGGCAGGCGTGGGACCGACCGCATGGGTGCTATTGCGCCACTGTCTCCTGCGGAGGCCGCTCCGGCTTCTGATTCATCCCCAGCAGATCGTCTATCCCCTGCGGAGGCCGTGCTGGCTCCTGATTCGTCTCCAGCGGATCACCCGGTGCTACAGGAGTTCGAAGGGGGAGTCGGATCTTCTGTGGCGGACTCAGGCACGGCTGTGTCACCCTCCATCGAAAGACTACAGCTACAGATTGCTTGACCAGCTCCACCACCCCCTACACGGTCCCATACCAGGTCACAAAGTGGTATTATTAAACCAAAATAATATGAGGATGGTTGTATTCGTTGGGGCTCTTTTTGTGCAACAGGTGAACCAAGAAATCTGGGAGAAGCTCTAGGAGATCCCAAGTGGAAAGCGGCCATGGACGAAGAGTACACTGCTCTAATGGAGAACCAGACGTGGCGACTTGTGCCACCAGCTAGGGGGAGAAATGTGATTGACTACAAATGGGTCTACAAGGTAAAAAGGAAATCTGATGGCACCATTGACAGGTACAAGGCACGTCTAGTTGCCAAAAGTTTCAAACAGAGATATGGGATTGACTATGAGGATACTTTTAGTCCTGTAGTTAAAGCGGCCACCATTAGATTAATACTCTCAGTTGCAGTTTCTAGAAATTGGTGCATGCAATAGCTAGATGTGAAGAATGCGTTTTCGCATTGTGTTCTGGAAGAGGAAGTGTTCATGAGGCAACCTCCTGGATATGAGAGTACAGATTCACCACATCATGTTTGCAGGCTTGATAAGGCATTGTATGGTCTCAAACAGGCCCCCAGAGCATGGTACTCTCGATTTTTCTTTAAGTTACAGTCTCTTGGTTTTGCTGCATCCAAAGGAGATACTTCTTTGTTCTTTTATCATCGGCATGGAATCATTATATTTATGCTTATCTATGTTGATGATATAATTGTTGCAAGTTCATCATCTCAAGCAGTTGAAGCCCTCCTAAAAGACCTTCGCATGGCTTTTGCTCTTAAGGATCTAGGCAGCTTGTATTTCTTCCTTGGCATTGAGGTAAAGAACATAACTGATGGCATTATTTTGTCACAAGAAAAAATATGTGTTGGAAATCCTCCAGCGGATGGGAATGAAAGGATGCAAACCATCTTCTACACCTCTTTCCATCTCCGAAAAACTTTCTCTTCATGATGGAGAATTGCTTGGAGCAGAGGACTCCACCAAGTATAGAAGCATTGTAGGGGCACTACAATATCTGACTTTAACCAGACCAGATATCTCATTCTCAGTTAATAAAGTTTGTCAGTTCTTGCATGCCCTTACAAGTGTACATTGGACAGCTGTGAAGAGGATTCTCAGGTATCTTCAGGGAACAAATTGTCATGGACTTCGATTCAGCAAGTCAGACTCCATGCTTGTTAGTGCTTTTTCAGATGCAGATTGGGCAGGCTGTCCAGATGATAGAAGATCCACAGGAGGCTTTGCAGTCTTTCTTGGTGGCAATTTGATTTCATGGAGTGCTCATAAGCAAGCTACTGTCTCTAGATCTAGCACTGAGGCAGAATACAAAGCTCTAGCCAATGCAACGGCAGAAGTTATTTGGGTCCAAAATATCTTGACAGAGTTGGGTGTTCGTCATCCAAAGGCAGCATCACTTTGGTGTGATAATCTTGGTGCAACATATCTTTTTGCTAATCCTGTTTTCCATGCCAGGACAAAGCATATTGAGATTGATTACCATTTTGTACGTGAGAGGGTGGCTAGCAAATTACTTAATGTTAGGTTTATACCTACAGGAGATGAAGTTGCAGATGGTTTTACTAAACCGCTTTCTTTGAGGCAGCTCATGGCTTTTAGGCACAATCTCAACTTAGCTAGTTGGGATTGAGGGGGGTGTTGTATTTGTCCAGGTTGTTAGAATTGATCTAGTAGATAGTTTGCTTGGAGATCAATCCCAATCTACAACAACCTGCGATCTCATGTAATCCTCGGGCCTTTGGCGCCTATATATCTAACACGCACACGTCCCTGCTATGCATACGCTTAAGCCTCTATTTTTACAGACAACGCTCCAATCGACGTGCCATAGTTGATCCAGCCACCCCTGCCATGTGCGCCCGAACCGTCCCTCTCGTGATCTCTGTTTTAAATTACAGCTTATCTCTGGTTTATTTGGCTATTGACGATGCCCTTATATAATAGGTTTAAGTTACACGTGTCCTACTCAAACACCTAAGGCACTGCTAATTACAAGTCCAATTATAGCATAATAATTTATGTACATCTAATAGTCAGACATACTTTTTACGCTCCACCTTGGTGAATATGACCTCGCCATTTTGAAGCCATCATGCACGAAGCGTACCTAGACTTGAACCATTATACATGGGCTCCGCTGCTACTTCCTTCATGTCACATGACTCCACCTACAACTATAGTCACATCTTTTCTTTATGATAGTCAATGCTCAAACGAATATTAAATTCTTCAACTTCTACTTTGTGTTTCCAACTTCCCAAAGTATCTGTCCAACGCCATCACACATCACCCTAAAGTCATCATATCCAACAACTCTGATGTATCATCACCCTGGTAGCTTCTTTCTTGATATGTGTGAGAGTAAATAACTCACATATTGGATGTCACATATAAGAATTTATGAACTCGACATTCTTGCCATTCTTGACTACAAGTCTGAACATGAAATAATTTCCTAGATTTTGATTTCAAGCAGCTTCCTACAACCCTCCGGGTCCCACACAACACCCTCTTTATTGATTTTTAAGGCGTCTTGTTGATACTCTAGGCTACTTGCCAACGTATAGGAACTGCTAAATTTTCTAATCAAAATGTAAGATGGGTCTATTTAATAGGAAGACTGGAAATCCTTAATTGACATGTGTTGATCTAGACAGTGGCCAAACCACACTTAGGCTGTGTAGTCACTTGACTACACAGCTCTTTGGGAAAAACATGATATACCAAGTATAAATCATGCAGAAAAAATATAAAAATATGTATATTTACACAATTTTAAACTACACATGATTTTATTTCTGGTACCGCTATTGGATCTAGACAAGTTGGGCACCCCATAAAGAATTGTGTGTGAGGTCCTGATATCAATTCGTCATGCAGAGCTAACTTTTTTCGCTGCTTCTACCGACGAAATAAAATGACAAATAAGTCCATCTCAGCCCACACGGGTGTGAAAGCCGAGCCGACGTAAAATTAGAGTTATGACCATTTTCTAGCAGACCGATGCAGAAAATTTCAATACCACCTTGGATAGAAAAAATCTAAAATATTTTAGTTTGTTTCGAAGGTGGACGGATGAAAAATCCGAAGAAACGCACCTCTCGTTGTTATTAGGGTACATATATACATATAGATTATTTAGGGATCATTTTCACATCTCAGCATTGTGGTCTAGTTGTCGGGAGAAGAAAGGACGAAAAAAGTAAGATATGCCACAAAACATTAGAGCATAAATACACCGACAAATGTATCTTAGCTAAGATAGAACTCCACTCTCTTTCTTGTTTAATTACTATGCCACATCAGCATTTTATCTTTCTTTCTTCTTTTTTCCCTCTCCTTGACCCCCTCCCGACGGAGCTCCATGGGCAAATCCCAGGCGGGGGATAATAGTGGTGGCGAGTCCTTCCTCCGTTCCAGCTTTGGAATGTGGTTGTGGTCGAGATCCGTGTGTGTGTCCTGGACATGTGTGTCGTCCGGCATCAGCGGTGCAACGGTGAGGGCCCCTCGGTCATCGATGGCACACCCAGGTGGGGCGACGGTTCTGGGTGGTGGAGCGGTTGTAGTCGTGCGGTTTCCTGGCGGCAGACATCGCCCATGGGCGTGTTGGATGACGGAGGAGGTCGGTGTGTGCTCCAGCCGGGGATGGGCGTGAATTTGCCATCGAAAGATTGGTCCGGCCTTGGTCAAACCGTCAACGGCGGTGCCCGTGGGCGTCATTGTTGGAAATATGCCCTAGAGGCAATAATAAAATGGTTATTATTGTATTTCCTAGTTCATGATAATTGTCTATTATTCATGCTATAATTGTGTTAACCGGAAACCGTAATACATGTGTGAATACATAGACCACAACGTGTCCCTAGTGAGCCTCTAGTTGGCTAGCTCGTTGATCAATAGATGGTCTCGGTTTCATGACCATGGACATTGGATGTCGTTGATAACGGGATCACATCATTAGGAGAATGATGTGATGGACAAGACCCAATCCTAAGCATAGCACAAAGATCGTGTAGTTCGTTTGCTAAAGCTTTTCAATGTCAAGTGTCATTTCCTTAGACCATGAGATTGTGTAACTCCCGGATACCGTAGGAATACTTTGGGTGTGCCAAACGTCACAACATAACTGGGTGGCTATAAAGGTACGCTACGGGTATCTCCGAAAGTGTCTGTTGGGTTGACACGAATCAAGACTGGGATTTGTCACTCCGTGTGACGGAGAGGTATCTCTGGGCCCACTCGGTAAGACATCATCATTATGAGCTCAATGTGACTAAGGAGTTAGTCACGGGATGATGTATTACGGAACGAGTAAAGAGACTTGCCAGTAACGAGATTGAACAAGGTATGCGGATACCGACGATCGAATCTCGGGCAAGTACCATACCGATAGACAAAGGGAATTGTATACGGGATTGGTTGAATCCCTGACATCGTGGTTCATCCGATGAGATCATCGTGGAGTACGTGGGAGCCAACATGGGTATCCAGATCCCGCTGTTGGTTATTGGCCGGAGAGGTGTCTCGGTCATGTCTACGTGTCTCCCGAACCCGTAGGGTCTACACACTTAAGGTTCGATGACGCTAGGGTTATAGGGAAAAGGTATACGTGATTACCGAAGGTTGTTCGGAGTCCCGGATGAGATCCCGGACGTCACGAGGAGCTCCGGAATGGTCCGGAGGTAAAGATTGATATATAGGAAGTCCAGTTTTGGTCACCGGAAAGTTTTCGGGCTCATCGGTATTGTACCGGGAGTGCCGGGAGGGTGCCGGAGGACCCCCGGGAGGGGGTGACGACCAAAGGACCTCATGGGCCCTTAGAGGAGGTGTGCCAGCCCATATTGGGCCAGCCAATACCTTCTAGAAAGGGCCCATGCGCCAGGGAGCTGGAGATAGAGGCAAAAGGGATTTAAAAGGGGGAGGTCCACCTGCCGTGTGGGAGGAGGACTCTCCCCCCACTTCGGCCGAATCCCTCCTCCTTGGAGGAGGGGCCAAGCCAGCCCTCCCTCTCCTTCCTCCTATATATATGCAAGGGTTTGGGCAGGTTTGAGACGACGAACTCTTTCTCTCTCGCTGCAGCCCTATTCTGCTTCTTCCTCCTCCGCAGTGCTTAGGCGAAGCCCTGCCGGGATACCTTGCTACTCCACCACCACCACGCCGTCGTGCTGCTGCTGGAGCTCTTCCCCAACCTCTCCTTCCTCCTTGCTGGATCAAGGCGTAGGAGACGTCACCGGGCTGCACGTGTGTTGAACGCGGAGGTGCCGTCCGTTCGGCACTTGATCGGATCTACCGCGATCTGAATCGCTGCGAGTACGACTCCATCAACCGCGTTCTAGCAACGCTTCCGCTTAGCGATCTTCAAAGGTATGAAGATCCAATCTCTCCCCACTCGTTTGCTGGTTTCTCCATAGATAGATCTTGGTGACACGTAGGAAAATTTTGATTTACTACTACGTCTCCCAACAGTGGCATCATGAGCTAGGTCTATGCGTAGAATCTATGCACGAGTAGAACACAAAGCAGTTGTGGGCATCGATTTTGTTAATATGCTTGCCGTTACTAGTCTTATCTTGATTAGACGGTATAGTGGGATGAAGCGGCCCGGACCAACCTTACACGTACGCTTACGTGAGACCGGTTCCACCGCCTGACATGCACCAGTTGCATAAGGTGGCTAGCGGGTGTCTGTCTCTTCCACCTTAGTCGGATTGGATTCGATGAAAAGGGTCCTTATGAAGGGTAAATAGCAATTGGCATATCACGTTGTGGTTTTGGCGTAGGTAAGAAACGTTCTTGCTAGAAACCTATAGCAACCACGTAAAAACTTGCAACTACAAATTAGAGAACGTCTAACTTGTTTTTGCAGCATATGCCTTGTGATGTGATATGGCCAGAAGGATGTGATGTGATGCATTGTGATGTATGAGATTGATCATGTTCTTGTAATAGGGTTCACGACTTGCATGTCGATGACTATGACAACCGGCAGGAGCCATAGGAGTTGTCTTATTTATTGTATGACCTGCGAGTCAATCACAAACGCCATGTAATTACTTTACTTTATTGCTAAGCGTTAGCCATAGCAGTAGAAGTAATAGTTGGCGAGACAACCTCATGAAGACACAATGATGGAGATCATGATGATGGAGATCATGGTGTCATGCCGGTGACAATGATGATCATGGTGCCCCGAAGATGGAGATCATAGGAGCAAGATGATATTGGCCATATCATGTCACTATATTGATTGCATGTGATGTTTATCATGTTTACATCTTATTTGCTTAAAACGACGGTAGTAAATAAGATGATCTCTCAATAAAATATCAAGAGAAGTGTTCACCCTAACTGTGCACCGTTGCTAAGGATCGTTGTTCCGAAGCACCACGTGATGATCGGGTGTGATAGGTTCTAACGTTCGCATACAACGGGTGTAAGCCAGATTTACACACGCGAAACACTTAGGTTGACTTGACGAGCCTAGCATGTACAGACATGGCCTCGGAACACGGAAGACCGAAAGGTCGAACATGAGTCGTATAGAAGATACGATCAACATGGAGATGTTCACCATGGATGACTAGTCCGTCTCACGTGATGATCGGACACGGGCTAGTTGACATGGATCATGTGTCACTTAGATGACTAGAGAGATGTCTATCTGAGTGGGAGTTCATTGAATAATTTGATTATGTGAACTCGATTATCATGAACTTAGTCTAAAATTGCCTTTAATATCTATATTGTAGATCCAATGGCCAACGCAAATGTCAACCTCAATTTCAACGCGTTCCTAGAGAAAACCAAGCTGAAAGATGATGGAAGCAACTATACGGACTGGGTCCGTGGCTTGAGGATCATCCTCATAGCTTCCAAGAGATTGTATGTCCTTGATGCACCGCTAGGTGACCCACCCATTCTCCCAGCGGACCAAGACGTTACGAACGCTTGGCAGTCGCTGCGATGATTACTCCCTTGTTCAGTGCGGCATGCTTTACAGTTTAGAATCGGGGCTCCAAAAGCGTTTTGAGCAACACGGAGCATATGAGATGTTCCAAGAGCTGAAACTGGTTTTCCAAGCTCATGCCCGAGTCGAGAGATATGACATCTCTGACAAGTTCTTCAGCTGTAAGATGGAGGAGAACAGTTCTGTTAGTGAGCACATCCTCAAGATGTCTGGGCTTCACAACCGCTTGACTCAGCTAGGAGTTAATCTCCCGGATGACTCAGTCATTGACAGAATCCTCCAGTCGCTTCCACCTAGCTACAAAAGCTTTGTGATGAACTACAACATGCAGGGGATGGAGAAGTCCATTCCTGAGTTGTACTCGATGCTCAAATCAGCAGAGGTCGAGATCAGAAAGGAGCATCAAGTGTTGATGGTAAACAAGACCACTAGTTTCAAGAAAGGCAAGGGTAAGAAGAACTTCAAGAAGGACGGCAAAGCTGTTGCCACGCCCGGTAAGCAAGTTGCCGGGAAGAAGAAGAACAAGAATGGACCCAAGCCTGAGACTCAGTGTTTCTATTGTAAGGGTACCGGTCACTGGAAGCGGAACTGCCCCAAGTACTTAGCGGATAAGAAGGTCGGCAACGTTAAAGGTATATGTGATATAGTTGTTATTGATGTGTACCTAACCAGCGCTCGTAGTAGCTCCTGGGTATTTGATACCGGTGCAGTTGCTCACATTTGTAACTCCAAGCAGGAGCTGCGGAATAAGCGAAGGTTGGCAAAGGACGAGGTGACGATGCGCGTCGGGAATGGTTCCAAGGTCGATGTGATCGCCGTCGGCACGCTACCTCTACATCTACCTTCGGGATTAGTTTTAAACCTTAATAATTGTTATTTAGTACCAGCTTTGAGCATGAACATTGTATCTGGATCTCGCTTGATACGAGATGGCTACTCTCTTAAATCCGAGAATAATGGTTGTTCTATTTATATGAGAGAAATGTTCTATGCTCATGCCCCGCTGGTCAATGGTTTATTTTTGATGAATCTCGAACGTGATGTTACACATGTCCATAGTGTGAGTACCAAAAAGTGTAAAGTTGATAACGATAGTCCCACTTACATGTGGCACTGCCGTCTTGGCCATATTGGTGTCAAATGCATGAAGAAGCTCCATGCTGATGGACTTTTGGAGTCACTTGATTTCGAATCATTTGACACATGCGAACCATGCCTCATGGGCAAGATGACCAAAACTCCGTTCTCCGGAACAATGGAGCGAGCAACTGACTTGTTGGAGATAATACATACCGATGTATGCGGTCCAATGAGTGTCGAGGCTCGCGGTGGCTACCGTTATGTTCTCACCCTCACTGATGACTTGAGCAGATATGGGTATGTCTACTTAATGAAACACAAGTCTGAAACCTTTGAAAGGTTCAAGGAATTTCAGAGTGAGGTCGAGAATCAACGTGACAGGAAAATAAAATGCCTACGATCTGATCGTGGCAGAGAATATTTAAGTCACGAGTTTGACACGTACCTTAGGAAATGTGGAATTGTTTCACAGCTCACGCCGCCAGGCACACCTCAGCGAAATGGTGTGTCTGAACGTCGTAATCGCACTCTATTGGATATGGTGCGATCTATGATGTCTCTTACCGACTTACCGCTATCATTTTGGGGATATGCATTAGAGACTGCCGCGTTCACTTTAAATAGGGCACCGTCTAAATCCGTTGAGACGACACCGTATGAATTATGGTTTGGAAAGAAACCTAAGATGTCGTTTCTAAAAGTTTGGGGTTGCGATGCTTATGTGAAGAAACTTCAACCTGAGAAGCTCGAACCCAAAGCGGAAAAGTGCGTCTTCATAGGATATCCCAAAGAGACTATTGGGTATACCTTCTACCTACGATCCGAAGGCAAAGTCTTTGTTGCCAAGAATGGATCCTTTCTCGAGAAAGAGTTTCTCTCAAAAGAAGTAAGTAGGAGGAAAATGGAACTTGATGAGGTAATTGTACCTTCACTCGAACCGGAGAGTAGCGCAGCACAGGAAGTTGTTTCTGTGGAGCCTACACCGGCTAGAGAGGAAGTTAATGATGATGATCATGAAACATCAGATCAAGTTGCTACTCGAAGGTCCACTAGGACACGTTCCGCACCAGAGTGGTACGGTAATCCTGTCCTAGAGATCATGTTGTTGGACAACGGTGAACCTTCGAACTATGAAGAAGCGATGGCGGGCCCGAATTCCGACAAATGGCTTGAGGCCATGAAATCCGAGATAGGATCCATGTATGAGAACAGAGTATGGACTTTGGTGGACTTGCCTGATGATAAGCGAGCCATTGAAAATAAATGGATCTTTAAGAAGAAGACTGACGCAGACGGTAATGTGACTGCCTATAAAGCTCGGCTTGTCGCTAAGGGTTATCGACAAGTTCAAGGAGTTGACTACGATGAGACTTTCTCACCCGTAGCGATGCTAAAGTCTGTCCGAATCATGTTAGCAGTTGCCGCATTTTATGATTATGAAATCTGGCAAATGGACGTCAAAACGGCATTCCTTAATGGCTTCCTCAAGGAAGAACTGTATATGATGCAGCCGGAAGGTTTTGTCGATCCTAAAGATGCTAACAAGGTATGCAAGCTCCAGCGCTCCATCTATGGGCTGGTGCAAGCATCTCGGAGTTGGAACATTCGCTTTAATGAGGTGATTAAAGCGTTTGGGTTTGTACAGGTTTATGGAGAACCCTGTATTTACAAGAAAGTGAGTGGGAGCTCTATAGCATTTCTTATACTGTATGTGGATGACATGCTGATAATGGGAAATAATATAGAACTCTTGGAAAGTATCAAGGCCTACTTGAATAAGTGTTTTTCAATGAAGGACCTTGGAGAAGCTGCTTACATATTAGGTATTAAGATCTATAGAGATAGATCAAAACGCCTCATTGGTCTTTCACAAAGCACATACCTTGAAAAGATATTGAAGAAGTTCAATATGGATCAGTCCAAGAAGGGGTTCTTGCCTGTGTTGCAAGGTGTGAGATTGAGTACGACTCAATGCCCGACCACGGCAAAGGATAGAGAAGAGATGAGTGCCATCCCCTATGCTTCAGCCATAGGCTCTATCATGTATGCCATGCTGTGTACCAGACCTGATGCGAACCTTGCCATACGTTTGGTAGGGAGGTACCAAAGTGATCCCGGAGCGGAACACTGGACAGCGGTCAAGAATATCCTGAAGTACCTGAAAAGGACAAAGGACATGTTTCTCGTTTATGGAGGTGCCGAAGAGCTGGTCGTAAAGGGTTACGTCGATGCTAGCTTCGACACAGATCCGGACGACTCCAAGTCGCAAACCGGATACGTGTATATTTTGAATAGAGGGGCTGTGAGCTGGAGCAGCAGCAAGCAAAGCGTCGTGGCAGCATCTACATGTGAAGCGGAGTACATAGCTGCTTCGGAAGCAGCAAAGGAGGGAGTCTGGATGAAGGAGTTCATCACCGACCTAGGAGTGATTCCGAATGCGTCGGGCCCGATGACTCTACTCTGTGACAACACTGGAGCTATTGCCCTTGCGAAGGAGCCCAGGTTTCACAAGAAGACAAGACACATCAAGCGCCGCTTCAACTCCATCCGTGATTACATTCAGGAGGGGGACATAGATATTTGTAAAGTGCATACGGGTCTGAATGTCGCAGATCCGTTGACTAAACCTCTCTCACGAGCAAAACATGATCAACACCAGAATGCTATGGGTGTTCGATTCATCACAATGTAACTAGATTATTGACTCTAGTGCAAGTGGGAGACTGTTGGAAATATGCCCTAGAGGCAATAATAAAATGGTTATTATTGTATTTCCTAGTTCATGATAATTGTCTATTATTCATGCTATAATTGTGTTAACCGGAAACCGTAATACATGTGTGAATACATAGACCACAACGTGTCCCTAGTGAGCCTCTAGTTGGCTAGCTCGTTGATCAATAGATGGTCTCGGTTTCATGACCATGGACATTGGATGTCGTTGATAACGGGATCACATCATTAGGAGAATGATGTGATGGACAAGACCCAATCCTAAGCATAGCACAAAGATCATGTAGTTCGTTTGCTAAAGCTTTTCAATGTCAAGTGTCATTTCCTTAGACCATGAGATTGTGTAACTCCCGGATACCGTAGGAATACTTTGGGTGTGCCAAACGTCACAACGTAACTGGGTGGCTATAAAGGTACGCTACGGGTATCTCCGAAAGTGTCTGTTGGGTTGACACGAATCGAGACTGGGATTTGTCACTCCGTGTGACGGAGAGGTATCTCTGGGCCCACTCGGTAAGACATCATCATTATGAGCTCAATGTGACTAAGGAGTTAGTCACGGGATGATGTATTACGGAACGAGTAAAGAGACTTGCCAGTAACGAGATTGAACAAGGTATGCGGATACCGACGATCGAATCTCGGGCAAGTACCATACCGATAGACAAAGGGAATTGTATACGGGATTGGTTGAATCCCTGACATCGTGGTTCATCCGATGAGATCATCGTGGAGTACGTGGGAGCCAACATGGGTATCCAGATCCCGCTGTTGGTTATTGGCCGGAGAGGTGTCTCGGTCATGTCTACGTGTCTCCCGAACCCGTAGGGTCTACACACTTAAGGTTCGATGACGCTAGGGTTATAGGGAAAAGGTATACGTGATTACCGGAGGCTGTTCGGAGTCCCGGATGAGATCCCGGACGTCACGAGGAGCTCCGGAATGGTCCGGAGGTAAAGATTGATATATAGGAAGTCCAGTTTTGGTCACCGGAAAGTTTTCGGGCTCATCGGTATTGTACCGGGAGTGCCGGGAGGGTGCCGGAGGACCCCCGGGAGGGGGTGACGACCAAAGGACCTCATGGGCCCTTAGAGGAGGTGTGCCAGCCCATATTGGGCCAGCCAATACCTTCTAGAAAGGGCCCATGCGCCAGGGATCTGGAGATAGAGGCAAAAGGGATTTAAAAGGGGGAGGTCCACCTCCCGTGTGGGAGGAGGACTCTCCCCCCACTTTGGCCGAATCCCTCCTCCTTGGAGGAGGGGCCAAGCCAGCCCTCCCTCTCCTTCCTCCTATATATATGCAAGGGTTTGGGCAGGTTTGAGACAACGAACTCTTTCTCTCTCGCTGCAGCCCTATTCTGCTTCTTCCTCCTCCGCAGTGCTTAGGCGAAGCCCTGCCGGGATACCTTGCTACTCCACCACCACCACGCCGTCGTGCTGCTGCTGGAGCTCTTCCCCAACCTCTCCTTCCTCCTTGCTGGATCAAGGCGTAGGAGACGTCACCGGGCTGCACGTGTGTTGAACGCGGAGGTGCCGTCCGTTCGGCACTTGATCGGATCTACCGCGATCTGAATCGCTGCGAGTACGACTCCATCAACCGCGTTCTAGCAACGCTTCCGCTTAGCGATCTTCAAAGGTATGAAGATCCAATCTCTCCCCACTCGTTTGCTGGTTTCTCCATAGATAGATCTTGGTGACACGTAGGAAAATTTTGATTTACTACTACGTCTCCCAACAGTCATTACCTCATTGGAGGCTTTGTGCAGTGATTCACGTTCCCAGTGTGCCTCGGAGAAACCCCAGATTCAGGATTTCTGGATCAGATGCTGGCGAGATTCTCGCGTCGTCTCTCCCATGGGGGGTTCATCTTTGGGGTCATACTTTGGCTAGAGGGAGAAGTGTTTACCTTGGTGGTTGGGCGCAGGTCTCCTTATGTTTATCATGTGGTGACCAATTTGGAGCGGCCTACCAGCAATAGCATCGAGGACAACGAGTCTTGTCAACAAGGTCCAGCAAAGTCTTGCCATTGAATACCATTTGATGGGCGCACGCAGGAGGCTGGCATTGTCCGATGGCATCAACACAAAAGGGTTTGACAAGATCAGTGCATTTAATTGCTTCTGAAGATGGGACTGCGGAAGAATGCGGTGGTGGATTCTACATCGTGCACATGCCACCGGACTTTTTGGTGTGTGTCACGTGAGGTCAGGGCACATCATCAATCTTATAGGTAAGACGACATTTTCCTTAGAAAGACGGTTTTGAATTGATCTATGTAGTGTTTATTTTGTAAGACCATGTTAAGTAATGCAATAAAGATGCCTGTGTGCATCGCTGGATGCATAGGCCAGGGGTAATCCACCTTTTCATAAGAAAAGAAAAAGATTTTGCCTATGAACCAAGCATTAGGAGTAGATCCAATTAACTTTGGAAATCGATATATGATGGTTCGCCGTGGGCGTTCTGGTATTTTGGTTATTTCGGTCCGGTTAGTTTAGTTTATGGGTAATTCGAGTACTTAAAAATGGGAACAAAAATTTTCCTGCCAAAAAAATACCCGAACCCAAATTACCCAAAATTTTGGTTCAGGTAATTCGGGTACCCAAAAAACCCAAAATATTCGGAGCACACATCAACTTTTGGTATGATTAATTTGGCTAGCACGGGTATTTAGGATAGTATGGGTATTTCAGATACTATGGATAACATGATAGTGTAATAATAGGATGAATAACTTGGGTAGTATGAATAATTCGAGTAGTATGGGTATTTCGGGTTTTCTAGACTAAAACCCGAGCCCTAATCCGAAAACCAAATAGCCAACAAATGATAACCGAATCCTAATCCGATACCCGAATTACCCGACAATTTAGCTAATTCGGTTCGGTTCGGGTTAGGGTACCCAAATGCCCAGGGTGAATGATGGTTGATTCAATCGTGTCAATCTCACAAAAGAAGAGCATGCCATTACAAACGACTTATTCGAGATGACTGAATAATTAATCTAACCTCCACACCTAGTTACTCCATCAATTAAATGTTGTTGGGTGACAGTTTGACATAGGATAAGGCCCCTCCCAATGCTCCACCTTGTACAGGTGCTAAGGCTGCCACATAGACAAAAAAATCTGATGTGACATGGTATTTAAGAGGACAGAGATGAGTGTGGTGACCCCAGGAAGAAATGGTGCCAAGCGCGTGAACCTAGGAAAAATACTTAAATGAAAGGAAGCCCACCAATGCACGAAGAACTTTAGTACCTAAATCATTAAATAGAGTGTGCTTAGCTACAACAAGTTAAACACCTATGCATTGGGGGCTTTGGTTGCTAAACTTTTAAATGTGCTTAGCATCCCATCTTAACACCAATGAATTGGAAGTAGCCTAAAAGCTAGCTAGCCTGCAGCTCTTCTTCACTCTTCATCATGTCGGTCCACAACCTACACCTCATGTGCAGCTCCACCTCCATATCGGGCTCGCGTCGCCGCCGCTCGTCCTCCTCGAGGCCTTGGTCCATGGCGACGATGTGTTTCGCCAAGGCTGTCGTTGCCGAGCGATCGAGAGAGAGAGGGGAACCAACTCGAGCGAGAGAGATGAACGAGTTCGTGAGAGTAGTTTTTTGTGCTGCCGTAAACTGCGCAGCGTTTTCCTTGTTTATCATTCCTTTTATGCTATTACAAAAGTGCTGACTATCTCCCCTGGTCTGGCCGCCATGATCCGCACAAGACGCGATGACCCGCGATTGCGTTCACAGCCAAAGCCAACGACCAGGAGAGAGTTCAGGAAACAGAAAAAGAGATCGTCCCATAACAGCGTCCCCACGATCTACGTGATCAACGTGCATGCATGGGTCACATCCGACCATGCTGCACTTTATTTTAAACGGGAAAACAAAACAGCCTAGCCAACTGGTGTGAGCTTATCTAGGCTAACAAAGGCTTCCTTGCCCCTCATGCACTTGCCGCGTAGCGCCGCCGTCGCCTTGGCGCACGACTCGACGGAGACGGGGAAGACCTCTCCGGGCTTCCTGCCGGCCACGCGGTCCATGCCTGTCCGGTGTTTCCAGTCGCGATCGCACTGCACCATCGCCGTCTCTAACTCATCGATGCAATCACCGACTGCCATGTCGTAGGCGACCTGCGCCATGTTGGCGAGTTTGGCAACCTTGGTTCTGGTCGACTTTTTAAACCAACCCCAGGCCATGGCGATACAGATCGTTAGGGTTAGGGTTTCGCTCGTTGTCTGTGGAGGCTTTGGTAGTTTGTTATTCCGTCGGTGTGGGGTAGAAAATATATAGATGGATATGGACAGCTGCCTTGCCGTGTCCTAATTAGCCAGAGTTATTTTTGTCAATCGATCCTCCTAAGTTTGCGTCTCAGGTACTTCTTTCCGTACTTGTCCGTCAAATTTTCCTGTTATGTACAGGAGCAAATTACCATCGATGTACTCCCTCCGTTTTAAAATATAAGATTTTTTAAAGATTTTATAATATAAACTACATACAAAATAAAATAAAAAACTATTACTCTAAAATACGTATATGTACATCCGTGTATAGTTTGTACTGAAATCTTTCAAAAGGCTTATATTTCAAAAATATAAACAAATAGAGTATGCACGTAGTTGCATGCATGCATGACCTTTATTTTGCTGCAGATGTTAACTTTTTGATTAATTAAGAAGCATCCTTACAATCATTCAGCATACTTGGCCAACTCATCAAGTCCATGTCTAAGACTACCCAGGAAAGCAACTTAGACTAGTAACATACATATGTTATTGGTCTATTTTACTACCTTTATAGTGAGGAGTAACATATGTGTGGTGCCGTGCAGCACTTCATTTATTAGCTTATAGATTAATCTTGTCTTCATATGTGTGATGCTATGTTTCTCAATTTGTCTCCTTCCTTATTAATTAACTGTCACATCATTTTCTTCGTTTATGTAAGGTCTATGTTACTATTTATGTTATTCTCATTGTGGGTAGTTGTCTAAGCCATACGGCCGTACGAGTAGTAGTCATTCCCATCTTGAGTAGTACAAATGAGGGCTAAACCCAAAAGTCATATTAAATTGCTCCTCTAAAGTTTCTATGTTGGATTATCTCTATCACATCGGCGAGTCCTTGATTCTATGTTTGGGAAAGATTTTCTTGGTAATAATGCTTTTGATGCTTATGAGAAGATGAAAAACATATTTGGACTACCCAAAATAGAAACCTTTGAACCTGCTATACTAGTGTGCCACCGCCAAACTGAGTTAATCATAGAGGCTAGAACTAGTATGGAGTCTAACTTTAGGGGGGTGTTCAACTCTGTTTCTAAAATCTATGGAAACGGCATGCTACAAAATACGAGACTTGATACCATAGAACAAAAGCTTGATGTACCTTGCACCAGGGATAGCAAGATTGTGAAGGTGATTGGATCCCTTATGAATAAGGATGACAACACTGGATCATATGCATTACGGCTAGATAGGGGCGTAAAATAATAGCGCTAGTTGGAAGGCAACCCAATAGTTATCTTTAATTTTTCGTTTTACTTTTTATTTGTTTTTTATAACATGGTTATTGCTATTGTAATTATTCTATTTTGTATTTAAATTAGTGTTTGTGCCAAGTAAAGCCTTTGGGATAACTTGCATGGTGGGTAGAATTGATACGGTGCAAAAAACATAAACTTTAGCATCTAGTGTAGAATTTCTCTGGTTTTACTGGTACGTCTTTTTGCTCTAAAATTTTTACATAGTATTACTATACAAATTCCCCAGGTTGTCCTAATTGTTCAGAAGTTTTAGAGTTACAGAAGTATAGTTTCTTTACCGACCATTACAGAGTGTTTTGTTTAGAAAGATTCTATTTTTGCTTGCATAGTTTGCTTGTTTTGATGATGCCATGGATTGTATCGGGGTATAAGTCATGGAGAAGTTAGAAAACAACACCTTATGTAATAATTAAATAAGAATCAATTTATAACCGTACCTAAAGTATTTGATATGTTTATTATACTAATGGATCTCACGAAGTTTTTGTTATGTTTTGTGTGCTGAAGTTTTTAAGTTTTGAGTGCTATCACTATGGATGAAGGAATAAGAAGCGGCAAGAGCCTAAGCTTCGGGATTCCCAAGGCACCCCAAGGTAATATTCTAGTAAGACTTAAGCGTCTTAATGAGAAACCCCAGGTGCCCCATGGATTGAGACGCTTGAAAGAGGGAATGCCTTCCGGGGCACCCCAAGGTAATATTCTAGTAAGACTCAAGATAATATTCTAGTATCACTCATGCATAATCAAAACCACATGTAGCACATAAAAGAGAAATCATGGTTAATGATATTAATGTGGTAATGTGAAAGAGCATGAGTGCATGATCATTGGTTAATAAGAGTATCACGAATTAGAGGTTGTTAACTTATTGTGCATCCAAATATTTTTATGGCATGGTGATGATGTGTGAGCATACTTATTCCTCATTGAAATCCTAGTGTTGTTTAGGTCGAGGGCACGCGATGGTTAACTCCTACCAACCTCATCCCTAGGGGCATGCAAATAGTGCTTTGCTTCGAGAGAGCTAATAAAATCTTGCAATAAGTATGTGAGTTTGGTATGACTAATGTGAATCCATGGATACACGCACTCTCATTTTCACGTATTTTGTAGCCTCTTCGGTACCGTGCATTGTCCATTCTCACCTCGATAATCGATGCAACTTTCGTCGGTGCATCCAGACCCGTGACATGATACGCTCTGTTGCACATAAGACTCGTTATATTTTCCAAAAACAGCAACCATAGCTACTATCATGGCATTTCCATAGACATTCCGAGATATATTGTCATGCAACTTCCACCGTCACATCATATGACTTGTATTTCCATTGTCATATTGCTTTGCATGATCATATAAGCAGACAAAGTATTCGTGGCAAAGCCACCGTTCATCTTTTTTATACATGTTAAACTATTATTGTACATCCTGGTAAGCTGTCAAAGCCATTCATATAGAGTCAGATCATCCTATTAGTTTTTCATATCGATTTGTGAGTAAATAAAAGTGTGATGATCATCACTATTTAGGGCACAGTCTCAGTGAGGAAAGGATGATGGAGACAATGATTCCCCCACAAGTCGGGAAGAGACCCTGGACAAAAAATAAAATAAAATAAAAAGGAGAGAAAAAAGAAAAGAAGAAAATAGAGAAGGGACAGTGCTACTACCTCTTATTTCACACTTGTGCCTCAAAGTGGCACCATGTTCTTCATATAGAGAGTCTTCTGTTTTGTCACTTACATATGCTAGTGGGAATTTTTCATTATAGATCTTGGCTTGAATATTCCGTTGAGGGCTTCCTCAAATGTCTGAAGTCTTCATGAGCAAGCAAGTTAGATGCACACCCACTTAACTTCAGTTGAGCTTTCATACCCTTATACTGTTGGGAGACGTAGTAGTAAATCAAAAAAATTCCTACGTGTCACCAAGATCTATCTAGGAGAAACCAGCAACGAGTGGGGAGATATTGCATCTTCATACCTTTGAAGATCGCTAAGTGGAAGCGTTACAAGAACGCGGTTGATGGAGTCGTACTCGCAGCGATTCAGATCGCGGTGGATTCCGATCTAAGCGCCGAACAACGGCGCCTCCGCGTTCAACACACGTGCAGCCCGGTGACGTCTCCTATGCCTTGATCCAGCAAGGAGGAAGGAGAAGTTAGGGAAGGGCTCTAACAGCAGCACGACGGCGTGGTGGTGGTGGAGTAGCAAGGTATTCCGGCAGGGCTTCGCCTAAGCGCTGCGGAGGAGGAAGAAGAGAGGTAGGGCTTTGCCGTGAGAGAGAGAGTTCAGAACTATTCTCAAAAGGCCAAAACCTCAAGTATATATAGGAGGAGGGATAGGGAGGGCTGGCTTGGACTCTCCTCCTCTAAACATTCCTACGGTATCCGGGAGTTACACAATCTCATGGTCTAAGGAAACGATACTTGACATTGAAAAGCTTTAGCAAATGCACTACACGATCTAGTGCTATGCTTAGGATTGGGTCTTGTCGATCACATCATTCTCCAAATGATGTGATCCCGTTATCAACGACATCCAGTGTCCATGGTCATGAAACCGTGACCATCTGTTGATCAACGAGCTAGTTAACTAGAGGCTCACTAGGGACATGTTGTGGTCTATGTATTCACACATGTATTACGGTTTCCGGTTAACACAATTATAGCATGAACAATAGACAATTATCATGAACAAGGAAATACAATAATAACCATTTTATTATTGCCTCTAGGGCATATTTCCAATAGTCTCCCACTTGCACTAGAGTCAATAATCTAGTTACATTGTGATGAATCGTACACCCATAGCATTCTGGTGTTGATCATGTTTTGCTCGTGAGAGAGGTTTAGTCAACGGATCTGCGACATTCATATCCGTATGCAATTTACAAATATCTATATCTCCCTCCTGAATGTAATCACGGATGGAGTTGAAGCGGCGCTTGATGTGTCTTGTCTTCTTGTGAAACCTGGGCTCCTTCGCAAGGGCAATAGCTCCAGTGTTGTCACAGAATAGAGTCATCGGGCCCGACGCACTTCGAATTACTCCTAGGTCGGTGATGAACTCCTTCATCCAGACTCCTTCCTTTGCTGCTTTCGAAGTAGCTATGTACTCCGCTTCACATGTAGATGCCGCCACGACGCTTTGCTTGCTGCTGCACCAGCTGACTGCCCCTCCGTTCAAAATATACACGTATCCGGTTTGCGACTTGGAGTCGTCCGGATCTGTGTCGAAGATAGCATCGACGTAACCCTTTACGACGAGCTCTTCGGCACCTCCATATACGAGAAACATGTCCTTTGTCCTTTTCAGGTACTTCAGGATGTTCTTGACCGCTGTCCAGTGTTCCGCTCCGGGATCACTTTGGTACCTCCCTACCAAACTTATGGCAAGGTTCACATAAGGTCTGGTACACAGCATGACATACATAATAGAGTCTATGGCTGAAGCATAGGGGATGACACTCATCTCTTCTCTATCCTTTGTCGTGGTCGGGCATTGAGTCGTACTCAATCTCAGACCTTGTAACACAGGCAAGAACCCCTTCTTGGACTGATCCATATTGAACTTCTTCAATATCTTTTCAAGGTATGTGCTTTGTGAAAGACCTATGAGGCGTCTCGATCTATCTCTATAGATCTTAATACCTACTATGTAAGCAGCTTCTCCAAGGTCCTTCATTGAAAAACACTTATTCAAGTAGGCCTTTACACTTTCCAAGAGTTCTATATCATTTCCCATTATCAGTATGTCATCCACATATAATACGAGAAATGCTACAGAGCTCCCACTCACTTTCTTGTAAATAGAGGGTTCTCCATAAACCTGTACAAACCCAAACGCTTTAATCACTTCATTAAAGCGAATGTTCCAACTCCGAGATGCTTGCACCAGCCCATAGATGGAGAACTGGAGCTTGCATACCTTGTTAGCATCTTTAGGATCGACAAAACCTTCCGGCTGCATCATATATAGTTCTTCCTTGAGGAAGCCATTAAGGAATGCCGTTTTGACGTCCATTTGCCAGATCTCATAATCATAAAATGCGGCAATTGCTAACATGATTCGGACAGACTTCAGCATCGCTACCAGTGAGAAAGTCTCATCATAGTCAACTCCTTGAACTTGTCGATAACCCTTAGCGACAAGCCGAACCTTATAGACGGTCACATTACCATCCGCGTCAGTCTTCTTCTTAAAGATCCATTTATTTTCAATGGCTCCCTTATCATCAGGCAAGTCCACCAAAGTCCATACTTTGTTCTCATACATGGATCCTATCTCGGATTTCATGGCTTCAAGCCATTTGTTGGAATCCGGGCCCGCCATCGCTTCTTCATAGTTCGAAGGTTCACCATTGTCTAACAACATGATCTCTAGGAGAGGGTTGTCGTACCACTCTGGTGCGAAACGTGTCCTAGTGGACCTTCGACGTTCAATAGTAACTTGATCTGAAGTTTCATGATCATCATCATTAACTTCCTCTCCAGCCGGTGTAGGCTCCACAGAAACAACTTCCTGTGCTGCGCTACTCTCCGGTTCGAGTGGAGGTACAATTACCTCATCAAGTTCTCTTTTCCTCCCACTTACTTCTTTCGAGAGAAACTCTTTCTCGAGAAAGGATCCATTCTTGGCAACATAAGACTATGCCCTCGGATCGTAGGTAGAAGGTATACCCAATAGTCTCTTTGGGATATCCTATGAAGACGCACTTTTCCGCTTTGGGTTCGAGCTTCTCAGGTTGAAGTTTCTTCACATAAGCATCGCAACCCCAAACTTTCAGAAACGACAACTTAGGTTTCTTTCCAAACCATAATTCATACGGTGTCGTCTCAATGGATTTTGACGGTGCCCTATTTAAATGAATGCGGCAGTCTCTAATGCATATCCCCAAAATGATAGCGGTAGGTCAGTAAGAGACATCATAGATCGTACCATATCTAATAGAGTGCGATTACGACGTTCAGACACACCATTTCGCTGAGGTGTGCCAGGCGGCGCGAGTTGTGAAACAATTCCACATTTCCTTAGGTGCGTGCCAAACTCGTGACTTAAATATTCTCCGCCACGATCAGATCGTAGGCACTTTATTTTCCTGTCACGTTGATTCTCTACCTCACTCTGAAATTCCTTGAACCTTTCAAAAGTTTCAGACTTATGTTTCATTAAGTAGACATACCCATATCTACTCAAGTCATCAGTGAGGGTGAGAACATAACGGTAGCCACCACGAGCCTCGACACTCATTGGACCACATACATCGGTATGTATTATTTCCAACAAGTCAGTTGCTCGCTCCACTGTTTCGGAGAACGGAGTCTTAGTTATCTTGCCCATGAGTCATGGTTCGCACGTGTCAAATGATTCGAAATCAAGAGACTCCAAAAGTCCATCAGTATGGAGCTTCTTCATACGTTTGACACCAATATGACCAAGGCGGCAGTGCTACATGTAGGTGGGACTATCATTATCATCCTTACACTTTTTGGTACTCACACTATGGACATGTGTAACATCACGTTCGAGATTCATCAAAAATAAACCATTGACCTGCGGGGCATGACCATAAAACATTTCTCTCATATAAATAGAACAACCATTATTCTCAGATTTAAATGAGTAGCCATCTCGCATCAAACGAGATCGAGATACAATGTTCATGCTCAAAGCTGGTACTAAATAACAATTATTGAGGTTTAACACTAATCCCGAAGGTAGATGTAGAGGGAGCATGCTGACGGCGATCACATCGACCTTGGAACCATTCCCGACTCGCATCGTCACCTCGTCCTTTGCCAACCTCCGCTTATTCCACAGCTCCTGCTTGGAGTTACAAATGTGAGCAACTGCACCGGTATCAAATACTCAGGAGCTACTATGAGCGCTGGTTAGGTACACATCAATAACAAGTATATCACATATACCTTTAACGTTGCCGGCCTTCTTATCCGCTAAGTACTTGGGGCAGTTCCGCTTCCAGTGACTGGTACCCTTGCAATAAAAGCACTCAGTCTCAGGCTTGGGTCCATTCTTGCTCTTCTTCCCGGCAACTTGCTTACCGGGCGCGGCAACAGCTTTGTCGTCCTTCTTGAAGTTCTTCTTACCCTTGCCTTTCTTGAAACTAGTGGTCTTATTCACCATCAACACTTGATGCTCCTTTTTGATCTCGACCTCTGCTGATTTCAGCATCGAGTACAACTCAGGAATGGACTTCTCCATCCCTTGCATCTTGTAGTTCATCATAAAGCTCTTGTAACTAGGTGGAAGCGACTGGAGGATTCTGTCAATGACCGAGTCATCCGGGAGATTAACTCCCAGCTGAGTCAAGCGGTTGTGTAGCCCATACATCTTGAGGATGTGCTCACTGACAGAACTATTCTCCTCCATCTTACAGCTGAAGAACTTGTCGGAGATGTCATATCTCTCGACCCGGGCATGAGCTTGGAAAACTAGTTTCAGCTCTTGGAACATCTCATATGCTCCGTGTTGCTCAAAACGCTTTTGGAGCCCCGGTTCTAAACTGTAAAGCATGCTGCACTGAACAATGGAGTAATCATCGCAGCGAGAATGCCAAGCGTTCGCAACGTCTTGCTCTGCTGGGAGAAGGGGTGTGTCACCTAGTGGTGCATCAAGGACATACAATTTCTTGGAAGCTATGAGGATGATCCTCAAGCCACGGACCCAGTCCGCATAGTTTCTTCCATCATCTTTCAGCTTGATTTTCTCTAGGAACGCGTTGAAATTGAGGGTGACATTCGCGTTGGCCATTGGATCTACAATATAGATTGTAAAGATAATTTTAGACTAAGTTCATGATAATTAAGTTCACATAATCAAATTATTTAATGAACTCCCACTTAGATAGACATCTCTCTAGTCATCCAAGTGACACATGATCCATGTCAACTAGCCCGTGTCCGATCATCATGTGAGATGGACTAGTCATCCATGGTGAACATCTCCATGTTGATCATATCTTCCATACGACTTATGTTCGACCTTTCGGTCTTCCGTGTTCTGAGGCCATGTCTGTACATGCTAGGCTCGTCAAGTCAACCTAAGTGTTTCGCGTGTGTAAATCTGGCTTACACCCGTTGTATGCGAACGTTACAACCTATCACACCCGATCATCACGTGGTGCTTCGAAACAACGATCCTTAGCAACGGTGCATAGTTAGGGTGAACAGTTTTTTTGAAATTTTAGTGAGAGATCATCTTATTTACTACCGTCATTCTAGGCAAATAAGATGTAAACATGATAAACATCACATGCAATCAATATAGTGACATGATATAGCCAATATCATCTTGCTCCTTTGATCTCCATCTTCGGGGCACCATGATCATCACTGTTACCGGCATGACACCATGATCTCCATCATCGTGTCTTCATGAAGTTGTCTCGCCAACTATTACTTCTACTACTATAGCTAACGTTTAGCAATAAAGTAAAGTAATTACATGGCGTTTATGATTGACACGCAGGTCATACAATAAAATTAAGACAACTCCTATGGCTCCTGCCGGTTGTCATACTCATCGACATGCAAGTCATGAATCCTATTACAAGAACATGATCAATCTCATACATCACAATGCATCACATCACATCCTTTGGCCATATCACATCACAAGGCATATGCTGCAAAAACAAGTTAGACGTCCTCTAATTTGTAGTTGCAAGTTTTTACGTGGCTGTTATAGGTTACTAGCAAGAACGTTTCTTACCTACGCCAAAACCATAACGTGATATGCCAATTGCTATTTACCCTTCATAAGGACCCTTTTCATCGAATCCAATCCGACTAAGGTGGGAGAGACAGACACCCGCTAGCCACCTTATGCAACAAGTGCATGTCAGGCGGTGGAACCAGTCTCACGTAAGCGTACGTGTAAAGTCGGTCCAGGCCGCCTCATCCCACAATACTGTCGAATCAAGATAAGACTAGTAGTGGTAAGCAAATTAACAAAATCGACGCCCACAACTGCTTTGTGTTCTACTCGTGCATAGATTCTACGCATAGACCTAGCTCTGATACCACTGTTGGGAGACGTAGTAGTAAATCAAAAAATTTCCTACGTGTCACCAAGATCTATCTAGGAGAAACTAGCAACGAGTGGGGAGAGATTGCATCTTCATACCTTTGAAGATCGCTAAGCGGAAGCGTTACAAGAACGCGGTTGATGGAGTCGTACTCGCAGCGATTTAGATCGCGGTAGATTCCGATGTAAGCGCCGAACAACAGCGCCTCCGCGTTCAACACACGTGCAGCCCGGTGATGTCTCCTATGCCTTGATCCAGCAAGGAGGAAGGAGAGGTTAGGGAAGGGCTCCAACAGCAGCTCGACGACGTGATGGTGGTGGAGTAGCAAGGTATTCCGGCAGGGCTTCGCCTAAGCGTTGCGGAGGAGGAAGAAGAGAGGTAGAGCTTTGCCGTGAGAGAAAGAGAGAGTTCAGAACTATTCTCAAAAGGCCAAAACCTCAAGTATATATAGGAGGAGGGAGAGGGAGGGCTGGCTTGGACTCTCCTCCAAGGAGGAGAGCTTCGGCCGAATCAAAGGGAGAGTCCACCTCCCACAAGGGAGGTGGATCTCCTCCTTTTCAAACTCCTTTGCCCTTATCTCTACTCCTCCAGCCGCATGGGCCTTTCTAGAAGGTCTTGGCCAGCCCAATAAGGGCTGGCACACCTCCTATAAGGGCCCACAAAGTCCTATGGTCGTCACACCCCTCCTGGGGGTCCTCCGGCACCCTCCCGGCACTCCCGATACAATACCGATGAGCCCGAAAACTTTCCGGTGACCAAAACTGGACTTCCTATATATCAATCTTTACCTTTGGACCATTCCGGAGCTCCTCGTGACGTATGGGATCTCATCCGGGACTCCGAACAACTTTCGGTAATCACGTATACCATTTCCCTATAACCCTAGCATCATCGAACCTTAAGAGTGTAGACCCTACGGGTTCGGGAGACACGTGGACATGACCAAGACACTTCTCTGGCCAATAACCAATAGCAGGATCTGGATACCCATGTTGGCTCCCACATGCTCCACGATGATCTCATCGGATGAACCACGATGTCGGGGATTCAATCAATCCCGTATACAATTCCCTTTGTCTATCGGTATGATACTTGCCCGAGATTCGATCGTCGGTATCTATATACCTTGTTCAATCTCGTTACCGGCAAGTCTCTTTGCTCGTTCCGTAATACATCATCCCGTGACTAACTCCTTGGTCACATTGAGCTCATTATGATGATGTCTTACCGAGTGGGCCCAGAGATACCTCTTAGTCACACCCAAAGCATTCCTACGGTATCCGGGAGTATGCACAATCACATGGTCTAAGGAAACGATACTTGACAATTAAAAGCTTTAGCAAATGAACTACACGATCTAGTGCTATGCTTAGGATTGGGTCTTGTCCATCACATCATTCTCCTAATGATGTGATCCCGTTATCAACGACATCCAATGTCCATGGTCATGAAACTGTGACCATCTATTGATCAACGAGTTAGTCAACTAGAGGCTCACTAGGGACATGTTGTGGTCTATGTATTCACACATGTATTATGGTTTCCGGTTAACACAATTATAGCATGAACAATAGACAATTATCATGAACAAGGAAATACAATAATAACCATTTTATTATTGCCTCTAGGGCATATTTCCAACATATACCTCTAGTACATTTGTTGCATGTTAATCCCTACTCCTCGCATTGATATCTATTGATGGGTATCTCCATAGCCCGTTGATACGTGTAGTTGGTGCGAGAGTTTCTTCTCCACTTTCACCCCTTTGAAACCTACCACCATATTCTATTCCACCTTTATGCTATATCCATAGTTCACGCTCATATATTGCGCAAGTAATAAAAAGCTAAAGCGTGTTAAAAAGTATGATCCAATTTCCTTACTTGACGTCGTGGTGCTTAACATTTGGATTTATGTGGTGAGGACAGAGCCATGCTATGCTAATACGATAAAATGAATATTGTATGCATTGAAACTTGATGATTATGTTGCTTATGTTTATAAATATTACTATGTTAATGTTTATTAATTCATCGTTTCTCAATGATCAAACATGTAAAAGATTACATGTTGGGTAGCATGTCACATTTTTTTTTATCATTTACCTACTCGGTGACGAGCAAGAATTAAGTTTGGGGATGCTGATACGTCTCCAAGGTATCTATAACTTTTTATAGTTCCATGCTATTATATTATCATTCTAACATACTTTTTGGTGTTTATTTACAAATTAATACTATTTTTGAGCACTAACCTATTTACCCGGTGCCCGGTGACAGTTGTTGTTTTCTGCATGTTTTTGGCTTTTCAGTTTTACAATACCAAACGAAGTCCAATTGCCTCGAAACTTCAATATGATTTTTTTCTGGATCAAAAGAAGACCTGAAAGCTTTGGTAGGAGATCGGAGGCCTCACGAGAGGGGGCACGAGCCAACTGGGCGCGCCTAGGGGGTATGTCGTGCCCTGTTGCCTCGTGCCCCCCCTCGGGCGCCTCCTGATGCCCCTCTTTGGCCTATAAATTCTCACTACTCCCAAAAACCCTTGAGAGCCTCCCAAAACACTTTTTCCGCTGCCGCAAGTCTCTGTCCAGCCGTGTGCCCATCTGAAACCCTATTCTGGTGCCCTAACGGAGGGGGATCGATCATGGAGGACCTCTACATCAACCTTGCTACTCCCATGGTGATGTGTGAGTAGTTCCATAGACCCACGGGTCCGTAGTTAGTAGCTAGATGGCTATCTCTCTCTCTCTTGGTCTTGAATAAAATGATCATTGCATCTTCGCTTTGATCTATCTGATGTAATCCTTTTGTGCAGTGCGTTTGTTGGGATCCGATGAATTGTGGGTTTATGTTCAGATTATTCATGAAAAATATTTGAGTCTTCTCTGAAATCTATTATGATTCTTATGTGCATGATCATCATAGCTTCCTAAATCACTCTAATCTATTGATTTGCTTTGGCCAAGAAGATTGATCTATTTTTAGTGAGAGGGTGTGTTCTAGTGGGTTCAATCTGACGGGTTTCTATATCCGAGTGACAGAAGGGGATAATATACGTCTTTGTATTGTTGCCAATAAGGATAAAACGATGGGGGTAGTTCATATTAATTGAATTCTCTTTGTCTATATCATGTCATTGTTCTCCAAGGATTACTGTGTTTTACTTGATACTCTAGATGCATGCCAGATAGCGATCGATGGGTGGAGTAATAGTAATAGGTGCAGGCAGGAGTCGACCTATTTTCTTATGGACATGATGTCTATATACACATGATCATTGAAGTGAATATCACATAACTATGTGCTTTTCTATCAATTCACCAACAGTAATTTGTTTACCCACGATATGCTTATTTCCATGAGAGATGCCACTAGGGAAAAACTATAGCCCCCTGTGTCTATTCACTTAGAAGTTTACAAACGCTACAATACCTTGCTGCCATTTATTTATTTTCTATTTAGTTTGCAATTTACAATTATCTAATACCAACCAAACTACTTACAAGCTATCAAATAACGAGTCCAAGGGGATTTACAACCCTCTTGCCCGTGTTGGGTGCAAGTGTTTGCTCTTTTGTGTGTAGTCGCTGAAGACGAGGCTTGGTTGTTACTCCTATTGGTTCGATAAACCTTGATTCTCTACTAAGGGAAATACTTACCTATATTATGCTGCATCAATCGTTCCACTTCACGGAAAACCCAACACAGATCACAAGTATCAAATGTCGCCCTTGGTGTAGGAGTCTCCGGCGGCCCAAGCCCGGATCGGCCAGACGGAAACAACACGGGGACCCCCAATGCCCGTCGAGAGGACATACGTCGCAGGGGATGTCCCTCACGTTCCCGTGCCGAACCACCACCCTGAGGGTGACCAGATTCCTTCCCTCGAGCACAAGGGTAACGATCTCGAGCACCTTTGTTGGGGAACGTTGCATGGGAAACAAAACATTTCCTACGTACACATAAGATATATCCATGGTCATGAGCATCTACGATAGGGAGACTGGATCTACATACCCTTGTAGATCGCTAAGCGGAGAGCGTTAAGAAACGCGGTTGATGTAGTCGAACGTCTTCATGATCCAAATTGCAATCCGTCCAGCGACCTAATCACGATCCGTCTCGATCTAGCGTCGAACGGACAACACCTCCGCATTCAACACACGTACAGCTCGATGGCATCTCCGCCTCATCGATCCAGTGAGCGAGGGCGGAGTAGTAGATGAGTTTTACGGCAACAAGACATTGTGGTGTCGGTGGTGGTGGTGCTATCCCGGCAGGGCTATGCCTAGCGCTACCGAAACCGCGAACGGAGGAGAAAACGATCTAGGGAGAGAGAGAGGGGTGCCAAGGGCTTCGTGTGTCCTCTTGGGGCGCCCCTCCCCTCTATATATCGGTGGAGGGGTGGAGGGGCGTGGAGATCAACCCCTCCAAGTCCTAGGGCGCAGCCAAGGGGGAGGAGTTGGACTCCTAGTCCAATTCCCTCCTTTTCAAAAACCAGGTGGACTTTTCACCTCTCTCAAGCCACATTGGACTTGAGGGACTTGTGCGCCTGGCCCAATAAGGCCAGGGCATGTCCCCTCAGCCCATGCAAACCCTTGGGACGTGGTGGAACACTTGGTGGACTTCCGAACTCCTTCAAAAGTTTCCGGAACCTTGTAGAAGCTTCCCAGTACAATACCGGAAAAACCCAAAACTTTTCCGGTAGCCAAAATATGACTTCTCATATATAAATCTTTACCTCCGGATCATTTTGGAGCTCCTTGTAACATCCGGGATCTCATCCGGGACTCTGAACAACCTTCGGTCACCAACATACATATATCACTCAACAATAACAAATCGTCACCGAACGTTAAGTGTGCAGACCCTGCGGGTTCGAGAACTATGTAGACATGACTGAGACACTCTCTGGTAAATAACAAATAGCGGGACCTGGATGCCAATATTAGCTCCTACATATTATATGAAGATCTTTATCGGTCGAACCACGATGTCAAGGATTCAGGTAATCCCGTATGCAGTTCCCTTTGTCTATCGGTATGTTACTTGCCCGAGATTTGATCGTAGATATCTCCATACCTAGTTCAATCTCATTACTGGCAAGTCTCTTTACTCGTTCTGTAATACAAGATCCCATGACTAACTCCTTAGTCACATTGCTTGCAATCTTCTTGTGATGATGTATTACCGAGTGGGCCCAGAGATACCTCTCCGTCATATGGAGTGGCAAATCCCAGTCTCGATCCACACCAACCCAACAGACACCTTCGGAGATACCTATAGAGCACCTTTATAGCCACCCAGTTACGTTGTGATGTTTGATACACACAAGGAATTCCTCCGGTGTTAGGGAGTTGCGTGATCTCATGGTCGTAGGAACATATACTTGACATGGATAAAGCAGTAGCAATAAACTGACACGATCAACTGCTATGCTTACGGTTGGGTCTTGTCCATCACATCATTCTCCTAATTATGTGATCCCGTTATCAAATGACAACTTATGTCTATGGTCAGGAATCCTTGACTATCTTTGATCAATGAGCTAGTCTAGTAGAGGCTCACTAGGGACATGGGGTTGTCTATGTATCCACACAGTATCTGAATTTCTGATCAATACAATTCTAGCATGGATAATAGATGTTTATCATGAACAACGAAATATGATAATAACCAATTTATTATTACCTCTAGGGCATATTTCCAACAACCTTGCCAAAAGGCGCGAAGGTGGCCGGGATCCCGATGGGGTTGAAGAACTCGACGGGGAAGCCCGTGGCTGTGAGGAGGGAGAATGTGCCGACCCGCACCTCCACCCTCATGTACTCCTCCTCCGGGTGGAGGTCGATGCGCGCCCCTTCATGCAAAAACGGCTGACGGTGCATGGCCTCGTCCCGGTCCGCTGCACTGGCAAACCGGAGGTACATGACCCCAATGGAGGAAGGGACGGTCTCCGGTTTGAGGTCGGCGATGTAGACGAGAACAACTGCTTGGACGTCCATCGTGTCGTTATGGAAGGCGTTAGGGGGCTCGATGGTGACAACAACCAGCCGCAGCGCGGCGGCGTAGTCGCTCTCCGACATGAACACCTCAATGGCCTCCGGGCGCTGCGACTCCGTGGCAATGGAGTGCTGGGACGACCCCGTGGAGAGCGAGGTAGCAGAGGAGGCCACGATGGAGGTGTTGCCCGCCTCGGAGTTTGAGTTGGAGCCAGCGGGCGAAGGGGGCGCGGAGCAGCTCCAGATGGAGCCAGCACCGGCTCCGGGTGGTCCGACGAGGGAGACGGGCGCGCCAGGGACTACGGAGGGGAGAAAACAACCGCCGTCACAGAGATGATTTTTAAAATTGATGAACTTTTTTTCAAAATCGGTGAACTTGTTTCAGATTTGATGATATTTTTTCAAATTCGATGAACTTATTTCCAAAAGATGAACTTTTTTCAGACTTGCAAACCATTTTCCAAATCAATGAACTTTTGTTTTGCAAGCGAATGAATTATTTTCAAATCCAATTTTTACAGTCCCATCAAATCTACTACTCTCTTTGTCCCATAATGTAAGATGTTTTTTTTTACACTAGTGTAGTGTCAAAAAACGTCTTATGTTATGAAACGGAGGTAGTATATCTAATTAGAAACTTCTCACTGGCTGACTTCTCCCAACATGCGGCCTATCCACATTAGCAAACAACATGCAACCATCTCCCGCAACAAATATGATACCTCGGCAAAACAAAATCCACCAAAGAAATCGACTTTTAGCGTTGGGTTGTACGAACGGCAATTCCTATTTGGCGCCGCAGGCCCCGGTTTCTACTGTTTTTTGCAAACCAGCGTGTGAACAGTTACTCTTGCGTATTAGTTGGGCTGGCCGGATTTTGTTTTTTTCCTTTTTTTCTAAAAACTAAAGAAACTGCAAAACAAATTGGTGTGGGCTAGAATTTGAACCTGCATCATGCGATATCAGTGATCGGCATCACAAACGCGACCACTTCACTAGGTGTGAGAACCTACATGTTGTTCCTTCATTTATTCATTCCTCTTTTTCTTTTTTCTCTGCTCTTTTATTCTTTCTTTTTCCAAATTCGTAAACAAATTTCAAATAGATGAATTTTTAATGAAACTTGTGAACTTTTCTCCAATTGACGAAACTTTTTCAAAATTAATGAACTTTTTCAAATTTTGTGACCTTTTCACAGAATTGGTAAACGTTTTTAAAAATTTAAGAATTTTTTTAAATCGATGAACGTTTTTCAGACCAAAACCTCACTTCCTATATATGAATCTTTACCTCCGAACCATTCTGGAACTCCTCGCGACGTCCGAGATCTCATCCGGGACTCCGAACAACCTTCGGTAATCACGTACACTATTTCCCTATAACCCTAGCGTCGAACCTTAAGTGTGTAGACCCTACGGGTTCGGGAGGCATGTAGACATGACCGAGACACCTCTCCGGTCTATAACCAACAGCGGGATCTGGATACCCATGTTGGCTCCCATATGCTCCACGATGATCTCATCGGATGAACCACGATGTTGGGGATTCAATCAATCCCGTATACAATTCCCTTTGTCCATCGGTATGTTACTTGCCCGAGATTCGATCGTCTGTATCCCTATGCCTTGTTCAATCTCATTACCGGAAAGTCTCTTTACTCGTTCCATAACACATCATCCCATGGCTAACTCCTTAGTCACCTTGAGATCATTATGATGATGTCTTACTGAGTGGGCCCAGAGATACCTCTCCGTCACACGGAGTGACAAATCCCAGTCTCGATTCGCGCCAACCCAACAGATACTTTTGGGGATACCCGTAGTATACCTTTATAGCCACCCAGTCACGTTGTGACGTTTGGCACACCCAAAGTATTCCTACGGTATCCGGGAGTTGCACAATCACATGGTCTAAGGAAACGATACTTGAGATTAGAAAAGCTTTAGCAGACGAACTACACGATCTTGTGCTATGCTTAGGATTGGGTCTTGTCCATCACATCATTCTCCTAATGATGTGATCCCGTTATCAACGACATCCAATGTCCATGGTCATGAAACCATGACCATCTATTGATCAACGAGCTAGCCAACTAGAGGCTCACTAGGGACATGTTGTGGTCTATGTATTCACACATGCATTACGGTTTCCGGTTAATACAATTATAGCATGAACAATAGACAATTATCATGAATAAGGAAATATAATAATAAAAATTTTATTATTGCCTCTAGGGGATATTTCCAACTGTCTCCCACTTGCACTAGAGTCAATAATCTAGTTACATTGTGATGTATCGAACACCCATAGAGTTCTGGTGTTGATCATGTTTCGCTCGTGAGAGAGGTTTAGTCAACGGATCTGCGACATTCAAATCCGCATGTACTTTACAAATGTCTATATCTCCTTCCTGAATGTTATTACGAATCAAGTTGAAGCGGCGCTTGATGTGTCTTGTCTTCTTGTGAAACCTGGGCTCCTTGGCAAGGGCAATAGCTCCAGTGTTGTCACAGAATAGAGTCATCGGGCCCGACGCATTGGGAATCACTCCTAGGTCGGTGATGAACTCCTTCATCCAGACTCCTTCATTTGATGCTTCCGAAGCAGCTATGTACTCCGCTTCACATGTAGATGCCTCCATGACGCTTTGCTTGCTGCTACACCAGCTGACTGCCCCTCTGTTCAAAATATACATGTATCCAGTTTGTGACTTTGAATCATCCGGATCTGTGTCGAATCTAGCATCAACGTAACCCTTTACGACGAGCTCTTCGGCACCTCCATATACGAGAAACATGTCCTTGGTCATTTTCAGGTACTTCGGGATATTCTTGACTGCTGTCCAGTGTGCCGCTCCAGGATCACTTTGGTACCTCTCTACCAAACTTATGGCAAGGTTCACATCAGGTCTGGTACACAACATGGCATACATAATAGAGCCTATGGCTGAAGCATAGGGGATGACACTCATCTCTTCTCTATCCTTTGTCATGGTCGGGCATTGAGTCATACTCAATCTCACACCCTGTAACACAGTCAAGAACCCCTTCTTGGACTGATCCATATTGATAGACCAATGAGGCAGGACTAAACCTTAAAATGGCATGTGCTTTGTGAAAGACCAATGAGGCATATCGATCTATCTCTATTGATCTTGATGCCTAATATGCAAGCAGCTTCTCCAAGGTCCTTCATCGAAAACACTTATTCAAGTAGGCCTTTATACTTTCCAAGAGTTCTATATCATTTCCCATCAACAATATGTCATCCACATATAATATGAGAAATGCTACAGAGCTCCCGCTCACTTTCGTTTAAATACAGGGTTCTTCATAAACCTGTATAAACCCAAACGCTTTAATCACCTCATTAAAGCGAATGTTCCAACTCCGAGAAGCTTGCACCAGCCCATAGATGGAGCGCTGGAGTTTGCATACCTTGTTAGCATTCTTAGGATCGACAAAACCTTCCGGCTGCATCATATACAATTCTTCCTTGAGGAAACCGTTAAGGAATGCCGTTTTGACGTCCATTTGCCAGATCTCATAATCATAAAATGCGGCAATTGCTAACATGATTCGGACGGACTGCAGAAACGCTACGGGTGAGAAAGTCTCATCATAGTCAACTCCTTGAACTTGTTGATAACCCTTAGCGACAAGCCGAGCCTTATATACGGTCACATTACATCCGCGTCAGTCTTCTTCTTAAAGATCCATTTATTTTCTATGGCTCATCGATCATCGGGCAAGTTCATCAAAGTCCATACTTTGTTCTCATACATGGATCCTATCTCAGATTTCATAGCTTCAAGCCATTTGTTGGAATCTGGGCCTGCCATTGCTTCTTCATAGTTCGAAGGTTCACCGTTGTCCAACAACATGATCTCCAGGACAGGGTTGTCGTACCACTCTGGTGCGGAACGTGTCCTTGTGGACCTTCGAGGTTCAATAGCAACATGATCTGAAGTTTCATGATCGTCATCATTAACTTCCTCTCCAGCCGGTGCAGGCTCCACAAAAACAGCTTCCCGTGCTGCGCTACTCTCCGGTTCGATTGGAGGTACGATTACCTCATCAAGTTCTATTTTCCTCCCACTTACTTCTTTCGAGAGAAACTCTTTCTCTAGAAAGGATCCATTCTCGGCAACAAAGAATTTGCCTTCGGATCTGAGGTAGAAGGTAAACCCAATAGTTTCTTTGGGTTATCCTATGAAGACGCACTTTTCCGCTTTGGCTTTGAGCTTCTCAGGTTGAAGTGTCTTCACATAAGCATCGCATCCCCAAACTTTTAGAAATGACATCTTAGGTTTGTTTCCAAACCATAGTTCATACGGTGTCGTCTCCACGGACTTAGACGGTGCCCTATTTAAAGTGAATGCGTCAGTCTCTAATGCGTATCCCCAAAATGATAGCGGTAAGTCGGTAAGAGACATCATAGATCGCACCATATCCAACAGAGTGCGATTACGACGTTCAGACACACCATTTCGCTGAGGTGTGCCAGGCGGCGTGAGTTGTGAAACAATTCCACATTTCCTTAGGTGTGTGCCAAAATCATGACTCAAATATTCTCCACCACGATCAAATTGTAGGCACTTTATTTTCCTTCACATTGATTCTCTACCTCACTCTGAAATTCCTTGAACTTTTCAAAGGTTTCAGACTTGTGTTTCATTAAGTAGACATACCCATATTTGCTTAAGTCATCAGTGAGGGTGACAACATAACGGTAGCCACCACGAGCCTCAACACTCATTGGACCGCATACATCGGTATGTATTATCTCCAACAAGTCAGTTGCTCGCTCCATTGTTTCGGACAACGGAGTCTTGGTCATCTTGCCCATGAGGCATGGTTCGCATGTGTCAAATGATTCAAAATCAAGAGACTTCAAAAGTTCATCAGCATGGAGTTTCTTCATGCGTTTGACACCAATATGACCAAGGGGGCAGTGTCACATGTAAGTGGGACTATCTTTATCAACCTTACACTTTTTGGTACTCACACAATGAACATGTGTAACATCACGTTCGAGATTCATCAAAAATAAACCATTGACCAGCAGGGCATGACCATAAAACATTTCTCTCATATAAATAGAACAACCATTATTGTCAGATTTAAATGAGTTGCCATCTCACATCAAACGAGATCCAGATACATTGTTCATGCTCAAAGCTGGTACTAAATAACAATTATTAAGGCTTAAAACTAATCTCGAAGGTAGATGTAGAGGTAGCGTGCCGACGATGATCACATCGACCTTGGAACCATTCCCGATGCGCATCCTCACCTCGTCCTTTGCCAGCCTTCGCTTATTCCGCAGCTCCTACTTGGAGTTACATATGTGAGCAACTGCACTGGTATCAAATACCCAGGAGCTACTACGAGCACTGGTAAGGTACACATCAATAACGAGTATATCACATATACCTTTAACGTTGCTGGCCTTCTTATCAACTAAGTACTTGGGGCAGTTCCGCTTCCAGTGACCGGTACCCTTGCAATAAAAGCACTCAGTCTCAAGCTTGGGTCTATTCTTGTTCTTCTTCCTCGCAACTTGCTTACCGGGCGCAACAACTGCTTTGCCGTCCTTCTTGAAGTTCTTCTTACCCTTGCCTTTCTTGAAACTAGTGGTCTTATAGACCATCAACACTTGATGCTCCTTTTTGATCTCGACCTCCGCTGATTTCAGCATCGAGTAAAACTCACGAATGGACTTCTCCATCCCTTGCATGTTGTAGTTCATCACAAAGCTCTTGTAGCTAGGTGGAAGCGACTGGAGGATTCTATCAATGACCGACTTGTCTGGAAGATTAACTCCTAGCTGAGTCAAGCGGTTGTGCAACCCATACATTTTGAGTATGTGCTCACTCACAGAACTATTTTCCTCCATCTTAGAAGTGAAGAACTTGTCGGAGACATCATATCTCTCGACCTGGGCATGAGCTTGGAAAACCAATTTCAGCTCTTGGAACATCTCATATGCTCCGTGTTGCTCAAAATGCTTTTGGAGCCCCGGTTCTAAACTGTATAGCATGCCGCACTGAACCAGGGAGTAATCATCACAGCGTGACTGCCAAGCGCTCGTAACGTCTTGATCCGTTGGGAAAATGGGTGCGTCACCTAGCGACGCATCAAGGACATACAATCTCTTGGAAGCTATGAGGATGATCCACAAGCTACGGACCCAGTCCGCATAGGTTCTTCCATTGTCTTTCAGCTTGGTTTTCTCTAGGAACGCGTTGAAGTTGAGGGTGACATTAGCGTTGGCCATTGGATCTACAATATAGATTGTAAAGACAATTTTAGACTAAGTTCTTGATAATTAATTTCACATAATCAAAATATTTAATGAACACCCACTTAGATAGACATCTCTCTAGTCATCCAAGTGACACATGATCCAGGTCAACTAGCCCGTGTCCGATCATCATGTGAGATGGACTAGTCATCCATGGTGAACATCTCTATGTTGATCGTATCTTCTATACAACTCATGTTCGACCTTTCGGTCTCCCGTGTTCCGAGGCCATGTTTGCACATGCTAGGCTCGTCAAGTCAACCTAAGTGTGTTGCGTGTGTAAATCTGGCTTACACCCGTTCTAAACTAATAAGATTTAAAGACATGATAAACATCACATGCAATCAATATAGTGACATGATATGGCCAATATCATCTTGCTCCTTTGATCTCCATCTTCGGGGCACCATGATCATCATTGTTACCGACACGACACCATGATCTCCATCATCGTGTCTTCATGAAGTTGTCTCGCCAACTATTACTTCTACTACTATGGCTAACGATTAGCAATAAAGTAAAGCAATTACATGGCGTTTATGATTGACACGCAGGTCATATAATAAATTAAGACAACTCCTATGGCTCCTGCCGGTTGTCATACTCATCGACATGCAAGTTGTGAATCCTATTACAAGAACATGATCAATCTCATACATCACAATGCATCACATCACATCCTTTGGCCATATCACATCACAAAGCATATGCTGCAGAAACAAGTTAGACGTCCTCTAATTTGTTGTTGCAAGTTTTTACGTGGCTGCTATAGGTTTCTAGCAAGAATGTTTCTTACCTACGCCAAAACGACAATGTGATATGCCAATTGCTATTTACCCTTCATAAGTACCCTTTTCATCGAATCCGATCCGACTAAGGTGGGAGACACACACACCCGCTAGCCACCTGATGCAACAAGTGCATGTCAGACGGTGGAACCGGTCTCACGTAAGCGTACGTGTAAAGTTGGTCCGATCTGCTTCATCCCACAATACCGTCGAATCAAGATAAGACTAGTAACGGCAAGCAAATTAAGAAGATCGATGCCCACAACAACTTGTGTTCTACTCGTGCATAGATTCTACGCATAGACCTAGCTCGGATACCACTGTTGGGAGACGTAGTAGTAATTCAAAATTTTCCAACGATCACCAAGATCAATCTATGAAGAAACCAACAACGAGTAAGGGGTGAGTGCATCTTCATACCTTTGAAGATTGCAAAGCGGAAGCGTTACTAGAACGCAGTTGGTGGAGTCGTACTCGCAGCGATTTAGATCCCGGTGGATTCCAATCTAAGCGTCGAATAACGGCGCCTCCGCGTTCAACACACGTGCAGCCCGGTGACGTCTCCTACGCCTTGATCCAGCAAGAAGGAACGAGGGGTTGAGGGAGAGCTCCGGCAGCACGATGGAGTGGTGACGGTGGAGCTGCGTGGTACTCCGGCAGGGCTTTGCCAAGCACTATGGAGGACGAGGAGGAGGAGGGGTAGGGCTGCACCGAGAGAGAGAGAGAGATGCGTGTCTCCGACAGCCCCAAGGTCTCCACTATATATAGGAGGAGGGAGGAGGGTGCGCAGCCCCTAGGGTTCCCACCCTAGGGCTGGCGGCCAACCCTAGATGGGTCTAGGGCGGCGGCCAAGGGAGGGAGAGGTGAGGGGCGGCGCTCTAGGTGGGCCTTGGGCCCATCTGCCCCTAGGGTTTGCCCCCTCCAACCTCTTGCTGCGCCTTGGGCTGAAGGGGAGGCACACTAACCCACCTAGGGGCTGGTTCCCTCCCACCTTCAGCCCACGCAGCCCTCTGGTGCTGGTGGCTCCACACGGTGGACCCCCGGAACCCTTCCGGTGGTCCCGGTACGTTACCGGTTATGCCCGAAACACTTCCGGTGACCAAAACCTCACTTCCTATATATGAATCTTTACCTCTGAACCATTTCGGAACTCCTCGTGACGTCCGAGATCTCATCCGGGACTCCGAACAACCTTCGGTAACCATGTACACTATTTCCCTATAACCCTAGCGTCGAACCTTAAGTGTGTAGACCCTACGGGTTTGGGAGGCATGTAGACATGACCGAGACACCTCTCCGGTCTATAACCAACAGCGGGATCTGGATACCCATGTTGGCTCCCATATGCTCCACGATGATCTCATCGGATGAACCATGATGTTGGGGATTCAATCAATCCCGTATACAATTCCCTTTGTCCATTGGTATGTTACTTGCCCGAGATTCGATCGTCGGTATCCCTATACCTTGTTCAATCTCATTATCGGCAAGTCTCTTTACTCATTCCATAACACATCATCCCGTGGCTAACTCCTTAGTCACATTGAGCTCATTATGATGATGTCTTACCGAGTGGGCCCAGAGATACCTCTCCGTCACACAGAGTGACAAATCCCAGTCTCGATTCGCGCCAACCCAACAGTACTTTTGGGGATACCCATAGTATACCTTTATAGCCACCATCTATTGATCAACGAGCTAGCCAACTAGAGGCTCACTATGGACATGTTGTGGTCTATGTATTCACACATGCATTACGGTTTCCGGTTAATACAATTATAGCATGAACAATAGACAATTATCATGAACAAGGAAATATAATAATAACCATTTTATTATTGCCTCTAGGGCATATTTCCAACACTCGCGTGCCTGCTCGTCCTTACCCATTTTTTGCCCTTTTGGTTCCGTCTGTTCGGTCCCTTTTCCCCTTTGGTTTAGGCCCCGCCAGCCCGACAGTCGGGAGCCGATCTGTAGGTAGGTCGGGGTGTCCGCCTCGAGGGAGCCGGTTCTGAACTTAGGTACCGCGAGAGCTTTTTTGGGTAAGTTGAGTGGCAGAGGCGAGGCGGTGGTCCGGTTGGACCTAGCCGGCAACCCCTTTGCGATTGAACTTTCGTGTGTGCTAAGTTTTGTCGCCCCGAGGCCCCGTCAGCCGGACAGCCGGGAGCCGGTCTGTAGCTGGGAGGGGTGGGAGGGCTTGCTCAGCTCGCACTACTTGGTCGATTTTTGGGAGAGGCCACCTAGGACCAGCCAGAGAGCCCCCGGTCCCGGGAGCCGGGTCGGGGAGCCGGTGAGTGAGGAGATCTTTGAGGGAAACGAAAAGGGCGCGCCCCAAGAGCCAGCCTGGGGCACCCGTTGCATTCATAAGCCCAAAAGGGGAGGGATACATACATACACTGGTCTTTTCAGCAGTAAAACAGACAGAGGAGTGTCGCGTTCCATGGGCGCTCGGTCTCCTCGTCGGAGGCATCTTTTTTGCACTTCTGTGGCTTCTAGGCGTCTATTAGGTAGTACGCGTTGTTGTGTAGCGCCTTGCTGATGATGAATGGGCCCTCCCATGGGGAGGACAAATTTTGCTGTCCGGTTGTCCGCTAGATCCGCCTGAGCACCAGGTCCCCTTCGCGGAAGGAGAGAGGCCGGATCCGCTTGCTGTGGTAGTGCCGGAGCTTCTGTTGATAGATTGCCATTCGGCTCAAGGCCAGCTTGCGGGCTTTTTCGGGTAGGTCGACGCCATCTTGTCTTGCCTCCTTTGCGTCCTTCTCCATGTATAGGGCGACCCAAGGCGAGTCAAACTCGATATCGGTGGGGATGATCGCCTCGGACCCGTACACAAGGAAGAAGGGCGTGTAGCCAGTTGAACGGTTGGGGGTGGTCCTGAGGCTCCAAAGGACAGCCAGCAGCTCATCAACCCAGCAGCTGCCTGACCTCACCAGCGGCGTTACGAGCCGGGGCTTGATGTCGGGCAAGATGAGGCCGTTTGTCATTTTGACCTGGCCGTTTGACTGTGGATGAGCGACGGAGGCCAGGTCGAGCCGGATGCCCTGCTTGGAGTAGAAACGTGCGAGTGCGCCCTTGGCGAAGTTTGTGCTGTTGTTGGTGATGATGCTGTGGGGGATGCCATAGCGAACCATGATGTCGTCGATGAACCAGATGGCCGTCGGGCCGTCCAGCTTCTTGATTGGCCGAGCCTCGATCCACTTGGTGAATTTGTCGACGGCCACCAGCAGATTTGTGATGCCACCTTGTGCGGTCTTGAAGGGGCCCACCATGTCCAGCCCCCAGACGGCAAAGGGCCACGAAAGGGGGATGGTCTAGAGGGCCGACACTGGCAGGTGGCTCTGCGTGCTGAAACGCTGGCAGCCCTCGCACTCGTCGACCAATTTCTTGGCCGCCTCCAAGGCGGTGGGCCAGTAGAAGCTGTGACGAAAAGCCTTGGCCACCAGGGTCCTGGAGGCAGCGTGATGCCCGCACTCACCCTGGTGGATGTCAAGGAGGATCTCCAGACCCTTTTCCGGCCCGACGTCCCGCTAGAAGACGCCGGTGGTGTTGCGATGGACGAGTTCGCAGTTGATGATGCTGTAAGCCGAGGCCCGGCGCTGAATTTGCCTTGCCATGGCCTCATCCGAGGGGAGCTCATCACGCAAAAGGAAAACAAGGATGGATTGGGCCCATGAGGGGGCCGAAACGTGGGCTAGGTCGAAAGCCCCCGGGCCTGGAGTATCAGTCCCCGTGACCGGCTCGCTAGCCCCCGGGTCGGGGATGGCCGGAGAGGCGTCGATTGCCATCATGAAAGCCACGGCATTGGAGCCGGCTGCCTCGGATGCAGCCGGCTCATCCGGTGCCGGCATGACATCCGAGGTCGATGGAGCCGGTGGCGAAGATGCCGAGGGGAAGCCGGAGCTATCGATGGACCGGCAGCGTCTGCCGGCACGAAGATGGATTCCGAATCTGGAGAAGGCTTGATCGATGGCTGTAGCAGCCGCTCGAGCGAGACGCCAGCTGGGATGGCCTGGCGGATGGAGCCGATCTTTGCCAGTGCGTCGGCCGCCTCGGTTATCCGCCCGTGGGACGTGGTGGAACTCATAGCCCTCTAAGGAGCCGGTGAGTTGTTGTACGAGGAAGCGGTAGCTAGCCATGTTGGCGTCCCTGGCATCCCATTCGCCAGAGACCTGCTATACCATGAGATCGGAGTCGCCGAAGCATAGGATGCGCCTGATGCCGATCTCCTCGGCGAGCCGGAGGCCATGGACGATGGACTTGTACTCGGCCACGTTGCTGGAGGCGGCAAAGTGGATCTGGAGGGCGTACTTGAGCTGGTCACCTTTCGGGGAGGAGAGGACTATGCCGGCACCTAGGCCGGTCCTCATTTTCGAGCCGTCGAAATGCATGCGCCAATGCGTGGAGTCTGGGGGAGGCAGCACGAATTCGGTCTCCGCCCAGTTGACGAGGAAGTCGGCCAACGCCTGTGATTTGATGGCGGTACGAGGTTCGTACCGGATCTCGTGGTCGGCGAGGGCGATGACCCATTTGGCGATCAGTAAGGTGGAGTCCCGGACGCTCATGATCTCGCCGAGCAGGGCCGTGCTCACCATGGTGATGGTGTGCTCCTGGAAGTACTGTTTGACCTTCTTGGCGGTGAAGTATATGCCATAGCACATGTTCTGGTAGTGCGGGTAGTTCTGCTTGGACGTGGAGAGGACCTCGCTGTGGTAGTAGACAGGGCGATGGACCGGCAGGGATTTGCCCTCTTCTGGCCGCTCGACCACCAAGACGACGCTGACGACGCGAGTGGTCGCCCCGATGTAGGCGAGTAGGAGCTCTTTCTCAGCCAGCGCGGCCAGAATGGGCGCGTGGGTGAGAGCTTTCTTGAGGCCGCGGAAGGCCTCATCCGCCTCGTCGGGCCAGTCGAACATGCCCGGCTTCTTGGTGTGACCCGGCTCGACCAGAGCCATCTTGCGAAGAAGCCCGTAGAGGGGCTAGGATTTCTCCCCCAGCCGGCTGATGAACCGGCTAAGCGAGGCGAGGCAACCGGTGAACTTCTAGATGTCGCGGAGCTGGGTCGGCTTGGGCATACGCTCGATCGCATAGATCTTCTCGAGGTCAGCTTCGATGCCACGGGCAGACACGAAGAAACCCAGGAGCTGGCCGACTGGGACGCCGAAGATGCACTTCTCCGGGTTGAGATTGATCTTGTACTCGCGCAGGTTTGCGAAGGTCTCCCGGAGATCGTCGAGGAGGCTGAAGTGCTTCTTGGTTTTGACGACGATGTCATCGACGTAGACGTGGACGTTCCTGCCTATCTGAGGCAAGAGGCACTTCTGCATGCACCGCTGGAAGGTGGCGCCTATGTTCTTTAGGCCGAAGGACATGGTGATATAGCAGTAGGGCCCAAAGGGCATGATGAAGGAAGTCTTGAGCTGGTCCTCCGGATCCAGCTTGATCTGGTGGTAGCCGGAGTAAGCGTCCAAGAAGGACAGCAAGTCACAACCGGCCGTGGAGTCGATGGCTTGATCGATCCGCGGTAGGGCGAATGGGTCCTTGGGGCACGCCTTGTTCAGGTTGGTGTAGTCGATGCACATGCGCCAGGTCTTGTTCTTGTTCAGCACTAGGACTGGTTGGCCAGCCAGTCCGTGTGGAAAACTTCCATGATGAAGCCCGTTGCGAGCAGCCGGGCGATCTCTTCTCCTATAGTATGCCGCTTCTCCTCAGAGAAACGACATAGGGGTTGCTTGACCGGCTTGACGTCCGGCCGGACGTGTACGTAGTTTGTGCTCGACGAACTTCCTCGGAACACCCGGCATGTCCTTGGGGGACCATGCGAAGATGTCCCGATTCTTACGGAGGAAGTCGACGAGCTCGCCTTCCTATTTGCTGTCGAGGAGGGAGCCAATGGTGACGCATTGAGCGGGGTTGGCCGGGTCGAGCGGGATTTGCTTGGTGTCCTTAAACGGTTGGAAGCAGGCCTCGCCGGTGGACTGCGAGGGAGGAGCCGGCACGGCCGGCTGGCTGGTAGCGAGGGCCACGAGCCGGTCGAGCTGCCGCTTTTCCTCAGCTATCTCCAGGGCCTCGGCCAGCCGGCTGCCGTCTTGAGCGCACTCGAGCGACATCTTGTAATCACCCGCGATGGTGATGATTCCCTTAGGGCCCAACATCTCGAGCTTGAGGTAGGAGTAATGAGGGACCACCATGAACTTGACGAGGGCCGGCCGGCCCAACAGCGCATGGTAGGGGCTCGCGAGGTCCACTACCTTGAACAGCACTGGCTCACGGCGGAAGTGGTCAGGGCCGCCGAAGAGGACGTCAAGCGTGATCTTGCTGACGGGGGAGCAGGACTTTCCAGGCACGATGCCATGGAAAACCGTCCGGCTCGCCTGCGGGTCTTCTATCTTCGGCCCCACCTTGCGCATCGTGTCGAGGTAAAGGATGTTGATGCTGCTGCCACCATCTATCAGCACCCGCGAGAAGCGGCAGGTGCGCTTCTTGGTGTCGATGGTAGGGTCGAGGACCAGGGCGTAGCTACCGGGACTCGGCATCACCGCGGGGTGATCTACCCGACTGCAGGTGACCGGCTTCTCCGACCAGTGCATGAACTATGGAGTTGCCGGCATGGTGGCGGTCACCTCACGATGGAGCCGGCGTTGAGCATCTTTGCTCGTCTCTTCACTAGTGAAGACGACATAGCAACCGTCCTGGTTGGGGAACTGGCCGTGCAGACGACCGTCGTTATGGGTCGGAGCTGGAGCCGGCGCCGGGGTGGCAGCTGGGGCCAGGGCCTGCGCGCTGGCAAGCAGTGCGGGAGGAGCCGACAGGCTGTCCCCCCGGGCCAATCGCTGTGAGAAGCTGCACTACCGGAGCATGTGCGTGGAGGGCTTGGCCCAGAGTGGTTCTTGCAAGGGAGGTCGAGCATCTGCTCGAAGGTGACCTTCAGCTGGCAGCCTTGCTAGTGCGCTGGCGTTGGCTGGAAGACTGGGCAGCCGGCTCCTGCTCCTCGATGGTGGCGACCTGCCGGCTCCCGTAACGGGAGTCCGGCTGGTCGGTTTTGCACTTGTTGTTCTGCGGCTGCCGGTTGTCGGCAGCCGGCCGGGACGCAGCCGGTGTTGACGTTGCCTTAGCGGGCGGGGATGTCTTGACCCGACTGGCGGAATCAGCCATGGCGTACTTGTCCGCCTTGGTCATGAGCTCGGCGAGCATAGCCGGCTCAGAGCATAGAAGCTTGTGCTTGAGGGGGGTGCCGTCACGACAGCCTTCAATGAAGTATTGTATGGCCTGCACCTCATGCACCCCCTCACGGGAGTTGTGGAGCTCGGTCCATTGGGTGAGGTAGTCGTGGAGGGACTCGTCCGGCCCCTGAACGCACATGGCGAGTTCATTGGAGTGGCCAGGCCACTTGTAGGTGCCGGTGAAGTTGCGGATGAAGGCTTCCTCGAAGTACGTCCAAGTGTTGATGCTGCCGGCCGCCAGGCTGTTGAGCCAGGTGCGGGCCGAGCCGATCAACATGAGGGGAGCGTAGCGAACGTCTACGCGTTTGTTGCCCCTGGCGATGCCGACCGCGGTGGTGTAGTCGATCAGCTAGTCTTCAGGCTTGGCGGACCCGTTGTACTTCGGGGTGTCTCGGGGGAGCGTGAAGCCGGTTGGAAACGGCTCGTTGCGGATCCGGGGGGCGAAACATGCCAGGCCAATCGAACCCTCCTCCTCAAGGAGGGCCGACTGTGCGAGCCGGTCGATGCGGAGGCGAGCATCATTCTCGCTGTGGGGGACACGTGGTCCGAGCCGGGCCGAGAGCTCGGGGCGGATGGCGGGTGGAACCGACCATTCCGGCTCATGCCGCGGGGGTGGAGTATGCCCGCAGCTGCGCCGGCTGTCGGCTGTTAGCGCCTCCTGGTGGCGCCGCTACGAGGCGGGTCGTTGGTGCGCCAGCTGTTTACAGCCGACTGCTCGTTCCCCGGTAGCTGAGAGGGCCGGGGCTTGCTTGCCCCGACCCGGCGGTCGGAAACGCGAGGGGAGCAGGAGTGTTGAGCCGGCTGACAGCCAGCAGTCCCCGTGCCCTCGCGCTCGAGCTGGGGGCCTTCGGAGGCGGCACCGTCGGCCGCGAGTAGATGTTGCTGTGCGTCGGCGGCGTCGATGAGGTCCTTGATGTGACGCTCGCGGGCGGCACGTTCTTCGCCCTCCAAGGTAGTGGGGATGTCGCAGGCGGCACGCTCGCGGGCGGCTCGTAGGCTACCTTGGTGGCCCGCAGGTTGGCTGCGGGGATATCGTAGACGGGCATGTTCCCGCCCAAGATTTCAGCGACCATGTGACCGCGGTCACGCACAGCCCCATGCCGGCTGGGCTCAGTGCCAGCCGGGGTGAGACCGTAGGCGGAAGCGTATTCCCGCTGGGCGGCCTTCATGCGGCGCTGCGTGGCCACGAGGGCGTTGGCATCCTCGAACAGGAGGCGGCGAGCCGCCTCGAGCTCGGACGTGGTGGCGTCGGGGTTTGCCGTCGGGGCAATGGGAGTGCTTAAGCCCCGGAGGGCCGCACCAAGCGGGTCAAAGGTGCCGACGCGAGCTGTTGCGGCGTCAGCCTCGACCCGCGCACGTCAGTAGGAGGTGGAGGAGATGATGGCCATTGCTCCCACGCGATCGTGGGAGCCGCTGGACTGGGTCACAGCGAGTGCGCCCACAGCCGTGGGAGGACCGATGCAGACGAGCACCTGGCTAGGGTACTCGTCGGCGGCCGGAGCTTCGGCAAGGCTGAGCCTACCGAAGCGCTAGGTGAGCGCGTCGATGTCGAGCGTGAGGTCGACGGAGCTTCCCGCAGGGCCTCCCGGAGCAAGCCCCACGAGCCCGCAGTTTTGCCTGGACGTGCGGCGACGGCGGGGAATGGCGAGGGGTCCTGTCCGGAGCATGAATCCGGCCGACACCGCATACGGCCCCACAGTGGGCGGCAACTGTCATCATTTTCTCATGACAGATGCCATGGGTAGGCTTATCGTAGATGGTTGGGGCCGGTACAATGGTGTTATCTTAAGAATGCCACATAGGATAAATGCTGAGGTGGAGGATAGATAATTCATAAGATTAGGCTTGTCTTCTCTTATTTAAAAGATGATCTCTTAGCACAATATGTCTCATCATGCTCTTAGGAATAACTAGTTTTTTAAGATAAGGCTAAAAGGTAATTCATTGTAAATATATCTTCTTGTCATCTTTAAATCACATGCAAGATTTAAAATAAAAATGCATTACCTGTACATGCCCTTAAAACCCCCCTTACAAAGCCACAGCCTTTTTACTGCACGTGGGCCCAAATCTTCTTTGTTCACTTCGGCTAACCTTACCAAGTTTTGCTACGTGGGCTGTAGCTGCCTCCTTTGATGTGCTGGCTTCTTGTCAGGTTCCAAACCCATTGGATGATTCAATCTGAATAATATAATATCCCATGACAAAACCAGCCATGACCCTCATAAAAAATATGATTATTGAGTTATTGATATTCGACGTAAAAAATCTAAACATTTATCAATCCATCCATAAGGTAGATCGGCGGCTACCCCTCTGATGTAGAAGTAATTGTGCATCACTTGCATACCGGTAGCAACTTCAAATAGATCATATACTAATTATTGGACACTCATACCCAACGGACGCTAGGCCGGGAAGAACATGGACGGAGACTAAAGACTGTGCAACGCCATCGCATGCATGCACAAGTGACGAAACTGATGATATCAGTAGGAATCTTTAAGATTTCAGTTTTTCAAATGTTTTATCTCTTAAATGAAAAATCCGATTGAAAACCGATTTCAGTAATAAAAATTGTTGTGGTCAATTAATACAATTTTTCATGGAATGTAGTTGAAATACAATGGTAGCTTTCAATTTAGAACAAAAATTAGATGGAACATATCATTGCAACTTTAGTGTAAACGCTATGACAACTTCAGTGTAAACATCGTGACAACTTTTAGCCCCCCAAAAAAGTCGTTGATAAATATCAATATGGGATCTAGTTTTGAAGATCTCGTCAAAACGGATTTAATGATGAAAGCAAACTTTTAATTGGATTTTTTATTTAAGATATTAAACAATTTCAAGTTAGAAAAATCAAAAAAATTCTGCTGATGTCATCTATTTGATGTGACAAGATGGATACTAATGGGCCGTTTGGACCATTTTAATTCATATCGTATGTCGTTGTTTTCTCACGACAGATGCCATGGGTAGGCTTATCGTAGGTGGTTGGGACGAAGGACACCGACGGTCTTCGGGAGCAGGATTTGGTACAAGTGGTGGCGACACACGATGTACCCAGGTTCAGGGCCCTCCGTGGGAGGTAACACCCCTAGTCCTGCTTGGTCTAGTTTGATGGATGGGTATGTTTACAAGGTTGCTCATGGAGCTGTGTCTAGAGCAGGAAGAGGGAGAAGATGGCTCGTCTTCCTCCGCTACAGAGTGTGGGAGTGTAAGGGAAGTATCCCGTAGGTGTGTGCGTGAGACTCGCTGTCCCTGTTGCATGGGGGGCTCGGGGGGTTTTATAGGCCAACCCCCCGGCTTACAATATTCCTGAGGTACAGAAGTGGGGGGACCCGGCTGGCAGCCTCTCCAGCTGACCAGGGGGTCCCGCCCCTCAAGCCGTCTTGTCGCCCGTAGGTTCCACCGGCTGCGCGGTCCCGTCACCCGCTGGGGCTCGCCAGCTGGCTCTGCGATTGGCCCCCGCCACCTGCTGTTGGAAATATGCCCTAGAGGCAATAATAAATTGGTTATTATCATATTTCCCTGTTCATTATAATCGTTTATTATCCATGCTATAATTGTGTTGATCGGAAACTTAGATACATGTGTGGATACATAGACAACACCATGTCCCTAGTATGCCTCTAATAGACTAGCTCGTTGATCAAAGATGGCTATGGTTTCCTAGTCATGGACACGAGATGTCATTTGGTAACGGGATCACATCATTAGGAGAATGATGTGATGGACAAGACCCAAACTACAAACGTAGCATATGATCGTGTCAGTTTATTGCTACGGTTTTCTTCATGTCAAGTATATGTTCCTATGACCATGAGATCATGCAACTCACTGACACCGGAGGAGTACCTTGTGTGTATCAAACGTCGCAACATAACTAGGTGACTATAAAGGTGCTCTCCAGGTATCTTCGAGGGTGTCTGTTGGGTTGGCATGGATCAAGACTGGGATTTGTTATTCCGTGTGATAGAGAGGTATCTCAGGGTCCACTCGGTAATACAACATCACAATAAGGCTTGCAAGCAATGTGAAAAAGTGTTAGTCACGGGATCTTGTATTACGGACCGAGTAAAGAGACTTGCCGGTAACGAGGTTGAACTAGGTATGGAGATACCGACGATCAAATCTCGGGCAAGTAACATACCGAAGAAAAAAGGGAACATTATACGGGATTGACGGAATCCTTGACATAGAGGTTTGACCGATAAAGATCTTCATAGAATATGTAGGAACCAATATGGGCATCCAGGTCCCGCTATTGGTTATTGACCATTGAGGTGTCTCGGTCATGTCTACATAGTTCTCGAACCCGCAGGGTCTACACACTTAAGGTCCGTAATGTTTTGGTAGTATAGAGTTATGTATGGTGGTGACCGAAGGTTGTTTGGATTCTCGGATGAGATCCCGGATGTCATGAGGAGCTCTGGAATGGTCCGGAGGTAAAGATTGATATATAGGAAGTCCTGTTTTGGTCACCGGAAAAGTTTCGGGCTCATCGGTAGTGTACCGAGAGTGTCGGGAGGGTACCAGAGGACCATCAGGAGGGGTGTCACGCCCCGAGGGGCCTCATGGCCTGTGGGAGGAGACAAACCAGCCCCTGATGGGATGGCCGAATCCTCCACTAAAGCCCATGAGGTTTGAGAAGGAAAAAATCCAAAGGTGGAGAGGTGGAAAGAGTTTCCAAGTGGAAACAAGGAATCCTACTCCTAATAGGATTGGAGTAGGACTCCTCCACCTCCAATTTCGGCCAGATCTTGAGGGTTTGAGGCTGCCTCCTCCCCTCCCTCCATCCTATATATACTAGAGGATTTAGAGGGGAAAGCTAACCCTAATTGCCATGTGCTGGCCTCTTCTTCCTCTAGATCGTTTTCTCCTCTAGATCAGTTTTCAGCGATGCTTAGGCGAAGCCCTGCTAGAATTCCTCCACCACCATCGCCGCAACGCCGTCGCGCTGCCGGAGAACTCGTCTACCTCTCCGCTCCCTCTTGCTGGATCAAGAAGGTGGAGATCGTCATCGAGCTGTACGTGTGCTGAACGCGGAGGTGCCCTCCGTACGGTACTAGATCGGAAGGACCGTGATCAAGATCGCGAGACGATTCGTGATTGGATCGCGGTATGGATCACGATGAGATCGCGAGACGGATCGTGATGAGATCGCGAGACAGATCGTGATGGGATCGCGGGACGCTCGGCGATTTGGATCGCGAAGACGTTCGAATACATCAACCGTGTTTCTTAACGCTTCCCGCTTAGCGATCTACAAGGGTACGTAGATCTACTCTTCCTCTCGTAGATGCTCATCACCATGGATAGATCTTGTGTGTGCGTAGGAAATTTTTTGTTTCCCATGCAATGTTCCCCAATAGTGGCAACATGAGCTGGGTCTATGTGTAGATGAGATCTCGAGTAGAACACAAAGAGTTTGTGGGCGTTGATGCTTAGATTGCTTCCTCCCTTGGTCGTGTTTTGGTTCAGCGGTATTGTGGGATGAAGCGGCCCGGACCAACCTTACTCGTACACTTAAGAGAGACCAGTTCCATCGACTGGCGTGTAAATATGTTGCACAAAGATGGCTGGCGGGTGTTTGTTTCTCCTATTTAGTTGGATCGGATTCGACAAAGGCGGTCCTTGAGAAGGTTGAAAAGCAACTTATGTATCACCGTTGTGGTTTTTGCGTAGGTGATAATTGTTCTTGCTAGATACCCGTAGCAGCCACGTAAAACATGCAACAACAATTAGAGGACGTCTAACTTGTTTTTGCAGGGTATGTTGTGATGTGATATGGCCAAATACATGATGAGATATATGTGATGTATGAGATGATCATGTTTTGTATAGAATATCACGACTTGCATGTCGATGTGTACGGCAACCGGAAGGAGCCATAGGGTTGTATTTAATTATTGTATGACCTGCGTGTCAATCATTAAGCGCTATGTAATGCTTTACTTTATCGCTAAACGGTAGCAATAGTAGTAGAAGCATGGTGGGCGAGACAACCCCGATGACGACACATTGATGGAGATCAAGATGATGGAGATCATGGTCTCATGCCGGTGACGATGGAGATCATGCCCATGATTTCAAGATGGAGATCAAAAGCAGAAGTTCATGGCCATATCATGTCACTTATGATTTGCATGTGATGTTAATCCTTTTATGCACCTTGTTTTGCTTAGGACGACGGTAGCATTATAAGGTGATCCCTCACTCAATTTCAAGATAAATTATGTTCTCCCCGAGTGTGCATCGTTACGAAAGTTCGTCGTGTCGAGACACCACGTGATGATCGGGTGTGATAGACTCTACGTTCACATACAACGGGTGCAAGCCAGTGTTGCATATGTGAAACACTCGGGTTAAACTTGACGATCCTAGCATGTACAGACATGGCCTCGGAACACAAGAGACCAAAAGGTCGAACATGAGTCATATAGTAGATATGATCAACATGATGATGTTCACCATTGAAACCACCTCAACTCACGCGATGATCGGACTTGAGTTGGTGAATTGGGATCATGTATCACTCGAGTGACAGGAGGGATGTCAATTTGAGTGGGAGTTCTTAGGTAATATGATTAATTGAACTCATTATCATGAACATAGTCAAAGTGTCTTTGCAAATTATGTTGTAGATTACTAGCTCACGCTGTAGCACCCTTGTATTTTTATATGTTCCTAGAGAAATAGAGTTGAAACATGATGATAGCAATATTGCGGACTAGGTCCGTGATCTGAGGATTGTCCTCATTGCTGCACAGAAGGCTCATGTCCTTAATGCACCGCTCGGTGTGCCACCCCCTCTAGCATTGTTTGTAGATGTTGTGAACATCTGACAGGCACGTTCCGATGACTACTTGATAGTTTAGTGCTTCATGCATTACGGCTTAGAATTGAGGCTCCAAAACGTTTTGAACGTCACGGAACATATGAGATGTTCTAAGAGCTGAAATTAGGATCTCAGGCTCATGCCCGTGTTGTGAGATATGAGATATCCAACAAAGATTCTTTGCCTACAAGATGAGGGAGAATAGCTCAATCGTTGAGCATGTGCTCAGATTGTCTGGGTGCTACAATCGCTTGAATCAAGTGGGAGTTAATCTTCCAGATAAGATAGTGATTGATATAGTTCTTCAAGTCACTATCACTAAGCTACTAGAGCTTTGTGATGAACTATGAAATGTCAGGGATAGAAATGATGATCCCTGAGCTATTCGCGATATTTCACACCGCAAAGGTAGAAATCAAGAAGGAGCATCAAGTGTTGATGGTTAGTAAAACCACTAGTTTCGAAAAGGGCAAGGGCAAGGAGGGAAACTTCATGGACGACAAGTGAGTTGTTGCTCCAGTGAAGAAACCCAAAGTTGGACCCAAACCCGAGACTAAGTGCTTCTATTATGAGAGCGGTCGCTGAAGCGGAACAACCCTAGATACTTGGTAGATAAGAAGGCTGGCAACGTCGATAGAAGTATATTTTGATATACGTGTTATTGATGTGTACCTTGCTAGTACTCTTAGTAGCACCTGGGTATAGGATACCGGTTCGGTTGCTAAATGTTAGTAACTCGAAACAAAAGCTACAGAATAAACGAAGACTAGCTAAGGGTGAGGTGACGATGTGTGCTGGAAATGTTTCCAAGGTTGATGTGATCAACAACGCACGCTCTCTCTACCTTCGGGATTAGTGATGAACCTAAATAAATGTTATGTTGCATTGAGCATGAATGTGATTAGATCTTGTTTATTGCAATATGGTTATTCATTTAAGTCAGAGAATCATGGTTATTCTGTTTACATGAATAATACCTTCAATGGTCGTGCACCCAATGAATGGTTTGTTGAATCTTGATCGTAGTAGTACACATGTTCATAACATCGATACCAAAAGATACAAAGTTAGTAATGATAATACCACATACTTGTGGCACTGCCGCTAAATGTCATATTGGTATACATCGCATGAGGAAACTCCATGCTAATGGATCTTTGGACTCATTCAATTTCGAATCAGTTGAGACATGCGAACCATGCCTCTTGGGCAAGGTGACTAAGGACCCCGTTTTTCGGTTTGATGGAGCGGGAAAGTGATTTATTGGAAATGATACATGTTGATGTATGCAATCCAATGAGTCTTGTAGCGTGCGGTGGATATCGTTATTTTCTTACCTTCACTGATGATTTGAGTAGATATAGTGTATATTACTTAATGAAACACAAGTCTGAATCATTTGAAAAGTTCAAGCAAATCAGAGTGAAGTTTAAGATCATCGTGACAAGAAGATAAAAATGTCTGCGATGTGATCGTGGAGGTGAATATCTGAGTTACGAGTTTGGCATACAACTTTAGACAATGTGAAAGTTGTTTCACAATTCAAACCACCTGGAACACCATAGTGTGATGGTGTGTCTGAACGTCATAATCGTGCTCTATTGGATATGGTGTGAACTATGATGTCTCTTATCATTTTGCCACTATCGTTTTGGGGTTACGCATTAGAGACAACTACATTCACTTTAAATAGGGCACCATCTAAATCCGTTGAGATGACACCGTGTGCATTATGGTTTGATAGAAACCTAAGCTGTCATTTCTTAATGTTTGGGGCTGCGACGCTTATGTGAAAAAGGTTTTCACCTAATGAGCTCGAACCCAAAGCAGACAAATGCATCTTCATAGAATACCCTAAGAACAGTTGGGTAAACCTTCTATCTCAGATCCAAGCATAAAGTGTTTCTCTTGAAAGAATTGAGTGGGAGGAAGATAGAACTTGATGATGTTTTTGAACCTTTGTTTCAACCAGAGAGTAGCGCAGTGCAGGAAGATGTTTCTATGAAGCCTACATTAGTTGACGAGGAAGTTAATGATGATGATCATGAAGCTTCGGATCAAGTTACTATCGAACCTCGTAGGTCGACAAGGATGCGTACTGCTCCTGAGTGGTACGACAACCCCTGTCTTGAAGGTCATGTTGTTGGACAACGATGAACCTACGAGCCATGGAGAAGGAATGATGGGCCCAGATTCCAAAAAATGGTTAGAGGCAATGAAATTTGAGAAAGGATCCATGTATGAAAACCAAGTATGGACTTTGGTAGACTTGCCCGTTGAACGGCATGTCGTTGAGTACAAATGGACTTTTAAGATGAAGACACACACTGGTGGTGAATGTCACTATCTGTAAAGCTTGACTTGTCGCACAGAAGTTTCTACCAAGTTCAAGGAGTTGACTACGATGAGACCTTCTCACCCGTAGCGATGCTAAAGTCTGTTGGAATTATGTTAGCAGTTGCTGGGTTTTTCAATTATGAAATCTGGTAGATGGATGTCAAAACATCGTTTCCTTCCTTGAGGAAAGGTTGTATGAGATACAACCAGAAGGTTTTGTCAGTCCTAAGGATGCTAAAAGGTGTGCAAGCTTCAGTAATCCTTCTATGGACTGAAGCAAGCATCTCGGAGTTGGAATATACGCTTTGATGAGGTGATCAAAGTTTTTGAGTCTATACAAAGTTTATGAGAAACTTGTATTTACAATAAAGTGAGTGGGAGCACTATAGAGTTTCTGATAAGCATATGTGGATGACATATTGTTGATCGGAAATGATGTAGAATTTCTGAAAGCATAAAGGGTTGTTTGAAAAGAGTTTTTCAAAGGAAGACCTGGATAAAACTACTTAATTGTTGGGCATCGAGATCTATAGAGATAGATGAATACGTCTGATAAGACTTTCAATGAGTACATACCTTGACAAGATTTTGAAAGAGTTCAAAATGGATCAGTCAAAGAAAGAATTCTTGCCTGATTTGTAAGGGTGAAGTTGAATGAGACTCAAAGCTCGACCACAGCAAAAGAAAGAGAAAGGACGAAGGTCGTCCCCTATGCCTTAGCCATAGGCTCTATATTGTGCCATGATGTGTACCGCACCGGTGTGTGCCTTGCCATGAGTCTCTCAAGGGGTACAAGAGTGATCCAGGAGTGGATCACTGGACAGCGGTCAAAATTGTGTTTAGTAACCAAAGGACTAAGGAGATGTTTCTCGATTATGGAGGTGATAAAGAGTTCGTTGTAAAGAGTTGCGTCAATGCAAGCTTTAACACCAATTCGGATGACTCCAAGTAGCAATCCGGATACGTATAGTGGAGTAGCCATTTGGAATAGGTCCGAGGGGAGTGTTGTAGCAGTGTCTACAGTAAGACATATAGATTTGCAAAGTACACACGGATCTGAATGTCGCATACCCATTGACTATAATACATCTCTCAAATGCAAAGCATGATCGAGCCCCAAAACTCATTGTGTGTTATATTCATAACAATGAGAATCACATGGTGATGTGAACTACATTATTGACTCTAGTGCAAGTGGGAGACTATTCGAAATATGCCCTAGAGACAATAATAAATTGGTTATTATCATATTTCCTTGTTCATGATAATCGTTTATTATCCATGCTATAATTGTGTTGATCGGAAACTTAGATACATGTGTGGATACATAGACAACACCATGTCCCTAGTATGCCTCTAATAGACTTGCTCGTTGATCAAAGATTGCTATGATTTCCTAGTCATGGACACGAGATGTCATTTGTTAACGGGATCACATCATTAGGAGAATTGATGTGATGGACAAGACCCAAACTACAAACGTAGCATATGATCGTGTCAGTTTATTGCTACGATTTTCTGAATGTCAAGTATATGTTCCTATGACCATGAGATCATGCAACTCACTGACACCGGAGGAGTACCTTGTGTGTATCAAACGTTGCAACGTAATTGGGTGACTATAAAGGTGCTCTATAGGTATCTCCCAGGGTGTCTGTTGGGTTGGCATGGATCAAGACTGGGATTTGTTACTCCGTGTGACAGAGAGGTATCTCAGGGCCCACTCGGTAATACAACATCACAATAAGCCTTGCAAGCAATGTGACTAAGTGTTAGTCACGGGATCTTGTATTACGGAACGAGTAAAGAGACTTTCCGATAACGAGGTTGAACTAGGTATGGAGATACCGATGATCGAATCTCGGGCAAGTAACATACCGAAGATCTTGAGGGTTTGAGGCTGCCTCCTCCCCTCCCTCCCTCCTATATATACTAGAGGATTTAGAGGGGAAAGCTAACCCTAATTGCCACGTGATGGCCTCTTCTTCGCCTAGATCGTTTTCTCCTCTAGATCGGTTTTCAGCGGTGCTTAGGCGAAGCCTTGCTGGAATTCCTCCACCACCATCGCCGCAACGCCGTCGTGCTGCTGGAGAACTCGTCTACCTCTCCGCTCCCTCTTGCTGGATCAACAAGGCGGAGATCGTCATCGAGCTGTACGTGTGCTGAACGCGGAGGTGTCGTCCGTTCGGTACTAGATCGGAAGGATCGTGATCAAGATCGCGAGATGATTCGTGATTGGATCGCGGTACGGATCACGATGAGATCACGAGACGGATCGTGATGAGATCGCGGGACAGATCGTGATGGGATCGCGGGACGCTCAGCGATTTGGATCGCGAAGACGTTCGACTACATCAACCGTGTTTCTTAACGCTTCCCGCTTAGCGATCTACAAGGGTACGTAGATCCACTCTTCCTCTCGTAGATGCTCATCACCATGGATAGATCTTGTGTGTGCATAGGAAATTTTTTGTTTCCCATGCAAAGTTCGTCAACACCTGCTACGGCACGGGCCACCTAGGTGGCGTCGTCTAGCGCCAGCCGACCGAAGTCTTCGGTACGGCCGGCTGCATTGTAGCCTGGCCGGGTCAGGTAATCGAGTGGGCGGGGGCGTGCCGGCACTGTCTCCCCGCCCGGTCATGGTCGCCAAGGTCAACGGCCTAGATGGCCGAACTGTAGCCATGCGCACCCGCGCATCAGCGGCCACTGTGGCTACAATGGCGCCCATCGTGGCGGTCACGTCGTGTCGCCGTACCCGCGCGTAGAGGGACGGGACATTGCTTGTCCTCCCTGGTGACAATGGAGGAAGCGGCCCGAGGGCAGCCGATCGCGCCCAGCCGGCCGGGGGCCAAGCCGGCACCTTGTCCAGCTGTCTCCAAGCCAGTCGGCGATCGCACCTGCCGGCTGTGCTCCAGATGGCCGAGGCCAGTCGGTCGCGTACTTTTTCTTCGAAGCGGGGAGGGCAACCCCGTTTCTTTGGCCTACCCAGGGGTAATAACCCCGTCACCGTACGTGTGACACTTATCATTTGGGTAATTCTTTCTCTCTAAAATTATAGAAGGAGTTATGAGGAACACCAACATATCCATCTACCGATCCTCTCCTGGCTAGCCGCCTCCACATGCACTAAGGTGGCCTTTGGTTCTCAGGCTATCCCTTAGTGGAATAGGGATAGGAAGGCATATGTTTGGAAGGAAGGATGCGATGGTTGGGGATATTAACCCGATTTAGGAAACATTCGACCGAAAACAACAAAAGATGGCTATTCGACACAACCAATCCTATTGAACCAAACAGCCAAATGTGGTTATCCCTAACAAGCACTAGTAGAAAACAGACCTTTTGTCCACATCATTAGTCCCGGTCGGATTTTGAACCGGCACTAATGTGCCCATTAGTCCCGGTTCGTGACGGGGATCATTAGTGTCGGTTCGTTCCGGAGCTTTAGTCCCGGTTCGTGCCATGAACCGGCACCAAAGGTGTGGTGGCAGGCTGGCGTCAGCCTTGGGCCCCACGAAAACCTTTAGTCCCGGTTGGTGGCTCCAACCGCAACTATAGGCTAACCTTTAGTCGCGGTTGGAGCCACCAACCGGGACTAAAGGTCCCCTACATTAACCCTTCGGCCAGCCCGAGCACACTCCTCTCTGTTCTTCCCCTTTCCTCTCCTCTCTGTTCTTCCTCTTCCCCGATCTCATCCTCCATTTTTTGCCAAAATTTGTCAAGATTTGGAGGCACCCCATCCATCCAAGTGTTCACAAAGGTTAGCAACTTTGTCCTTTCATCTCTCATTGCTAGATTACCTCTTGCAATGCTCTATAAGTATAGTGATTTGTGGGTTTTAGTTTGTATGTTGTAGTTTATTTGATTTATGCAATTTGAGCTCAAATTAACTTCTTACTTTGCATTTGTAGGTGTAGTTTACTTAGTGCCTTCCCGTCCCCGTCCTAACCACCGTCGATCGCCCGCACCATCCCGTCGCCAGCACCACCTTGGTGAGCCTCTTGTTCTTATCCTTTTTATAAAAAACATGTTTGTAAGATTTAGTTAGTTACTTGTATAGTTTTCTTACCTATATGGTTGTTTATTATACATAGTGGCATGGTTTTGAAATCCGTCCCCGTCGGCCCTCGTCCGGTTTATGATTCGGATGTGGTATATACTCTCTTTTACAACTCTTTGTTGCATTTTGTGTTTATGACAATTATGCCCATCAAGTTGACATAGATATTTTTATCTAGGAGGTATGTGAACCAGATATTCCAAACGACATAAATATTCTTGTCAAGAAGTTAAATTTAGTTGAAAAAGAGAACGACTATTTGAAAGAAAAATTGAAAAGAGTTGAAGAAGAGAAGATGAAACTAGAGTTGTATGTTGTCGATGTCGTTGATGATCACAAGATCAAGATGGGTGCAATGCGCTTGAAGATTAGAAAATTTAAAAGATATGCCATTGATAGTGAGGCTTGGTATCATATGATGTTGGATCAATTGTTACCTTAGTTGCGATGTTGATCGCATTTGTTGTTGCATTTAAATGCTTTAGCTAGAGAGTTTGTATGTTGTTTTATGAGAACAACTGTGTATGAACTTTATATATGAACTTGTATTAATTTGGTCTTTTCGGTGTTGTGTAATGAAGATGAGTCGGCAATGGATGTACGACGACCGATGCTCTCCCTAGTTCATTAATGGCATGCATACTTTTCTGGTTGCGGCTGAGGCAAACAAGCGGGCTGATGGTTGTATGTATTCTCCATGTGCTGGCTGTAAGAATGATCGAAATTACTCTAACTCAAGAAGCATTCACGTCCACCTGTTTGAGTCCGGTTTCATGTCCGGCTATAACTGTTGTACCAAGCACGAAGAAAGAGGGGTCATAATGGAAGAGAATGAAGAAGAAGAGGATGACGACGGCTATCCTGGCCATGGGCTCCATGAATACGATGGTACAACAATGGGGGAAGAAGCTGAGCCGACAATGCGGGAAGGAGCTGAAGAAGAGGCATCAGATGAGCCCGCTGATGATCTTGGTCGGGCCATTGCTTATGCAAAGATAAACTGCGCAAGTGAAAAGGAGAAGCTGAAGCTGCAACGCATGTTAGAGGATCACAAAAAAGGTTGTACCCAAATTGCAAAGATGACAAGAAAAAGCTGGATACCACACTAGAATTGCTGCAATGGAAGGCAGAGAATGGTGTATTTGACAAGGCATTTCAAAAGTTGTTTATAATGTTAAAGAAGAAGCTACCAAAGGACAACGAATTGTCAGAGAGTACGTATGAAGCAAAGAAGGCTGACTGCCCTCTAGGATTAGAGGTAGAGAAGATACATGCATGCCCTAATGACTGCATCCTCTACCGCGGTGAGTACAAGGATTTGAATGCATGCCCGGTATGTTGTGCATCGCGCTATAAGATCGGCCACGATGACCCTGGTGATGTTGAGGGCGAGCGTCCCAGGAAGAAGATTCCTGCCAAGGTGATGTGGTTTGCTCCTATAATACCATGGTTGAAACGTTTGTTCCAAAACAAAGAGCATACCAAGTTGATGCGATGGCACAACAAAGATCGTAAGAAAGACGGGAAGTTGAGAGTGCCCGCTGACGGATCGCAGTGGAGAAAATCGAGAGAAAGTGGATGGACTTTGCAAAGGACGCAAGGAAAGTATGGTTTGGTTTAAGTGCATATGGCATTAATCCTTTTGGGGAGCAGAACAGCAATCATAGCACATGGCCTGTGACTCTATGTATATATAACCTTCCTCCTTGGTTGTGCATGAAGCGGAAGTTCATTATGATGCCAGTGCTCATCCAAGGCCCCAAGCAACCTGAAAACGACATTAATGTGTTCCTAAGGCCATTAGTTGAAGAACTATTACATCTGTGGAATGGAAAAGGTGTACGTGCGTGGGATGCGAAAGAACAGGAGGAATTTGACCTACATGCGTTGCTGTTTGTAACCATCAGTGTTTGGCTTGCTCTCAGTAACCTTTCAGGATAGATAAACAAGGGATACCACGCATGCACGCACTGTTTAGATGATACCGACAGTATATATTTGGATAAATGTAAGAAGAATGTGTATCTGGGGCATCGTCGATTTCTTCAGAGCAGGCATCCCGTAAGAAAGAAAGGAAAGCATTTCAAAGGTGAGGCAGATCACTGGAACAAGCCTCGCCACCGTACTGGTGATGATGTACTTAATATGGTCAAGGATTTAAAAGTAATCTTTGGCAAGGGTCCTAGCACACAATCCGTTCCGAATGACGCTGACAAACACGCGCCCGTGTGGAAGAAGAAATCTATATTTTGGGACCTACCCTATTGGAAAGACCTCGAGGTCCGCTCTACAATCGATGTGACGCACGTGACGAAGAATCTTTCCGTGAACCTGCTAGGCTTCTTGGGCGTGTACGGGAAGACAAAAGATACGCCAGAGGCACGGGAGGACCAGCAACGTATGCACGGAGAAGACGGCATGGATCCAAAGCAGTTTCACGGTCATGCCAGCTACGCTCTTACCAAAGAAGAGAAGGAAATCTTCTTCGAATGCCTGCTCGGTATGAAGATCCCATTTGGCTTCTCGTCGTATATAAAGGGAATAATTAATATGGCAGAGAAAAAGTTCCAAAACCTAAAGTCTCATGACTTCCACGTGATTATGACGCAACTGCTTCCGGTTGCATTGAGGGGGCTTCTACCGGAAAACGTTCGATTAGCCATTGTGAAGCTATGTGCATTCCTGAATGCAATCTCTCAGAAGGTAATCGATCTAGAAATCCTACCAAGGTTAGAGAATGATTTGGTGCAATGTCTTGTCAGTTTCGAGTTGGTGTTCCCACCATCCTTCTTTAATATCATGACGCACGTCCTAGTTCATCTAGTCGAGGAGGTTGCCATTTTGGGTCCTGTATTTCTACACAATATGTTCTCCTTTGAGAGGTTCATGGAAGTCTTAAAGAAATATGTTCATAATCGTGCTAGGCCAGAAGGAAGAATCTCCAAGGGCAATGAAACAGAGGAGGTCATTGAGTTTTGTGTTGACTTTATTCCTGACATTAAGCTGATTGGTGTTCCTGAATTGCGGCATGAGGACAGAGTAGGTGGAAAAGGCACGCTAGGAAAGAATTCACTAATATGCCGGGACGAGCATTCTTTGGCACAAGCACACTACACAGTTCTACAATGTTCTGTCTTGGCGGCTCCGTATATCGAGCAACACAAGAATATTCTACGCTCCAAACACCTGGAGAAGTCTGGCGACTGGATTACACATGAACAAACGGTGACTTTTGCCGGTTAGTTGCAGGCACGTCTCATACATGACGACACTGTTGAAGATAACATGTACTTGCTGTCCAAGTTACCATCTTCGACTATATTGACTTTCAAAGGGTACGAGATAAACAGGAATACATTTTACACGATCGCCCATGATAAAAAAGAGCGCCAACCAAAATAGTGGTGTCCCCTTTGATGCAGCAAACAACAATGGGCCAAAGGACACATATTATGGTTATATATAGGAGATATGGGAACTTGACTATGAACTTGGTTTGAAGGTCCCTTTGTTTAGGTACAAATGGGTCAATCTGACAGGAGGCGGGGTAAAGGAAGACCCGCGGTACGGAATGACAACAGTGGATCTCAAAAATCTCGGGTACGCAAACGAACCATTCGTCCTAGCCAATGATGTGACGCAGGTTTTATATTTGAAGGACATGTCTACCAAGCCGAGAAAAAGAAAAGATAAGGAAGCGAATACATCATACGATGAGCCAAAGAGCCACATAGTTCTTTCAGGGAAAAGAAACATCGTGGGAGTGGAGGACAAGACAGACATGTCAGAAGATTATGACAAGTTTCACGAAATTGCTCCCTTCACAGTGAATGTTGACCCGAGCATCAAGTTAAACGATGAAGATTGTCCATGGTTACGACGCAAAAGGACACACGCGAATACAAAGTTTTATACCCAAAGATCCCACTCTGGGATGTGATCGGCATCTCTAGTTAGTTTCCGGACTTGTATATCTGGAAAGCCCCACTTCGAACAAACCGAAGGGAATCTTTGTAATAGTACTTTACTTATGTGTTTTGTGCGTTCATTATGCACCATTCGAAGCCAGACCATCAATTTTCAACCCTTCCTGACTTCATTTGCTATTTTTTATTTCACCCACATAGCATGTGCTAAAAAATTAAGGGGGTTACGGCAAAAACTGGACACACTTTGTGCACAAAATGGGCAATCTCTTTCGAAGTATCAGGGTTTCAGACGAAAACTCGTGTGTTACAAAGACATTTCATTTTTTTTACTTATTTCAACTCCAGACTTTTTGTGCGTTCAGTATGCACCATTCGAAGCCACGCCATCAATTTTCAACCCTTCTGACTTCATTTGCTATTTTTCATGCATTTACTGTTTTTTGAGCTAAATGACCCTGACATTGATAAGCACTACAAATGAACTTTGAAAAGGTTGAAAGTTGACATGGTATCATCATTTCACCCACATAGCATGTGCTAAAAAATTGAGGGGTTACGACAAAAACTGGACGCACTTTGTGTACAAAATGGGCAATCTCTTTCGAAGTATCAGGGTTTCAGACGAAAACTCGTGTGTTACAAAGGCATTTTAATTTTTAAAATAACCTAAGTATTACCAAATTAAATATAATGATAAAAAACTGTAATATTAAACAAAAGAAAAAATAATCACTGAAAAATCTACTTTTAAAGTAAAGTTATTCACAAACTAGTGATTCACACAAATTTCAAATAATTCAAATTTAAACTATTCAATTTGAAAACTACTCGGAATAACAGAAATTTTATTTTTTTTTTACCTAAAGCAGAAAAGATTCACAAAGAAACTCTAAATAAAGAAAAAAAAACAACTCAGAAATAAAAGAAAATAAATAAAGCAGAAAACAAAAAAACATGAAAAATAAATAAATTAAAAAAATCCCGCCTACTGGGCCACAATAGCCTGCTTACGACTAGAAACTCAACCTGTAGTTGGGTCAGGATGCATGCCCGCAAGGCCCAGTAGGCCCATAAAGGGATCGCAACAGAGGTAGGCCCAGAAGGCCTGCATTAGAGAGGAGCTCAATACAGTGCTCGCGCCGGGGCTTATAAACAGGTCGAGGCACCCCTCCACTAGCGAGGTGGGACTAAACATCCACCGCAGTGCGCCGTGCCAAGAACAGGCCTTTAGTCACGGTTGGTGGCTCCAACCACGATTAAAGACCCCCCTTTTCTCGCGGTTGGAGCCACCAACCAGGACTAAAGGCCTGGCTTCTCGCCGTTTGGCCTGGCCAAATTTGACCTTTAGTCCCGGTTGGTGGCTCCAACCGCAACTAAAGGGGGGTCTTTAGTCGCGGTTGGAGCCACCAACCGGCACTAAAGGACCCTCCTATATAAGCAGCACTTGAATTTTTTTCACTTTCCCTCTGCTTCTTCGTCTCTTCGACCACTACGAACAGAGGAGATCGCCGCCGCCCCCGACGCACCGCCTGCCCCGACGCCGTCGCCGCCGCCAACGCGCCGCCCACGCCGTCGCCGCCCCCGACGCGCAGCCCCCCTTCGCGCGCCGCCCCCTCCTCGAGCTCGCGCGTTGTCGCTGTCGCCGTCGCAGTCACCATCGCCGATGACTCGCCTCGCCTTGCCGGCCGTCGCCCCTGCCGCCATGGCCGCCCTCCCATCGATCGAGCCCGCACACACACACACATGCATGAACACACGCGCACACTAACACACTCAAATTTTCTTATTTTCTATTTTTCTATTTTTAGTTTTTTGTACTTTTAGTTATAGAAATGTTAGATGAAGTAAATATATAGATTTTAGATGAATGTTTTTTTAGTTTTTTATACTTTTAGTTGTAGAAATGTTAGATGAATTTTAGATATATAAATGTTAATTAGATGAATTTTGAAGTATATAATGTCCCTAACCTATTAAAATGTTGCTTAGAAGTATATATAATGTTGTATATCATATTACAGAAAAATTTGCATACTAAAATGTTGCATAGGAAATTATAATTGAGAAAAATTTCAGAATTATTTATTGAGAAAGGAATATTATTAGGGTAGCTATAACCTAGGAATTTTTTTCATAAGAAATTTTTTCTCGGAGTCAACGATGCCCGGTCCACATCCTCGTCGTCGACTCGTTCGCGACGAAGTCATGCTTCAGAGGGGCAACGTTCGGGACTAGGCTCTGCCGGGCTAGCATTGGCAGGTCCTACCTTCAAGGGCGCGCAACTTGGTGAGGAACCCGGCCCCGGGTCCCGTCGTCGACTTGGAGCTTCTTTGGTGGCGTTCGCGTGGGCCACTTTCGGTCCGGAGGCAGCCGGCCCCACCGGAGGTGGTATGTCGTCGTGTCAGGGAGGAGGACGAGCACGTCTGTCGCTACATGCATGCATTGGACGTCAGGTTCTCCAATACTTGGCAGGTTCTTCAGGGATCTCACCCGAGTTATGATCCCGTGATGGTTCCTTATCTTTGGGTGTCCACCGCCGGCGACTCAGAGACCGCTAGTGAACCGAGTTCACCGTCCTCCACTTTGGATTCTAAGATATTTGATCTGTATTAGTGATCTTATATAATAATATTCGAGATGTATTAGTTAATATTTGATGATCCTGTCATAGTTCCTTCTCTTTGGGTGTACACCGCCTGCCACGCGAGAAGTCAACTGGATCTATAATAGTGATATTATATAATTAATAATATTCGAGATGTATTAGTGATAATATTCGAGATGTATTCGAGATTATATTCGATAATATTTGAGACGATTTATTCGAGATTATATTCGGTGATGCATATTATATACTATGATACAGTTTCCTTATTGATTGCATGCAATCTAATTTGAATACTTTATTGTTTTATCTTTCTCCTGGGTTAGTTAAATAAAAGGTATGGACAAACCGGCAGACAAGGAGAAGAGGCTCTGTTCGACATCATACGCTCCATGAGCCCAGAGCATGAACCTGGAGATGATGACGGCTCGCAATATCTGAACAATTCCGGTGAGGGTTGTATGTTTGATGAAGACGAACGAATAGATAAATTCGACAACGATGTTGACAAAGAAAATATTCTTCAAATAACAAAGACCGGCGAGGTATATTTATTATATAAGCCATCCGGTGATCATTACATGTCTTAATTGAGTTGTATATGTATTAACAAATCGACCTTTCTTCTTTTAGGCCTCCGGATCGAGCAAATCTTCTACAAGCGACGGGGTAGTTCAAGGCCCAGCCAGAAAGTTGGACCCTGGCGTAAAGTTCAACATCGATTCCATCAATACATCAACCAGCGAACCGCTTGAACCTAAGAAAAATGCGACCAAGTTCAAGAATCAATGCGGAGTTATTGTCAGGGACCAAATCCCAATCTCCACACAAGAATGGAAAAAGCCAGCAAAGGGAGATCGACAAGGAGTTACTTTTGTCGATGAAAGAGCAAAAGATGTGCTTTGGACCAAACTGATGTCACATTTCACACTACCAGATAACTTGACAGATGCAGATCTGAAGAAAGTCAGAAACTATGCTCTTAACAAGATGGCGATCGCATTCAACACCTTCAACAAAAATGCATGGGCTGCATACGTCAAAGAAAACAAGAAGACTCCAAAATTCGAGGGAGCATTGGTGAAGGCAAAAGATCACAGGGACGATTTCGTGAAGTTCAAGGAACCGGAACTAGCTAAGGAACGGCCAAGAAAGAACAAGATTAATGCTACAAACAAGAAGTGGCACCATACTCTGGGGCCAGGTGGCTACCAGACGGTCCTGCCTAAGTGGGATCAATCTGAACAAGAGATGATTAGTGCAGGGGTCACTCCAGTTACACTGACCTGGCCCCCGAGGTGCAGGACATGGTTTTATGCGCATGTGGGGAAGTTGGACCCAAAGACAGGAGATATTATGGTCAAGGCAAGTCTTAAAGGAGTGACAGACAAAATACTGATGAAAATACAAGAAGCTCGAATGGGGTGTTCATGCCCAATAGAGAGGACAACGAGCTTACATGCGCCCTGAAGAATCCTGAACACGTGGGAAGAACATGAGGGAAAGACGTTGTTCCGTAGTTTGAGGGGTTTGCGGGTTGGAACGATGACTACAGAAGCCATGCGAGAAAGAAGATGCAGGAGGAGCGGAAGAAGATGGAGGAAGCACTCTACCTTGAAGGCCTAGAATCAAAGCACCTGGAGTTGGAATCCAGACTCAGGCAGCAATAGGACCAGATCGACTCACTCACCCAGGAAAGGGCGTCTCAGCGACAGCATGAGCAGATCGATCCAGCATTGGATAACACCATCCCATCGAAGCCGAGAAGCAGCGTGGGTTCCACCACGGCCGATATCGATGATGCACTGGTAGCTAGCTACCCTGTGGATGATATCAAAGACAGGACTAGCTGTGAGCTACACATGAAAGTGAAGAACTTATCCATGAAGGTGGCGGACGGCTATGCTTTACCAAATCCCCCTGAAGCAACCTTCCATTGCAATCCCATTCCAGCTGCCTATGCTCGTGCCGGGGTTGATGAAGTGATGTCAGGATATCACGAGCTACAACTTGACATTCTTGGAGGTGACGAGGAGAGAACACAGGGAAAGGCCATACATCGTATCATTCTATGGATAAAAGGATTGCATCGTCTTTCCAAGGGCACCGACTCCTCCTCCACCAAGTTCGGCACGGCGTCAGCCAACTCCTACTCCTCCAAGTCTGGCACCGCGCCAGCCGACTCCTCCTCCTCCAAGTTCGGCACCGCGTCAGTCGACTCCTCCTCTAAGTCTGGCATGGCGTCAGCCGACTCCTCCTACTCCAAGTCCGGCACCGCGTCAACCAACTCCTCCTCCAAGTGCGGCATGGCGTCAGCATGCTCTGTCGACTCCAAGTCCGGCACCACGTCTTCCGTCTCCGCCAACTAAGCGCACTCCGTCGCCTAAGCAACAGCGGAAGAGAGAGGCCGCAGCTATGCCGGCTAGCGGTACAACAGGCAAGAAATTCAAATATGGTCCAACACTCAAGCCTCTTCCGAAGTTGCCTTACCACCTGACTGACGAGGAACTCAACACCGTAGTGGATGCCAAATTGAAGGCCCATTTTGGACCGAAACCGTCCCTACCGCCAAAGAAAAAAGTACCCGAGCATGTCGCACAACACTTTATTGAGATGGCTCGATCGACTGACAATCAGAATGACAGTGACTATGTGCGGTCTATCAAGAAGTCATGTATGGCAGGACAAAAGAAGTTGAGCTCGAGCTCGAGCCATGAAGTTGGCAAAAAAAGCAGGAAAACTGTTCCCCAGCTAGGAGAACAGGCAGTGCAATCGATCCCTCTGCTCATTGTACAAACACATGTGAGTACCGCCGATCAGCTGGTAATAACCGATGATCATAGAAGGCAGGCTAAAGAGGCCGGTCTCATTGTTGAACAACTCCTAGGCCTTTAGAAAATCCCTAGGCCTAAAGAGGAGGAACTAAAATATTAATATGCCCGCGGCAAACTTCTAGTCAAGCCTGACGATGTCAAGCATCTACCAACGAGATTGTACAATTTGCATCCGTGGTACACGCAACTAACAACAAATACCAATAGAGAATCCCTCATGGTGAGAGTCAAGAAGAGGCATTACTTCCATAAAAAAGATTTGTGGATTCATTATTCAGAGTTGTTTCAGTTATTCAATCAAGATGCACTCGACAAATCTTTAGTCGATTGCTATTGTTTGTAAGTGATTTCTTTCTGTAATTTAAGTCTCTAGCTAGTTGTGCTCTCGTTCATTACCTATAATTATCTTCACTATATTCTTTTCTGTGGTATTATGCAGAATGAAGATGTCTGAAATGAAAAAAGCTGGACGATTTGGCATTGGGTTCATTGACCCAAATACGATTAATCAAAAGATGTGGGAAACTGCATATTCGAGAAAAGACACAGAGAAATTCATGCTAGAGTTTTTAAAGCATCTAAACACCCAACCAGAAATATTACTTTCTTACAACTTCGGGTGAGTGTTACTATATCTTGTACTACAACTTCTATTTTTTGCTTACTACATGTTAATAAGTGTAGTTGATGAGTTATGCACATGCCCTCTTAATTATACAAAACATGTGTGCATGCAGTTACCATTGAATCTTGTTAATTATTGAAGTTGACAAGGCAAAAGTTGAAGTACTGGACTCACTATATAAGGATCCATCCGAATACGCAATCGTGAGGGGTTGGTCGACGGGTAATTTCAATCATTATCGCACTATATGTTGGCCTCTTTAATTACTTCATTTCTTGATATCAACTAGCTAATTAATAACTCATTTATTCATTTTCTTTGTCGGCGGGTAGGGCTTGGACCAAGTTCATCGAACAGGTCTCAACCGGCTGGGCACAACAGCTAAAATGGGTGCGACCCAAGGTAATTAAATAGTACTAGTTAGCTACGTCCATGCATCTCTTTAATTCTAATTTTAATATCATTATCATGCTTGATTAATTATTAGTTGATTGAATTTTATTGTCGTAAAGTGCGTGAGGCAGGAGCAGGGAAATAGTTTATGGGCATACTATGTTTGCGACAACATTCTCATGATCACGTCTCAAAGGAGGAGAGATGAAAGAAATCTTTGGCTACGTTTGCCAGAACACTATATCCATATTTTTTTATCATGATCTAGCTAATATATATACACACAACTAATATATTCATCTTGATCTCCTTCTTATAGCTGACGGAGATGCGGGGCCAGCTTCTACCAGAGACTCGCGTACGAGCAATTCAAGAGGAAATTGCTGGATTTCTGGTCTATCAGGTCATAAATCTCAAAGGAGAATACCATTACAAGATAAAGAAGTAATGCCTGCATATGTAATGATCCGCAAATTGTAGGAGAAATTATATATGACAGGGCTATTCTGTTATTAGTAACAGAATTATATATAGGACAGGGCTATTCTGTTACTAGTAACAAAATATAGGGAGCGACACGTTCAACATGTACGAGGCTATATTCTGCTGCCACCCGGCCCATCCCGACCCGTCTCCTACCGTCAGAGGCAGTCGTCGCGCCGCCCCAACTCGCCGGCCCCGCGCGCCGCACCATCCCGCCGGCCCCGCGCGCCGCTTTTGCTCGACGATCAGTTCGACGAGATGGAAAACGTCAGTACGAGGCTGGGCTTTGCTGCGACCCGCCCCACCCCAATCCGCCTCCTACCGCCGAAGGCAGTCGTCGCGCCACGCCATCCCGCCGGCCCTACGCGACGCCCCAGCTCAACGATCAGTTCGACGAGACGGAAAGCGTTAGTACAACTGCTCCAAGTCATCAGTTCGGAAATACTAGCAGGATAATATAATTTGCTCAACTCCGACAAATAATTGAAAATTTTCTAACGAAAACAGTAAAAAACAAAGTAAAGTATATTCAATGAAAAACGTCAGTACAAACGCACACATGTATAAGTACGAGTACTTTGTTTTCGGACGAGAAAATATCGAGATGGGTCTCACTGTATTCAAAATTACTGTTAAACGGTTGCAAATTTGAGAAAACGTTCAACATGACTAAGTTTTGCATTTTTGATAGCTTTCTATCGGTATATTATTTGTCTTATTTTGACAAACTTTTCAAAAAAATCATGTTCGAAACCAAATTTCACCAAATTTGAATTCGAATTTAAACCGTAAAGAATTAGAAAAAACTTTCAAAACGTAAAAGTTGTGCATTTCCCATAGCTATCCAACGCCATGTCATTTGCATCAATCCGACAAGCCATTTGCAAAAAATCGTGAAAATACCTTTCGCCCGGAATTTCATCATTTTCCAAATTACTTTTAAATCATACATAATTTGAAAGATCAATCTACATATGGAAGATGCGTATTTTTACCAGCTTTCCAACGCCATCTCATTTGCTCAATTCCGACAAACCGTTTGAAAATTAACTCCAAATACGATTCGCGTTTTCGATTTTCGAAAAAATGGTTTTTTCAAAACTGCTCTTAAACCATGATGATTTTACAAAAACAAATTATATGACTGTAATTTAGATGTCAAGGGCTTTCCAACGATATATTACACGCCCCGTTCCGATGATTTTTTTTCTTGCAATGTTTGATTATTATGTTTTTGAACTAAACAAGATGATCAATTCGACGTAATGAAAGCATCAGTCCATCCGCTCGAAAAATCGTCAATCCAATATGTAAACTACGTCAGTTCAAGGGGGGTAACAGAATAATATTCTGTTACATGAAACAGAATAGCCCAAATGCGTATATATGTATATATATGTATATATATATATATGTATATATATATGTATATATATATATGTATATATAATCGGTTCTACAAGAAATTCTATTTGTATATATATGCACAACGTGCGTGTAATATATGTTTGAAATGAAAATTAATTAAAAAGAAAATTAAACCATAATTAATTCATAAACCCTAACAGATTAAAAGTAAAAATAAAACTAAATTAAAAAACTAAATACTTTTAGTCCCGGCGCCGGCAGATGCCACGTGGTGGGCCTTTAATGTCAAGCCGTGTTGAACCGAGACTAAAGGGGGTGGGCTTTAGTTCCCACCCTTTAGTGTCGGTTTGAGAACCGGCACTAAAGGCTCTTACGAACTGCGACAATAAACCGATTTTGCACTAGTGTAGGTGGTTAGGGGATATCACCAGCCAACCCTACTTTGCCCTTGTACCAAACACCCCCTTACCGTATACATTGTTAGATGGTGCTCAAGACGAAACACGTTGGTTTGATAGGCGTATCTTGGGGTCTCTTTGCTTTGGTTTGTCATTTGCAATAGATTTCGCGTGCTCCCTCCGCATGTCCTGTCTCGGCCTAGTTATGTCAATGTTATAACCAAACAGTAGGAAAAAGTAAAGGTTGTGGAGTAACAAGTGGGGGCTGGTAGATTCACATTCGTAGTTTCGCAATAAAAAAAAATGATCCACATTCACAACGATTGTACTGGCGATGTGCTTCACACGGTGTGAGAGCGCCATTCAAGGTGTCGGGAATTCTTTCTTGCTTGCATGAGGAGAAATAGTCGATTCGACCGTTCCTCTGGTGCCACATTTTGAGGTGCTTTGAGCAGTCTCTAAGCCCAGATGGGTTGATGGCTCAATAGCTGCAATGGTGAATGATTTTGTTTTTTTCCGGGCCTAGCAACTTACAGTAACTTTCATACCACCTCATCTATTTTTTACGTGAACCAGACAGAATAGGTCATTGGTGTGTCTTATGCAGAGTATCTTGGTGTATCTCGGTAGACGTCAAACCATTATCTTGGTGTATCTTGGCATTCCACACACAAGACGAGATGTAGTACGCAGCATCTTCTTGGTTTCTTGCTCTTGGCGCACGTGAGCCATGTCGTTAGTGGGAGGGTGCTAGGCAAATGCACATGAGACGCAAATGCTGGCACACGCGCACATTATGGGAACTCTAAAAATAAAGAATTAAGAAAAAGTGATGTTGAGATGCCATACTCATTTTAATTTTACATGATTTATTCACACCAAAGTTTGTTTGATTACAATACACGAAAAATCAATGAAGCATCCCCCCCTTTTTTTAAAGAGACACTACGTTATAAACACCCTTTAGTCATTGATGATAACCGATGGGCAAAAAAGACCATCAAAGATACTCCCTCCATTCCATAATGCCATCGTTGTAATACAATACCTATCGCTAACGGGCAGCCTGTTAACCGTTGGTGGTGGCTCGAACGAACATTTTTTTTTCAATGCAAAATATGCATATGTCCCTTGTTCTTGTTAGTGGTGACATCATCACTACTATCATGCCAGCTCTATATTCCGGCATGATTCAACCTGTTAGTTGTTGCATCCACACCGACAACAAATCTGGCCTGGTAATATTTGTCCACCTGACGTAACCCAAAATAAGAACTACTCGATCCCTGAGGCATCGCGGTGGCTGCCGGATCGACCCCCTGCTTGACTTTTGCTACACCTACGAAGGCTTACGAGGGGAGTTATGTGATGATTTTTGGTATTTAATTGGACTTTAATGGAGGCGTAGAGCCCACCCCAAAATTCGAAGGGGGGTGGGGGGAGGGAGGAGTAATGCTACACTTACAAAGAACTTAAAGTGATGTTACGTAATTAGACAAATGCCAATTTCTGATTGGGATTAGGGGAAAGGTTAGGCCCACCCCAGTTAAAATCAAGGGGAGATAGTTATTGAGGGAAGGTTACGTAAGAACTTTACGTATTCGTAAGTGTTGGATTATTTGGGGGGGGGGGGGGGCGGGGGGTTGGTTAAGATGGAAAGGACATTCATAGGCTACATAAGAAGTGTATGTAGGTCTAGCATTTTCTCCCTATTCTTTTCCCTCCCTCCTTCGAGAAAATCGACCACCTCCGGTCGATGAGGCAGCGCATAACTGGAATCTCGCATATGGTGGCACAAGGACCTCCCCCACTCCTAGTATTGGGGTGGTAGCACAAGAGAGCGGCTAAAAGCATCTACCACCGTGCGCCCCATATCCGCGACCGTTGCCCTTTGGACTATCAACGTATGAATGTGGAGGATGATGACCATTCGGCGCAATGGTACAAACTATATATTGGGGGCCTTTTTTGCGTTCTTACTTTTTATTTGGGCGGTGGCATCGACCATCATATCTTTTGGAGATGCTCTTAGATTTGAGTATATAATGTTCTTCTTCAAAAGTAAAAGAAAAATCAATGAATCAACATGTAGTTTGATGGTTAGGAGAATAGTTGTATCCCTGGCCCACTAGGATTAAAGTCTTGGTGCTTACATTATCCTGAATTTATTTCAGTATTTTCGGCGATGCACGTTCGGTAAGAGGAGATGTTCCGGTCAAATATGAGCGTATGTGATGACTTGATCAATATTAAGATGATATTATCGGTTCAGCCTTTTGAAAATGCTCGTAGTATAAGGTGTGCGTGTGTTTTCATCTAGTGTTCGCGCATATATATATACGAGCGCCTCCTCGTGAGCACTGTGTCATGAAAAAGAGAAAATCAAGGCCTCATGAGTCAAGACCTCGACGTTACGTGTGTCGAAACAAATGCACCGGCCGGGCGGTGATCACAAACATACCAAGTCTTTTGTCCAGTCCTCCACCGCATCTTTGATTTCATACCTAGGTCGCATGTTCTTTGATGCTCACAGCAAACATGAAGTGTACCGTCCGTCTATATATGAAGCCGCACACTGATCGGTCAATGGCATCACGAAAATGGAGGACGTCGTGTACCTCGTCCTGGCCCTCGCGTCGTTGCTCGTCGTGCTGCTCGCCAGGTGGGGGAGGCGCAGCTCGGCGGACGGCGAGCACAAGCTGCGGCTACCGCCGGGTCCCTGGAGGCTGCCGGTGATCGGCAGCATGCACCACATCGCTGGGGCGCTCCCGCACCGGGCCATGCGCGACCTGGCCCGGCGGCACGGGTGGCCCGTCATGCTGCTCCGGCTCGGCGAGGTGCCCACCCTGGTGGTGTCGTCCCGGGAGGGCGCGCGCGAGGTGATGAAGACCCACGACGCCGCCTTCGCCACGCGCCCGCTGAGCTCCACCGTGCGCGTGCTCACCAACGGCGGCCGGGACATCATCTTCGCGCCCTACGGCGAGCACTGGCGCCAGATGCGCAAGATCGCCGTCACCGAACTCCTCACGGCGCGCCGCGTACTCTCCTTCCGCTCCATAAGGAAGGAGGAGGTCGGCGCCATGCTCCGCTACGTCGCGTCGGCAGCCGGGAACGGGGACGTGATCGACATGCGCGCCCGGCTGTCGGTGCTCGTGGCGGACAGCACGGTGCGCGCCGTCATGGGCAACCGGTGCAAGGACCGCGACGTGTTCATCCGGGAGCTCGACCGTTCCATCGGCCTCGCTGGCGGGTTCAATCCGGCTGACCTGTGGCCGTCATCTCGGCTCGCCGTCTGGGCCAGCGGTGCCGTCCGACGCGCCGAGGAGTGCCGCGACACCGTGTTCGGGATCCTCGACGGCATCATCGCTGAGCACCAGCAAAGGATTGGGACCGTCGACGGCGACGACGAGGACCTCATCGACGTGCTCCTGAGGATACAGAAGGATGGCAGCCTCCAGCTCCCTCTCGACATGGACTCCATCAAAGCCGTCATCTTTGTAAGCAACCAAATTAAGCCTCCGACGTGTACACCACTCTGTCATGCCGTGCACCCTTCTTAACCGTTTCTGGCGCATTTGCAGGACATCTTCGGCGCCGGCAGCGAGACGTCGGCCACGACGCTTGAGTGGATAATAGCGGAGCTGGTCAAGAACCCAAAGGTGATGCACCGGGCCACAACAGAGGTGCGGCGAGCCTTCGAGGCCGGCGGCAAGGTGGTCGAGCATCAGCTCGGCGAGCTCGTGCCATACCTGCACCTCGTCATCCGGGAGACGTTCCGGCTGCACACGCCGCTGCCACTGCTGCTCCCGCGGGAGTGCCGGGAGGAGCCGGCGTGCAAGGTGCTCGGGTACGACGTGCCTCGGGGCACGCAGGTGCTGGTCAACGTCTGGGCGCTGGGCCGCGATGAGCGGTACTGGCCCGACGCGCCCGAGGAGTTCCGGCCGGAGCGGTTCGAGGCCAAGCAGGGGGGCACGGCGGCGGCGGGGGTGGACTTCAGGGGCGCAGACTTCGAGCTCCTGCCCTTCGGCGCCGGGAGGAGGATGTGCCCCGGGATGGCGTTCGGGCTGGCCAACGTGGAGCTGGCGCTGGCCAGCCTGCTGCTGCACTTCGACTGGGTGGCGCCCGGCGTGGCTGACCCGGCCGAGTTCGACATGACGGAGGCGTTCGGCATCACCGCGCGGCGGAAGGCAGGCCTCCTGCTCCGGCCCGTCCTGCGCGTGCCCGTCCCCGTCCCCGTCCCCGGTGTCTTCCCTAGTTGATGGATGTAGCCCGCCGGCCGGCGCGTGCGCAAATCACATTTATCTCCTCCACCTACATGTATGGGGGAAGCGAGGCGTTGTGGAATGTAGTACTATTTGGTTCAGTGTGTTGTTGCTGAATTTATTTGAAGCATCTTCTCTTTGCTTGCATCTTCTCTGCTAACTAATCTTAACATGCTCCTTCTTATCCATATATTTTTACATGTGAAGTGAAAAGTTAAGAGTTAATCAGACCAACAGTTAATGAGATCAACCAGGCGGGGTAAAATGGAGCTTGTTAAAATTGCTCTTAATAAAGAGAATCCACGGTATTTAAACACGTCTCAAACGGCCCCGGGGGGTACGTCCAGGATGTCCGACACCCCTTATATCTAGATCAAATTCAAGGTGGATATGGGGTGGCACGGACACGCCTGGGTGTCTGTTACGTCGGAGTCGACAGACCCGGTCCATCACCGACCCCATAGTTGTCCCACAATAAACCGCAATTTGTCCCCTTCTCTGAACCCTAGCTCACTCACTTTCCTCTTTCACTAGATCCCCTCTCCGTTCTCCGATTTTGATACAATCCGGCGACATGTTGAGCTCCGGTAGCCACTCCGGCCCCGACCTCAACAACGAGGAGCTTGCCCTCCCCATTGCCTTGGAGCGGTCCAAGGTGGACACCGATGGTAGCTCTAGATCTGGATCATCGCTACTCCCGAGCTGGTGCAGCACAGATGTCGGAGCTAGCCCCTCCAGGCTCGCTCGTGCAGCTCCGCCAGGGCAGTGCAGTCCGCTCCGCCCTCATGCCGTGCACTTCCCTCGCCGGTCGCCACTCAGTGCGGGCAGCGGTGTGTGCTAATGCTCGTGCCGCCGCTGGCCCACACATGTACTCCGAAATCAGAGACGTGTGTCCCTAGCACGAGAGGCGGCGAGCGAGAGAGAGGAACGAGGCGCTGCAGTCCATGCACCGTTGCCGCGGGTTGCGAGCGGAGCTCAATGAGGCCAAGCGGCTCCTCACTTGGGTCTACCGCCTGTCGTTGTCGACCGTAGAGATGGACTCTTGCAGCCTACGACAAGAACACGAAGACGCTTCGGCTTACCATTGAGCAGTGGAGGACGCAGCTCTATGGCCAAGTTCAAGCGGCAGCAGGACAGGGCCGTCCGTCAGAGGAAGGGATTGATCATCCTCTCCGACTCCTCGTCTGACGAAGGCGATGACCACAACTCGACCTCCTCCTCTGACTAAGATCCTCCACCAGCCACGGATGCCTATGCCGGCGATATGAAAGACAAAGGCCCAATGAAGAAGTGGTGAAGAGATCCACCTCCTATGTTTATTATCATCTTTAGTACTGAACTTAAGAACTTGTCTGACAACGAACTCCCATAATCTTTTGGATGATGTTCGCGGGTGTTTAAAAAGTCGAATTTGACAAGTCTGATTGTAGATCGGTCGACAACAATCCTACACCTACGTATAGGGCTACAAAAAATTATTTAGACTACCTAAATTAAATCCTCTCCCCCTGAAATTAACGGGGGTGGGCCCCTTCCTTCCTTCATCTTCAATCCTAACTCATTACGTCTTAAATTACCTAGCTTATTTATGCAAGTGTACGATTTCATCCAGTGTGCCTGTTGCTGCACGTACCAATCAACGGATTGAAATTTTCATCCTTTTCTTCTCATTTTTGGCGTGGATATCAATGAACTGATTTTTTACAGGTAAAAGACTTTATTTCTCAAAGATTGTTCATATCATTTACAAGAAGAAGATATGTAAAATATGGGGTAGAATGACTATCAGATGAATATCTAGCTAAACTATCAGCAACTTGATTCGCTTCCCGGAAGCAATGTCTATAGCATTTTTTTGTGAAATCCATGGCCATCTGCTTATGCTCTAGAATCATTGAGCCATATCAAATCCAAGATACTCATCCATTGCATTGCTTCCACCGCCAGCATGCAGTCAGAATCAATTTCAACATTGCAACCAACGTTTGCTGCAAGATATAGGCTGTTCTCGATGGCCCGAAGCTCCGCTGATTCAGCATCGCCAATGTGTGGTAGAAACTTGTTTGCCACTGTAACAATGTCACCATGGTCATCGCACACAACAATGCCACATGCGCCTGATAGAGTATCTTCATGGAAAGTTTCATCGACATTTATATTTACCAAACCGTTACTAGGTTTTGCCCACATACGATCACACTTCTGAACCGGTAGTCAAGAAGTCACTGACTTTATGAAATTTATAGCAAGAAATCGAATAGATACTATCGTTTTCTCCACTATTTGGACTGAAACTCCCTTAACCATCTGTCGGCATTGCCATCAGATGTACCATGCCGCTACAAGGGTTAGTTCCGTCGTTGGGAGATAATTGGAAACAACAACAGTTCAGAGAGAACTTAAGGTATTATCGATCCCGACCGATCTTCCAATATAGATCTGTTAATAACTTCTAGTAAACCAAGTGCATCCCGTATTTCTTTGGCCCGATTGCATTGAAACAAACAATGATGAATATCTTTGACTCCAATTGCACAAGTAGGACATTGCAGGGAGCATAGAATATGCTGAGGTGCTAGTACGCGTAGCAAGGGAGAAACCCGTGCAACACTTTCCATGCAAAGAGTTTCACTTTACCAAGGACTCGCAAGCGCCAAAGATCCTTCCACACTCGGTTTACATCAACATTCCCAACCATCTGTTCGTGTGAGTCTACTCCCAAACTGGTGCTTGAAGTCCCTATCAAGGATGATTGGACTAAGAAAAAACCCGAGCGTGTGAATTTCCATGCAACAAAATTCTCACACACATGGGCATTCAAAGGAATCTTCAGAATTCTGTTCACATCGATCATTGAGAAAAATCTCATGGATAAGCTACTCATCCAGTTGTCCCCAGTGAGGATCAATCAGATCTTCCACTTTAGAGAGCATGGTACCTCCTCTAGTAGTGATGGTCTTACGAGATGCACTCGTTGATATCCAGGGGTCATTCCATATGTTGATTTTGAACCAGTCCCAACTCTCCAAATACAACCCCTTTCGAAAGTTCGTATACCTGCTACTATACTCTGCCGCATAAGCGAAGACCCCTTATTGTCCATCATTGAGAATATTAACATCTGCATAGTATTTAGGTCGAAGCACTTGCGCACATAAAGAGTGTGGGTTCTCGATTAGTCACCAACACTGCTTGCTAACGTAACAAGACAGAAACCATGAAGGTCCCTAAAGCCCTATCCCCTATTGTTCTTCAGTATGCACAATTTCCACTAGGCAAACCAATGCATCTTCCTCTTCTCTTCATTATTTCCCCATCAAAAGCCAGATATCTCATCAATTATTGATTTGCAAATTCATTTTGGGTAACTTAAACAGTGACATGGCATATGATGGAATTGCCTGTGCCACTTATTTAACCAAGACCTCTTTACCTTGCATTGAGAGTTTTTTTCCTTCCAACCTTTTAACCTTTGGCATACTCTATCGATGAGGTGTTGAAAGCAATCGCTCATGTCCACCCCAACCATTGTTGGAGGCCCAAATATGTGTTAGAAAGAGCTTTGGTTACAATATTCAAATCTCCGCACACATTTTGTAGGAGATATGTCCTAGAGGCAATAATAAATGTTATTGATTATCTCCCTATTCATAATTAGGTTTATGTTCCATGCTATAACTGCTATGGTTCTCGAGTCTACAATAACCACGAGGCTTGAATGAAGACTCATATGCACGTATGGAATAATAAACGGTAAAATTGTATTCCTAGTCTGGCCTCTAAGACTAGCTCAAGTATTGCATGATGATCCTGTTTTCCTCATCATGGGCATGGCTATACCGGCAATTTTGAGAGCACAATGTTAGAAGAACATTTGTGTTGAATCGACCTGAATTGATGTTATGCTATGAGATACATTCATCATAAGTTAATGGTTAATAACACAGAGAAGTTAATATTTGCATAATTCCTTAGACCATGAGAGTATCGAGTTTCTTCATGCTTGCTTCATGAACTTTGGGGTTTGTTAAACGTCATCCGTAAATGGGTGGCTATTACAGCGTCTTACGGGTTCATGGAAAAGTATGTCAAGTAACTTGATAGCTCAAGATTGGGATTTGCTCCTCCGACGATGTAGAGATATCTCTGGGCCCTCTCGGTGTTACGACATCCATCATCGTCTAGCCAGACCCTTTGTGATTTGATCACGGGGATGCCGGAACACAGGAACGTGAAAAGAGAACAATACCGGTAACGAGGTAACTGGAATAGTGGACAAGTTGTTGATCCACGGGGATGCCAACATGTCTCACCTCGGGTATTTGTAACATATCGCGAAGCAACAGGAATAGCACACGACAACTGGAGGTTCACTCGAATATTCATTCGTGTGGGTATAGGGGTCAATATGGGTGTCCACGGTTCCGAAGTTGATCATTGATCGGAAGGGGTTCCGGGTCATGTCTATGCTTCACCGAACCTATAGGGTCACACGCTTAAGGGTCATCTAGCTGCTGAATACTAGACATGGAGTCTGAGAGAAATTCACCGAAAAAGTTTCGGACACCGAAAAAGTTTCGGATAGCGGAAAAGTTCCGCAGAGAGAACACCGGAACAGTTTCGGTGAAACTAAAAAGTTGTTTCAGGGGATACCATTAAGTCAAATTGGTTTCGGCACATGCCTGATAATTTTTGGAGGGTGCCGGAATCATTCTGGAAACTTCTAGGAATTTTCCGGAAGAAAAACCGGAAATGTTCCGGAGCTGCCGAAACCGCTTTAGATGCTTTTCGCGGATGAAAATCACTAATCCGGAATTGTTCCCGTTCGCATTGAAAATTATTTTAGTGGGGTATTCTAAGCCCACATGAATACTTTCAGCTCGACCGGACACTAAAAAATGTCGTCGTGAATAGTGAAAGTGCTTTTTGGGGAGAAAATATCTCGTGAATAGTGAAAACACTATTATGAATAGTGGGAAACACTATTGGGAGAAAATATCTCATGACTAGTGAAAACACTATTACGAAATAGTGGAAAACACTATTGTGAATAGTGGGAAACACTATTTATGAATAGTGGAATCGCTATTATGAATAGTGAAAAATCTGAGGGCATTTTGGTATTTTTACCATAGTCTCTCACCCTATAAATAGGGGTGAGGAGGCAGCCAAAAACTCACTCTTACTCTCATACAATGCCATGCATGATCTGGCTCTCTCCCTCCCTTTCCAGCGAAATAGTTTCGTAGAGCCAAAAGGTTGTCTGGGTTCCGGCAGGAACTAGTTCTGGACGGCGAAGCCCTGCCGGATACATGACACCGTATGTGTGCAACACTTTAGAGAGATCGTAGTTTAGGTCTTAGTTCGAGAGTGCCTCCCGAAGGGCTGTCCGTGTGACCGTCCGAGTTTTGGAGGTCCTCCCGAAGGGCTGTCCGAGTGACAGTCCAAGTTTCGGAGGTCCTCCTGAAGGGGTGTCCGCGACACCATCCGGGGGACTGTCCGACCGCCTCCCGGAGGGCTGTCCGCGGGGCAGATGAGGGTATACATCCTCGCGGTTGGGAGGTTGTAAAATCCTAGCTGCGGGGATCTGCACCGCCGATCGTCAACGACTCTACTTTCGTTGCGCTATGAGTTGGTAACGAAATAGATCAAACCTTGTATGCAGTCTCCATAGTGGTCCTAGGCTGGTGCGTAGGTCGGAATTTTTTTATTTTTTGCTGCGTAACCCTATAGTGGTATCAGAGCCGTGCTATGTGTAGATGCAGGTTGCGATCTGGAATACATAGAGATATGTGGGTATTGCATAATATAATTTTGGAGTAGATGAGATCTATTGCTAAAAATTATTTATGCGGGTAGCAGATGAAATCTGTTACCCGATGTTCCTATTGCTTCCCCTGAATTTGCGTAGTCCTAATCTTGACGGCATGGTGGAATCTCACAAAGTTCTAGCAATCTGCGATCCTTTCATGCTGCTCCTGAGTATGCTGATTGACAGATCAACGAAGTGCTAACAATTCTTTGGGTTCCACCATAGTTGAGAAAGATGGATGTTTCGCAGATGAAAGGGCAATGCAGATGTGGTCTGCACGGGGGTCACGCGTATGACGAAGTTTAGTATGGGGCTCGAGATTTTATTATCTCGTGTTTCATACACCCTAGAATGTTAATCTAGCGACTTGGATTATCATGCTTGATGATGGACGTTGGTAGATTCGGTTTGTTTCGAAACCTTAGAAGCCACGTAAAACAAATTTTTGCATAAACCGATTAGAGACGTCTAACTTGGTTTTGCAGGATGGTTTGCATGTGCATATGATGTGGTATAGCAAGTCTCATATTCATTCGATTATGTATGAGATGACTATATGATGTAATTTGATTAACATGACCTGCGTGTCATGATTTGGCATGATGGCTGGAGCCATATGATTGCACTTTAATGACCTCGTGTCAACCTTATGTAATGCACTTATTTTATTAGCTATAGAGATAGCAATATTATTTGGTGCATCGACAAGGTGGTGGCAATCTTCGCAAAGGTGAACACCGATGCGAATGCCGAAGATGAAGAAATACTTGACTTCTCCGTCAGAAGGGGCTATACCATGTCATGCTAATTATGAATTGCCTGAGATGTTTATCCCTCTTGATGCACCCTTCTTGATTGCGCGGTAGTCGCTTTTATTAGGGTGATCTCTCACAAAAATATCAAGTAGTTAGTGTTCTCCCAAGTGTAGCACCATCACGACACCTATCTCTTCGGGGTATCACATGGATACATGGGTACGAACGATTAGAGAAGTGTGAAGGCGGGTGATTTGAGACCTCGCAGCGAGATCACTTGGTTGTCTTGACGTTCTAGCTTGAAAGTCCCGAGCTCGGAACATGCCCATCGAAAGATGAACAATAGTCACATAGAGATGTGATTGGCAAGTTGGCCTACCGATTGCAATTCTCGTCACTTGAGATGGATACATCCTTGGCATTGAATTGTAATTTGGATCTTGAATCACTCACAATCAATTATGAGAGATATTGATTTGAGTGGGAGCGCAATGTAGAATTAACTTGTTTTAATTCTCAGTGCAATTAATTATGGACACTGTCTAAGTGTGATTTGCATAATAGTTGTAGAATAATGGCTCGCGTTTCCACCTTCCCTGTTAAAATTGAATAAGTTGTTAAATATCTCGTTAAAACTTTACGGTTGGTAACGTAATTGTGAGGATTGTCCTCAAGAGTGCCGAGAAGGACTTGTCCTATCGCATGCTTTCGGTATTCTCCCGCTAATGCTATGGATGATATGACTCTCGTCCTTCGGTCCAAAAGCTAAAATTCCGTTACGGTCAAGTGAAATATGTTTGCTTCTATGAGACCCGAACTTCGAAAGTTTGGATAGTTATGTGATATTCATGGAATCTGGAAATCATTTTCAGATACAAACAAAGGCTGAAAGATATGAAATATCCAAAGCAATATTTGTTTGCAAACTATTAGTAACGGTGTTTACTATGCATTTGACTGATAAGAGAGGGATCGAGAAGAACGTCTGTCATATGATGATGGTGAATAAAACAACAACTTAAAGAGAAAGGAAGTGTCCGAAGGGTGTTAGTGATTTCACGCCTAGGAAGTCCGGGGCTAACGCCACTCTTAAGTTGGGTGCTTCTTCTGAGAGTAGGAGAAATACTGAAAGTTAAACTGTTAGAAGTATAACGGCAAAAGGAAAGAAGACTCGAATATCCAACTCATGTATGAATGTCATACAAGTTTTTGATGTATAGAAGGCTGGTCAAAGATATAGTTCTTGGGAATAATGGTTAAACATGTTAATCACTAATTCTTGGGTATTGTGACTTAATCACAAAGATACCCGCTCGATTGCATTCTGTTGCAACTCGATGTAAGAACTACTATGGCTTGAAAGACTAGCCAGGAATGTGGTTTAGATACACGCAGGGAACATAGTAAATGTTACTATGCCTTCCATCAGTGTATTCCCTATGTATTTACTTTCATAATTCAATTTAGAGTTTCACACTCTAACCCTTTGCATAAGGTATCTTGCAAGAAGGTTGTTCATAAGAGAACTTTTGATGTTCGGTGTTATGAATAACATAAGGGCCATACTTTCATTATGAATGAGACGTATGTTATGAATATTGATAATAATACATTACCTCTGGGTTTACTTTCATAATTCATTTTAGAGTTTCATACACTCTAGCCCATTGCACAATGTTTGTTGCAAAAGAGTTGTACATAAAAACAACAATTGTTGTTCAGTATTATGAATAACATGAAGGGCCATGCTTCCATCCTAGATGGGATGTATGTTATGAATATTGATGGAAATATGATACATCCATAACACTGATGCTAAATGTCGCAAGACTAAAAGAATATCACACAAGTGTGGCACTGCATTTGGTCACATTGGAGAAACCCGCATGGAAAATTCCATTATGATGGATTTTGAAGTCGTTTGATTTTGAATCATCTGACACTTGCAACTTTTCTCTGAAAAGTGAAGTGACTGAAATACCGTTCACAGGCCATAAGGAACGAGCATGGACCATATTGGTGATCGTACATTATGATGTGTGTAGTCCAATAAATGTTATTGCAAGTAGTGGATTTATCTATCTTCAGAAATGACTCAAGTAGATATATGGATATTTACTTGATGAGATGTGAGTCTGGATCTTTTGAAATCATTCAAAAGGTTTTCAAAATGAAGAAGAAAATATCGTAACAAGAAAATTATGTTTCTACAATTCGATTGTAGAAAGGAATATTGGAGTTACAAGTTTAGCGCATGTCTGATGTGTTTTGAAAAGTGTTTCATAACTTGCACCTCCCGGAACACCACTGCAAGTGGAAAGTCCGTGAAGATGTAATCGAACCATTTATGACATGGTAAGATCAAAGATGACATAAATAGATTTGCCATTATCCCTTTTATAGAGTGATGCTTTAGAGACTACGGCTTTTACACTGAAAAGAGATCCATCAGGCCTGTTGAAATGACGCCATGGTATGGTATGCCCAACCATGTTTTATCTTTTCTTATACATTTGGAATATGGGGCTTGTGTAAAAGGTTACAAACCTATTCCAAATTAGACAAGTGCTACTTTGTATGGTTATCCCAAGTCATTGGGTATTCCCCTACCACAATACCGAGGCAAAGGGTTTTGCCACAAAACGGTATGCTTTTAAAGAGAATGGTTCTTACAAAAGGTGAGTGGGAGGACAGTGCAACTCGATGAGATAACCAGTATCTTCGTCATCAGTTCAAAGGAAAGAAACCCTGGAAGTGATTCCGTTGTTTCCTACTACGACTGATATGGAAGTCTCTACAATAAAATGTATGGACTTTGGTCGAACGTGCAGCTGAACCACGTGGGCAAAGCTCGTGCAAACCTATCAGGTGCGTAAACGAGAGATTGTTGTTAGACAACAGTATACCTAAAATACACAAGGAAGCGTTGATGGGCCCTGACTCCGGGATTGGCTAAATGCCAATACAATCCGAGATAGTTTCCATACAAGTGATTCAGGATTAAATCCTTGATACACCATTCAGAGGACTTAGAGTCTAACGAATATTTATGGAACTAAAAACTGATACGGATAAAAATGTTTTATCCATAAAGCTCGACTTGTTGAAATAACAAGTTCAAGGAGTTGACTACGATGAGGTTGTTTCACTGTAGCGATGCTTAAGGTCGGTTCAGGTTAAACTAGCAATTAATACATATATCAATCATGAGATATGAAACATGGATGACAAAAGGATTTCCATCTAATGGAAATGAAACCTAGGACTTGTATGTGATACAGTCCAAAGTAATTTGTTGATCCAGAGGATGCTAGTAAGTATGCAAACTTCAGAGTTCCAGCAATGGACAGAAGAGAGCAAAATGGAGTTGGAATCTTCGTGGTTTGATGAAATGGTCAAAAGGGTTTTTGACTTCATCAATGGGTAACGAAGATGCTTGTGATTCAAGAAAGTAAGTGGGAGCATAATAATATTTCTAAACACGTTGTGTGCTTGACACATTGTTAATTGGAAATAAATTTCTTGACACAAATTAGGACTTCATTTGAAAATAGTTTTGTGATGAAGTGCTTAGGCGAAATAGCCTTAATATTAGGCATGATGATCTATGGAGATAGATTTACCTAATGGGGCTAAGTGTTGGAAATATGCCCTAGAGGCAATAATAAAATGGTTATTATTGTATTTCCTAGTTCATGATAATTGTCTATTATTCATGCTATAATTGTGTTAACCGGAAACCGTAATACATGTGTGAATACATAGACCACAACGTGTCCCTGGTGAGCCTCTAGTTGGCTAGCTCGTTGATCAATAGCTGGTCTCGGTTTCATGACCATGGACATTGGATGTCGTTGATAACGGGATCACATCATTAGGAGAATGATGTGATGGACAAGACTCAATCCTAAGCATAGCACAAGATCGTGTAGTTCGTTTGCTAAAGCTTTTCAATGTCAAGTATCATTTCCTTAGACCATGAGATTGTGTAACTCCCGGATACCGTAGGAATGCTTTGCGTGTGCCAAACGTCACAACGTAACTGGGTGGCTATAAAGGTACGCTACGGGTATCTCCGAAAGTGTCTGTTGGGTTGACACGAATCGAGACCGGGATGTGTCACTCCGTGTGACGGAGAGGTATCTCTGGGCCCACTCGGTAAGACATCATCATTATGAGCTCAATGTGACTAAGGAGTTAGTCATGGGATGATGTATTACGGAACGAGTAAAGAGACTTGCCAGTAACGAGATTGAACAAGGTATGCGGATACCGACGATCGAATCTCGGGCAAGTACCATACCGATAGACAAAGGGAATTGTATACGGGATTGATTGAATCCCTGACATCGTGGTTCATCCGATGAGATCATCGTGGAGTACGTGGGAGCCAACATGGGTATCCAGATCCCGCTGTTGGTTATTGGCCGGAGAGGTGTCTCGGTCATGTCTACGTGTCTCCCGAACCCGTAGGGTCTACACACTTAAGGTTCGATGACGCTAGGGTTATAGGGAAAAGGTATACGTGATTACTGAAGGTTGTTAGGAGTCCCGGATGAGATCTCGGATGTCACGAGGAGCTCCGGAATGGTCCAGAGGTAAAGATTGATATATAGGAAGTCCAGTTTTGGTCACCGGAAAGTTTTCGGGCTCATCGGTATTGTACCGGGAGTGCCGGGAGGGTGCCGGAGGACCCCTGGGAGGGGGTGACGACCAAAGGACCTCATGGGCCCTTAGAGGAGGTGTGCCAGCCCATATTGGGCCAGCCAATACCTTCTAGAAAGGGCCCATGCGCCAGGGATCTGGAGATAGAGGCAAAAGGGATTTAAAAGGGGGAGATCCACCTCCCGTGTGGGAGGAGGACTCTCCCCCCACTTCGGCCGAATCCCTCCTCCTTGGAGGAGGGGCCAAGCCAGCCCTCCCTCTCCTTCCTCCTATATATATGCAAGGGTTTGGGCAGGTTTGAGACGACGAACTCTTTCTCTCTCGCTGCAGCCCTGTTCTGCTTCTTCCTCCTCTGCAGTGCTTAGGCGAAGCCCTGCCGGGATACCTTGCTACTCCACCACCACCACGCCGTCGTGCTGCTGCTGGAGCTCTTCCCCAAACTCTCCTTCCTCCTTGCTGGATCAAGGCGTAGGAGACGTCACCGGGCTGCACGTGTGTTGAACGCGGAGGTGCCGTCCGTTCGGCACTTGATCGGATCTACCGCGATCTGAATCGCTGCGAGTACGACTCCATCAACCGCGTTCTTGTAACGCTTCCGCTTAGCGATCTTCAAAGGTATGAAGATCCAATATCTCCCCACTCGTTTGCTGGTTTCTCCATAGATAGATCTTGGTGACACGTAGGAAAATTTTGATTCACTACTACGTCTCCCAACAGTGGCATCATGAGCTAGGTCTATGCGTAGAATCTATGCACGAGTAGAACACAAAGTAGTTGTGGGCGTCGATTTTGTTAATATACTTGCCGTTACTAGTCTTATCTTGATTCGACGGTATTGTGGGATGAAGCGGCCCGGACCAACCTTACACGTACGCTTACGTGAGACCGGTTCCACCGCCTGACATGCACCAGTTGCATAAGGTGGCTAGCGGGTGTCTGTCTCTCCCACCTTAGTCGGATTGGATTCGATGAAAAGGGTCCTTATGAAGGGTAAATAGCAATTGGCATATCACGTTGTGGTTTTGGCGTAGGTAAGAAACGTTCTTGCTAGAAACCTATAGCAACCACGTAAAAACTTGCAACTACAAATTAGAGAGCGTCTAACTTGTTTTTGCAGCATATGCCTTGTGATGTGATATGGCCAGAAGGATGTGATGTGATGCATTGTGATGTATGAGATTGATCATGTTCTTGTAATAGGGTTCACGACTTGCATGTCGATGACTATGACAACCGGCAGGAGCCATAGGAGTTGTCTTATTTATTGTATGACCTGCGAGTCAATCACAAACGCCATGTAATTACTTTACTTTATTGCTAAGCGTTAGCCATAGCAGTAGAAGTAATAGTTGGCGAGACAACCTCATGAAGACACAATGATGGAGATCATGATGATGGAGATCATGGTGTCATGCCGGTGACAATGATGATCATGGTGCCCCGAAGATGGAGATCATAGGAGCAAGATGACATTGGCCATATCATGTCACTATATTGATTGCATGTGATGTTTATCATGTTTACATCTTATTTGCTTAAAACGACGGTAGTAAATAAGATGATCTCTCAATAAAATTTCAAGAGAAGTGTTCACCCTAATTGTGCACCGTTGCTAAGGATCGTTGTTCCGAAGCACCATGTGATGATCGGGTGTGATAGGTTCTAACGTTCGCATACAATGGGTGTAAGCCAGATTTACACATGCGAAACACTTAGGTTGACTTGACGAGCCTAGCATGTACAGACATGGCCTCGGAACACGGAAGACCGAAAGGTCGAACATGAGTCGTATAGAAGATACGATCAACATGGAGATGTTCACCATGGATGACTAGTCCGTCTCACGTGATGATCGGACACGGGCTAGTTGACATGGATCATGTGTCACTTAGATGACTAGAGAGATGTCTATCTGAGTGGGAGTTCATTGAACAATTTGATTATGTGAACTCGATTATCATGAACTTAGTCTAAAATTGCCTTTAATATCTATATTGTAGATCCAATGGCCAACGCAAATGTCAACCTCAATTTCAACGCGTTCCTAGAGAAAACCAAGCTGAAAGATGATGGAAGCAACTATACGGACTGGGTCCGTGGCTTGAGGATCATCCTCATAGCTTCCAAGAGATTGTATGTCCTTGATGCACCGCTAGGTGACCCACCCATTCTCCCAGCGGACCAAGACGTTACGAACGCTTGGCAGTCACGCTGCGATGATTACTCTCTTGTTCAGTGCGGCATGCTTTACAGTTTAGAATCGGGGCTCCAAAAGCGTTTTGAGCAACACGGAGCATATGAGATGTTCCAAGAGCTGAAACTGGTTTTCCAAGCTCATGCCCGAGTCGAGAGATATGACATCTCTGACAAGTTCTTCAGCTGTAAGATGGAGGAGAACAGTTCTGTTAGTGAGCACATCCTCAAGATGTCTGGGCTTCACAACCGCTTGACTCAGCTGGGAGTTAAACTCCCGGATGACTCAGTCATTGACAGAATCCTCCAGTCGCTTCCACCTAGCTACAAAAGATTTGTGATGAACTACAACATGCAGGGGATGGAGAAGTCCATTCCTGAGTTGTACTCGATGCTCAAATCAGCAGAGGTCGAGATCAGAAAGGAGCATCAAGTGTTGATGGTAAACAAGACCACTAGTTTCAAGAAAGGCAAGGGTAAGAAGAACTTCAAGAAGGACGGCAAAGCTGTTGCCGCGCCCGGTAAGCAAGTTGCCGGGAAGAAGAAGAACAAGAATGGACCCAAGCCTGAGACTGAGTGTTTCTATTGTAAGGGTACCGGTCACTGGAAGCGGAACTGCCCCAAGTACTTAGCGGATAAGAAGGACGGCAACGTTAAAGGTATATGTGATATACTTGTTATTGATGTGTACCTAACCAGCGCTCGTAGTAGCTCCTGGGTATTTGATACCGGTGCAGTTGCTCACATTTGTAACTCCAAGCAGGAGCTGCGGAATAAGCGAAGGTTGGCAAAGGACGAGGTGACGATGCGCGTCGGGAATGGTTCCAAGGTCGATGTGATCGCCGTCGGCACGCTACCTCTACATCTACCTTCGGGATTAGTTTTAAACCTTAATAATTGTTATTTAGTACCAGCTTTGAGCATGAACATTGTATCTGGATCTCGCTTGATACAAGATGGCTACTCTTTTAAATCCGAGAATAATGGTTGTTCTATTTATATGAGAGAAATGTTCTATGCTCATGCCCCGCTGGTCAATGGTTTATTTTTGATGAATCTCGAACGTGATGTTACACATGTCCATAGTGTGAGTACCAAAAAGTGTAAAGTTGATAACGATAGTCCCACTTACATGTGGCACTGCCGTCTTGGCCATATTGGTGTCAAACGCATGAAGAAGCTCCATGCTGATGGACTTTTGGAGTCACTTGATTTCGAATCATTTGACACATGCGAACCATGCCTCATGGGCAAGATGACCAAAACTCCGTTCTCCGGAACAATGGAGCGAGCAACTGACTTGTTGGAGATAATACATACCGATGTATGCGGTCCAATGAGTGTCGAGGCTCGCGGTGGCTACCGTTATGTTCTCACCCTCACTGATGACTTGAGCAGATATGGGTATGTCTACTTAATGAAACACAAGTCTGAAACCTTTGAAAGGTTCAAGGAATTTCAGAGTGAGGTCGAGATTCAACGTGACAGGAAAATAAAATGCCTACGATCTGATCGTGGCGGAGAATATTTAAGTCACGAGTTTGACACGCACCTTAGGAAATGTGGAATTGTTTCACAGCTCACGCCGCCAGGCACACCTCAGCGAAATGGTGTGTCTGAACGTCGTAATCGCACTCTATTGGATATGGTGCGATCTATGATGTCTCTTACCGACTTACCGCTATCATTTTGGGGATATGCATTAGAGACAGCCGCGTTCACTTTAAATAGGGCACCGTCTAAATCCGTTGAGACGACACCGTATGAATTATGGTTTGGAAAGAAACCTAAGCTGTCGTTTCTAAAAGTTTGGGGTTGCGATGCTTATGTGAAGAAACTTCAACCTGAGAAGCTCGAACCCAAAGCGGAAAAGTGCGTCTTCATAGGATATCCCAAAGAGACTATTGGGTATACCTTCTACCTACGATCCGAAGGCAAAGTCTTTGTTGCCAAGAATGGATCCTTTCTCGAGAAAGAGTTTCTCTCGAAAGAAGTAAGTGGGAGGAAAATAGAACTTGATGAGGTAATTGTACCTCCACTCGAACCGGAGAGTAGCGCAGCACAGGAAGTTGTTTCTGTGGAGCCTACACCGGCTAGAGAGGAAGTTAATAATGATGATCATGAAACTTCAGATCAAGTTGCTATTCGAAGGTCCACTAGGACACGTTCCGCACCAGAGTGGTACGGCAATCCTGTCCTAGAGATCATGTTGTTGGACAACGGTGAACCTTCGAACTATGAAGAAGCGATGGCGGGCCCGAATTCCGACAAATGGCTTGAGGCCATGAAATCCGAGATAGGATCCATGTATGAGAACAAAGTATGGACTTTGGTGGACTTGCCTGATGATAAGCGAGCCATTGAAAATAAATGGATCTTTAAGAAGAAGAGTGACGCAGACGATAATGTGACCGCCTATAAAGCTCGGCTTGTCGCTAAGGGTTATCGACAAGTTCAAGGAGTTGACTACGATGAGACATTCTCACCCGTAGCGATGCTAAAGTCTGTCCGAATCATGTTAGCAGTTGCCGCATTTTATGATTATGAGATCTGGCAAATGGACGTCAAAACGGCATTCCTTAATGGCTTCCTCAAGGAAGAACTGTATATGATGCAGCCGGAAGGTTTTGTCGATCCTAAAGATGCTAACAAGGTATGCAAGCTCCAGCGCTCCATCTATGGGCTGGTGCAAGCATCTCGGAGTTGGAACATTCGCTTTAATGAGGTGATTAAAGCGTTTGGGTTTGTACAGGTTTATGGAGAACCCTGTATTTACAAGAAAGTGAGTGGGAGCTCTATAGCATTTCTTATACTGTATGTGGATGACATGCTGATAATGGGAAATAATATAGAACTCTTGGAAAGTATCAAGGCCTACTTGAATAAGTGTTTTTCAATGAAGGACCTTGGAGAAGCTGCTTACATATTAGGTATTAAGATCTATAGAGATAGATCAAAACGCCTCATTGGTCTTTCACAAAGCACATACCTTGAAAAGATATTGAAGAAGTTCAATATGGATCAGTCCAAGAAGGGGTTCTTGCCCGTGTTGCAAGGTGTTAGATTGAGTACGACTCAATGCCCGACCACGGCAAAGGATAGAGAAGAGATGAGTGCCATCCCCTATGCTTCAGCCATAGGCTCTATCATGTATGCCATGCTGTGTACCAGACCTGATGTGAACCTTGCCATAAGTTTGGTAGGGAGGTACCAAAGTGATCCCGGAGCGGAACACTGGACAGCGGTCAAGAATATCCCGAAGTACCTGAAAAGGACAAAGGACATGTTTCTCGTTTATGGAGGTGCCGAAGAGCTGGTCGTAAAGGGTTACGTCGATGCTAGCTTCGACACAGATCCGGACGACTCCAAGTCGCAAACCGGATACGTGTATATTTTGAATGGAGGGGCAGTGAGCTGGAGCAGCAGCAAGCAAAGCGTCGTGGCAGCATCTACATGTGAAGCGGAGTACATAGCTGCTTCGGAAGCAGCAAAGGAGGGAGTCTGGATGAAGGAGTTCATCACCGACCTAGGAGTGATTCCGAATGCGTCGGGCCCGATGACTCTACTCTGTGACAACACTGGAGCTATTGCCCTTGCGAAGGAGCCCAGGTTTCACAAGAAGACAAGACACATCAAGCGCCGCTTCAACTCCATCCGTGATTACATTCAGGAGGGAGACATAGATATTTGTAAAGTGCATACGGATCTGAATGTCGCAGATCCGTTGACTAAACCTCTCTCACGAGCAAAACATGATCAACACCAGAATGCTATGGGTGTTCGATTCATCACAATGTAACTAGATTATTGACTCTAGTGCAAGTGGGAGACTGCTGGAAATATGCCCTAGAGGCAATAATAAAATGGTTATTATTGTATTTCCTAGTTCATGATAATTGTCTATTATTCATGCTATAATTGTGTTAACCGGAAACCGTAATACATGTGTGAATACATAGACCACAACGTGTCCCTAGTGAGCCTCTAGTTGGCTAGCTCGTTGATCAATAGATGGTCTCGGTTTCATGACCATGGACATTGGATGTCGTTGATAACGGGATCACATCATTAGGAGAATGATGTGATGGACAAGACTCAATCCTAAGCATAGCACAAGATCGTGTAGTTCGTTTGCTAAAGCTTTTCAATGTCAAGTATCATTTCCTTAGACCATGAGATTGTGTAACTCCCGGATACCGTAGGAATGCTTTGGGTGTGCCAAACGTCACAACGTAACTGGGTGGCTATAAAGGTACGCTACGGGTATCTCCGAAAGTGTCTGTTGGGTTGACACGAATCGAGACTGGGATGTGTCACTCCGTGTGACGGAGAGGTATCTCTGGGCCCACTCGGTAAGACATCATCATTATGAGCTCAATGTGACTAAGGAGTTAGTCACGGGATGATGTATTACGGAACGAGTAAAGAGACTTGCCAGTAACGAGATTGAACAAGGTATGCGGATACCGACGATCGAATCTCGGGCAAGTACCATACCGATAGACAAAGGGAATTGTATACGGGATTGATTGAATCCCTGACATCGTGGTTCATCCGATGAGATCATCGTGGAGTACGTGGGAGCCAACATGGGTATCCAGATCCCGCTGTTGGTTATTGGCCGGAGAGGTGTCTCGGTCATGTCTACGTGTCTCCCGAACCCGTAGGGTCTACACACTTAAGGTTCGATGATGCTAGGGTTATAGGGAAAAGGTATACGTGATTACCGAAGGTTGTTCGGAGTCCCGGATGAGATCTCGGATGTCACGAGGACCTCCGGAATGGTCCGGAGGTAAAGATTGATATATAGGAAGTCCAGTTTTGGTCACCGGAAAGTTTTCGGGCTCATCGGTATTGTACCGGGAGTGCCGGGAGGGTGCCGGAGGACCCCCGGGAGGGGGTGAAGACCAAAGGACCTCATGGGCCCTTAGAGGAGGTGTGCCAGCCCATATTGGGCCAGCCAATACCTTCTAGAAAGGGCCCATGCGCCAGGGATCTGGAGATAGAGGCAAAAGGGATTTAAAAGGGGGAGATCCACCTCCCGTGTGGGAGGAGGACTCTCCCCCCACTTCGGCCGAATCCCTCCTCCTTGGAGGAGGGGCCAAGCCAGCCCTCCCTCTCCTTCCTCCTATATATATGCAAGGGTTTGGGCAGGTTTGAGACGACGAACTCTTTCTCTCTCGCTGCAGCCCTGTTCTGCTTCTTCCTCCTCTGCAGTGCTTAGGCGAAGCCCTGCCGGGATACCTTGCTACTCCACCACCACCACGCCGTCGTGCTGCTGCTGGAGCTCTTCCCCAACCTCTCCTTCCTCCTTGCTGGATCAAGGCGTAGGAGACGTCACCGGGCTGCACGTGTGTTGAACACGGAGGTGCCGTCCGTTCGGCACTTGATCGGATCTACCGCGATCTGAATCGCTGCGAGTACGACTCCATCAACCGCGTTCTTGTAACGCTTCCGCTTAGCGATCTTCAAAGGTATGAAGATCCAATCTCTCCCCACTCGTTTGCTGGTTTCTCCATAGATAGATCTTGGTGACACGTAGGAAAATTTTCATTTACTACTACGTCTCCCAACACTAAGTAATGAATACATATTGACAAGGTGCTAAAACCTTTTAGCATTTAAAACGCCAAGGAGTGATTCTTGCCGAAGTCACATAGAAAGAGTTTTTGCAAGACTCAGTGTCCCAAAACACTGACGAGTAAAATACATGATGGAGATTCCACACACTCTAGTGTTTGGATTAATCATGTATTCCATGGTATGTAAAAACAACCAGATATGTCCGATACTCCCAAGTTGTTGCGAGTATAGATACCAAAGTGATCAAAGCACTGATCATGGCACAACAGTGAAAGATGTCATTAAGTACTAGAGTAGTGCTGATGACATGTTTACTCGCAAGCAGAGATTATGAAGTGCTCGTTGTAAGTAATTACATCGATACAGTCTCAATCAATGCTCCATGCGATTTTCGATTTAAGTTAAGGGTTTTGTGTAATACACAATATGATGGCACGGTAGTTGGAAATTGTTCCAAACAAGATACTGTGGCGAATTCTATAACAGAGGCTAAGTATGTTGACGCTTTGGAAGCGACAAAGAAGTTGTTGAATCATATAGTTCATTCATGAACTTAGTATGGTTCCAAGATGGCTTTGGTCTGTGAGACACTATTGCAGATAGTTGCTCCATAGCTCAGTCTGAGGAATCAGGTTTTGACCAATGATTCACACATATGCAAAGCTAAGTTCACATGAAATACAAATTTTGTGATAGCGTGAAAACGCGAGGATATGCAAAGTTACACACAGAGCTGAAGTTGTCAGATCCGTTCGACATCAGGCTATACCACAAGCGAAGCATATTTTACACCAGTATGCCATAGGTGTAAAGTGCATTAGCATTGACTAGATTATTGACTCTAGTGCAAGTGGGAGTTTGTAGGAGATATGCCCTAGAGGCAATAATAAATGTTATTGATTATCTCCCTGTTCATAATTAGGTTTATGTTCCATGCTATAACTGCTATGGTTCTCGAGTCTACAATAACCATGAGGCTTGAAGGAAGACTCATATGCACGTATTGAATAATAAACGGTAAAATTGTATTCCTAGTCTGGCCTCTAAGATTAGCTCAAGTATTGCATAATGATCCTATTTTCTTGATCATGGGTATGGCTATGCCGGCAATTTTGAGGGCACAATGTTAGAAGAACATTTGCGTTGAATCGACCCGAATTGATGTTATGCTATGAAATACATTCGTCATATGTTAATGGTTAATAACACAGAGAAGTTAATATTTGCATAATTCCTTAAACCATGAGATTATCGAGTTTCTTCATGCTTGCTTCATGAACTTTGGGGTTTGTTAAACGTCATCCATAAATGGGTGGCTATTACGGCGGCTTACGGGTTCGTGGAAAAGTATGTCAAGTAACTTGATAGCTCAAGATTGGGATTTGCTCCTCCGACGATGTAGAGATATCTCTGGGCCCTCTTGGTGTTACGGCATCCATCATCGTCTGGCCAGACCCTTTGTGATTTGATCACGGGGATGCCGGAACATGGGAACGAGAAAAGAGAACAATACCGATGACGAGGTAACTGGCATAGTGGACAAGTTATTGATCCACAGAGATGCCAACATGTCTCACCTCGGGTATTTGTAACATATCACGAAGCCACAGGAATAGCACACGACAACTGGAGGTTCACTCGAATATTCATTCGTGTGGGTATAGGGGTCAATATGGGTGTCCATGGCTCCGATGTTGATCATTGATCGGAAGGGGTTCCGGGTCATATCTATGCTTCACCGAACCTGTAGGGTCACATGCTTAAGGGTCATCTATCTGCTGAATACTAGACAGGGAGTCTGAGAGAAAATCACCGAAAAAGTTTCGGACACCGAAAAAGTTTCAGACACCGGAAAAGTTTCGGACAGCGGAAAAGTTCCGCAGAGAGAACACCGGAACAGTTTCGGTGAAACTGAAAAGTTGTTTCAGGGGATACCATTAAGTCAAATTGGTTTCGGCACATGCCTGAGCATTCTTGGAGGGTGCCAGAATCATTCTGGAAACTTCTAGGAATTTTCCGGAAGAAAAACCGGAAATGTTCCGGAGCTGCCGGAACCGCTTCAGATGCTTTTCGCAGATGAAAATCACTAATATGGAACTGTTCCGGATCGCATTGAAAATTATTTTAGTGGGGTACTGTAAATGTTCTAAGCCCACGTAAATATTTTCAGCTCGACCGGACGCTAAAAAATGTCGTCGTGAATAGTGAAAGTGCTTTTTGGGAGAAAATATCTCGTGAATAGCGGAAACACTATTATGAATAGTGGGAAACACTATTGGGAGAAAATATCTCATGACTAGTGAAAACACTATTACGAAATAGTGGAAAACACTATTGTGAATAGTGGGAAACACTATTTATGAATAGTGGAATCGCTATTATGAATAGTGAAAAATCTGAGGGCATTTTGGTATTTTTAACATAGTGTCTCACCCTATAAATAGGGGTGAGGAGGCAGCCCAAAACTCACTCTTACTCTCATACAATGCCATGCATGATCTGGCTCCCTCCCTCCCTTTCCAGCGAAATAGTTCCGTAGAGCCGAAAGGTTGTCTGGGTTCCAGCAGGAACTAGTTCTGGACGGCGAAGCCCTGCCGGATAGATGACACCGTATGTGTGCAACACTGTAGAGAGATCGTAGTTTCGGTCTTAGTTCGAGAGTGCCTCCCGAAGGGCTGTCCGTGTGACCGTCCGAGTTTTGGAGGTCCTCCCGAAGGGCTGTCCGATTGATAGTCCAAGTTTCGGAGGTCCTCCCGAAGGGGTGTCCGCGACACCATCCGGGGGACTGTCCGACCGCCTCCCGGAGGGCTGTCCGTGGGGCGGATGAGGGTATACGTCCTCGCGGTTGGGAGGTTGTAAAATCCTAGTTGCGGGGATCTGCACCACCGATCGTCATCGACTACTTCCGCTGCACTATGAGTCGGTAACGAAATAGATCAAACCTTGTATGCAGTCTCCATAGTGGTCCAGGGCTAGTGCGTAGGTCGGAATATTTTTGTTTTCTGCTGCGTTACCCTACACATTTTTCCTCATCACAACACCAGTATTTGAGTGAAGAAAATAATGGATTTAGCATTACGAACCAGTTGCCCTGGATTCCTGCAGTATGTGTCCAATACCCTGATAAGTGTACCCACATTATGTGTGTCATCTTTCATTAGGATCAACGAGTCATTTGCAGATAACAAGTGTGAAATAGAAGGAGCATTCCTACACACTTTTATACCTTCCAAGTTCCCAACTTCCTCCTCATGAGATAACATGCTTAATAGGACTTCTGAACATAAAAGAAACAAGCATGAAGACAATGGGAACCCATACCTCAAGCCCTTGGTAGGCACAAAATCCAAAGTCTTAATATTATTAAATTGCACCAGGTAGCTACCAGAAGAGACACACTCCATAATAAGTTGGACCCAACGTTCATAAAATCCCATTTTCAACATTACCGCTTCAAGAAAGCTACATTCAACATGGTCATAGTCTTTGTTCATGTCCAACTTTACCGCACAGTATCCATTTGACCCATGTGTTTTCTTCTTAATGGCATTAAAGCACTCATATGCCACTAGTATGTTGTTTGTGATCAATCTCCCTGGAACAAAGGCACTTCGGGTTGGTGATATCACATCTCGCAAGATTTTCTTCAACCTGTCGGCAATCATCTTGGAAATAATTTTGTAAAAAAATTACATAGACTAATTGCTCTATGATGTGTTATTACCTTAGGGCTCGCCACCTTTGTTATAATAACAATGTTAGTTGAAGTCCATCCTTCGGATAAATTTTTGTTATTAATGGCATGGAGAACCTCATCAGTCGACTCTTCTCCCACTATATGCCAAAAATGCTTGAAAAAGATTGCACGTACACAATGGCGGAGTTTGGGCTGAATTCTAGGGGAGGGGGCAATGAGTGTTGGAAATATTCCCTAGAGGCAATTATATATGATGATATTTCCTATGTGTTTATGAATAAAGTTAACAAGTACGTGACTTGTTTGTGAGACTGTGCATCGTATGATGACTGTACTCAACAGTCCCTAGTCGAAAGGGTTGTGTGGACGCGCGGCCAATCAAACTAGCATATGACACGTTGGATGGTCCGGTCTCACTGACCATGTAGCACTGATGCTAGACGGATAATATGGATTCAGAAAATCTAGTCAGATTCGACGTAGTCGGATCCGAGTCGCTATAAGGTCTGAGTTGGACAGGCCCAACTATGAGACGCAACGATCGGTCATCTGTGAGTCTCTAGTACAACATACATTCTATGTCCTAAGACCTGAGCTGGCACATGTACTCGGAATGATGACAGACTTGCTTTGGACCGACCAAATATTACTCGTGACTGGGTAGTTACAAAGGTAGGTTTTGGGCTTGTCCAGACCCATGTTGCAAGACATGGTCGAGCAAGATAAGATTTGCCCCTCCGATCAGGAGAGATATACTCTGGCCTCCCTCGGGTGATCCGACCTAGATAAGCATGGCCATGGAATGAGGATTATGACATAATCCGAAGTGTTGGTCGGATTCACCGGAATGAGAAAGAGGTCATACTGCAACGAGGATGACCATGCCGCCTTGAGCATGACAACATATATAGTGTGGCAAAGAGAACATAAATATGAGGTACATGTTCGCCTAATCAGTTTCATCGGACATTTGGAGTCGGCCCGCATTGCTAGAGGCCGCTATCGACTAGTTGAGCCGGATGTGATCTGACTCGCCACCAAGTGAATGAGAATCTAAGGGGTCGCGCGCTTAAGGAAAGGAACTTGTGGGCTTTAGGATCTGTGCGAGGCCCAAGAGTTGAGCCCGTGACGGCTGCCTATATATAATGGAGGTGCAGCACACTCATTCGGTTGATCGCTTCGGCTTCGTCATTAGGGCTTTGCATATGTTGCAACTAGCCACCTCCACTCGCCGCTGACTATGTGGTCGGACCTAGCAATCTGTTGCATGGTGTTCATCCTATATGCATTGATACCATTAGCGGTGGTGCACTTGCGCTACTCCAGCGAACCTGTACGTGGGATCCGGGACCGGTTGTTCGAGGCAGATCGTACAAGGAGGAGACGACCTCGTGGACGCCCTGCCCCAACTCTACTTCCTCTGCACGGCATTGGGCATATAGTGATAACAAGTTGTGATCCATATCTATAGCATGTTCTTAAATGTTCTACGTGTGGGAAAATTTTAATTTGCATGCGATGCACCTACAGTAAAACCCAACAATGGGCTTGGGGGGGGGGGGGGGCAAACAATATGTGTTTTGGGCTAATTTTCCATGACATATGGGCCAAATACTAAGGGATATTCCGGAAAATTTCCATGGGCCGGGGGCAACAGCCCAGGTTGGCCCCCGAGAAGCTTTGCCACTGCATGTAGGACATCCATCATCGGTGCCTCCATGTCCCCAATCTGGAACAAAGCCTTCCAGACCTCATATACTCCGCAAGCAGAATGTTATTCATATAACTAGTAACATATGGTTTTACACAATTCAAAAGCTCATTCGCATGTACCATAAGCAAAAAAAGAGCTAAACTAGTATTGGATAGGAGGTTTTAGATCTTCGTTACCCTCTACCCAACCTCCACCATCTTCCTTCAATTTATTAATAAGATTCCTTCTTCTGTTTGCTTAGGCGAAGTGTCTTCGTTACCCTCTACCCAGCCTCCACCATCTTCCTTCAATTTATTAATAAGATTCCTTCTTCTCTTTGCTTAGGCGAAGTGTCTTCGTTACCCTCTGCCCAGCCTCCACCATTTCCCTTCAATTTATTAATAAGATTCCTTCTTCCCTTTGCTTAGGCAAAGTGATGAAAAAACATAGTGTTTCCGTCTCCCCTCTAAAGCCAGCTCACTTTGCCCTTCTGAGGCCAGTAAACTTTGTCTTGTTCAAGTAAATTTTCAACGAGTAGAGCCAGCTTCTTCTATTTACTCCAAACCTCATCTATTGGGATTGATTGCATCAGCTCCTCTAGCTCGTTCTACGCCCTCCTAAGCCGTGCATGCGGCTCTTTAAGAACTCTACAATCCCAGAGATGCATGTCGCGGTGCACATAATCCAACTTTGTCGTCTGGCGTGGTTTCGTCACGGCAGATGCCATGGGTAGGCTTATCGAGAGGGGCCGAAGGACGCCGGCGGGCTTCGGGAGCGGGGTTAGGCACAACGGTGGTGGACACATGATGTACCCAGGTTCGGTGCCCTCCGTGGGAGGTAACACCCCTAGTCCTGCTTGGTCTAGTTGAGACCATGGTCGGATTACAATGGCGCTCCTTGAGTTGTATCGATTGTGGAGGAAGAAGGAGCTAGCCCGCTCTTCTGCCTCCCTACGTGTGTGAGTGGAGTGGACGTGAAGAGAGCTGGGAGATCAGCCGACCCCTTGCATGGGGGTGGCCCGGGGGGTTTTATAGGCCAACCCTTCGGATTACAATACAAATAGAAGGTCAAGGGGGGCCCCAACCGGCAGCCTCTTTGGCCGGCTGCGGGGGCCGCCGGCTGTGGGGTCCTGTCGCCGGTAGGCCCCGCCGGCTGAAGGGTCCCGTCAGGAAACGGCGAGGCCCGCATGGTGGGTGCCGACACCGGTCACGTCACGGCACGGGCCGCCCCTTGTGGCGTCGTCTTGCGGCGACCGGCCGAGGTCAGCGGTGCGAACGGCCGCTCTACATCCATGCCGGGGCAGGTAATGGAGTGGTTGAGGCGTGTCGGCACTGTTGGAAGCTCGATCACCGTCCGCCAGGGTCAGAGGCCCTGACACCTTCACTGTGGCCACTCCGGCGCTGACCCCCGATGTGATGGGGGCCACCGTCGCCATGCATGCCCTGTCGATAGTATCCAATGCGCAGCCGGCTGGGGGGCAGGCGGCAACGCCCCCAGCTGGCCGGCACGTCGTAACCGGCGACGCATAGCCGGCGGGTTCTGGCTGGAGGGCCGCTACTGGTAGGGCGTAGCCGGATTGCAGGGGGAGGCGGCCTGCCCTTTGATTGCATTAGATGGCCGGAGCAAAGGGGGCGCTTGAGGCTACCCCGGGGTCATCCCCCCGTCAGTAGTCCCCGAAGCCGGGGAGGCCCGCCGACGAACCGTGGCGGTCCTCGCCGGCTTGAAGATCGTCCTTGCACCACGGGGTGCCTTGAGAGTCGAGCGACGCCGGCAAACGGCGGCCGGCTCCATAGCCGGCCGATGCCTCGCGTGCCGCCTCGGGTTCCCCACCGGGTAGAGAAGACGCACCACGCGGCGGAAAAGACCAGGCCACGGGGCAGGGACCTCCACGACCGCGGCCTCGACCCGTGCGCGGGGATCTTTTACGGCGCGGGCGGACGGTTGGCGTTCCCGAGCGCCATAATATCTGCCCCGCATGCCGCGGGAATCGCGGGGGTCGTGTGCAATGAATTCGGACCCCACGATCACCCGCGCAAGGTTTAAATGGCGAGAGGGGAGGGGGCAGAACGGCCCGTTCGCTCCCCCCACTATCGTCGCATCGTCATCGTCGCCCTCCTGCCCCCACCATGAGAGAGAGAGAGAGAGAGAGCAGGAGGCCAGAGCAAGCGGGCAGGCTACGCCGCCGTTCGCCGTCGGAGAAAGCCCGGGGCCGCCGCCGAGCACCCACGCCCATCGTCGTGACCGCATGCCCCCTCAGCGACCATGGCGGGCAAGGGTGCCTGGGACGGCAGCGACGTGGATGAGACCTTCATCGAGCACCTCCGCCATCGCCGCAAGCTTCTAGCGGAGGCACAGTTGGAGGCGCGCCCAGCCGGGCCGGAGAACTCCCCGGCACCGCGGGAAGGCGAGGTGGTCGTCTTCGCCGATCATTTCCTCCGCGGGCTTGGGCTGCTGGCGAGCGCCTTTTTCCGCCGTTTATTGACGCGGTTCAGTCTGTAGCCGCACCACCTCCCCCCCCCCCCCCCAACGCCGTCTTGCAGCTAGCGGTGTTCGTCACCCTTTGCGAGGAATACTTGGGGGTTGAGCCGAGGCTTGACCTCAGGTGCCGGCTCTTCTTCCTCAAGCGACAGACGACGAAGGATCCGGTGACACAGCAGATGGTAATGATCGCCTGCGGAGCCGCCATGATCCATATCCACAAGGGGACCGGCTTCCTGAAACTCCTGCTGCACAAGTCGGTGAAGTGCTGGCAGCGGGGGTTCTTCTATGTGAAGAACACGAAGCCGGAGGAGGATTACATCAACCTCCCCGACTTCGCCAACCACCCGCCGACCGCGATGCTGAACTGGCAGGCGGTTCCGCCTCCGGCGCCCGAGACGGCGGACCGGCTCTGCAAGCGCCTACTCGTGATGACCGGGACAAAGGGGCTGACGGCCACCGATCCGTTGGCCGCGATGGTGGCGCGCCGGGTGCAGCCGTTGCAGCGCTGGCCGCACCTCATCTGCTAGATGGGAGGGCATCATGACCCCTGCCGGCTCTCCACCAAGGAGATGAAACCGGCCCACGTGGTGAGGAGGGTGAATGCCATTTCGACGACGAAGATGGTGGAGGGCGAGTGGCAATGGGGGAAAACCCCGTATAGGCGGAGCTGCCCGGCATCACGGGTAAGTGTCTCCCTCCATCTTTTTTCAGAGGCGGCGCCCCTTCCCCCTTTGGCCTAACGGCGCGCCGCCCGGCCCGCCCACAGATTTTCCCGCTGCTGCAGAACTACAGGGAGCCGCCCCCCGACACGGCGGAGTCGGACCCCGAGGAGTTTGAGGATGCCGGCTGACTCCGAGCGAGCCGGCGTGTCCGAAGCCGGCGATGCGGAGATGGAGACGGAGGGGGCCGAAGAGGCCGAATCGACGGGTGAGTCTCCTCCCCAGGCACACCTACGGGACTGGACCGATGATGACGCTGAGGCGGAGACGTTGCGTGTTGCAGAGGCTTCGGAGAAACTCGAAACTTCGGAGGACGAGGTCATGGCGCCGCGGAGGCGCCAACTTCGAGCCAGCGGCGGCTCCAGCCAGGGAGGCCCGGACGCGGACGGCAAGGGGAAACGGCCGGCCGCCACCAGGCCGGTGCCCAAGCGTGCGGCGACCGCACAGGCGGGCGGCAGCCGCGGAGGCGGGGGCAAGAAACAAAGGGTCTCCCAGGCGGGACTCACGAGGAGGGTGGTCCCCGTCGTCGCCTGGTAAGTCCATCTCCTCCTCCACCTTGGACCGCTCTGTCTTACCCCCAGTCCCTTATTTCGTCGCTACCAGGGAGGCATGCGCCCTGGGGAGGACCCCGGGTGGCAGGACGGAGAGGGCTGCGCCGCCGACGGCCGCCGAGGAGAGGGAGCGCCAGGCGTGGCTTGGCCTCGGGGCGGCCGAGTAGGAGCGGCGCGTCGAGGAGCTCCGCCCATGGGAAGAGGCGGCGAAGAAGCAGGGAGGAACCAGTGGGGAGGCCGCTGGCGGAATGTGGGAGCCGTTCCCCGCCTCCGAGGAACCAACGGGGAGGCCGCCGGCGGAGCGTGGGAGTCGTTCCCCCGCGGCCGGGAGAAGAGGTCGAAGGACCACCACGGTCCCGGGCGATGAACGGAGGTGGGCACGAAGGCCGCGGAGGACGCAGCGGAGATGGACTGCGACACCACCCAGCCGGTGGTGGACGGCGTGCCGCCGGGGGCGGAGGTGCCAGCCCCGGAAGTGCCAAACCCGGAAGCACCGGCTTCGGAGGCACCGGCTCCAGAGGCGAGTCGGCCCGGAGCCACCGGAGGTGGAGCGCCGTAGGTGAGGACCGCGACGGTCGGGGAAGCGGCCGCCGCAGGCGCGTCGACGGCGGCTCCCAGCGCGACGGCGATAGGAGGGGCCGGTCCCATCGCGGTCCTCGACAAGGGAGGACCCGCGGATGGGGGTCGGCCGCAGCAGACCTGGGCGGCGGCCGGAAGCCCGGCCCCTGGTGAACCGTCAAGCGCCCTCGGGGCGGCGGTGTCCGCCGTTGTGGATGCGTTCGTCGCTTGCCACGCCCAGACGTCGCAGGACGCTCGAGCCGCCAACGACCGGCTGGTGAACTTGGAGCAGGCGGTCGTGGTGAGCTCTCTTATTTCCTTCTTCTCTTGACTTGGGGATTTTTGTCTTTTCCAGTGCGAGCGCGCCAGCGCACCCATTGGGTGTAGCCCCCGAGGCTCGAGCCGGCTGGCGCGTAGGCGGGTCGAGCCTAAAGCTGTGTACTCTTGTTGTTTTGTAGGTGGCGTATGACCACCGGGAGGCCACGTACAACACCCTGCTGGGGTCGTACCGAGGAGCCGAAAACCGGCTCGCCGTCGTGTCCACGGATTTGCGAGGTATGTGCTCTTGCGATCTTTCAGTGGGGGCGCGCAAGCACGCCCACCGGGTGTAGCCCCCGGGAATCAGGCCGGCTGCCTCGGAGGCGGGTTGAATCCTTTATGACAACGGCGCCTTCTTCTCGTGAAGCTATCCACGCCAAGACGGTCAGCCTCCGGCGCCAGGTGGTGCGTCTTTACAAGGAGCGAGAACTCCTGACGATGGAGCGCGACTGGCTCCGTGGGGAGGCGGACCAGGTGAAGGTGGAGTGGGAGGGGCGCAAGGCGGCCCACCGCCAAGCGTTGGTGGACCAAGGGGCGGCCCTTCGTCGGGAGGCGAAGGAGCGGGAGAAAGTTCTCCGCGAGAGGCTGGAGGCCAAAGACGCCGCGCTAGCCAAGGCGGCCGAGGACACGCAGGCGGCTCGGGACGAGCACGAGCGCCAGTGCCAGGAGTGGTCAGCCAGGGAGGTGCAGCTGCAGGAGCAAGGGCATGAGGTGGATCGGATGCTGCTCAGTAAGCTTCTGTTGCCTTGTTTTTCCCGCGCCTTCCTTCTGGGTTTTGTGGCTTGCCTCCCTACTCATCCCTTGTCTTCTTCTTAGGGCTTTTCCCCGGCACACAAGAGGTCGCGGAGGCGGCCATGAAGGCCGACCATGAGGCCCGGTGGGCGCAAGGAGAGGCCGTTCGGCCGCTTGCCCCCTGGACCCTGGACGAGGTGGGGATCGCCGCCAAGGCGCGTCTGTCGGAGGTGGTCCATGCCTTGAGTGTTGGAAATATGCCCTAGAGGCAATAATAAAATGGTTATTATTGTATTTCCTAGTTCATGATAATTGTCTATTATTCATGCTACAATTGTGTTAACCAGAAACCGTAATACATGTGTGAATACATAGACCATCACATGTCCCTAGTGAGCCTCTAGTTGGCTAGCTCGTTGATCAATAGATGGTCACGGTTTCATGACCATGGACATTGGATGTCGTTGATAACGGGATCACATCATTAGGAGAATGATGTGATGGACAAGACCCAATCCTAAGCATAGCACAAGATCGTGTAGTTCGTTTGCTAAAGCTTTTCAATGTCAAGTATCATTTCCTTAGACCATGAGATTGTGTAACTCCCGGATACCGTAGGAATGCTTTGGGTGTGCCAAACGTCACAACGTAACTGGGTGGCTATAAAGGTACGCTACGGGTATCTCCGAAAGTGTCTGTTGGGTTGACACGAATCAAGACTGGGATTTGTCACTCCGTGTGACGGAGAGGTATCTCTGGGCCCACTCGGTAAGACATCATCATAATGAGCTCAATGTGACTAAGGAGTTAGCCACGGGATGATGTGTTACGGAACGAGTAAAGAGACTTGCCGGTAACGAGATTGAACAAGGTATGGCGATACCGACGATCGAATCTCGGGCAAGTATCATACCGATAGACAAAGGGAATTGTATACGGGATTGATTGAATCCCTGACATCGTGGTTCATCCGATGAGATCATCGTGGAGTACGTGGGAGCCAACATGGGTATCCAGATCCCGCTGTTGGTTATTGGCCGGAGAGGTGTCTCGGTCATGTCTACGTGTCTCCCGAACCCGTAGGGTCTACACACTTAAGGTTCGATGACGCTAGGGTTATAGGGAAAAGGTATACGTGATTACCGAAGGTTGTTCGGAGTCCCGGATGAGATCCCGGACGTCACGAGGAGCTCCGGAATGGTCCGGAGGTAAAGATTGATATATAGGAAGTCCAGTTTTGGTCACCGGAAAGTTTTCGGGCTCATCGGTAGTGTACCGGGAGTGCCGGGAGGGTGCCGGAGGACCCCCGGGAGGGGTGTGACGACCAAAGGACCACATGGGCTGTTAGATAAAGTGTGCCAGCCCTTATTGGGCTGGGCAAGACTTTTGCTAAAGGCCCATGCGGCTGGAGATAAGGAGATAAGGCAAAAAGGATTTAAAAGGAGGAGATCCACCTCCCTTGTGGGAGGTGGACTCTCCCTTTAATTCAGCCGGCCATCTCCTCTTTGGAGTAGAGGCCAAGCCAGCCCTCCATGTCCCTCCTCCTATATATACTTGAGGTTTTGGATGTTTTGAGACAGGATTTGATCTCTCTCTCTCACGGCGAAGCCCTACCTCTCTTCTTCCTCCTCCGCAGCGCTTAGGCGAAGCCCTGTCGGAATACCTTGCTACTCCACCACCACCACGCCGCCGTGCTGCTGTTGGAGCCCTTCCCCAACCTCTCCTTCCTCCTTGCTGGATCAAGGTGTTGGAGACGTCACCGGGCTGCACGTGTGTTGAATGCGGAGGTGCCGTCCGTTCGGCACTTGATCGGATCTACCGCGATCTGAATCGCTGCGAGTACGACTCCATCAACCGCGTTCTTGTAACGCTTCCGCTTAGCGATCTTCAAAGGTATGAAGATGCAATCTCTCCCCTCTCGTTGCTGGTTTCTCCATAGATAGATCTTGGTGAACGTAGGAAAATTTTGATTTACTACTACGTCTCCCAACAGTGGCATCATGAGCTAGGTCTATGCGTAGAATCTATGCACGAGTAGAACACAAAGCAGTTGTGGGCGTCGAGTTTGTTAATTTGCTTGCCGCTACTAGTCTTATCTTGATTCGGCGGTATTGTGGGATGAAGCGGCCCGGACCAACTTTACACGTACGCTTACGTGAGACCGGTTCCACCGCCTGACATGCACTAGATGCATAAGGTGGCTAGCGGGTGTCTGTCTCTCCTACCTTAGTCGGATCGGATTCGATGAAAAGGGTCCTTATGAAGGGTAAATAGTAATTGGCAAATCACGTTGTGGTGTTGACGTAGGTAAGAAACGTTCTTGCTAGTAACCTATAGCAGCCACGTAAAAAACTTGCAACTACAAATTAGAGGACGTCTAACTTGTTTTTGCAGCATGTGCCTTGTGATGTGATATGGCCAAAGGATGTGATGTGATGCATTGTGATGTATGAATTGATCATGTTCTTGTAATAGGATTCACGACTTGCATGTCGATGATTATGACAACCGGCAGGAGCCATAGGAGTTGTCTTATTTATTGTATGACCTGCGTGTCAATCATAAACGCCATGTAATTACTTTACTTTATTGCTAAGCGTTAGCCATAGTAGTAGAAGTAATAGTTGGCGAGACAACTTCATGAAGACACAATGATGGAGATCATGATGATGGAGATCATGGTGTCGTGCCGGTGACAGTGATGATCATGGTGCCCCGAAGATGGAGATCATAGGAGCAAAATGATATTGGCCATATCATGTCACTATATTCATTGCATGTGATGTTTATCATGTTTACATCTTATTTGCTTAGAACGACGGTAGTAAATAAGATGATCTCTCAATAAAATTTCAAGAGAAGTGTTCACCCTAACTGTGCACCGTTGCTAAGGATCGTTGTTCCGAAGCACCACGTGATGATCGGGTGTGATAGGTTCTAACGTTCGCATACAACGGGTGTAAGCCAGATTTACACACGCGAAACACTTAGGTTGACTTGACGAGCCTAGCATGTACAGACATGGCCTCGGAACACGGAAGACCGAAAGGTCGAACATGAGTCGTATAGAAGATACGATCAACATGAAGATGTTCACCATGGATGACTAGTCCGTCTCACGTGATGATCGGACACGGGCTAGTTGACATGGATCATGTATCACTTGGAAGACTAGAGAGATGTCTGTCTAAGTGGGAGTTCATTAATTTGATTAAGTGAACTTAATTATCATGAACTTAGTCTAAAATTGTCTTTACAATCTATGATGTAGATCCAATGGCCAACGCGAATGTCACCCTCAATTTCAACGCGTTCCTAGAGAAAACCAAGCTGAAAGATGATGGAAGCAACTATGCGGACTGGGTCCGTAGCTTGAGGATCATCCTCATAGCTTCCAAGAGATTGTATGTCCTAGATGCACCGCTAGGTGACGCACCCGTTCTCCCAGCGGAACAAGATGTTATGAACACTTGGCAATCACGCTGCGATGATTACTCCCTTGTTCAATGCGGCATGCTTTACAGTCTAGAACCGGGGCTCCAAAAGCGTTTTGAGCAACACGGAGCATATGAGATGTTCCAGGAGCTGAAACTGGTTTTTCAAGCTCATGCCCGGGTCGAGAGATATGATGTCTCCGACAAGTTCTTCAGCTGTAAGATGGAGGAGCATAGTTCTGTCAGTGAGCACATCCTCAAGATGTCTGGGCTACACAGCCGCTTGACTCAGCTGGGGGTTAATATCCCGGATGACTCGGTCATTGACAGAATCCTCCAGTCGCTTCCACCTAGCTTCAAGAGCTTTGTGATGAACTACAACATGCAAGGTATGGAGAAGTCCATTCCTGAGTTGTACTCGATGCTGAAATCAGCGGAGGTCGAGATCAAAAAGGAGCATCAAGTGTTGATGGTGAATAAGACCACTAGTTTCAAGAAAGGCAAGGGTAAGAAGAACTTCAAGAAGGACGGCAAAGCTGTTGCCGCGCCCGGTAAGCAAGTTGCCGGGAAGAAGAAGAAAAATGGACCCAAGCCTGAGACTGAGTGCTTTTATTGCAAGGGTACCGGTCACTGGAAGCGGAACTGCCCCAAGTATTTAGCGGATAAGAAGGACGGCAACATTAAAGGTATATGTGATATACTTGTTATTGATGTGTACTTTACCAGCGCTCGTAGTAGCTCCTGGGTATTTGATACCGGTGCAGTTGCTCACATTTGTAACTCCAAGCAGGAGCTGCGGAATAAGCGGAGGCTGGCCAAGGATGAGGTGACGATGCGTGTCGGGAATGGTTCCAAGGTCGATGTGATCGCCGTCGGCACGTTACCTCTACATCTACCTTCGGGATTAGTTTTAAACCTTAATAATTGTTATTTAGTACCAGCTTTGAGCATGAACATTGTATCTGGATCTCGCTTGATGCGAGATGGCTACTCATTTAAATCCGAGAATAATGGTTGTTCTATTTATATGAGAGAAATGTTTTATGCTCATGCCCCGCTGGTCAATGGTTTATTTTTGATGAATCTCGAACGTGATGTTACACATGTCCATAGTGTGAGTACCAAAAAGTGTAAAGTTGATAACGATAGTCCCACTTACATGTGGCACTGCCGTCTTGGCCATATTGGTGTCAAACGCATGAAGAAGCTCCATGCTGATGGAATTTTGGAGTCACTTGATTTCGAATCATTTGACACATGCGAACCATGCCTCATGGGCAAGATGACCAAGACTCCGTTCTCCGGAACAATGGAGCGAGCAACTGACTTGTTGGAAATAATACATACCGATGTATGCGGTCCAATGAGCGTCGAGGCTCGCGGTGGCTACCGTTATGTTCTCACCCTCACTGATGACTTGAGTAGATATGGTTATGTCTACTTAATGAAACACAAGTCTAAAACTTTTGAAAGGTTCAAGGAATTTCAGAGTGAGGTCGAGAATCAACGTGACAGGAAAATAAAATGCCTACGATCTGATCGTGGCGGAGAATATTTAAGTCACGAGTTTGGCACGCACCTTAGGAAATGTGGAATTGTTTCACAACTCACGCCGCCCGGCACACCCCAGCGAAATGGTGTGTCTGAACGTCGTAATCGCACTCTATTGGATATGGTGCGATCTATGATGTCTCTTACCGACTTACCGCTATCATTTTGGGGATATGCATTAGAGACTGCCGCATTCACTTTAAATAGGGCACCGTCTAAATCCGTTGAGACGACACCGTATGAATTGTGGTTTGGAAAGAAACCTAAGCTGTCGTTTCTAAAAGTTTGGGGATGCGATGCTTATGTGAAGAAACTTCAACCTGAGAAGCTCGAACCCAAAGCGGAAAAGTGCGTCTTCATAGGATATCCCAAGGAGACTATTGGGTATACCTTCTACCTACGATCCGAAGGCAAAGTCTTTGTTGCCAAGAATGGATCCTTTCTCGAGAAAGAGTTTCTCTCGAAAGAAGTAAGTGGGAGGAAAATAGAACTTGATGAGGAAATTGTACCTCCACTCGAACCGGAGAGTAGCGCAGCACAGGAAGTTGTTTCTGTGGAGCCTACACCGGCTAGAGAGGAAGTTAATGATGATGATCATGAAACTTCAGATCAAGTTGCTATTCGAAGGTCCACCAGGACACGTTCCGCACCAGAGTGGTACGGCAATCCTGTCCTAGAGATCATGTTGTTGGACAACGGTGAACCTTCGAACTATGAAGAAGCGATGGCGGGCCCAGATTCCAACAAATGGCTTGAGGCCATGAAATCCGAGATAGGATCCATGTATGAGAACAAAGTATGGACTTTGGTGGACTTGCCTAATGATAAGCGAGCCATTGAAAACAAATGGATCTTTAAGAAGAAGACTGACGCGGACGGTAATGTCACCGCCTATAAAGCTCGGCTTGTCGCTAAGGGTTATCGACAAGTTCAAGGAGTTGACTACGATGAGACTTTCTCACCCGTAGCGATGCTAAAGTCAGTCCGAATCATGTTAGCAGTTGCCGCATTTTATGATTATGAGATCTGGCAAATGGACGTCAAAACGGCATTCCTTAATGGCTTCCTCAAGGAAGAACTGTATATGATGCAGCCGGAAGGTTTTGTCGATCCTAAAGATGCTAACAAGGTATGCAAGCTCCAGCGCTCCATCTATGGGCTGGTGCAAGCATCTCGGAGTTGGAACATTCGCTTTAATGAGGTGATTAAAGCGTTTGGGTTTGTACAGGTTTATGGAGAACCTTGTATTTACAAGAAAGTGAGTGGGAGCTCTATAGCATTTCTTATATTGTATGTTGATGACATGCTGATAATGGGAAATAATATAGAACTCTTGGAAAGTATCAAGGCCTACTTGAATAAGTGTTTTTCAATGAAGGACCTTGGAGAAGCTGCTTACATATTAGGTATTAAGATCTATAGAGATAGATCGAAACGCCTCATTGGTCTTTCACAAAGCACATACCTTGAAAAGATATTGAAGAAGTTCAATATGCATCAGTCCAAGAAGGGGTTCTTGCCTGTGTTGCAAGGTGTGAGATTGAGTACGACTCAATGCCCGACCACGGCAAAGGATAGAGAAGAGATGAGTGTCATCCCCTATGCTTCAGCCATAGGCTCTATCATGTATGCCATGCTGTGTACCAGACCTGATGTGAACCTTGCCATAAGTTTGGTAGGGAGGTACCAAAGTGATCCCGGAGCGGAACACTGGACAGCGGTCAAGAATATCCTGAAGTACCTGAAAAGGACAAAGGACATGTTTCTCATATATGGAGGTGCCGAAGAGCTCGTCGTAAAGGGTTACGTCGACGCTAGCTTCGACACAGATCCGGACGACTCTAAGTCGCAAACCTGATACGTGTATATTTTGAATGGAGGGGCAGTCAGCTGGAGTAGCAGCAAGCAAAGCGTCGTGGCGGCATCTACATGTGAAGCGGAGTACATAGCTGCTTCGGAAGCAGCAAAGGAGGGAGTCTGGATGAAGGAGTTCATCACCGACCTAGGAGTGATTCCAAATGTGTCGGGCCCGATGACTCTACTCTGTGACAACACTGGAGCTATTGCCCTTGCGAAGGAGCCCAGGTTTCACAAGAAGACAAGACACATCAAGCGCCGCTTCAACTCCATCCGTGATTACATTCAGGAGGGAGACATAGATATTTGTAAAGTGCATACGGATCTGAATGTCGCAGATCCGTTGACTAAACCTCTCTCACGAGCAAAACATGATCAACACCAGAACGCTATGGGTGTTCGATTCATCACAATGTAACTAGATTATTGACTCTAGTGCAAGTGGGAGACTGTTGGAAATATGCCCTAGAGGCAATAATAAAATGGTTATTATTGTATTTCCTAGTTCATGATAATTGTCTATTATTCATGCTACAATTGTGTTAACCAGAAACCGTAATACATGTGTGAATACATAGACCATCACATGTCCCTAGTGAGCCTCTAGTTGGCTAGCTCGTTGATCAATAGATGGTCACGGTTTCATGACCATGGACATTGGATGTCGTTGATAACGGGATCACATCATTAGGAGAATGATGTGATGGACAAGACCCAATCCTAAGCATAGCACAAGATCGTGTAGTTCGTTTGCTAAAGCTTTTCAATGTCAAGTATCATTTCCTTAGACCATGAGATTGTGTAACTCCCGGATACCGTAGGAATGCTTTGGGTGTGCCAAACGTCACAACGTAACTGGGTGGCTATAAAGGTACGCTACGGGTATCTCCGAAAGTGTCTGTTGGGTTGACACGAATCAAGACTGGGATTTGTCACTCCGTGTGACGGAGAGGTATCTCTGGGCCCACTCGGTAAGACATCATCATAATGAGCTCAATGTGACTAAGGAGTTAGCCACGGGATGATGTGTTACGGAACGAGTAAAGAGACTTGCCGGTAACGAGATTGAACAAGGTATGGCGATACCGACGATCGAATCTCGGGCAAGTATCATACCGATAGACAAAGGGAATTGTATACGGGATTGATTGAATCCCTGACATCGTGGTTCATCCGATGAGATCATCGTGGAGTACGTGGGAGCCAACATGGGTATCCAGATCCCGCTGTTGGTTATTGGCCGGAGAGGTGTCTCGGTCATGTCTACGTGTCTCCCGAACCCGTAGGGTCTACACACTTAAGGTTCGATGACGCTAGGGTTATAGGGAAAAGGTATACGTGATTACCGAAGGTTGTTCGGAGTCCCGGATGAGATCCCGGACGTCACGAGGAGCTCCGGAATGGTCCGGAGGTAAAGATTGATATATAGGAAGTCCAGTTTTGGTCACCGGAAAGTTTTCGGGCTCATCGGTAGTGTACCGGGAGTGCCGGGAGGGTGCCGGAGGACCCCCGGGAGGGGTGTGACGACCAAAGGACCACATGGGCTGTTAGATAAAGTGTGCCAGCCCTTATTGGGCTGGGCAAGACTTTTGCTAAAGGCCCATGCGGCTGGAGATAAGGAGATAAGGCAAAAAGGATTTAAAAGGAGGAGATCCACCTCCCTTGTGGGAGGTGGACTCTCTCTTTAATTCAGCCGGCCATCTCCTCTTTGGAGTAGAGGCCAAGCCAGCTCTCCACGTCCCTCCTCCTATATATACTTGAGGTTTTGGATGTTTTGAGACAGGATTTGATCTCTCTCTCTCACGGCGAAGCCCTACCTCTCTTCTTCCTCCTCCGCAGCGCTTAGGCGAAGCCCTGTCGGAATACCTTGCTACTCCACCACCACCACGCCGCCGTGCTGCTGTTGGAGCCCTTCCCCAACCTCTCCTTCCTCCTTGCTGGATCAAGGTGTTGGAGACGTCACCGGGCTGCACGTGTGTTGAACGCGGAGGTGCCGTCCGTTCGGCACTTGATCGGATCTACCGCGATCTGAATCGCTGCGAGTACGACTCCATCAACCGCGTTCTTGTAACGCTTCCGCTTAGCGATCTTCAAAGGTATGAAGATGCAATCTCTCCCCTCTCGTTGCTGGTTTCTCCATAGATAGATCTTGGTGAACGTAGGAAAATTTTGATTTACTACTACGTCTCCCAACATTGAGGCGGCTCCAAGCGGCCGGCTCGGTGCTGGTTCGCACCCTTTGGCCCGACGCGGCGGACCGGGGCTCCATGAACCGGCTCTCGAGGTGGCTGGAGTTTGGGACTGCGCGGGTGAACGCCTGGAGGGCCTCCGCGGCACGCGCCGGTGTGGGCATGGCGCTCCACATTGCCAGGTCGTGGTACACCGAGCTGAACTTGGGTTTGCTCACACCCCAGCGTGATGGCACCGACGCGTTGGAGGCGGTGGCCGACGAGCTGTTGGTGAGGGCGAGCGACCTCGCGTCCTTCGCCGCGTGGGACGAGTACGTCCCGGAGCGCGGGGCGGACGGCGTGGTGGTTCCGGAGGACCGGTACGGGCTCTCCCTGGACGACCCGGAGGGGAGCGCCGCCGAGACGGCCGATGGAGAGTCCAACACCGATGACTATGCCGAGTTCGAGCCGGCTCCGGACGCGGGGGCAGGGGCTTCTACGTCAGCCGCCCTGGAGGCGCCAGCCTCGGAGGCGCCAGCACCGCTGGCTCCCAAGGCGTGAGTACCGTCGGCTCCAGAGGCGTCAACACCAGAGGAGGGGCGGCCCAAAGCTGCCACTACTTAGGATTTTTTTTCCTGCATTTTGTTTTAGACTGGAATTCCACCCACTGGGTGTATGTATATGTAATGAACTCATGGCCGTGGGCCTTTTATCGTTATGACTTATGCCGTTTTTCTTAAGAAGAAAGTGCGTGCCGGCTCTTCTTTCGCCTTTTGCCTTTTGACTTGTGTTCGCACGCCGGGATTCCTTCCGGCTTCCGCCCCGCCTGCCAGCCAGCCGAGAGCCGGTCTGGGACAGGGACGGGGCTTCACCCTTGGGGAAAAACAGCGGGCTCTTAGGGTCAACCGGCTAGGGCTAGGTTGAGCCGGCAAAGGCCGGTTACTAGGAGTAACAAAGCTCGGCTGGGCTGGTCCAGCTGCCGCGCGTCGGCTGACCTCAGTGTGAGAAGTTCCTTCGCATCCCGCGGTCCCTTCAGCCGGACAGCCGGGAGCCAGTCTGTAGCTGGCTAGGGAGGGGAGGCGAAGGGTTGCTTGCTCATACTACTTGTCCGCCTCGGGGAGGAGTCGGGTGAGCCCCCGGGCCTGGGAGCCGGACCAGGTTGACGTGCCTTAAATAACAGGAAAACTTTGGAGGAATCGAAAAGGAGCGTGCCCCAAGTGCCGGCTTGGGGCCCCCGTTGCATTCATAAGCCCGAAAGGGGAAGGATACATACACTGGTTTTCAGCAATAAAATGGACGGAGGAGCGCCGCATTCCACGGGCGCTCCATCTCCTCGTCGGAGGCGTCTCTCTTGCACTTCTGCGGCTTCTGGGCATCTATTAGATAGTACGCGTTATTGTGCAGCGCCCGGCTAACGATGAACGGTCCCTCCCATGGGGAGGACAGCTTGTGCTGGCCGGCGGTTCGCTGGATCCGCCTGAGCACCAAGTCTCCTTCGCGGAAGGAGAGCGGCCAGATCCGCTTGTTGTGGTAATGCCGGAGCTTCTGGTGGTAGATGGTTGTCCGGCTCAAGGCCAGCTCACGGGCCTCCTCGAGGAGGTCGACGTCGTCTTCCCTTGCCTCCCTCGCATCCTTCTTGGTGTACAGGGTAACCCAAGGTGAATCGAATTCGATGTCGGTGGGGATGATCGCCTCGGACCCATAAATGAGAAAGAATGGAGTGTAGCCAGTCGACCGGTTGGACATCGTCCGGAGGCTCCAAAGGATAGCTGGCAGCTCCTCGACCCAGCAGCCGGCCGATCGAACCAGCAGTGTCATGAGCCGGGGCTTGATGCCGGACAGGAGCAGGCCGTTTGCCCTCTCAACCTGGCTGTTCGACTGCGGGTGGGCGGCGGACGCCAGGTCGAGCTGGATGCCCCGCCTCGAGCAGAAACGTGCCAATGCACCCTTGGCGAAGTTCGTGCCGTTGTCGGTGATGATGCTGTGGGGGACGTCATAGCGTACTATGATGTCTTCGATGAACCAGACGGCCGTGGGGCCATCCAGTTTCTTGATTGGCCGGGCCTCGATCCACTTGGTGAATTTGTCGACGGCTACCAGCAAGTGTGTCATGCCGCCTCGTACGGTCTTGAAGGGTCCCACCATGTCCAGGCCACAGATGGCGAAGGGCCACGAACGGGGGATGGTCTGGAGGGCACTAGCCGGAGATGGCTCTACATGCTGAAGCGCTGGCAGCCCTCGCACTTGTCAACCAGTTTCTTAGCCACGTCTAGAGCAGTCGGCCAGTAGAAACCATGATGGAATGCTTTGGCCACCAGGGATCTGGAGGTGGCATAATGCCCGCACTCACCCTGGTGGATGTCGAGCAAGATTTCTTGCCCTTTCTCCGTCTCGACGCAGCGTTCGAAGACGCCGGTGGTGCTACGATGAACCGACTCGTGGTTGACGATGATGTAGGCTGAGGCCCGGCGCTGAATTTGCCTTGCAGTGGCCTCATCGGAGGGGAGCTCGCCGCGCTGGAGGAACGCCAGGATGGGTTGGGCCCATGAGGGAGCCGAGACAGGGGCCGGCTTAGCCCCCGGGACCGGCCCGTCAGCCCCCGGAGCCGGCTCGCCAGCCCCCGGGAGCGAGGCGGCGGTAGGAGCGTCGACCGTCATCATGACGGCGACGGGCCCGGTGCCGGTGCGCGCAGACGTGGCCGGCTCAATTGTCGTGGCGGGTGGCGCCGGCCCGGCGGCTGGTGGTGGCGGAGCCGACAGAGCTGCCACAGCCGGCGGGGCCGGTTGGGCAGCTGGTTCCGCCGAGGGGCCGGCCACGTCTTCCGGTATGAAGATGGACTCTGATTCGGGAGAGGGCTTGATCGAAGGCTTCAGCAGCCGCTCGAGGGAGACGCTGGTAGGGATGCCCTACCGGGTGGAGCCGATCTTGGCTAGCACATCGGCCGCCTCGTTGTCCGCACGGGGGACATGGTGGAACTCGCAACACTCGAAGGAGCCGGTGAGCTGCTGGACGAGGAAGCGGTAGCTGGCCATGTTGGCGTCCCTGGCGTCCCATTCGCCAGAGACCTGTTGCACCACGAGGTCGGAGTCGCCGAAGCAAATGATGTGCTGGATGTCGATCTCCTTGGCGAGCCGGAGGCCGTGAACGAGGGCCTCGTATTCGGCCACGTTGTTGGAGGCGGCGAAGTGGATCTGGAGGACGTAGCGGAGCTGGTCCCCTCTGGGAGACGACAAGACGATGCCGGCTCCCAGGCCGGCTCGCATCTTCGAGCCATCGAAGTGCATGCGCCAGTGCGTGGAGTCGGGCGGGGGCGGCACGAACTGGGTTTTGGCCCAGTCGACGAGGAAGTCGGCCATTGCCTGGGATTTGATGGCGGTGCACGGCTCATATCGTATTTCGTAGTCGGCCAAGGCGATGGCCCATTTGGCGATCCGGCCGGTGGTGTCCTGGCCGGCCATGATTTCGCCCAGCGGCGCTGTGCTCACGACAGTGATGACGTGCTCCTGGAAGTACTGCTTGATCTTCTGGGTGGCGAAATATATGCCGTAGCACATCTTCTGGTAGTGGGGGTAGTCTTGCTTGGAGGTGGAGAGGACCTCGCTGAGGTAGTAGACGGGACGCTGCGTTGGTATCGCCTTGCATTCCTCCGACCACTCCACCACCAGGACGACGCTGATGACGCGTGTGGTCGCCGCAATGTAGGCGAACGAAGGCTCCTTGTCAGCAGGCGCGGCCAAGATGGGCGCATTGGTGAGAGCCCGCTTGAGGCCGTGGAATGCCGCGTCCGCCTCGTCGGACCAATCGAACAGGGCCGACTTCTTCGAGAGGTCCCGACCCGGCTCGGCCAGGGCCGACTTGCGTAGGAGCCCGTAGAGGGGCAAGGCCTTCTTGCCCAGCCGACTGATGAACCGGCTGAGGGAGGCAAGCCAGCCGGTGAACTTCTGGACGTCGCGGAGCCGGGCCGGCTTGGGCATGCACTCAATCGCCCGGATCTTCTCGGGGTTAGCTTCGATGCCGCGGGAAGATACGAAGAAACCCAGGAGCTGGCCGGCTGGGACACCGAAGACACACTTCTCCAGGTTGAGCTTGATCTTGTATTCGCACAAGTTGGCGAATGTCTCCCAGAGGTCATCGAGGAGGCTGAAATGCTTCTTGGATTTGACGACGATGTCATCCACATAGACGTGGACATTCCTGCCTATCTGAGGCAGGAGGCACTTCTGCATGCAATGCTGGAAGGTAGCGCCTGCATTCTTCAGGCCGAAGGACATGGTGATGTAACAATAGGCCCTAAAGGGGGTGATGAAGGAGGTCTAGAGTCGGTCGGCCGGGTCCAGCTTTATCTAGTGGTAGCCGGAGTAGGCGTCCAGGAAAGACAGCAGATCGCAGCCGGCCGTGGAGTCGATGACTAGATCAATCCGTGGCAGGGCGAACGGGTCCTTGGGGCACGCCTTGTTCAGGCTTGTGTAGTCGATACACATGCGCCAGGTCTTGTTTTTCTTCAGCACCAGGACTGGGTTGGCCAGCCAGTCCGGGTGGAATACTTCCATGATGAAGCTGGCTACGAGCAGCCGGGCGATCTCTTCTCCTATAGTACGTCGCTTCTCCTCGGAGAAACGGCGCAGGGGTTGCATGACCGTCTTCGCATCCGGCCATACATGTAGCTTGTGCTCGGCGAACTCCTCGGAACACCCGGCATGTCCTTGGGGGACCATGCAAAGATGCCCGATTCTCACGGAGGAAGTCGACGAGCTCGCTTTCCTATTTGCTGTTAAGGCGGGAGCCCATGGTCACGCACTGGGTGGGGTTGGCCGGATCGAGTGGCACCTGCCTGGTGTCCTTGGACGGCTGGAACGAGGCTTCGCCGACCGACTGGGACGGAGGGGCCGGCACGACCGGCTTGGCAGAGGCGAGGGCCACCAGCCGGTCGAGCTGCCGCTTCTCCTCCGCTATCTCTAGGGCCTCGGCCAGCCGGCTACCGTCTTGTGCGCACAGCATTGACATCTGGTATTTGCCGGCGACGGTGATGATGCCCCTAGGACCCGACATCTTGAGCTTGAGGTAGGCATAGTGGGGGATCGCCATGCACTTGACAAGAGCAGGCCGGCCCAACAATGCGTGGTAGGGACTGTCGAGGTCCACTACCTCGAACAAGACCGGCTCGTGGCGGAAGTGACCGGCGTCGCCGAAGAGGACGTCGAGCTTGATTTGCCGACAGGGGTGCAGGACTTTCCCAACACGATGCCGTGGAAGACGGTCCGACTCGTTTTCAGATCCTCCACCTTGAGCCCCAGCTTGAGCAGGGTGTCAAGGTAGAGGATGTTGATGCTGCTGCCCCCATCGATCAACACCCGCGAGAAGCGGCACGAGCACTTCTCGAAGGCGATGGTAGGATCGAGGACGAGGGCGTAGCTGCCAGGGTTCGGCATCACGGCCAGGTGGTTCGCTCGGCTCCAGGTAACCGGCTTCTCGGACCAATGCATGAACTGGGAAGTCGCGGGCACGGTGGCATTCACCTCGCGGTGGAGCCGGCGCTGGGCGTGCTTGTCCGTCTTTTCGCTGGTGAAGACGACGTAGCAGTCGTCATGTTCGGGGTACCGGTCGTGCAGCCGGCCGTCATTCCGAGCCGGGGTCGGGTCCGCCTGGACCGAGCCGGGAGCCGGAGCTGGTGCCAGAGCGCGGGCTGGCTGCACGGGGGGAGCCGGGAGGCCGTCCCCCTGGGCCAATCGCTATGAGAAGCTGCACTGCCGGAGCGTGTGCGTGGCCGGCTTGGCACTGGAGTGGTTTTTGTAGGGGAGGTCAATCATTTGCTCGAAAGTCAGCTTGGGCTGCCAGGCGGGCTTGCCGGTGCGCTGGCGCTGACCGAAGGCTCAGCCGACCGGCTGCTCCTCCTCGATGGAGGTGACCTGCCGGCTCCCGTAGCGTGAGTCGGGCTGGTCGTTCTTGCGCTTGTCGTTCTGTTGCTGCCGGTTGTCGATCGCCGCCCGCGGCGCGGCGGGGGGCGTAGCCGGCTTGGCTAGTGCCTTAGCCTTCATCCTCATCGAGGAATCGGCCGTGGCATATTTGTCCGCTTTGGACATCAGGTCCGCCAAGGAGGTTGGCTCGTAGCACAAGAGCTTGTGCTTGAGGGGGGTGCCATCGCAGCAGCCTTCGATGAAGTACTGGATGGCCTGTACCTCGTGCACTCCCTCACAAGAGTTGCGGAGCTCGATCCAGCGCGTGAGGTAGTTGCGGAGGGGTTCTTCCGGCCCCTGTACGCACATGGCCAGCTCGCGGGGCCGGCCAGGCCGTTTGTAGGTGCCGGTGAAGTTACAGACGAAGGCCTCCTCGAAGTCCGTCCAGGTGTTGATGCTGCCGACAGCCAGGCTGTTCAGCTAGGTGCGGGCTGAGCCGATCAGCATGAGGGGGGCGTAGCAGACGGCTACGCGCTTGTTCCCCCTAGCAATGCCGACGGTGGTGGTGTAGTCGATCAGGCAGTCCTCCGGCTTGGCAGCCCCGGTATACTTCGGGGTGTCGCGGGGGAGCGTGAAGCCGGGCGGAAAAGGCTCGTTGCGGATCCGCAAACCGAAGCAGGCCAGGCCAATCGAGCCCTCCTCCTCGAGGAGAGCCGACTGCGCCAGTCGGTCAAGACGGAGCCGGGCGTCGTTGTCGCTGTGGGGGACGCGCGGTCCGAGCCGGGCTGCAAGCTCGGGACGGACGGCCGGCAGGGTGGACCGCGCCGGCTCCTGACGCGGAGGTGGAGTATGCCCGGGGGTGCGTCGGCTACCGCCCGCCTGCACCTCGTCGCGGCGGTGGCTGCCAGCCGGATTGTTGCTGCGCCGGCTGTTCATAGCCGGCTACTCGTTTCCGCATGACGGGGGGCGCTGAGCGTTGCTCCCCCGGGCGTTCCGGCCGGAGGGACGAGGAGTGCTGGTGTGCTGAGCCGGCCGGCAGTCTGCAGCCCCAGTGTCCTCGCCCTCGGGACGGGGAACTCAGAGACGGCCCCACCGGGGGTGAGGACGACCTGTTGCGCGTTGGCAGTGTCGATGAGGTCCTTGATGTGTCGCTCGCGTGCGGCCCGCTCCTCGCCCTCCAAGGTTGGCAAATCCTCGTAGGCAACCTTGACGGCGCGCAAGTTGGCCGTGAGGGTGTCGTAGACGGGAAAGCGGCCGCCGAGGATTTCTGCGACCACGCGGCCGCGTTCTCGCACAGCACCACGCCGGCTGGGCTCGGGGCCAGCCGGGGTGAGACCGTACGCGGAGTTGTATTCCTGCTACGCAGCCTCCATCCGGCACCGCTCGGCAATGAGGGCACTGGCGTCTTCGAACAGCAGGCGGCGGGCCGCCTCCAGCTCGGCTCTGGCGGTGGTCGGGTCCGTCGTCGTAGCGATAGGAGTGCCCAAACCCTAGAGGGTGGCGGCGAGTGGGTCGGAGGTGCCAGTGTGAGCGGCGGCTGCGTCGGCCTCGGTCGCTCGCACACGGCCCGAAGTGGTGGAGGAGGCGGTGACCATCACATCCACGCGGGTGTGGGGGCCGATGGCCTCGCCCGTGGCAAGTGCGCCCACGGACGAGGGAGGGTCAGTGCAGTCAAACACCCAACTAGGGTACTCGTCGGCCGGCGGCTCTTCGGCGAGGCTCAGCTTGCTGAACCGCCCAGCGAGCGCGGCGACGTCAAGCGCGAGGTCGCGACCGAGGCACTCGTCAGAGGTGCCGGCCGCGTTACCCGCAAGACCTGCCGGAGCAAGCCCCACGAGCACGCGGTTCCGCCCGGACGCGCGGCGGCCGGGGGAGGTGGTGAAGGGCCCCGCCCGGAGCGTGACTCGGCCGGCGCCGCGGATGGCCCCACGATGGGACGCCAACTGTCGTGGTTTTGTCACGGCAGATGCCATGGGTAGGCTTATCGAGAGGGGCCGAAGGACGCCGGCGGGCTCCGGGAGCGGGGTTAGGCACAAGCGGTGGTGGACACACGATGTACCCAGGTTCGGGGCCCTCCGTGGGAGGTAACACCCCTAGTCCTGCTTGGTTTAGTTGAGACAATGGTCGGATTACAATGGCGCTCCTTGAGCTGTATGGATCGTGGAGGAAGAAGGAGCTAGCCCGCTCTTCTGCCTCCCTACGCGTGTGAGTGGAGTGGACGTAAAGAGAGCTGGGAGTTCAGCCGACCCCTTGCATGGGGGTGGCCCGGGGGGTTTTATAGGCCAACCCCCCGGATTACAATACAAATAGAAGGTCAAGGGAGGCCCCAGCCGGGAGCCTCTCTGGCCGGCTGTGGGGTCCTGTCGCCGATAGGCCCCGCCGGCTGAAGGGTCCCGTCAGGAAACGGCAGGACCCGCGCGGCGGGTCCCGACGCCGGTCACGGCACGGCACGGGCCGCCCCTTGTGACGTCGTCTTGTGGCGACCGGCCGAGGTCAGCGGTGCGGACGGCCGTCCTGTAGCCATGCCGGGGCAGGTAATGAAGTGGTTGAGGCGTGCCGGCACTGTTGGAAGCCCGGTCACCGTCCGTCAGGGTCAGAGGCCCTAACACCTTCATTGTGGCCACTCTGACGCTGACCTCCGATGGGATGGGGGCCACCGTCGCCATGCATGCCCTGTCGACGGTATCCAATGCGCAGCTGGCTAGGGGGGGCAGGCGGCAACGCCCCCAGCTGGCCGACACGTCGTAAGCGGCGGGGCATAGCCGGCGGGCTCTGGCCGGAGGGCCGCTACCGGCAGGGCGTAGCCGGACCGCAGGGGGAGGCGGCTCACCCTTTGATTGCATTAGATGGCCGGAGCAAAGGGGGCGCTTGAGGCTACCCCGAGGTCATCCCCCGTCACCGTCAGACCCAGCCCGCGTTGCATGGCCTTTAACAGATTGGTTCGTTTTACCAACAATTAAGGAGTAAGTACTTTAAACGTGCACTTCCGCCTACACTTATCTCATCTGATAGGGTCTCACGTCCTATCCTACAAGACCCGTTCTCATAGCCCCCTCCCCCCTCCCCCTCATGATTGTTGAAACTTTGAGCCATCGTTGTTTTTTTTCTTCTTGTTGGGGGCTTCGGAGACCTCCAAAGAACTCTTTCCACTTGGATATGCCATTCAAAATCATCCAACAATGTGATAATGTGAAGAGCTTTTCATTTTGACCATACAATGCCATGGGCAAGCTCAATTATTAAAAAAGAACACATTAATCAATCAAATTATTTCCAGTTTTCCATCGCCGGGTGCAACATGCCTATACATGTGCTGATGTGCATGTAACGACACGGTTGGCATGCTTGGACGCCCCAGGAGTACGGCACCAAAGAAGATGCTGCCTGTCTGCCAGCTGCAAAGGTTGACCACCTTAACAATTGGTATCGCCAGTGTATAGTCTTTTAGTTTTCTTGTGCTCCTTTTTTTTCTCGTTTTAAATTCCTTTATTCGTTTGTGATTGCTGCTCTGTATTCTTTATCATAAATCATTAACAATAGGCAGCAAAGTCCTGCTGTTTCCTAAAAAGAAAAAAAATGCATCAGCCGGTAGCATAGTAACATGTCTTTGTCCTCCTTCGGCGAAGAATATGGCAGCTAGCACCAAAGACCGTGCGCCAGAATCAACCGAACTCAAACAAGAAATGCGTGTCTCGAATAATGAAAACGGTTTGTTTACCACGTGTGATGATGGGGATGATGTGATGTGACCTCCGGCCGGCTGCCGGCCTGCATGGGTTCAATTTCATTATTTTTTCTATCTCTAGTACCATAGACAAAGACAGTTACGAAATAATAGTGTGTGTGGGATATGAAGCCATAAGAAAAACTATAGTTGCGTTGTAAGTCTAACATGAAGGATGTAGATGCATGAGGTATCGAGATGCATTTTTTTTTCACCTGGAAAAGTTAAAACGGTCACTTGTTCGCTTTGTTCTAGACTTTATGGGCGCGTATTGGTATTGTGATTGATTGTGATAATTTCACCGTACTATTTTTGCCTAGTTTATCATTCGGTTAACCAGCTATTTGGTACTCTAAATAAGGTCATTTGCTTCCATAATAGCAGTCTTTTCGTTGGCGGTAAGTTCGCCGGGTGGCAAGGTCACAGAGTTTCCTAAGTGACATGTGTTTCTTATCACATAAATAAATTATTTTTTATCACTCGATCAAAGTCCCATCCTCAACTTACTCCCTTGGCAGCCGCGTTTTCCGGCCACTGATGCCCCTCTGGCCATGCCATCAAAATCAGCGAGCTGCGGCAACCCCACCTTGATTATCTCCGCCCTTCCCACCCATTTGTTGTCGTCACATACACTCTTATAAATTACTTACACTAAAGTCGTCGTGTGTAACATTAATTTTGCATCTATAATTTCCATGAATATCTTTTCAGGGCATGGAGAGTTTTCTTCTTGTTTGCACGCATAGTAGATTTAAATGATTTCCTAAAAGTGGTCCACATCGGGACCTCCTATTTGGCGACCTGCACGAACGTGCACCCCCCGCATGAGTTTTTGGGGCGGCCCATGAGCGGCTTGGGATGCCCCTGTTTTTCATTTTGTATTTTTTTTTGCTTATTGCTTTTTTTTTGTTTTCTGTTTTTTCAAATCTAAAATAATACAGGATTTCAAAAAACTTCCCAATTTCATAAAATAGCGAACTTTTTAATTTTGTTTTGAGAAATCATAAAATGTTCATGAATTCACAAATGTTCATGAAATTTAAATAACTCATGGGTTAAAAAATGTTCGTCAATTTGGAAAAAAAATCGAATTTTCAAAAACCGTTCAGGTTTGTTTACAAAATATGTGGGAAATAAAAATGGTCACAAATTCAGAAAAGTTATTGATTTTTTCAAAATATTTAAACAATGCACTAAAATCTCTAAAATCAGTCCTAAATTCAGAAAAAAATTATCCATTCAAGAAATCTTCGTGGATTCAAAAAACAAATCATGAATTCGAAAATTGCTCATGCATTTTTCTAAATGATGTTTTTCAATTCCAAAAATCATTTCCCCCAATTTTTTTACCAATTCAAAAAAGTTTTCTTATCCAAAACAAAATCACGAGTTCTAATATTTAGTCATGACTTCAAAAAAATGTTCGGAATTTATAAAAAATGATAGAAAACATTGTGAAACATAAACTATCAAAACCATCCATCATTTCCAAAAATGGTCACGATTTTAAAAACAATTCAGGAATTTGATAGATGTTCACAAAATGAAAAGGAGGCAACACATAAATAAAAGCTAAGTGAAATAGAAAAGGAAAGAAAAATAAAGAGGGAATAAATAATAAAATAAAAATGAACAAAGTAAATTTAAAGAAAATAAAATATAAAAAATCATAAAATATATAAAGAAAAAGTGCATATGCATCACTTGTAATAACCTGAGTGTTTTTTTCTAGATTCATTTATTCAAAATGTTTTATCATCTAAACTGTGCGTCGAAATACCGAACATTTTTCATCGTTGAATTTCTCACATCGAGATCTGAAACTATATTTCATATTAATAAGTTTCAGTGAAATTTTGTTTCACGAAAATAAAGGGAAACTGAAAGAAAAACAACTTTTTTACCAAAGAAACCGAAAAAATGGAAGTAAAAAGAATGAAGCTCACACGGTTGTTGTTCCACTTTTTCTGGAAAGCACATGCTGTGATTTTTCTTTCCCGTGGAAGCACATGTTGTGTTTCTCTGCTTTTCATAGGAGCACAACTTGTTTTTTTTCTCTTTTCGAGAAGCATAGTTATCCTTCTACTGGAAGCACGGGTTGTCGCGAAAGCAAATCTACGCCTCTCCTAGAAGCATAAAATTTCTTCCCGTGGAGGCGCTTCCTCTGGAGGTATAGATTGTGTTTCTCGTGGAAGCGAATATGTGTTTCGACGAGAAAAAGTGAAATGCAATTGTGCATCTTGTTGAAACGTAGGTTGTGCTTAGCAAATCAAAATTATTATTTTTCACCAAAAGCTAGGCAAAAGTCGAGAAGTGAAAAAAAACACATGTAGAAAATAAAACAAATGAAGCCTGTGCTCCCATAGATGAATCTGGCATGCGGCACGTGTCGAAAGTTGGATGCACCACCTGACGCGCCAGGGCACTCCCACGGCGCCCGCTGTCAGCCCCCGGCAAGGGTTGCTCGCCAGCTACTTCTTTTAGATAGCCCGTCAGCTGGTTAGTCCCCCTTTGTTTGGGCTAGTGATTCATGAGAATCGATGCGGTTGTGGATTGCTAAAAATCGCTATCGCCATGGATTATATATAAGAATCAAAATCGGATAGTTTGTTTACCCTCCTGCTGCAGGAAAGAACCCATGGTTCTGGTCAGGCCATCGGGAATCCTGGGTAAGTGGCAGCTCGGGAATCACCAATTTCGCAGCTTCAGCTTGGAGGTGGCTGGTAGTTCATTTTCCCCAAGTGATTCTAGGAAAGCTGAGCAGAGAATCAGTGGCTGCAGCTCAAACAAAGGCCATCTCAATCAGCACCCGGTTCCTTGGGCCAGGTACATAGCCCAGACAAGGCCCAAGCGGCCTGACGGCCACGGCCCACGTAGATAGTGAAAGCGCAGCAGCCCAAGCGGTTCGCTGTTCGCACCAGCAGCCACCTCTCTCTCCAGGCCGAGGCGTCAGGGGGGGAGCAGCGCCGCCGCACATGGCCGCCGCCGCCGCCGGAACAGGGGGCCAGACCCTCGGCCGGAGTAGCTTCTCCCGCGCCGCCTCGTCGAAGACCGCCTCGTCCTCCTCCTCCCCCACCGCCTCCGGCGTCAAGCTCGGCCCCAACGGCGCCGCCTTCGTCTCCTCCGGCATCCCCGACCTCGACAGTAAGCATGTTCATGCTCAGTTCAGATCAAGCTATTTTTTTTCATCCTGCTTAGTTACAAGGAACACCAGGAGCCCACTGAGGCCATATCTGCAGTTCAAATCTTGCGTTTTGGGCATGAACTGTGAAGTAGATACCTTAGCAGTACAAGTTGCCTGCAATGTGTATGATGAAAATTGAGACCTAGTTCTTGAGGTCAGGAGAACGAAAGATCTTGTGCTGGGAGAGAGGATGGTCTGCTATGGAAGTGCACTGGCCAATTAGGTGGCTTGGTTGCTGCTCATCAGGTCGTCGTGATTTACCAGTGTTTCTGCCGCAGGGATCCTGGGCGGCGGCTTCCTCCTCGGCTCGGTCGTCATGGTCATGGAGGACTCCGACGCGCCGCACCACCTCCTCCTGCTCCGGGCCTTCATGGCGCAGGGCGTCGTGCACAAGCAGCCCCTGCTCTTCGCCGCGCCCATGAAGGAGCCCCGCTCGTTCCTCGGCGCGCTGCCTGCTCCGGTGGCGTCCTCCAAGGAGGATGTGCGGCAGAGGGCGATGGGGGGTGGAGCACCTGGCGATGGACGGGCAAGTGTATGTCTGTCTTGTGGAAGAAATGTGTTTTGCGGTGAATATGTGTTCTGAACAATGTTTCCTTATTGATCTGGATATGTACTGTAATTGTGCAGGATGAGGGTTTGAGGATAGCTTGGCAGTATAGGAAATATTTTGGAGACGAGAGGAATTCCAGTGCTGAACACAGAGGTGATGCGCTAATACTTTCCTTTCCTTTGTTTACTTGATTGGTGTTAGTTGTTTGCAGTGCACAAAGAGTCAATGATTCCACATAAAAAAGAAAAAATGGATGATATGCTAGAAAATTTTAAGATAAAGGAAGATCACATTGTTAGTGTATTTGCTGTCTGTTGCTAACGAGACAATGCCTATATTCATGCTACACGTTATTATTTACTCCCTCCGTCCGGAAATACTTGTCTAAAAATGGACGTATCTAGACTTATTTTAGTTATAGATACATCCATTTTATTCATTTCCAGGACAAGTATTTCCGGACGGAGGGAGTATTTTACTTGTATAAGCATCGTTTCTATAACTGTTATTTAATTTAATCTCTCATTACTGTCTATCAAGATGTTTCTGGAAAGATTTGGCTGACTCATTTAGCAATGTTGCAGACAACAAGCAGGAATTTAGTCATGATTTTGATTTACGGAAGCCCTTGGAACGACATTTACTTAATGCACAGCATATTGAATGTTTAAGCACTCAAGATGTGGACAATCTCAGTGACCTCCAGAATCGTTCTTCTGCTTTCTTATCCAAACATCAAAGGTGAGGTTGATTCCTGGATGGCTGGATCTATGGTCGAGATTGTTGTTCTTGAGGAATGTCATCCAAAGGCTGCAGTGCCTTCTTATCACAGATTAATGTAGCTCAAGATGACGTTTATTGTTTAGTAACCACACCATTAGAGTTGTATTAGATCTGATGCATTTTGAATTAGATGACTGTGATGCATTTTGCCGTATTGCTTGTGAATCTCTTGTGTTTTCTCCATTCAGGAAAGATGGTGGAAATCTGAATGCTGGACGCATTGCTATACAGTCACTCTGTGCACCACAGTGTGGATATTTTGGGAAGGCAAGTATTTGCTTGAAATGATGTATGCTGACTGGTCGAGATGATGCAGCTCGCTGAAAATTTTAAGCTTCCTCACTTCCAAATCAATTCTGACATAGTAAATTGTTTATGCATTGCAGGACTGGGAGATGGTCTCGTTTCTCAGATCACTGAAGGCCATGGTGCGCTCGTCTAATGCCGTCGCCATTATAACATTTCCATACACAGTCCTATCAGATTCTTTCTGCAAGAGATGGCAGCATCTGGCAGACACGCTGCTCTCAATAAAAGCAATCCCAGGCAAGCCCAACACTTCAAAATCTGTTTCTTGACAGTAACTTTGCCTGCCTATCATAAAGCCTCATTGTTCATCTCCTTGATCATTAGATGAGGACAAGGACTTGGCTAAACTCCTCACGGGGTATCAGGATATGGTTGGTTTTCTGCATGTTCATAAGGTGGCACAGACCAACAGCCAGGTACCCGCCCAAGTCGACATAGGCTCATAGCTGCTGTAAACGAAACTTCTGCTCTTCTCTTCACGACACCATTTACATCGATATGCAGGTTCCTGTGATATTAGAGGCATCCACATTTTCTCTGAAGCTGCGGAAGAGGAGGTCGCTGGTACTAGAACGGTTGAATCAGGCCCCGGTGGATGGGTCGAGCGGGCCTTCATCTGGTGGTGGATCAGGCAGTTGCTCCTCGTCGACGCAAGGCTCACAGCTTGATTTCTAGTTGGGATTCCTGGAGCTGCCCTTTGAGAATAGAGAGGGAAGCATCCACTGGAGCATCGACTCCAGTTCTTCAGCTTTTATAGGACACTGGAAACAGGAAGTAGCTGAGAAAGGCTCCTGGTTGTTGTGTAATATGTTACTGAAATTGCATCCTTTAGAGGTTTTGTTTTGGTTTTGGTATGGATACAGCGCTTAGCCTGGTGTATAACACTTTCAGACTTTCAGCATACATGAATTCTGGAAGGTTTAGATTGTACTACATGATATGCTGGTTATCATTTAGTAGGGTTCTGTGCTGCTGATGAACATCAGGTGATTTCAGAAAATGTTTGTTCTTGAGCAAAGTGATAAGTTTGCAGAAACATGAGCTAGCTGTAAACTAATACAGTAATAACTAGGCATGCCTGAGGTAACACAAACAATCAGACATGAAGAGAGAACCTCATGTAGTTGCATGCTTCTAGAGCCGAGTTGCAGAGGTGCACACATATTTACAAGGTTTTGGCAAGGTAGGAAGTTTCAGCCCTAAATATACACAGCACGACTTGTTCAAAGCGTCACATAATCGAGATACTTCAGGCTCCATCCAACATTGCTTTTGCAGTTTTACCCAGAAGGTGCAGCACCATCTCCGAAAAGCATGTTTGCGATGGGTGGAGGGAGCCATGCTGTGCTGACACTGTTGTGCACTTCTTGCTGCTGAACATTCTGAGGATCCGCACCCTGATCGGAGACGCTTGCGACTTTTCGACTCCTTGGCCTTGCGATGCTCTTCCCGACAAAGATGCCTAGCTTCATAGCAGTGAAGAAACCTATGGCGATGAACAGAGGCCTCACCGCCCAATGGAAGTCCTCGAGGTGCTCATACTTCTTCACAACCCCCTCGCACTTGTCGAAGCTCACCACCTCCACCTCAGAAGGGTCGGCCAAGCAGCTGCACACTTCGCCGAGGCTGAATTTGCCAGGGAAGGTCACAACAAGGCATCCATTCAAGAGTATCTGTGAAACACGACCTGTGGCAAAGACTCCGCCTCTCTTTCGCGGCCATTCAAACCGGGGGCTTGAAGTGTTAGTTCTCAGCCTCACAAATTGTCCAACGCAGTAGGCTTCGGCCATTTGAAGATCTGAATATTCCCCCTTCCAGAGGGTGTCCATTCCTATCAAACCCACATACACGGTGCCATTACGGTCAATGCTATGAAGAATTCCGACCTGAGACTGCTTCTTGTCTTCCTCCCTAAGCCTTACCCAGTCTCCGGCAGCGAAACCATAGGTTACCCTCTCCACTGTCGATGAGCGGACCTTCAAAGGGTCATGTATTCCATGGACTCGTACAAGAATGTAGCTATCACGTTCTCCATCCTCCATGCCAACTATGGTTCCATCAGGGATTTCCATTGTTTCAGTAGTACAAGAGTTTTTAACCTTTCTCGAGCGGACCTTGTCACCAACTTGCAGCTTATCCTTAAAGTGTGACCAATTAGTGTGACTTGGCACTACTGCCCTTGGGTTTTCAGAACTGTCCCAGCCATTGTTGTCATAATCCACATCTTTAGCACTGAAGAAATGAAAAGAGCAAACAAATTTAGGGAAACATGCATATAGTAAAAATAAACTCTGGAAGAAAATAAACAGGTATTGACCAGATATGACTATAAACAACACAACTCAGAAAGCAGTTCCATGCTTTCATGTGACAAATTTCAACAATGCTTATCAGTTGCACATCGTAATAGAAGCACATATTTAGATGAACCATGGTAAAATCACCCATCGTAATAGAAGCACATATTTAGATGAACCATACTGCAAGTTGATAAGGCAGAAGTAGAAAGAGAGTTTTATCATGTTACCTTTCAAATGCTTGTAAGATATCTGACATCAGGGGGCGATCCCGGAAGTCATACACAAAGCAGCCAGAAAGGACATTCTCAACCTCTGCAGGTAAATTGTACGGGAAGATCGGTTTCTCTTTCTTCAGGACAACTAACTGATAAATCTCGTCTGGTGATTTGCCACGCCAAGGCTGAACGCCACTGAACATCTCAAGAATGCTGCAGGCAAAGCCCCATGAGTCTGTTTCGTAACTAATTGGGCCTCTGATGTTTGGTTGCCATTGCTCTGGGGCCATGTAATTTGGAGTCCCAAGTCTTTGGATAAGCTCTGGGTTTGGCAGCGAAAGTCCAAACAGCAAGGATGGTATCCCAAAATCCCCCAGCACAGCATGGTCATTGTCATCAAGAAGAAAATTACAAGGCTTAAGATTAAGTACAAATATTCCCCTGGAGTGTAGGTCTAGCACACCACGCGCCAACTCGGCACCATATCTGCAAGTTATTACAGGATATCGTAAAAATATATACAACTCAAGAAAACATCCTCTAAGCAGAGCATCATAAGCATTCCCGGAGATCAATAAGACACTGTTACTTGCACTAAAGAGGAAAGGATATCTACAACTATGTTCAACAAATAACTGCTAGAAAGTTGGAAAGTGCATTCTTAGGTGCCCTTCATCTAAAAAACTGGTAAATTAGCCTCTGCGGTAAACTTTATTATTATGATAAGCCGACGAACATTCAGTATTCAACTATTCATCAGATATGTACAAAATCTGTGAAGACTTCCACCATACCTTAAAACATCTGACAAAGGGAGCCTTCCACCTTTAAGCCGAGCCATCTTGTCCCCGATGGATCCTTCGTAGAACTTTATCGCTATACAAAGCTGAAAAATCCATGAAACAAAAAGTGAGCTACGACGCCATCTTTCAGTTCCCACACTATCCAACAGCAAGGCTCCTTGGCAGACAAAGAACATACCCTCCCATTCTGTGTCGAGATGCCATGCAGGAAGCAGACATTGCCCAGGCCCTGACATTTGCCGAAGACCTCGTCGAACCTCGCCGAGAACACCTGCAGCTGGTCGTCCCTGACCGGGTGCAGCATCTTCACGGCGACCTCGTGGTACCGGTCATAGTCCTCCGTCCTCTGGTGGTGCGTCGCGATCCAGACGTCCCCGAAGGGGCCTCTCCCTATCCGGTGCTTCAGATTCAGCACCGCCGGGTCAATCCACGGGCTTATCTGGCTCGGGCCGGAGAAGACCGTCCGGTAGTGGTCGGGGTCCTTCTCCAGCAGCATGTACTCGAACGACTCGGTGTCGGCGGGCTGGGAGGCTGCCATTCCTGCAGTCAGAAAAATTCACCATTGGCTTCTCAACAACAGGTACAGAGTACAGAGTACAGACTGCCGAATGACCAAAAGCTTGTAAGATGGGAGCTTGTACGCTCACTAATCAATAATAATCTCTTGTTTCTTGGGCACAGATCAACGGAGAACAACTAGAAACAAGATCCCGGCGATGACATTTACACTCAACTGTAAAACTGGGAGCTTGGTGCGCTGCCGGGGATACAAGCAGCAAACCGCTCACAAAACCGTAGGAATCACTCAACCAATCTCGCACAGGTCAATGGGCAAGCAACGGCCTGGCCTGGATCACGAACAGAATCAAGAATCCGGCCACAAAAAGCAGGAACCGCTCAACCAATCCGGCGAGAATCATAAACTAAACCGGGGAAAAGAAAAGGTGTAAAGAACCTGCATCAGCGGCGAATCTTGAATCCGCAGAGGAGACGGGGGGCTCACCTGTCGTCCTCTCCATCTGCCTCTTCCGCTTTTCCCCTTGTCTAAATCCTAAGTGATGTCGGCGAATTTGGTACTGAAAAAAGAAAGCTAAGAATCGACTGCGGCGACGGCTGCTGGAGTGATTCCGGAGGGGTGGAATCTAGGAGGCGACATGAGCAGACCTGCACTGGAGGTTGGGTGGTGCGAGGAGGAGGGGAAAGAGGGGGAGGGGGAGGGGGGAGCGTGCTTGGGGAGGAAGAAGAGGGCGGCGGTTGAGCGGTGGAGAGCGGTTTATATGGAAAGGATTTCCTCGGCTCGCCGCCCGTTACCTTTTCCGTTGCTGCCTTCAATTTTCCTTTTTCTTTTTATGAAACTTAGGTTTGTTATTTATATTGGTCGAATAATTCCTTTTAAGTGGTTTTGAATGAAACAAACCTATATGAGTGAGCTTGCAACAGATATAGCCCCTCCGTTCTTCTATATATTGTATATGGTTTAAATCACATAGATCAACATACGACACATTTTTGTACACGTCTTCATCGCCAACCATTGACCCTCCTTCATCCATAACACCCTCCCCCGGCAACCATTGGTCGAATCCTGGTTGATTGCTCGTCTGGCATTGCCTCTTCTCCAACCCTCACCTCCTCCATCCATCACCTCATGGTTGCTTTCGCGCCGCCGCCTCGACCACCTCTTCTCCTGCCACGGTCTCTTTGAAGAACAATGACCGTGTTGCGCTAGGCAAGTAAATCGCTGGCGTAGATTTCGATCAGGTTTTTTTTTTGGAGGAACAGGAGGCGATGCGTCCAATAGGGGATAAATCCAAGGAAATAAACAAGGAAAGAGTGTAGACCGAGCATGCATTTTTTAAAGAGGTTGGCATTTTTATTTTTAAGGGCATGGTAGTTTTATTACTAAGTGCATGGTATTTTTATAAAAATCGATATTTTCATATAATTAAGGGATGGCGTTTTTTATATTAAGAGATGACATTTTATTATAATCAAGAGATGGCATTTTTATATTAAGAGATGCCATGTTTTTTTAAGATATATTATTTTTAATAGTAAGAGTTGACATTTTTTTTAAATTTTATAACAGATGAAATTTTTGTGTTTATAGATGTCATTTATTTAATAAGATATGTCATTTTTAATATTAAGAGATGCCATTTTTCTAATTTTTTATAAGAGATGGCATTTTGTGTTAATAGATGGCATTTTTAGTTTACTAAGAAATGACATTTTATATTTGGATACGGTATTTTTAATATTAAGAGATGACATTTTTATTTTTTGTAAGAGATGACATTTTTATTATTTAAGCGATGAAAATATTAATATTAAGATATTTTTATTTTTTAATAATATATGACATTGTTATTATTTAAGAGATGATGTTTTTTATTTAATAGATGTTTTTCTTATTTTTAATAAGATATGGCATTTTTGTGATAATATATGGAATTTCTATTACTTAAGAGATGGCTTTTATTATTATTATTATTATTATTATTATTATTATTAAGAGTTTCCATTTTTTGATAATTATGAGATGGTATTTTTTTCTAGAAGTCATTTTTTGTCTATAAAATGTTTTTTATTTTTTACAGCATTGCATTTTTATCTTAAAGGGGTCCAAAAAGTTTAAGTGTTCGAATGGGGCTCTGCAAAGCGGTAAAGAAGATAGATAGCATGCCTTGACCTGCTTTTGAGGCTTGAGCACTTTTTATTAAGATTAAGATGACACAACCATTTGATCGTTGGTGTTGGTGCATATAACATGTTGAATTCTCCATTTCAACCAAAGCACCAATGCAAGGATTGTAGTTACTGGCCCCTTGTACAACAACAGTGAGACAGTGCATGTGGTGCGATGTCAGGTAATCGAGACAGTTAAAGGCTCACGCTCATGTCAGGTAATCATGAGGGAGAATTGGCACCTCAGTTTTCACAGTCGGATGTCGCACTCCAAACCGGTCTCAAACCGACCGAACAACCTGTTCATTGATCGGTCATTAAATTCAACCCGAACGGGCGTTTTAAATGAGTCTTAAACGCCTAGATTGACTGACACCTTCATATCCGATCTAAACAGACTTTTTAAATATGCAGCGGATATATGACTCCGGACGCGTTCGTCACGTTGGACTGACGATGAGGTCCCACACCCAATAGTTTGGAAATCCGGCGGTTTGATGGACGTCTCCTCCAATGAGGGGATATGAACATCGTGTGACATTGTTCTAGCTTGCCATCCGAGGTCAAATCCGACTATTTAAACCGGCTGGCATCCCCCAACCCTAGTGCATCAACCTTCTCCCTCTTCGCGCCACCAGCCTGGGCACCTCCTCTCTTCTGCTTCGCTGCTATTTCCACGCTCTTCGGCTTTGCCATGGTCCGGCAGAAGATAATCACGTACGTTCATGCTTACGTCGGAGCGTCGGTACCAAATCGAGCAGAAGATCCGGGAGAGACGCGCTGCCCGCATCGTTGTCTGGCTGCCTCTAGACTCATCGGAGTCGGAGAAGGAGGAGGGAGAGGAGCAACAGCCGGCTCAGATGGAGGTGGCGGATCTGGAGGAGGATGAGGGCGAAGCTACCGGAGAAGGAGCTAGCGCCGGCTCCATGCTTCAACATGGAGGACGCGAAGTTGGATTTCGCCATTTCCCAAACGGATGAGATGACGGAGCAGCATGTCATCTTGGAGCCCATCCAGGATGAGGCCTATCTGGAGGCCATCCGACAGGAGCTAGCGACGACCCATGCTTTTTTCGCTGAACTCGACGTGGAGATGGATGCGGAGACCGATGCGGAGGAGCCGCAAGAGCAAAAGTTGCAGCTGTCATCCATGTATCCGGAGCTGGACACGAAGATAGTAGACATCTTCGACAAGGACTAGGATAGTTTATCTATGTAGCACCTGATTTTTTTTGCATGTTTTTAGACAGATTTAAGATTTTTAATATAAGGTATCCTGAAGTAAATGTCCATAGACGTGCCCAAACGTGTGCACGGAAGTTTAAGGGATCAGATTTGCGTGGTCCTAACTGCTACCACTCTTGTGTTGCTACTGATCGATTAAACCGAACAAGCTGAGCAGCAACATGCATGCCTGTGCCCATTTTCCTGCAAGATGGATCGTCTCGTGAGCAACATGTGGCAAGCGGCGGCGGCAGATGCCACACTCCTCGGCAACAGATAGCTTCTCTGCAAGGACACTCCATGGTTGGTCAGCAGCTAGCAGATTAAGTACCGTACGCCACCGGCCCGATCCAGTAAACTAATGTGCTAAGCAGTACTGGTACTGAGATTAGTCCCGGGAGCAACACAATATCATTCACCCAGGGCTCAAGAAATTCTCACAAGTCACAACCAACAAACAAATTAGTTCCTGCAGAGTTGGTAAAAATGGAAAAAGGAAATCCCCTGTTCTGAAACTAATGTATGGGAGATTAATCACTCAAAGATTCTGCTGCTGGAAAACACAGTAAAGTCACAGGTCCGGTATCCCGATAAAGCTAGCTTGAGGAGCACACGGTCTCCAACCAGCTGGAATCTTCACCTTTTGGTAATCTCTAATCTGCCTTCTTGTGATATGGTAACCATGTACACCCAAAGATAGACAGGCCCTGCATGGAGATGGCATTATTTCATCCCACTATAACATGCGACTCTAAACTTTTTCTACATTCTGGCCGGGCAGATTGAGGAGAAGTTTAGAATTACAGTTTTTTTTCTTCTGATAGAGGAAAAGAAGAAGTAATGGTAGTTGAGGTGGTCAGTTTGAGTACATATACCGATTTGACAAACTCGTTCCATGAAGTGATTAGGCTCTGATTTGTCCGTATAAAGCCAGCACAGTTCCTGTCAAAGGTGAGAAGGTCCCCACGAAAACCAGTGCGTGTAAGTTTTCTCTACACGCTTGCCACTGATTACAGCAACTACGAGCGTGAATATGCTGCTTCTCATCGCATCTGGGTGATATATCTGTCATGCATTCCCGTACCACACCAACACATGGGTTGCTTTTTCTTGTTATGGCCCTGATATGGTTGATCGCGTGTAATGTTTCTCTATTTATCGGAGTTCAGTTCAAGGTAACGGTCACCCCAAGGCACATTGAAAGAACAAAGTTGCTACTCGCTCTGTAACGTTTTATAAGATGTTTTCAGATTCCTTGGCAATGTAAAAAGACGTCTTAGATAACAACTATGTTATGGAGGGAGAACTTTAATGTTGAGTATATTAGCAATATTTTGATTAAATTAATCCAGAGATAAATCATGAGCCCGACATTAAAAAGATTAAACACATGCTGACATTTTAATAACGAAAGCACATACTCCCTCCGTCCCAAAATACGTGTCGCAGATTTTGTACTAAACTAATACAAATTTATACTAAATTACCGACACTTATTTTGGGATAGAGGGAGACTACATAAACTGTTGGTGAACGTTGCATGGGAAAAAAAAAATTCCTACGCACACACAAGATCTATCCATGGTGATGAGTATCTACGAGAGGGAGAGTGGATCTACATACCCTTGTAGATCGTTAAGCGAGAAGCGTTAAGAAACGCGGTTGATGTAGTCAAACGTCTTCGCGATACTAATCGTCGAGCGTTCCGCGATCCAATCACGATCCGTTCCGATCTAGCGCCGAAACGGACGGCACTCCGCGTTCAGCACACGTACGGCTCGATGACGATCTCCATCTTCTTGATCCAGCAAGAAGGAGCGGAGAGGTAGAAGAGTTCTCCGGCAGCGCGACGGCGTTGCGGCGATGGTGGTGGAGCTATTCCAGCAGGGCTTCGCCTAAGTACCGCTGAAACCGATCTAGAGGAGAAACTACGATCTAGAGGAAAGATAGCACGTGGCTGTTTTTCTGTGTCAAAAACCCTCAAAACCTATAGTATATATAGGAGGAGGGGAGGGAGGAGACTTGGCCCCCAAGGGGCCAGCCTTGGTTTGACCGAAGTGGGAGAGAGGAGTCCTCCTTCTCCACTCCTAGTAGGATTAGGACTCCTCCTTTTCCCACTTGGGCCTCTTTTTCCACCTTGGGTTTCCTTCCCAGCCGCATGGGCCTTTTGTGGGACTTCGGCCAGCCCACCAAGGGATGGTATTCCTCCTCCCACAGTCCATGTAGCCTCTTGGGTCGAAATACCCCTCTCGATGGTCCCCCGGCACCCTCCCGGCACTCCCGGTACACTACCTATAGCTCAAAACTTTCCCGACGACACAAACAAGACTTCCTATATATCAATCTTTACCTTCGGACCATTCCGGAGCTCCTCGTGATGTTTGGGATTTCATCCGGGACCCTGAACAATCTTCAGTCACCATCATACATAACTCTATACTACCGAAACGTCACCGAACCTTAAGTGTGCAGACCCTGCGGGTTCGAGAATTATGTAGACATGACCAAGACACCTCTACGGTCAATAATCAATAGCGGGACCTAGATGCACATATTGGTTCCTACATATTCTATGAAGATATTTATCGGTCGAACCTCTATGTCAAGGATTTAGTTAATCACGTATGTCGTTTCCTTTGTTCTTCGGTATGTTACTTGTCCGAGATTCGATCGTCGGTATCTGTATACCTAGTTCAACCTCATTACCGGCAAGCCTCTTTACTCGTTCCGTAATACAAGATCTCGTGGCTAACACTTAGTCACATTGCTTGCAAGGCTTGTTGTGATGTTGTATTACCGAGTGGGCCCTGAGATACCTCTTCATCACACGGAGTAATAAATCCCAGTCTTGATCCATGCCCACTCAACAGACACTCTCGGAGATACCTGTAGAGCACCTTTATAGTCACCCAGTTACGTTGTGACGTTTGATACACACAAGGCACTCCTCCAGTGTCAGTGAGTTGCATGATCTCATGGTCATAGGAACAGATACTTGACATGCAGAAAACTGTAGCAATAAACTGACACGATCAAACTGTAGCAATAAACTGACACAATCAAATGCTACGTTTATAGTTTGGGTCTTGTCCATCACATCATTCTCCTAATGATGTGATCCCGTTATCAAATGACATCTCATGTCAATGGCTAGGAAACCTTGACCATCTTTGATCAACGAGCTAGTCTACTAGAGGCACACTAGGGATAAAGTGTTGTCTATATATCCACACATGCAATGTGTTTCTAGTTAATACAATTATAGCATGGATAATAAAAAATTATCAAGAACAAGGAAATATAATAATAACCATTTTATTATTGCCTCTAGGGCATATTTCCAATAGTCTCCCACTTGCACTAGAGTCAATAATCTAGCTCATATCACTATGTGATTTACATTGTAATGAATCGAACACCCATACAGTTCTGGTGTTGATCATGTTTAGCCCTTGGAAGAGCTTTAGTCAACGGATCTGCAACATTCAGATCCGTGTGCACTTTGCAAATATTTATATCCTCCTCCTTGATGTACTCGCGAATGGAATTGAAGCGTCACTTTATGTGTTTGGTCCTCTTGTGAAACCTTGGTTCCTTGGCTAGGGCAATGGCACCAGTGTTATCACAGAACAGATCCATTGGATTCAGTGCACTGGGCACTACTCCAAGATCTATCATGAACTCCTTCATCCAGACACCTTCCTTCACTGCCTCCGAGGCTGCGATGTACTCCGCTTCGCATGTAGAATCGGCTACCATGCTCCTCTTGGAACTGCATCAGCTTACCGCTCCCCCGTTAAGAATAAATACGTATCCAGTTTGGGACTTAAAGTCATCCGGATCAGTGTCAAAGCTTGCATCGACGTAACCCTTTAAGACGAGCTCTTGATCACCTCCATAAACAAGAAACATTTCCTTAGTCATTAAGGATATTCTTGACCGCCGTCCAGTGCTCCATTCCAGGATCACTTTCAAACCTTCCGGCCATACGTATGGAAAGGCTGACATCCGGTCTTGTGCACAACATTGCATACATGATATAGCCTATGGCTAAAGCATAGGGGATGACACTCATCTTTTCTCTATCTTCTGCAGTCACTAGGCATTGAGTCTTACTCAACTTCACACCTTGTAACACAGGCAAGAACCCCTTCTTGGACTGATCCATTTTGAACTTCTTCAAAACTTTATCAAGGTATGTGCTTTGTGAAAGTCCTATCAAGCGTCTTGATCTATCTCTATAGATCTTAATGCCTAATATGAAAGCAGCTTCTCCTAGGTCCTTCATTGAAAAACTCTTGTTCAAATATTCCTGCACGCTTTCCAGCAATTCTATATTGTTTCCAATCAGCAATATGTCATCCACATATAATATTAGAAACGCTATAGTGCTCCCACTCACTTTCTTGTAAATACAAGCTTCTCTGTAAACTTGTATAAACCCGATCGCTTTGATCACCTCATCAAAGTGCAGATTCCAACTCCGAGATGGTTGAACCAATCCATAAATGGATCGCTGGAGTTTGCAAACTTTGTCAGCATTCTCTAGATCGACAAAACCTTCAGGTTGTATCATACACAACTCTTCCTTAAGGAAACCGTTAAGGTACCCTGTTTTGACATCCATCTGCTAAATTTCATAATCAAAATATGCAGCTATTGCTAACATGATTCTGACGGACTTAAGCATCGCTACGGGTGAGAAGGTCTCATCATAGTCAACTCCTTGAACTTGTGAAAAACCCTTTGCCACAAGTCCATCTTTATATACGGTGACATTACCGTTCGCGTTCGTCTTCCTCTTAAAGATCCATTTGTTCTGAATGGCCTTTCGCCCTTCAGGTAATACTTCCAAAGTCCATACTTTGTTTTCATACATGGATCTCATCTCGGATTTCATGGCCTCTAACCATTTCTCGGAATCCGGGCCCATCATCGCTTCTCCATAGTTCATAGGTTCATTGTTGTCTAACAACATGACCTCCAAGACAGGGTTGCCGTACCATTCAGGAGCAGCACGCGTCCTTGTCGACCTACGAGGTTCAATAGTAACTTGATCCGAAGTCTCATGATCATCATCATTAACTTCCTCTTCAACCATCGTAGGCTCCATAGAAACATCTTTCTGCACCGTGTTACTCTCTGGTTGAAGTAAAGGTTCAATAACCTCATCAAGTTCTATTTTCCTCCCACTCAATTCTTTTGAGAGAAACTCTTTCTCAACAAATGTTCCATTCTTAGCGACAAACACTTTGCCTTCGGATCTGAGATAGAAGGTATAACCAACTGTCTCTTTCGGGTATCCTATGAAGACGCATTTCTCCACTTTGGGTTCCAGCTTTTCAGGCTGATGTTTTTTAACATAAGCATCACACCCCCAAACTTTAAGAAACGACAACTTTGGCTTCTTGCCAAACCACAGTTCATATGGCGTCGTCTCAACAGATTTCGATGATGCCCTATTTAAAGTGAATGCAGTTGTCTCTAATGCATAACCCCAAAATGATAGTGGCCAATCGGCAAGAGACATCATAGAAAGCACCGTATCTAATAAGGTTCGGTTACGACGTTCGAACACACCATTATGCTGTGGTGTTCCATACGGTGTCAATTGTGAAACAATTCCACACTGTCTTAAGTGACTGCCAAACTCATAACTCAGATATTCACCTCCTCGATCAGATCGCAGGAATTTAATCTTCTTGTTATGATGATTCTCAACTTCACTCTGAAATTGCTTGAACTTTTTAAACGTTTTAGACTTGTGTTTCATTAAGTAAATATACCCATATCTACTTAAGTCATCAGTGAAGGTGAGAAAATAACGATATCCACCGGCGCCTCAATGCTCATCGGACCGCACACATTAGTATGTATGATTTCCAACAAGTCACTTGCCCGTTCCATTGTTCCAGAGAACGGTGTTTTAGTCATCTTCCCCATGAGGCATGGTTCACACGTGTCAAGTGATTCAAAATTAAGTGACTCTAAAAGTCCATCCGCATGGAGCTTCTTCATGCGTTTTACACCAATATGACCCAAACGGCAGTGCCACAAGAAAGTGGTACTATCACTATCAACTCCACATCTTTTGCCATCAATGTTATGAACATATGTATCATCACTATCAAGATTCAACATGAACAAACCCCTCACATTGGGTGCATGACCATAAAAGATATTACTCATATAAATAGAACAACCATTATTCTTTGATTTAAATGAGTGACCGTCTCGCAAAAAATAAGATCCATATATAATGTTCATGCTTAACACATGCACTAAATAACAATTATTCAGGTTCATCACTAATCCCGATGGTAATTGAAAAGAGAGCGTGCCGACGGCGATCACATTAACCTTGGAACCATTTCCCACGCGCATCGTCACATCGTCCTTCGTCAGCCTTCGTCTATTCCGTAGTTCCTGTTTTGAGTTGCAAATGTGAGCAACCGAATCGGTATCAAATACCCAGGCACGACAACGAGAGTTAGTAAGGTACACATCAATAACATGTATATCATATATACCTTGTTTTCTATTGGCTTCCTTCTTGTCACCCAGATACTTGGGGCAGTTCCGCTTCCAGTAACCAGTTCCCTTGCAATGGAAGCGCTCAGTTTCTGGCTTGGGTCTAGCCTTGGGTTTCTTCACGGGAGGAGCAACTTCTTTGCCACCCTTCTTGGAGTTACCCTTCTTTCCCTTGCCATTCTTCTTGAAACTAGTGGTTTTATTGACCATCAACACTTGATGTTCTTTCTGGATTTCAGACTCAGCGACTTTCAGCATCACAAACAGCTCGGTGACTGACTTGTTCATCCTGTGCATGTTATAGTTCATCACGAAGCTCTTGTAGCTAGGTGGCAATGATTGAAGAACTCTGTTAGTGATCGCCTCCGGCGGAAGGGGCATCCCTAACTCCGCTAGACAAGTCAAATACCCATACATGCTGAGTATATGTTCACTGATAGACCCGTTCTCCTCCATCTTGCAAGCATAGAACTTATCGAAGGTCGCATACCTCTCGATCCAGGCATTCTTCTTAAAGATAAACTCCAACTCTTGGAACATCTCATATGCTCCATGACGTTCAAAACGTCTTTGAAGTCCCGGTTCCAAGCCATACAACATTGCACATTGAACTATTGATTAATCTCCAGAACGTGCCTCCCAAGCGTTCTTAACGTCTTAGGATGACACGGGAGGGGGTGCGTCACCAAGCAGTGCATCAAGGACATAAGCCTTCTGGGAAGCCGTGAGGATAATCCTCAGATTACGGCCCAGTCCACAAAGTTACTACCATCATCTTTCAACTTAGCTTTCTCTAGGAACGCATTAAAATTCAGGGATGCTACTACGCGAGCCATTGATCTACAACATAAATAAGCAAATGTTACTAAGACTATTGTTCAGGATAATAAGTTTAGTTAATCAAATTACTAAAGCTCCCACTCAAATGGACATCCCTCAGGTCATCTGAGTTATACATGATCCAAATTCACCAACTCAAGTCCGATCATCATGTGAGTTGAGGTGGTTTCAATGGTGAACATCATCATGTTGATCATATCTACTATATGACTCATGTTTGACCTTTTGGTCTCTTGTGTTCTGAGGCCATGTCTGTACATGCTAGGCTCGTCAAGTTTAACCCGAGTCTTCCGCATGTGCAACACTGGCTTGCACCCGTTGTATGTGAACATAGAGTCTATCACACCTGATCATCACGTGGTGTCTCGACACGATGAACTTTCGCAACGGTGCACACTCGGGGAGAACACAATTTATCTTGAAATTTAAGTGAGGGATCACCTTATAATGCTACCGTCGTCCTAAGCAAAACAAAGTGCATAAAAGGATTAACATCACATGCAAATCTTTTGTGACATGATATGGCCATGAACTTGTGCTTTTGATCTCCATCTCCAAAGCACCGGCATGATCTCCATGGTCATCGACATAAGACCATGATCTCCATCATTGTGTCGCCATCGGGGTTGTCGCGCCCACCATGCTCATACTACTATTTCTACCACTTAGCGATAAAGTAAAGCATTACATATCGCTTAATGATTGACATGCAGGTCATACAATAATTAAAGATAACCCTATGGCTCCTGCCAGTTGTCGTACTCATCGACATGCAAGTCGTGATATTCTATACAACACATGATCATCTCATACATCACATATATCTCATCATGTAATTGGCCATATCACATCACAACATACCCTGCAAAAACAAGTTAGACGTCCTCTAATTGTTGTTGCAATTTTTACGTGGCTGCTACGGGTATCTAGAACAATTCTCACCTATGCAAAACCACAACGGTGATACATAAGTTGCTTTTCAACCTTCTCAATGACCGCCTTGGTCGAATCCGATCCAACTAAAGTAGGAGAAACAGACACCCGCCAGCCATCTTTGTGCAACGAAGTTACACGTCAGTCGATGGAACCGGTCTCTCGTAAGCATACGAGTAAGGTTGGTCCGGTCCGCTTCATCCCACAATACTGCTGAACCAAAACACGACCAAGGGCGGAATAAATCTAAGCATCAACGCCCACAAACTCCTTTGTGTTTTACTCGAGATCTCATCTACACATAGACCTAGCTCATGATGCCACTGTTGGGGAACGTTGCATGGGAAACAAAAAATTTCCTACGCACACACAAGATCTATGCATGGTGATGAGCATCTACGAGAGGGAGAGTGGATCTACATACCCTTGTAGATCGCTAAGCAGGAAGCATTAAGAAACGCGGTTGATGTAGTCGAACGTCTTCGCGATCCAAATTGCCGAGCATCCCGCGATCCAATCATGATCCGTTCCGATCTAGCGCCGAACGGACGGCACCTCCGCGTTTAACACACGTACGGCTTGATGACGCTCTCTGCCTTCTTGATCCAACAAGAGGGAGCGGAGAGGTAGAAGAGTTCTTCGGCAGCGTGACGGTGTTGCGGCGATGGTGGTGGAGCTATTCTAGCAGGGCTTCCCCTAAGCACCGCTGAAACCGATCTAGAGAAGAAACTACGATCTAGAGGAGAGGTAGCATGTGGCTGTTTTTCTATGTCAAAAACCCTCAAAACCTATAGTATATATAGGAGGAGGGGAGGGAGGAGACTTGGCCCCCAAGGTGCCAGCCTTGGTTCGGCCGAAGTGGCAGGGAGGAGTCCTCCTCCTCCACTCCTAGTAGGATTAGGACTCCTCCTTTTCCCACTTGGGCCTCTTTTTCCACCTTGGGTTTCCTTTCCAGCCGCATGGGACTTCTGTGGCACTTCAGCCAGCCCACTAAGGGCTAGTATTCCTCCTCCCACAGCCCATGTAGCCTCTTGGGTCGAAATACCTCTCCCGATGGTCCCCCGGCACCCTCCCGGCACTCCCGGTACACTATCGATGAGCCCGCAACTTTCCCGGCGACCAAAACAGGACTTCCTATATATCAATATTTACCTTCGGACCATTCCGGAGCTCCTCATGACATCTGGGGTCTCATCCGGGACTCCTAACAACCTTCGGTCACCACCATACATAACTCTATACTGCCGAAACTTCACCGAAACTTAAGTGTGCAGACCATGCGGGTTCGAGAACTATGTAGACATGACCGAGACACCCGTACGGTCAATAGCCAATAGCGGGACCTGGATGCCCATATTGGTTCCTGCATATTCTATGAAGATCTTTATCGGTCGAACCTCTATGTCAAGGACTCAGTTAATCACGTATGCCGTTCCCTTTGTTCTTCGATGTGTTACTTGCCCGAGATTCGATCATCGGTATATGTATACCTAGTTCAACCTCATTACCAGCAAGTCTCTTTACTCGTTCCGTAATACAAGATCCCATGTCTAACACTTAGTCACATTGCTTGCAAGGCTTGTTGTGATGTTGTATTACCGAGTGGGCTCTGAGATACCTGTCCGTCACACGGAGTAACAAATCTCAGTCTTGATCCATGTCCACTCAACAGACACTCTCGGAGATACCTGTAGAGCACCTTTATAGTAACCCAGTTACATTGTGATGTTTGATACACACAAGGCACTCCTCCAGTGTCAGTGAGTTGCATGATCTCATGGTTAAAGGAACAGATACTTGACATGCAGAAAACTGTAGCAATAAACTGACATGATCAAATGCTACGTTTATAGTTCGGGTCTTGTCCATCACATCAATCTCCTAATGATGCGATCCCGTTATCAAATTACATCTCATGTCAATGGCTAGGAAACCTTGACCATCTTTGATCAACGAGCTAGTCTACGAGAGGCACACTATTGACAAAATGTTGTCTATATATCCACACATGCAATGTGTTTCCAGTCAATACAATTATAGTATGGATAATAAACAATTATCATGAACAAGGAAATATAATAATAACCATTTTATTATTGCCTCTAGGGCATATTTCCAACATAAACAACATCCACATTTACCTATAACGCTTGTATGGTTAACATAGAAATAACTAAGAGCGGGATACACGAGTTATACCCTTTAGTATGCTAGGCCGAAGCCACGGTAGAGGCTACAGGGGAGTCCTCAGCAGCCTTCTTCTCGACTTCGAGCTTCTGAGCGGCGAGCTTGTCAGCTTCGATGGCCATGATGACCAAGCAGGCAACACAGACGTAGACGAACAATGGCAAGCATTCGAGTAGGAGGCTCGCAAAAATATAATCGCTCCTCCCTAATACAGGATCTCGAGAGTGCGGGGTTTCAGAGGCCTGCTCTCCCTTTAACTGTGCACACGGTGGATGCCATGGGATCGTCGGTGAAAAGAGCAACAAAACGAATGTCATGTGTGTGTGAAGGTAGAGCAGATGCGTTCTGTTCTTCATGGCGTTTAATCGACGCCTTCAATATATATACACAGTCGGGTGGAGAGATGTGGGTTGGATCCATGTTTGAGTCGGTAACAACCCAGGATCCGACGTCTCAGATCGTGGATCATCTGCTAAGGATTTCTCCGTTCCTGATCAGCAAAATTTAAGCGCATGAGGGACATAGATCTGAGATCGGCTCGGTTCATTCATGAAACATGACACTTGCGTGCGAACACGACGCATGATGAGCCGGGCTGCAGAGGAGCATGCCAGAAGCACTTCTTTTCTCAAGATTCAATAGCATGTGAAAGAGAATCACATATAAAAAGGTCCAACTCTTCCTTCACTTGCGATGTGGTACTAAACTTCCCATCACATCCCTTGTCATGACATCTACACGCACTCTTAGAGATTTTTATGAAATTGTTGGATGGGCCTAAATCACACCTCATATTTGAACAATTCTCCACCAGATCTTGAAGGCCCATTGTGTTGTCCTATGTTCCAAACATTGTTTTGATATACCCGTATTTTTAGTGCAGATTTATTAAGGTTGAACATCCATCTAGAGTAAGTAACTACACTTCTTCACAACTGAACAACGGACTATATCTTGAATTGTCAGTTTGAGGTAAAGGAGTTTCACCAAATGTCTTACTAGTACTAGGTTGCCGAAGTCTGACCCCAAGGGTGGAGTATATTAGTAACACTCCTGGCCTATTCATAAACTTATAAGAGATCATCCAATCTCATAGACCGTGACCAACAGTCAGGCTCATATAGATGTGTAGGACATGGTCTTGCTTATAAAAGCTTTGAAACACATTAAGACAAAAAGTCAACCCGTCATAAAGTTTACGAGAGTATTGCATCTCCAACGGAGTGGGTTAGTAAAGTTGCTCTCCTCAGATAAACCATGGCTTGGTTTTCCAGGTCTTACTTGACAAGATCTCCAATGACATAGACTGGGTTACCACCATCGAAGCTCTTATGGGCCAATTAAGAAATAAAGACAAAATACATTTCTTATTCAGAAACACATATCAGTGGCGTCGACAAGGAAAGACACGCTATACATTCGTTATTAAATAGCGACGTTCCATAATTATATGCGTCGTTGGTACCTTATTCTTTCCCGACTCTAGGCACAACCCTATTGTGAACTTACTGTTTGCGGTGTTGGAACTCAAGGTGTTATACTACCGGCGTCTCACCACCGCACTAGTAATTGCGTTTTTCGAACATTGTTACTAGGCTTCTCTGCGCTAATGTATGTACATCGCAAGTGCCGACACTAAACTGATCGGTTGTGTCAAGTTCAAACACTATTGATGTACTTACCTCTCGGAAATTACATGTCTTGCCTGCTCCGGCCTCCAGGCATCCAAAGTGGCAGGGGTGGACCCAGAAGAAATATTCAACGGGGCCACAAAGTTTGACCGGGGCACTTTTACCGTGAGTATCTGACCCCCCCCCCCCTCCCCCAAGTTTTAGTGGGGGCTCTACAAAACGGTAAAGTAGATATAATGTGCGTAGCATGCCTTAATCTGCTTTTGAGACTTGAGAGCTATTCTTAGTAAGATTAACATGATAACCATTTAATCAATAGTAGAATGGCCGTGCGTTGTCACGATCTCTTCAAATATTTTACAGGAGTAATATAGAGATAATGCATGTTAGTTTGAGACTTGCAATGTAAATTGATAAAAGAAAGACAAATTGACAACATGTTCATATAAAAAATTGAGAGATGATCTAACTATTAATCTATTAGAAATTATTAAGATCTACTTGATGCGTTTAAGAAATTCTCACACAATATCAGGAAAATTGTATTTAGCTTCTTTCCCACGATGTTATAGCAAGTATAATTAAAAGTGCTTCCTCAACTCATACCCATCTTGCACAATTATTATATGTAGGTAGCACGAATATTACATGTCGAAGGTCTTAAAACATGTAATGGACAATACTCACCATGCAAACCGACTTGACCAGTTGTTTACCAATTCACCTGAGCATAAAATGAAAAACAAAATAGCCAGACACATCCCTGCAATTTACTAAATTAACATTATATAAAATATAGTGATAACAAAAATAAATATTTGTATTATGAATTTATTATCCGTCTATGCACATTGGAATACAAAATGGAAATAAACGTACCATGATCCTGGAAGAGAGGAGGTCAGCCTATGTAAAAGATGAAGAATTATATGGTGGTGCGGGTCATTTTTATAAGCCTAGTCAGCGGCGGGAAAAGCAACCATCTTTCAACAATTTGTATGGCGGTTTAGGTGCCCATGTGTGAAAAATATACTCAAGCGAAAATAATCATGAATATTACATGAAAAAATAAAATAAATTGACTTCCTTAACACTTATGCATGCATTATTTAGTTCAAAAAATAAAGAGACTTTCCAAGCAAACATGATTATGTACCAAAAAAGTATAGGACTTTCCAGGCGGCAGATGCATTCACGCACTAGTCATTGATTTGTATACATAAAAGCAACAAATCGTAACATTGATTGTGTGTTTTAATTAATAGGGTTTCCAAATCTCCTGATACAATATCCCCTTTTTTTTTATAATCGATACAATATCTCATGTTCTTCCATCGTCAAACCCACTCATCCTTGGTAGGTTCGCTTGGGCTGGTATGTCGTCGCAACATTGAGCCTCGATTGGGCCGCTTGATCCATGAGTCATCTGTAGGACAGAAAACTTATTTTTTATCGTAACAGATTCGAACACTTAAGATTTACCTGTATAAATTAGTTATGTAATGGCATGTGACCACCACATAGCCACATTCGTGGATGCAACCATATTATGTTTCTTGTTAGTCATTCAAAGAGCCAAATAGGCTACATTCTAAAACCAAGTGTGTCCATTCAAACGTTAAAAAATCCGTTAAAAAAATATGTCCTACAATACTCGGTAGTCATCGTCGTTCGTAGCAGTCATTCATGTGAAAATATTTTGGAAATCGAGCATTGAATCAATTCTAAAATCAAACATCAATGAAGTTAATTATCGTATGCAATTAATTAGGCCATTTAAAAAAGATTTTTTTGCACCGGATCAATTTTTAAAAACCGGGTCGGCAATTAATTAGATAGAGTTAATTATGGCTATATATAATTAGAAGTAGGGATTTTTTCCAGCTAGGTAGATAAATAATGGATTTGATTACAATTAATTAGGCATGCAGATAATTAGGTAGTCCATTAATTAATTAATTAATTAATTAAACAAGAAGTTAATTGTGATAAATCATTTGAAAGCACTCATACGCAAGGATAATCAACATGCTCTCAGTGACATGGCCAAGCACCACTTGATGCAAGGGCATTAGCCGTCGTTCGCTCACAACATGGGCGATATAGCGTTCACCGAGATGGATGACGACCATGCTCTACATGATGCCCACACACTGATGGTTTTTGCGGGTGAGGAGAACACGACACAAAATTGGCCAGATGGTTCATGCTATACTATGAAAAAAGTGTGCTCCAAGAATAAGAAGGAAAAGAAACTAAAGCAACCAAGTGATCCATGATGTTGGAGAACATATGAGTATTCGAAAAAATAAAGAAAAAATAAACAAAGAAAGAGTATTCTTCAAAATAAGTAGGAACGAGAACTAGAGTTGGCGAGGAAGGAGGAATAAGAACAAAAGGCGTCACTGATGAATGCACTGACATTGACATGGTGCTGTTTGGCGCCAACGAAACGGATTGGTGAAGAGGCTAGGAATAAAAGATATAGGGAAGGATGGGGAAGAGAAGAACGACAATTATCCCTTTTAGCGACAAATGGTATTTGGGCTGGAGGTGGAACTTATTGGTGATAAAGAATACATTTAGGTTGTCACACACTGCAACATGAGTGTACATTTTCAAAGTTGAATGGACCTTTGAGAATGATCTCTATAGTTATTTGTTATTTTGTCTCTATAGTCTGTGTTAGTATAACCCACACTGTTATATTGTAAATATAAAAAATCACCTCTACTGAAATGCGTACGAAGGTGAGATGGACATCATCTGATTTTAAAGGAGAAGGCTCCAGCAAGAAATGACTCGCTACAACAAAAAATCAAATGGAAGCGGAGGATCCGACAAGAAAAAAAATAAGGGTGTATCTCGGGAAGTTTCTGCATCGATCCCCGTGTTCAAAATAACATGACAGATAGCCCTTAGCAACGCACAGACGTTTTGCTAGTAGCAATTGTGGTTGGGTTCCATGAAACAACACCAACAATAGCCGTCGGAACGAGGCCCTCTGACTTAGATCGACCTACTGTAGAGGGAAGGAGTACGCAAAATTTCGTATTCACCGCAAGCTGCAGCAAGTTGTCGCAGTTTCGCACAGGCGAGCGTGTGATTGTTCGGATTGGGCCGGCTCATCTACGCATTTTGAGCGTTCCCGGTTTTGGGAACCTTATAGAGGTTCCCTGCCAGTTTTTAATGGTTTTGGGAAACTTCTATAAGGTTCCTAAAACTGTTTTTTTTCTGTTATGTTTCATTTTTCATTTTTCCTTTTCTTCTTATTTCCTTTCCTTTTTTCGTTTTTTATTTCCTTTTTCTTTTCTTTTCACTTTAATTTTTCTTTATAATTGTTTTTAAAAAAATGTTCGCATTTTAAGAAGTTAATGTCTAAAGAAAATGATCGGGTTTTCAAATTTTGTACATAAATTCCATAAAAAACAGAACTTTAAAATTTGTTCACTTAGTTTCAGAAAATGTTCGGTAATTAAAAAAATCATCTTTTGTAGTTTTGTTCACAAACGAAACACTGTTTGTTTTCAAAAAATTCCAATTTTCGAAAATTTCTGCAAAAATTCAAAAAATATTAACATGTTTAAATTTGGTTAAAAATTCATAAATATTTGTGTTTTTAAAAAAAAATCAGGTTTCAAAAAGTCCCCTTTTTAAAAAATTGTTCACAAATTCACAAATTGTTCACATGCTTAAACTTTGTTCACAAATTCAAAAAATTACGAATTTCGAAAAACTGTTCATGTTTCCAATTGTTATTCGCAAATTCAAAAATGTTCTGGATTTCAAAAATTCTTCCTGTTTTAGAAATTTGTTCGCAAATTGAAAAAATATTTTCGTTTTCAAAATTTGTTCACATATTCTTAAAAAATTTAATGTTTCAATATTTGTTCAAAAATTGAAAAACTGTTTGCATGTTTAATTTCTGTTCACAAATACTTAAATATTTGGGAATTTCTAAAAATGTCCCTGTTTTCCAAAATTGTTCACATATTCTAAAAATGCTATAGTTTTCACAATTTATTCTTAAATTTGAAAAATGGTCGTGTTTTTGAAATTAGTTCGCAAATCTAAAAATCCTTGAGTTTGGTAAAATTATTTTTATTTTGGAAAATTTCACTTTTTCAAAAAAAATTTTCAAAAACTCTTTCGTGTTTACAAAAAATGTTCGCTTCTTTGAATTTTTGCGTTATAAAATTAATGTTTCCATTTAAAAATACTGAATTCCAATAAAGTACTGGAATTTTAAAATTTGTTTGCTATTTTTTTTCGCTAACGACACGGTACAGTATAGTACGTCATGCTACAATCACGGTTTGTTACAGTACGCGGGGTGGTCCGTTCCCACAGTTCACAGTGTCAGGTTAGCTACAGTTATGTGTGTCGGGATTGGTACGCTGGGTCAGCGCATGGTCTCCTGGTCTACAGTACACAACCGAGGTTAAAAGGGCGCGAGAAGCCATAGAGAAAGGCACGAGGATTACAGAAACAGCGGCAAAGTTCACTAGAAGGAGATAACTGGCGCCCGGCGGGGACTACTGCTCTACTCGCCAATCTCAGGTAAGTCTCCATAGTCCTCTCTCTCCAAGCCTAACACATGAATAAAACTGATCGGCGCTCCACCATCCGATTATTTTAGAATTTGATCAATTTCCCTTTTTCTCATGGAAGAGCAGCCAGCTGAACTCTGATCAGACACCCCTTTTCTGATAGAAGAAACAAACTGAGGTGGAAGACGAGGCTGACACAACACACCAAGATTCTATTTCCAATAAGTAAAATTTCCTGATTTTTTTCTTGTCCTCCTGAAGTTCGATACAATGTGAAATCTGTAGTGATTCCTTGCATTATGGTGAAATCCGTAGATACCCTGCATAGTAGTGAAATTTGTAGATTGCCTGCTTAGTAGTTAAATCTGTAGATTCAAGAGGTACATTGTTGTCCTGTCATGTGATTATTTCCAAGGCATGGAGTAATACTTATGACTTATTACTATGTTTTGTATTTTCTAGAATGTCTTTAGCACCTACTCCCTATCGGTCCCAATTACCACTACTTTTTGCGTATTCTCTTGTAATAATCTTTTTCCAATGGTATTAGTCCCAATATTTTCTATGCACTTCCACAAGTATAATGTTCATGTTATTTTTACATTACAGAGTTGTATTGCCTAGTTTGGTACGTTATGTGCGCACGAAATTCAGAAACTTAGATGAAGCTTGATCATTTTGGCTTACGTACAGTGGACCGAAAGGATTTGAGGCCAGAAAAAGGTATACAAACAAAAGGCCAAGCAATGGAAAGGTTACATCATGTATATTTGTTTGGGCAAATGAGGGTCTTCGATCACAAGAAAAAAAGGATTATTTAACAAAGTGCCCTCGACCTGAAAATAGAACTAATTGTCAAGTTCACATGAATCTTAAAACGGACCAAAATAATGAATATATCAAAGTGTCTGAGTTGGTTTTGGAACTCAAAGTGTCGCAAAGGAAAATTATAGTTGCATGCATTTGAAATTGAAATGACAAATGATGCAGAAATTGGGCCAAAAGCTGCACATGAATTGTCTAGTCACCAAGTTGGTGGACCACTCAACCTTATCTATACTCTCCGTAATCACAAGAACTATTTGCGGACCAAGAGCCAACGAGAAATGAAATATGGACAAGCAGGTAGCATGCTTAAGTATTTTCAAGAAAAAATTGCTGAAAACCCATCATTCCAATATGCATTGCAAATGGATTGTGAAGAACAAATGACAAATATATTTTTGGTTTATGCTAAGATGATCATGGACTATGCACATTTTGGTGACGTTGTTAGTTTTGACACTACTTTTGAAACAAACAAGGAGAGCAGGCCGTTTGGTGTCTTTGTCAGTTTCAATCATTTTAGAGAAACTATAGTTTTTGGTGTCTCTCTCATGTATGATGAAACATTTTCATCCTTCAAGTGGTTGTTTGAGGCCTTTCTAATAGCTCAGAAAGGAAAGGGGACTAAGACATTTTTTATAGATCAAGATGTTGCAATGGGAAAGGCTGTTGGGGAAGTGTTTGCAGAAGCATGGCATGGATTAGGCACCTTTCACATTTTGCAGAATGTTGTCAAACATCTACATGAAGATAAAGATGAAGAGAAGAGAAAATAGAATAAAAGGGAGAAGGAGAAGAAGAAAAAGAAGAATGAAGAGAAGAAAAAGGAGGAGAATGAAGAAACAAGTATTCTATCAGATTTTAGTGCGTGCATGTTTGAGTATGAAGACATGGTAGAATTTGAACAGAAGTTTGACCTCATAAGGAAAAAAGATGAGCAAGCAAACATGGTTGGAGAGTATATATAAGTTAAAAGAAAAATTGACAGAATGTTATATGAAGGATATCTTGACATTGGGAATGAGAAGTAGACAATTGAGTGAGAGTCTAACAATGACGTGAAAATCCACTTCAAATCTGATTTTGATATCATCGGCTTGTTTAAGCATTTTGAAAGGGTGGTGTAAGGAAAAAAAGAAACAATGAACTGATTTCAGAATTTGATTCAAGGAAAAATTTGCCTAAATTATTTATGAGGAAGCCACCACCTATATTGGTGCATGCTAAGAAGTTGTATACACCATGTATATTTGAAGCTTTTCGAGGCGAATATGAAATATCCTTGTCAGCTTGTACCAAGGCATTGGATGGTTGTAATGAATATCTTGTAGGAGATTTTACCTTTGAGGAGGAGTATAAACTTATCGGCAATCCTTTGAAGCAAACAACTGAGTGCAGCTATCTACAATTTGATAGAATTGGTATACTATGTGGCCATGCTCTTAAAGTTCTTGATTTGGTGAATATCAGGTCACTACCATCACATTATGTGTTAAAGCGATGGACACGAGAAGCATGGAGCGGAACCTTGCAAGACAACATGGGGAGAAATATAATTGCAAATCCAAATATGGATGCCATTCCAGGCTACCGATATATGTCCCTAAAATTTCGAAAAATTGGCACATCGAGAATGCACCATGTTAGTAGAAAACACACTTGACATTCTTGGTAAGGAGATTGAAGAAAAAAAAATCAATGCATGTACAAGCACACCTGGGTTTCCATGTACAATTCCGACAAATGCTAGCCCACCAAATGACTTGTTGGCTAATGCATTCCTAAAGAAAAAGGAGATCGAAACAAAAAGTGCAAAATGAAAAAGACCTTGGCTTGAGAAGAAGCACAAGTCTAGGAAAAAGAGAGAAAACAAAACTACATCGCAGTAGTTCGAGGAAGAGGTATGTTTCTAAATAACTATAGTCTTTTCAATGTTATTATTCTGTCCATTAATTCTCATAAGTCATAACCCTCAAATTTTCTTTCATTAGAAGAAACAAGAGGTTGGGAAAGAGGCATGTAGTGGTGTTGGTCAAGTTGCAGATGTTATAGTTCACAAGTACTATATGAAGAAGTCTCGAGATTTCAAGGGCACGTAATCTTGGCTTCACTCAACTTTTGATGGTAATCCTGCCCATACAGTTAATTTAGAAATCTGGATGGCAATTATATTTATAAATAAACTTACTTATTTATTTAGTTTCTAGGGACCAATTACAGATTATCTATTTATTGGGTCGTGGTAAAGTGCTATTGTTTCAGTTTCGCTTCGGTACAACCCCTAAACACATCAACGGTTCAGATTAGCCCATACCCCTTCATAAAAAAAGGTAGGATGAGAAATCCAGTGTCCCGTGCCGTATCGCGCCCCGTGCGCCGTACACGGCCGTACGAAGGTGGCCCCACCATACGCCTAGTCAGCGGCGAGGTCCTGTACGCCGCGGTTTCTGGCGGTCAACGCGGTAACTACCCGTCGCCGCGTTCGCCCGCATTAGTGTAGCGCAGACTGTCGGGCGTCGCTTCGGCATTTACTCCGGCGCCGAAGAGTCCCGTCGACCGCCGACCTCCGCTATGGCGCATGGTTTGGCACACGGCGTCGATTCACACGCCGCCTCAGCCCGCCCGCCTTCGCCCTTGACCGCCTGCCTTCTGCCGCCCGCGGACCGCCATCAATGGCGTCCAACCACCACCGCCGCCCCCGCTCCTCCGCCCGTCGCTATATTAGCCCCCCGAAGTGGCGCCCTTTGCCAGTCGACCGCCCCTCTCCACTCTGCCCCTCACCACTCCGCCCCTCTCCGCCCTCTCGTTCGACGCTGCGCATCTCCAGCCCATCTCCGCCCACTCTCCGGCTGCTATCCGGCGATGGCGCGCCCAAACCTGACACTGGAGGAGGCGGAGGAGCTCGCCCACTTCGGCATACCCGCCGCGCCGAACGTGCGCCTGCCGTTGCGGTGGCACCTGAGCATCGACGGCGTGCCTGTGGCACCGGTGGCCAAACCCGGCAGCCACCTCTTCGCCCGTTCCGTCGTCCTCTACCGAGCGCGACTGTCGATGGCGGTGCTGCAGGACCCTGCCTACGCCCCAACAACCCCGCGTGGCCGAACATCCTCGCCGACGACCATGAGCAGCGGCTGCACACCTTCGCCGGCCCGCGACCGCCGGTGAAACACAATTGCGCCCGGCGGCACCAGCTATGGGATGGTCGTTCCTTCGAGGAGGTCGCCGCCCCGTATCGCGCGCAGGCGGACCCCGGCGCCTTGTCGGCCCCAACCATCGCCGGTTTTGGCGTGTTTAACGGTGGCGCTTCGCGCTCCACCCGATTCCGCCTCGGAGGAGGCGGCGGAGGCGGCAGTGTCCTGTTCGATGGAGGAGACTGCCGCATCGTGGCGCCTCGGCCGGCTCCTCACCCGGTGCGGGACATCGCTGGGTCTAGCCGTGCACCTCCACCGGAGCCCGCAGAGGTGCCGGAGCCTGCACTGTTGGCGGAGTACCGGCGGTTGGCGGCGTAGGATGGCAACCCAAGGGACATTCCGGGGTTGCAGACGGTCATCCGGGAGTCGAAGATGACCGTGCCGCCGCAGCTCGTCCAGGACTACATTCAAGTGGCCGTCGTCGCCGGTCACCCCGAGGACCCGCCGGATTTTCACGGGTACCACGCTGCGATGGCGGACTCCGTTGCGCCCATCTTCGACATAGGCAGCAACAGCAGCGACGACTCCGACGCCTCGTTTGGCTACGACGAGGAGGACTTTGACGACATTGATGATGAGTAGATTAGGGTTTATTCTATGTCGTCGTAATTGTTAGTTTGAATTTCGTTTAATTATTGTTGATGTAGTATGTAATCGTTTGAACCGGAATGAAGTACTATTTTAATTATGAAAGTTTGTTTGATGAATGTAGTTATATATTATTTGTGAAATATATCATTTCAAATATTTTCCTGTTGAAAATTATTGTATTAAATAATAAATTACAAATGTCTTGCAAAAATTTGTGTCCGTCCACGGACACCAACTGAATCGATGTTAAACGACGTTTTCCATTGAACATAAAGATAATATGTAAACGTTGTAATAATAGTAACAAAATTATGATGATCATCAATGTATAAAAGTTTGGACAGAATCTCTTTATTATAAATAAAAGTTTGACAAAAAACCGAGCCATGCCTAGATAGTACAATAGTGTGTAGAAGTTATTTTTTCTTCCTCCTTGATAGCCGAATAACTTGTTTTTTCACTTCCGTCAACGTATTCTTCGATGAAAAAATAATTGAAGCTATCATGGCATCTCTCCCAGCATCAACTAATTCCTGAAAAGTAAATTATTCATTTGTAATGTAAGTATATACATTTAAAAAACATTTTTTGCATATTAAAAAAGAATCACCTGAGAAAATCTACTAGTGAACTTTTTGTTGGGGAACGTCGCATGGGAAACAAAAAATTTCCTACGCACACGCAAACCTATCCATGGTGATGAGCATCTACGAGAGGGAGAGTGGATCTACGTACCCTTGTAGATCGCTAAGCGGGAAGCGTTAAGAAACGCGGTTGGTGTAGTCGAACTTCTTCGCGATCCAAATCGCCGAGCGTCCCGCGATCTAATCACGAACCGTCCCGCGAACCAATCACGAACCGTCCCGCGATCTCGTCACGATCCGTCCCACGATCCGATCACGAACGTCCCGTGGCCTTGATCACGATCCTTCCGATCTAGTACCGAACGGACGACACCTCCGCGTTCAGCACACGTGTAGCTTGATGACGATCTTCACCGTCTTGATCCAGCAAGAGGAGGCGAAGAGGAGGAAGAGTTCTCCGGCAGCGTGACGGCGCTCCGGCGATGGTGGTGGAGCTATTCCGACAGGGCTTCGCCTAAGCACTGCAGAAAACCGATCTAGAGAAGAAGCCATGCACTAGAAGAATGGGTGGCACGTGGCTGAAAATCTTGTGCCAAAACCCTAAAATCCTCTAGTATATATAAGAGGAGAGGAGGAGGAGGCTTGGCTGCCAAAAAGGCAACCCTTGGGTCGGCCAAACCAAGGAGGGAGGAGTCCTCCTCCTCCACTCCTAGTAGGATTAGGACTCCTTCCTTATTTGGCACTTTTTTGCCTTTTTCCACCTTTTTCCTTTTGGTATTTTCTTCCCAGCCTCATGGGCTTTGTGTAGGATTTCCACCAGCCCACTAAGGGCTGGTATTCATCCTCCTACAGCCCATAAAGCCTCTTAGGTCGAAATACCCCTCCCGATGGTCTCCCGGTACACTACCGACACTCCCGGTACACTACCGATGAGTCCGGAACTTTTCCGGCGACCAAACTAGGACTTCCTATATATGAATCTTTACCTCCGGACCATTCCGGAGCTCCTCGTGACGTCCAGGATCTCATCTGGGACTCCGAACAACCTTCGGTCACCACCATACATAACTCTACACTATCGAAACATCACCGAACCTTAAGTGTGCAGACCCTGCGGGTTCGAGAACTATGTAGACATGATCGAGACACCTCTACGGCCAATAACCAATGGCGGGACCTAGACGTCCACATTGGTTCCTAAATATTCTACGAAGATCTTCATCGGTCGAACCTCTATGTCAAGGATTCAATCAATCCCGTATAACGTTCCCTTTGTTCTTCGGTATGTTACTTGCCCGAGATTCGATCGTCGGTATCTCCATACCTAGTTCAACCTCGTTACCGGCAAGTCTCTTTACTCGTTCCGTAATGCAAGATCCCGTGGCTAACATATTAGTCACATTGCTTGCAAGGCTTGTTGTGATGTTGCATTACCGAGTGGGCCCTGAGATACCTCTCCGTCACACGGAGTAACAAATCCCAGTCTTGATCCATGCCAACTCAACAGACACCTTCGGAGATACCTGTAGTGCACCTTTATAGTCACCCAGTTACGTTGCGACGTTTGATACACACAAAGTATCCCTCCGGTGTCAGTGAGTTGCATGATCTCATGGTCATAGGAACATATACTTGACATGCGGAAAACAATAGCAATAAACTGACACGATCATATGCTACGTTTGTAGTTTGGGTCTTGTCCATCACATCATTCTCCTAATGATGTGATCCCGCTATCAAATGACATCTCATGTCCATGACTAGGAAACCTTAACCATCATTTGATCAACGAGCTAGTCTATTAGAGGCATACTAGGGACATGGTTTTGTCTATGTATCCACACATGCATTTAAGTCTCCAATCAATACAATTATAGCATGGATAATAAACAATTATCATGAATAAGGAAATATGATAATAACTAATTTATTATTGCCTCTCGGGCATATTTCCAACAGTCTCCCACTTGCACTAGAGTCAATAATCTAGTTCACATCACCATGTGATTCGCATTGTTATGAATCTAACACCCAATGAGTTCTGGGGTTCGATCATGCTTTGCATGTGAGAGAGGTCTTATAGTCAATGGGTCTGCAACATTCAGATCCGTGTGTACTTTGCAAATCTCTATGTCAAACCGTAAACACTGCTACCACACTCCACTTGGTACTATTCCAAATGGCTACTCCACTATATGTATCCAGATTGCTACTACGAGTCATCCGGATTGGTGTTAAAGCTTTCATCGACGTAACTCTTTACGACGAACTCTTTATCACCTCCATAATCGAGAAACATCTCCTTAGTCTTTCAGTTACTAAGGATAATCTTGACTGCTGTCCAGTGATCCACTCCTGGATCTCTTTTGTACCCCTTAACATACTCATGGCAAGGCACACACAGGTGCGGTACACAACATGGCATACTGTACAAAGCCTATGGCTAAGGTATAGGGGACGACGTTCGTCCTTTCTCTTCCTTCTGCCGTGGTCGAGCTTTGAGTCTCACTCAACTTCACACCTTACAAATCAGGCGAGAACTCTTTCTCTGACTGATCCATTTTGAACTCCTTTCAAAATCTTGTCAAGGTATGCACTCATTGAAAGTCTCACCAAGCATCTTGATCTATCTCTATAGATTTTGATGCTCAACAATTAGGTAGCTTTATCCAGGTCTTCCTTTGAAAATCACTTTTCAAACAACCATTTATGCTTTCCAGAAATCCTACATTATTTCCGATCAACAATATGTCATCCACATATACTTATCAGAAATTCTATAGTGCTTCCACTAACTTTACTGCAAATACAAGTTTCTCGTAAACTTTGTATAGACTCAAAAACTTTGATCACCTCATCAAAGTGTATATTCCAATTCCGAGATGCTTGCTTCAGTCCATGGAAGGATCACCGAAGCTTGCACACCTTTTAGCATCCTTAGGACTGACAAAACCTTCTGGTTGTATCACATACAACCTTTTCTCAAATAAACCGTTAAGGAAACGATGTTTTGACATCCATCTGCCATATTTCATAATTGAAAATGCAGCAACTGCTAACATAATTCCAACAGACTTTAGCATCGCTACGAGTGAGAAAGTCTCATCGCAGTCAACTCCTTGAACTTGTCACAAACATCTTTGTAACAAGTCGAGCATTACAAATGGTGACATTTACCATCAGTGTCTGTCTTGATTTTAAAGATCCATTTATACTCAACGACCTGCCGTCCAACGAGCAAGTCTACCAAAGTCTATACTTGGTTTTCATACATGGATCCTATCTCGGATTTCATGGCCTTCAACCATTTGTCGGAATCCGGGCCCATCATCGCTTCTCCATAGCTCGTAGGTTCATCGTTGTCCAACAACATGATCTCCAAGACAGGGTTGTCGTATCGCTCAGGAGCAGTAGACATCCTTGTCGACCTACGAAGTTCGATAGTAACTTGATCCTGAAGCTTCATGATCATCATCATTAACTTCCTCTTCAACTAACGTAGGCTTCACAGAAACATCTTTCTGCGCTGCGCTACTCTCTGGCTGAACAAAGGTTTAACAACCTCATCAAGTTCTATCTTCCTCCCACTCAATTCTTTCGAGAGAAACTTTTTCTCGAGAAAGGACCCAGTTTTAGCAACAAACACTTTGCACTCGGTTCTGAGATAGAAGGCACACCCAATTGTTCTTAGGGTATTCTATGGAGATACATTTGTCCGCTTTGGGTTCGAGCTTATTAGGTGAAAACATTTTCCACACAAGCATTGCAGCCCCAAACACTAAGAAATGACAGCTTAGGTTTCCATCAAACCATAATTCACATGGTGTCATCTCAATGGATTTAGATCGTGCCCTGTTTAAAGTGAATGTAGTTGTCTCTAATGCATAACCCCAAAATTATAGTAGTAAAATGATAAGAGACATCATAGCACGCACCATATCCAATAGAGCATGACTATGATGTTTGGACACACCATCACACTATGGTGTTCCAGGTGACGTTAGTTGTGAAATAAATTTCACATTGTCTTAAGTTGTATGCCAAACTCGTAACTCAGATATTCACCTCCACGATCATATCACAGTCATTTTTATCTTCTTGTCACGATGATCTTAAACTTCACTCTGAATTTGCTTGAACCTTTCAAATGATTCAGACTTGTGTTTCATTAAGTAAATATACACTATATCTATTTAAATCATCAGTGAAGGTAAGAAAATAACGATATCCACTGCACGCTACAAAACTCACTGGATTGCATACATCAACATGTATCATTTCCAATGAATCACTTGCCCGCTCCATCCAACGGGGTCCTTTAGTCATCTTGCCCAAGAGGCATGGTTCGCATGTCTCAACCGATTCGAAATCGAATGAGTCAAAAGATCCATCAGCATGGAGTTTCTTCATGCGCTTTATACCAATATGACATTTTGCGGCAGTGCCACAAGTATGTGGTACTATCATTATTAACTTTCTATCTTTTGACATCAATGTTATGAACATGTGTATTACTACGATCAAGATTTCAACAAACCATTCTCACTGGGTGCATGACCATTGAAGGTATTATTCATGTAAACAGAATAACCATTATTCTCTAATTTAAATGAATAATCGTATTGCAATAAATATGATCTAATCATGTTCATGCTCAACGCAAAACACCAAATAACATTTATTTAGGTTCGTCACTAATCCTGAAGGTAGAGAGAGCGTGCGATGTTGATCACATCAACTTTGGAAACATTTCCAACACACATCGTCACCTCACCCTTAGCTAGTTCTCCATTTATTCCGTAGCTTTTATTTCGAGTTATTAACATTTAGCAACCGAACCGGTATCCAATACCCAGGTGCTACTAGGAGTACTAGCAAGGTACACATTAATAACTCGTATATCAAATATACTTATATCGACGTTGCCAGCCTTCTTATCTACCAAGTATCTAGGCTTGTTCCGCTTCAGCGACCACTCACCTCATAACAGAAGCACTTAGTCTTGGGTTTGAGTTCAACTTTGGTTGCTTCACTGGAGCAGCAACTGACTTGCTATCCTTGAAGTTTCCCTCCTTGGTCTCGCCCTTCTCGAAACTAGTGGTTTGATTAACCATCAACACTTGATGCTCCTTCTTGATTTCTACCTTCGCGGTGTCAAACATCGCGAACAGCCCAGGGATCATTATTTCTATCCCTGGCATTTTATAGTTCATCACCAAGTTCTAGTAGCTTAGTGACAGTGACTTGGAGAACTATGTCAATCACTATCTTATCTGGAAGATCAACTCCCACTTGATTCAAGCAATTTTAGTTCCCAGACAATCTGAGTACATGCTCAACGATTGAGCTATTCTCCTTCATCTTACAGGCAACGAATCTTGTTGGAGATCTCATATCTCGCAACATGGGCACGAGCCTGAGATCACAATCTCAGCTCCTAGAACATCTCATATGTTCTATGACGTTCAAAACGTTTCGGAGCCTCAATTCTAAGCCATAATGCATGACGCACTAAACTATCAAGTAGTCATCGGAACGTGCCTGTCAGATGTTCACAACATCTATAGATGACGCTAGAGGGGGTGGCGCACCGAGCGGTGCATTAAGGACATAAGCCTTCTATGCAGCAACGAGGACAATCCTCAGATCACGGACCCAGTCCGCAATATTGCTACCATCATCTTTCAACTCTATTTCTCTAGGAACATATAAAAATTCAAGGGAGCTACAGCGTGAGCTAGTAATCTACAACATAATTTGCAAAGGCACTACTGACTATGTTCATGATAATAAGTTCAATTAATCATATTACTTAAGAACTCCCACTCAAATTGACATCCCTCCGATCATTCGAGTGATACATGATCCAAATTCACCAACTCAAGTCCGATCATCACGTGAGTTGAGGTGGCTGCAATGGTGAACATCATCATGTTGATCATATCTACTATATGACTCATGTTCGACCTTTCGGTCTCTTGTGTTCCGAGGCCATGTCTGTACATGCTAGGCTCGTCAAGTTTAACCCGAGTGTTCTGCATGTGCAACACTGGCTTGCACCCGTTGTATGTGAACGTAGAGTCTATCACACCCGATCATCACGTGGTGTCTCAACACGATGAACTTTCGCAACGGTGCACACTCGGGGAGAACACAATTTATCTTGAAATTAAGTGAGAGATCATCTTATAATGCTCCCGTCGTCCTAAGCAAAACAAGGTGCATAAAAGGATTAACATCACATGCAAATCATAAGTGACATGATATGGCCATGAACTTGTGCTTTTGATCTCCATCTAGAAAGCAACGGCATGATCTCCATCGTCACCGGCATGACACCATGATCTCCATCATCTTGATCTCCATCAACGTGTCGCCATCGGGGTTGTCGCGCCCAACATGCTTCTACTACTATTGCTACCGTTTAGCGATAAAGTAAAGCATTACATAGCGCTTAATGATTGACACGCAGGTCATACAATAGTTAAAGACAACCCTATGGCTCCTGCCGCTTGCCGTACTCATCGACATGCAAGTCGTGATATTCTATACAAAACATGATCATCTCATACATCACATATATTTCATCATGTATTTGGCCATATCACATCATAACATACCCTGCAAAAACAAGTTAGACGTCCTCTAATTGTTGTTGCATGTTTTACGTGGCTGCTACGGGTATCTAGCAAGAACGATTCTCACCTACGCATAAACCACAACGGTGATACACTAGTTTGCTTTTCAACCTTCTCAAGGACCGCCTTTGTCGAATCCGATCCAACTAAAGTAGGAGAAACTGACACCCGCTAGCCATCTTTTGCAAGAAGTAAGGTTGGTCCGGGCCGCTTCATCCCACAATACCGCTGAACCAAAACACGACCAAGGGAGGAAGCAATCTAAGCATCAACGCCCACAAACCTTTTGTGTTCTACTCGAGATCTCATCGAACCATCAACCTAGCTCATGATGCCACTGGTGGGGAACATCGCATGGGAAACAAAATTTTTCCTACGCACACGCAAACCTATCCATGGTGATGAGCATCTACGAGAGGGAGAGTGGATCTACGTACCCTTGTAGATCGCTAAGCGGGAAGCGTTAAGAAACGCGGTTGGTGTAGTCGAATTTCTTCGCGATCCAAATCGCCGAGCGTCCCGCGATCTAATCACGAACCGTCCCACGAACCAATCACGAACCGTCCCGCGATCTCGTCACGATCCGTCCCGCGATCCGATCACAAACGTCCCGTGGCCTTGATCACGATCCTTCCGATCTAGTACCGAACGGACGGCACCTCCGCGTTCAGCACACGTGCAGCTTGATGACGATCTCCACCGTCTTGATCCAGCAAGAGGAGGCAGAGAGGAGGAAGAGTTCTCCGGCAGCGTGACGGCGCTCCGGCGATGGTGGTGGAGCTATTCCGACAGGGCTTCGCCTAAGCACTTCAGAAAACCGATCTAGAGAAGAAGCTATGCACTAGAGGAACGGGTGGCACGTGGCTGAAAATCTTGTGCCAAAACCCTAAAATCCTCTAGTATATATAGGAGGAGAGGAGAAGGAGGCTTGGCTTCCAAAAAGGCAGCCCTTGGGTCGGCCAAACCAAGGAGGGAGTCCTCCTCCTCCTCCACTCCTAGTAGGATTAGGACTCCTTCCTTATTTGGCACTTTTTTTTGCCTTTTTCCACCTTTTTTCCTTTTGGTATTTTCTTCCCAGCCTCATGGGATTTGTGTAGGACTTCCACCAGCCCACTAAGGGCTGGTATTCATCCTCCTACAGCCCATAAAGCCTCTTAGGTCGAAATACCCCTCCCGGTGGTCTCCCGATACACTACCGACACTCCCGGTACACTACCGATGAGTCCGGAACTTTTTCGGCGACCAGACTGGGACTTCCTATATATGAAACTTTACCTTCGGACCATTCCGGAGCTCCTCGTGATGTACGGGATCTCATACGGGACTCCGAACAACCTTCGGTCACCACCATACATAACTCTACACTATCGAAACGTCATCGAACCTTAAGTGTGCAGACCCTGCGGGTTCGAGAACTATGTAGACATGATTGAGACACCTCTACGACCAATAACCAATGGCGGGACCTAGACGTTCACATTGGTTCCTACATATTCTATGAAGATCTTCATCGGTCGAACCTCTATGTCAAGGATTCAATCAATCCCGTATAACGTTCCCTTTGTTCTTCGGTATGTTACTTGCCCGAGATTCTATCATCGGTATCTCCATACCTAGTTCAACCTCGTTACCGGCAAGTCTCTTTACTCGTTCCGTAATGCAAGATCCCGTGGCTAACATATTAGTCACATTGCTTGCAAGGCTTGTTGTGATGTTGCATTACCGAGTGGGCCCTGAGATACCTCTCCGTCACACGGAGTAACAAATCCCAGTCTTGATCCATGCCAACTCAACAGACACCTTCGGAGATACCTGTAGTGCACCTTTATAGTCACCCAGTTACGTTGCGACGTTTGATACACACAAAGTATCCCTCCGGTGTCAATGAGTTGCATGATCTCATGGTCATAGGAACATATACTTGACATGCGGAAAACAGCAGCAATAAACTGATACGATCATATGCTACGTTTGTAGTTTGGGTCTTGTCCATCACATCATTCTCCTAATGATGTGATCCCGCTATCAAATGACATCTCATGTCCATGGCTAGAAAACCTTAACCATCATTTGATCAACGAGCTAGTCTATTTGAGGGATACTAGGGACATGTTTTTGTCTATGTATCCACACGTGCATTTAAGTCTCCGATCAATACAATTATAGCATGGATAATAAACGATTATCATGAACAAGGAAATATGATAATAACTAATTTATTACTGCCTCTAGGGCATATTTCCAATACTTTTCACCATTCCGGTGCTCAAAATATTGGAGGAGGAACAAGCCACATGAATTCCTGATTTATAAATTTTACATTAATCAAAACGCATCGCAAATGATAAAACATACATAACATGTAAGTTCAAACTCACCCATCTTCTTGCTGTGGCATGTTGTATGCAACAATGGGCCATGCCGACACATCCGGATAGAGAATAACTAAACTTTCATGCGCATCTCCTGTATCTCCTGCCAGTTGTTGTCTCTGCATGTGTTTCGTAAATGTTCGTAAAACTGTGTGCATGACGAGTATGATAAATACACTTAGATACAATGGAACATACCAGATCCTCAACTAATTTTCTAGTAGATTTTGACATTTCTACACCCATTAAAAATCTAAAACCTGAAACTCTTTCTTCTGATTATGCATCACAATTGTAATCTTACTGTTCTTGTTAAGAGCGAAATAAGCCTACATGATGATCATCTAAACATGGTCGCAGTAAGCAAGCATTTAAAACAAATTCATGTGTCGTTACAAATAAAAACTTACCTTAGGTCTTTTGAAATATTCAGTCATGCATCTATTAAGTGGTTCATTCATATTGATTTCGTAGTCGTTATTGTTGTCAGACTTGGTTGGACGGACTAAATTTGGTCGAGTATTCAAAAGCCATTGAACCCTGCATGTTGGTATTAGGAAACGATCTGCGACAACTTTCTCGCTTAAGTACGACGCATAAGCGTGGATTATCTACACAAATATTGTAATGTCATATGTTTGTATTTTGTAAAATCATAACAAAGAGACATGAGTTACTTACATCACCAGATAACCATCCATGATTTAGTATGATGGAAGCTCGTTCGGCAGTCAGTACGTGGTTCATGTCACCATTGTATATTGGTAGCTTCTTTTTACTGCACTGCCGCAATCACCACTCCATCTGCAGAATAAATATCAGCACAGCTGTTTTCGTCAAACAACTCTGCAACAAATGTAGTGATACAACGGTTTATAATACGTAAATTAATTTATAGTACGAAGGTAAACTTACTCGCTTTAAGGGTGCGTTTTGCACGCTTAGGCGCTATAATGTAAGGAGACGATACTTTGTTTGAAGGGATTCGTGTGCATTTTTCAAGAATCTGCTCCGTCCTCTCTTCAATAGCGCTACAATCATCTGACATACCCTGAGACTTATCTTGATCATTTGGTGTTGATTGACATTCCTTCTCATCTGTAACATAGTCTGTCCAATCATCTGACATACCCTGAGACTTATCTTGATCATTTGGTGTTGATTGACATTCCTTCTCATCTGTAACATAGTCTGCCCGTAACGATGATACTTTCTTCTGCTCTGACCCGTCCGGTAACTGTATAGGGTCCTCTTTGTCACCTTTATAGGCACTAAAGTTCCCTATTGTCTCTCTTTCAGAAAAAAAGTCATGGTTGCAAACACCTTTGCGACCTTCAGGCGTGTGCAAGTCATCATAATGAAATTCTTTCTTAAAAAATTTATTGTTCTTGTCGAACATATTCTCCTCTTGTTCTTCAAGGTTACCAGGTTTGTAGCGCACTCCGGTTTTATTCATTTAGTCTATCATCCTCTAGAACATAATAAAAAATTAAAGTCATTGATGCAAATTTTTGAGGAACATAATAAAATATGTGAACATGTAATTGATGGGATTGTCACCTGTGCGCATAACTCCGGAAGTCGGAGAATTTCCTTGCGAATCTCGTTTAAATCATTCATAACCCGGTTCATAAAAGGCTTGATGCTCGCGGGAGTATCCGACATACTATCATGTTTCCTCTTTCCTGTGATGCTTGATTTTCTGCTACTTGGTTTTTAATTACTTTGTGAATGCTGACGTGCAATCTTTGTCCTTCTATATTCATCAGTAATGTGATCCTCGATCTGCATTATGGGAAACAAAAAATAGCTATTTTATACACAATATTTATGAAATTAGAAAAAATAGTTTTATTACCGTTCCATGACCATGTCCATTGGAGATGTGATACTTGTCCCTTGACTCAACACGGCTTTTTGTCCATTTTTTCATCACGGGACTTAACAGTGATAAGGGATCATATTTAGGCCCCGTGGTTGGCTCCACCTTCTCCCAATATAAGTACTGCACAATAAATAATTTATGTAAGTAAAAGATTTATGATGAGTAGCACATACTAATGAAAATGCACGCATGAATAAAAAAACATACCTGAAGCAACGCAAGGTTTTTAGTTAGCCATTGCCTAACACGGCCGTCTTTCAAAACTTTACCAACCTCCGTCAAACATGTTCGTAATGTGAAGACGTTAAAGTTCAACTTGCTAATTAGTTTTACATCTTGCACCAACGCGTAGTATTCCTTACGAATATAATTGTCAGACATTGATGCAATTACAGTTTCCAACAGAACTAGAACCGTCATACGGACGAAGTCATCATCGCTGGCTTTATCTCACAATTTTTGCCATTAAATCATCAATCATTATGTTACTAGAATTTTTATCCACAAACTGAATCAGTATTTTTTTAATTGCATTCTTTCCTTCAGTGTTAAGAACACCAAAAACATCAACACCTTCATTCTTCAAGCCAAATATAGCAAACACGTTGTCCGACCTAAGTGAAATAAGACCTTTACTTCCTAATGGTTCTTGTATCATGAATTTCTCACTGTTTGGATTATAACCTTTTATCAAAAAATGCAACGGAAATTCTTTCATTTTGATGGATGGTATAACCAAAAAATCTTGTAAATTTGTTGCATAAAATGTAAAACGCTGTCCAGTTGTAAGCCTCTCGACGAGGCTAAGCCACTTGTGTACTGAACATACGATCACACCGTTGATGTCCATACTGCATTAATTTGTTGAGTAAACTTATATTACTTATTTTTTTATAATTACAGTAAAAGGTACTTTGAAATAAAAAGTTTAGAAATAACCTGAATTGGCCGGCGAAGACCGACAAGGCATGGATTGGCGGGGCGGCCTGTGGCCGTTTGTGGGCACGCACAGGTCCTTCTGCGGCGCACGTACGGGCGACAGGCGCAAGGCAACCAGTGGATGGTGCGGGCGGCGGCGGGCGATGACGTGGCGGCAAAGGGGCGGGCGCGCGACAGGCGATCAGGGGGGCGCCGGCGTGGATGCGCGATCACTTGGCGGCAAAAGGGCGACCGCAGGGGGTTGTAGGTGGCAACAAGCGATCGGGGGAGAGGGGGAGGTGCGGGCGTAGACGTGCGATCATGTGGCGGCGCAAGGAGGCGTGCGTTGGGCGTAGGGTTCCTATTTGGCCGGCCCACTCCGCCCACGTAGGCGCCCATGCATGGCGGGTTTGGGCGACATGCATGGCGGGTTTGGGCGATCTGTCGACCCAAACAGGGGCGGCCTTACAATGTTTAGAAAAACATGTGTTTCACAAAGAACGGGACATAGATCTGTTTTCAAACTTGACGAAACGATTGCAAATTTTTATTACGAGTAGCAGCATCTGTGTTGAGCATGTGTGCCAAGTTTTAACAAAATTTGGGTAAGTTTCATGAATGTATGCATGTAGGACGTGTAGAAAGGTAGGTGTTTCAAAAAGACCGATGTTTGTGCTTGTTCATAGATCTGTTTTCAAACTTGACGAAAGGGTTTCAATTTTTTTTACGAGTAGCAGCATTCGTGTTGAGCATGTGTGCCATGTTTTAAGTAAATCCGACATTCGATTGATTTTCTAGGATTTTACCGGTGAAAATGGCCGAAATACTGTCCGGACGTAACGCAACGTGCGATCGTTGTCGGATTTCATTCATATTTGGCATGGAGTGATCCCATGACCATACACATATCCTTGCAGAAGTTGGGTAAGTTTCACGAATGTATGCATGTAGGACATGTAGAAACGTAGGTGTTTCACAAAGACCGGTGCTTATGCTTGTTCATAGATCTGTTTTCAAACTTGACGAAATGGTTTTATTTTTTTTACGAGTAGCGGCGTCCGTGTTGAGCATCCGTGCCAAGTTTTAACGAAATCCGATATTCGATGGATTTTCTAGGATTTGATCGGCAAAAATGGACGAAATACTGCCCGGGCGTGACGCAACGTGCGATCGTTGTCGGACTTCGTTCATATTTGGCATGGAGTGATCCGATGACGATACACACCTCGTCGCAAAAGTTGGGTAAGTTTCACGAATGTATGCATGTAGGACGTGTAGAAACATAGGTGTTTCACAAAGACCGATGCTTATGCTTGTTCATAGATCTGTTTTCAAACTTGACGAAACGGTTTTGATTTTTTTATGAGTAGCAGCATCCATGTTGAGCATGTGTGCCAAGTTTTAACGAAATCCGACATTAGATGGATTTTCTAGGATTTTACCGGTAGAAATGGCCGAAATACTGCCCAGACGTGATGCAATGTGTGATCATAATCGGATTTTGTTCATATTTGGCATGGAGTGATCTCATGACCATACACACCTCCTCGCAAAAGTTGGGTAAGTTTCACGAATGTATGCATGTAGGACGTGTAGAAACGTAGGTGTTTCACAAAGACCGGTGCTTATGCTTGTTCATAGATCTGTTTTCAAACTTGACGAAACGGTTTTAAATATTTTTATGAGTAGCAGCATCCGTGTGGAGCATGTGTGCCAAGTTTTAACAAAATCCGAAATTCGATGGATTTTCTAGGATTTTACCGGTGAAAATGGCCAAAGTACTGCCCGGACGTGACACAACGTGCGATCATTGTCAGATTTCGTTCATATTTGGCATGGAGTGATCCCATGACCATACACACCTCCTCGCAAAAGTTGGGTAAGTTTCATGAATGTATGCATGTAGGACGTGTAGAAACGTAGGTGTTTCACAAAGACCGGTGCTTATGCCAGTGCATAGATCTATTTTCAAACTTGACGAAATGGTTTCAAATTTTTATGATGAGTAGCAGCATACGTATTGAGTATGTGTGCCAAGTTTTAACGAAATCTGACATTTGATGGATTTTCTAGGATTTTACCGGTGAAAATGGCCGAAATACTGCCCGGACGTGACGCAACGTGCGATCGTTGTCGTATTTCGTTCATATTTGGCATGGAGTGATCCCATGACCATACACACCTCCTCGCAAAAGTTGGGTAAGTTTCATGAATGTATGCATGTAGGACGTGTAGAAACGTAAGTGTTTCACAAAGACCGGTGCTTATGCTAGTGCATAGATCTATTTTCAAACTTGACAAAATGGTTTCAAATTTTTATGACGAGTAGCAGCATAAGTATTGAGTATGTGTGCCAAGTTTTAACGAAATCTGACATTTGATGGATTTTCTAGGATTTTACCGGTGAAAATGGCCGAAATACTGCCCGGACGTGACGCAACGTGCGATCGTTGTCGGATTTCGTTCATATTTGGCGTGGAGTGATCCCATGACCATACACACATCCTCGCAAAAGTTGGGTAAGTTTCATAAATGTATGCATGTACGACATGTAGAAACATAGGTGTTCTACAAAAATTCAGGCAGTTTCAAGCATGTAAAAGAACTCTTAATTGTAGACGGATCTACCATAGTATACTGATGTACATATCGCTCTGTTAAGGACAAAGCATCACATGCACCAACACAATATGATAGGACCGCCACAATTAAAGACTTAACACTATTAACGAATTAGTCTATTTAAGTCGGTCAATCAAGACTTATGAAAGCAATCTAGGACTATTAACATGAATTCAATACGTATAGCGGTTACCGCCGAACGCGGCATGCACAGGCACACGTATCGTCGCCGCAAATCGCACCAGGCGCAGGCATCGTCGCCACAAATTGGCCCAGTAGGGCTGCCGAAGGCGCTGCAGGACCGGCCCACTTCCGCCCGACCGGCAATGTTCGCCTCGCCTGCAGCGGCGTAAACTTTAGTATCACGAGGCCGCGGTGGATCGATTTATATACCCACCACTCTCCTACAATAATAAATTATGTGTGTTTAGTCGTCGTCCAAGCCGTTTGTCGCCCGCCCCAAGGGGCGGTTGTTAGTTTTTTAATTAAAAAAACGAAATAACGCCGCTGATCACCGGCGATGTTCGCCTCGCTGATCACCAGCTACTGTACAACAGTTTAACTTAAAATTAAACATAGTAATGCATTAAAATATCATTCATGATATATGTTTAGCATAATGTCGTTTGTCTCACATGAACGCAAACAAGTTTATAGGGATAATCCATTAATACAACGAAACAATTCAACATTTTTAATATAACATAACTTCATATCTTTATTGAAATGGTCCGTGCTTTGCTCATCATGCCACGTACCTGCATAAAAATACATGATCATTTGTAAAAAATTCACAAATAACTAAATGAACACCATAACTCAATTAAGAAAAAGAAAACACGTACTTCGGATTTTGAGGACAATTGTTTTTAAAGTGACCTTTTGTTCTGCATAAGCTGCATAGCCGTGTTGGAGTTTTTTCGTCAGAAGTTTTTGGTCTACCATTTTTAATCATGTCTGGATCATCCTTAACACGGCATTTACTGTTTTGTTTGGGTGCCCCTTTGGTTAAAATTTTCACTGGATCACCTACCAACACATGGTCTTGATTTGGCTTAAATGCATCATCCTTCGCAACCTTATGTTGACTCACATACTCACTCTTCTCAACATCCTTGTTCGCTATTATATCCTCCAGACAAGCCTTTAACTTGTCGAATAAAAATGGTTTATTACATGCGGCATGAGATGCCTCTGCAGATAATATAGTCAACTCACTGTATTTGGCTCTCTACTCGGTACCAGCCCATTCCCATGCAAACAGATCACTGGTGCGCTTAACGGGTAACCTACCTCTAGCATTTTTGGTGAATCTGCGTAGTACTAAACACTTTGGTATTTCACGTAAGCCCAGCTGCGTGAGCACGCACATAATATATTTGCAAGGGAGACCTTTGCGACTCATACTTTTGCAACTGCACTTCACTGTTTCTTCAGAATTATCCGGTGCATAGTCCATCTTGAATACGAGATCGCTATTATTCTTCCATGCCACTACAAACCTTTGACATGTTGCTCCTCTTAGTCTTTCAACGATTTGAAGCTCCCCTGCCTTTTTCAAATCTTGCTGCAACATGTAAAAGTTTGTCGTAGTGAATTCACTGGCAACGGCTTTCTCAATGTGCTTAAACTCATCGAGAACTGCTACTGGGAGTGTCTGTGAGGCCGTGCAGTCATCATACGCCTCGTTTTCACATAAACGAACAATACAGTTTTCATAGTGCACAACCATATCAACAATGGCCATACCAGAGTCCAGATGCATATGAAGGCACGAGTTCAGACTCTCGCTCCTCTGGTTACTCCGCATCTCAAGAAAGAATCCACCAGAAAGATATGATTCTGTCCAAAGCCTCTTCTTTCCATACATCCTACACAACCATGTCGTAGTTTTCTCAGACTGCCATTTAGCTGAAAACACTGCCCATCTCTTCTCAAATACTGTATGTGTAGTACTATAGTAAAGAAGAGACCTGAACTCCTTTAGAGATTTATGATGAAGGTGTTTCTGCATGTTCTTCTCGATGTGCCACGAACAAAGTCGATGCCAAGCGTCCGAAAGGACCTTCCTTATGGCTCTTATCATGGATGTGTCTCCATCAGTTATTACAGATCTGGGCTTCTTTTGAAAGTGAGCTCTCAAGAATGTCTAAAGCAACCAAACATATGTATCTTCCGTCTCGTCAGACACAATTGCACAGCCGAACACTGTCGTGCAACGGTGATTGTTCATCCCCACGAAAGGTATAAACAACATTCCATACCTGTTCATCTTGTACGTGCTATCGAAGACGGTCACATCACCGAAATCAAGATAATCCCGACGTGACTGTGAATCACACTAGAACAGGTTTTCCAGCCTGCCTTCACCATCAACTGTGTGCTAAAAGAAAAAAAATCTGCATCCCTGTCCTTCCTGGTCATCATGATCCCAATGGCAGTGTCAGCATCACCCTTTGCAAGCAATTTCATCTTGTCTCTGTAACACATGTTATAAAGCTTTTTCCTCCCAAAACCAGCCTTAGCATACGACCCATACCTGCTGACGAAGTTGTCAAAAATAATGTGTTTCTGATCCCAGCTCCTGACATGGCTAAAATCCAAGCTTCTAAAATTCCTTAATCCGATTATGTGACCGGAGAAATGTAACTTCGTGTGGTCTAGCAAGAACGTGACTATGAACATCGCTGAAACTGCTGACATACCAAATTGCACGCTGACTATCAAGCTTCACTGTTAGATGGGCTTCACAGAATCAACGACTCTCGGGTCTGAGCCTTCGGGTCCTCCCTTTCATGGTACAAAACTTGGCCTGTCGTTTTCCATCCCTAGAACACAAAAACTGCCTGAAGCGCATAGCTCTGTCAGCACCCTTTTTAAATCTCAGTAAGTCCCTTCTGATGCTGAACCCACGTTCCTTCGCGTACGCGTTATAGAAATCATACGCCTCTTCTTCATACCTGAACATTGTTGCCATCACCTTTCAATGCCTGTCAAGTGACTTGTGCTGAAATTCATCATATCCAATGTCAAAATTACACTCATCACCAACGTTATGGTCATCATTTTTGCTAGTGCCAGCAACGTGTCCCTGCATAAATTATACACACAACCATGTCAGCCAGTTGATGTACGAGCTTACTTTGCTCGAGCTCTCGTCATAAGATGCATCAACATCGCTCTGGTTAATATAATCATCATCATTACACTGATAGTACCCATCCTCATGCAGCTGCGCACATGTTCAATAATATATATCGGTATTAATAAGGTTGTTATGTTGTCGCATGGTCTCATTAGTTTTGAACTTACCTGACTACTACTTTCAGCATATGAATCATCTATATCCATATTCTCATTGTCATCATCCTCATCTACCTGCATGAACAAAAAAAAAATACATGTTAGTTCCTTTGAATAGGTTCGTAATTCATGTACTTGTCATACTTATGCCACATACATTGCCACTGTAAGATTCATCCATACTTATATAGTTCTTCTCGACATGATGATCTACATTCAAAGACGAGGATCCATCTTCACTTCCACAATCATTGCTATCATAACCCGTCTCTTCCTCCATCTATACATGACGTTTATACATAGAGTTAGATCAAATGAAACCTCACATATAACATTGCTCCACATGTAATCATTTTTAAATCAGTTTCATTGTAATTTGCTTAACGCTACGTCACATGTCGTTGCAATGACTAAACTCTTAATGTGATGTTATCTCGCTTACCTCCTCACTGTCGTCGAGAGGTCACGATCGTCCATGGTCGCCGGTGACGAAGGCGACACGTGGACGTCGCGGGGGCAGACGTCGGCGTGGCAGTCGGCGTAGACAGCGCGTGGCCAGGCGATGATGCTGCCGACAAGACTTGAGCAGCGGCACCAACGACGGAGGGATGTAGGGTTTCGTCGCCGCTGGCCGCTAGGCGAAACTTGACCAATGACGCCAATGACGGTGGGATTTAGGGTTTCGCCGCCGTCGGCCGCTAGGCGATCGTACATGGACGGCAGTCGCGCGATCTGTGCCGAACTGTTTTTCTTTCCTTCCCACGAACAGACGACGTGGCGCGTGCGGGGCCTACACAGGCGGCAGTCCTACGGCGTACGCGGCCGATCTGCACGGCGTACGTGGGGCGCTCCGTATGGCGCACCCATACTGCATGTGAAATGACCCCCGGGGGGTGTTGTACCGAAGCGCTGCTCCTATTGTTTTTAGGCAACCATGTGGTCTTTACTTGAATGAGAGCACAAACATGCATGTTTTTGGCAAATTTGGCCATTCAGTTCAGTTATAGGTTCTAGTTGCTCACTTTTGTCATGCATTTCAGAGATATTCTCCCTAGGTTGGGATCTCTTATGTTGAATGCACCAGCGATTTATGTATTCCTGGAAGGACATGCTCTCAAATTGTCAACCTGATATCACAACAGTACAATTGGCTTTGTCATGTGATCTCACTGATTTTACTTGCATTTATTTCTCATCTTCAAGTACTGGTACTCTTTGCTTGCTCTCTTCCAGAATTCCTTCTTCAATAGTACTTCTAGTCATACTCCACTTCTGCTCAATTCTGCACATTTAAGTTGCGTTCAATTCAGTTCTGTTCGATTCTGCACACACACACGCACACACACACACACGTTCAGTTATACAGAGCTTCTCTGTTGTTACTCTGAAAACATTCCTACAGCAAGACCAAATGCAAGCAGCAGAGCAGATGACCCGTAGAAGTCTTGAAGGCGTTGGCTTCGTGGCCTCGGCAGATCAGCGGCGCCGATGGCGCCAGCTCCGTAGCTCCACGGCCTTGAGGGCGCCGTATCCGCAGCTCCATGGCCTCAACGGCTCCCTGCAAGGCTCAGTTGCCTCCGCGGCTAGACGGTGTCACATCCTGGACGGGGCAGCGGCTGGCTCCGCCTCCTCCATGGCTAGGCGGCCTCGCCTCCTGCCGGAGCTGCTCGTCCCCGCCGACGAACCCAAGGCGAGGCGAGAGTTTTTTTTAGAAGCGAGACGAGAGCTCAGGCGAGCGATGAATCGGTGGGTGGCGTAGGATTGGGCCACTTGGGCCGTTTGTGATCGTGTGGACACGAACGAAAGAGGGCTTTGGTTGTACCCAACGCGACGTTAGATCGCCAACGGACGGCACAGGGCGTACTTCTCCCTTGTTTAAAAATCTTATATAGATCGGCCACTGGCCTCAAAGATTAATGACTATATATTATTGTTTTCTGATTATTAATATGAGAGTCTCAACATTTAACTCCAACTGTAAAGAACAAGATATGCGCTACTCTTTCTTATTTTTACCAAACAAATATTTCAGTTTGATGGGAGGATGGAGGTGGCGGGCGCTGCCGCCACTATCTTTAGTGAAGAATGTTTGCGGCATTCCTTATCACATTGTTCAGGCGTATGATAGCAATTGTAGTTGGGATCAGCGAAACAACACCAACAATAGCTGTCCTTGCATTTTGGAAGTTGTTTAGGTGGTCCACACAATCCATACGGTAGACTGATCTTTCTGTTAGCTATGTCTTCCATCCTCCCACCTAGAGAATAAAAACAAAATAGAGCAACATATATATTATGGATGCAACTATATATGGAAGTATCCCATAAATGTTTATTTAATCAACAAACAAGCAAAGCAAAATATGAAACAACAACGAACAAATGCCACTTTTTGCTAATATTAGACATGACTCGTGATAACAATAAAACTAAACAATGTAAGTATATGGAAACATTTTTTTCTTCATATATCGTGTTACTTACATTGAACATGAACAACAAAGCAAACGAGAAGAAGTATCAAGCAGAGTGGCACTGGTAGGTGCACACGTTCCGTGTACTTCTCCATGCACACAGACTTGAATTACTTTAAACAACCAGTGCTTTTGGGGGCACAATACGTGTGTGTTGATCCTAGAATTAGCTGGCGGTTGCTTGTCATATCGTTCATTCCTATATATAGAGGGGCACCAAAATACTAGTAAAGAAATCATTTAATGCAGCCAACTAGTTGTCATTTACTTCCTCCATCTCATTTGTGATGAACATGAAATCTCAGGCTGCTAATTTTGGGGCGCATTGATGGCCCAAAGTTCGAAGACTGGAAATGCATAATAGAATTCCACATTTAATAACCTAATATTGCTTCATACATAAACCATATTCACGAAGAAGATACACTTAGGCTGGTACCAATGAGAATATCATAGATAGTATCATGCATGTCAACTACTCCCTCCGTTCGGTGAAAAGTGTACATATAGAAATTTAAGGACAAATTATGGAATGAAGTAAAAAAATTTAGGACAAATTATGAAATAGACATTTTTTCTTAGGTGTCACACAATTAAATAAGGAAAGAGGAGGTTGAGTATCTTGATATGATAACATATCATATTAAATGTTCGAAAGTGCAGAGGAGCTTTCGGGTGCTACGCTTCCCTATATTCAAAAATAATTTAGTAATTCAAAAAAAGTCAAAAAATCCTGGAACTTTTTATAAAATCAAACATGATCAAGTATTGCACTCGTATAAAAAGATTAAACCGGGAATTACTTTCCTTGCATTCGGAATCAAAGGTTTCCCCAAAAAGGCCACATAAAAGTACTATTCATGCTATATTGTCGTCATAATTTTGTTTTTTGCCCTGAAGTCAACGGGAATAATTCCTTGGCCAAACTTTTTATAGAAGTACATTACCTGGTCATACCGGATTCTAAAAAAGTTCTAGGATTTTATCACTCTTTTATCACCCGAGTGCTCCTATTCCACTCCCATTAAATCATGTACTAGTTTGTGTCATGCATGTTAATAAATGAGGTCTTTATGATACCAAGTTATGATATATTTATTATGCATTATAAAGGTAGTATCATACACTAGTATCATATGCATGATACTGATATATAATACTTTCCACTATGATCAACCTTAGAGCATTTACAACTAGTATAGCCAAATTCCACCCCCAAATGCCCAAGGGCACGTCCGGGCGGGTCCGCTGGCAATGGCGGGACACTTTTCATTTCCCTCCGTCCAGAACCACAAATTTCAAATATCCTACCTCTGTTTCATACAAAAGCATGTAAACTACGTCAATCATACAAAATAGCATCAAACTTAGCATTTGCAACGACGAGCATCCATTTAATTCATACAAAATGATAAATACAGTTCGCATTTTAACTAAATAAACTTAAATATAAACATGGGGGTGGAATGAGTTCACTACTCCTTCGCCAACCGCTTTCCCTTGGAGTCTCAGTGATTGCCCACATCGTAAGCATCCGCGGCGAGTGGTGAGGAGTCGTCCCTCAGCCTGCTGTTATTATCAGAGCCGAAGGAGGATGCATACGAGCTCACGAAGCCCGTGAAGCGACGAGGCGGGATATGCTCCGCCACAAGCCGGGTGACTCTCTCCTTTGCCACCTCCTTTTGCCTACTCACATTGGCCGACTCTTTGAGCGCACGACGGAGTGCTGCCACGTTCTTGCAACGACGGCGATGGGCGTCCGTCTCTGCCAAGGTGTACGACTGGCGGATTGCGAGGCGAAGCGCCGTGCCGTTGTTGCCCTATGCTGCCTCGTTCATCACCTGATGGTAGGCGCGACCGACCGTCTCCGGTTGCTGCTACCGCGCCAGTGGCCTTGGGGGTGTGGGAAACAACACCCAGCGGCTCCTAGCCTGGGTTGGTGCTGGCGGTGCCAAATGCAGCTGCAAGCACTGACGCCTCGCCATGCAGGGCAGGGAGCGGGCAGGGCGGCGCCGGGACGCCACGGAGGAGGAGCTCCCCACTAAGGAGCTTGCTGACATAGCCGTGGAGTTGCTATCGCCCACGTTCATCTACTAGTTCCGGAGCGGAATGTGGAGTGCGATCTCCTCCTAGTCCGTCTCGGACGAGCTCGATAGGTTAGCGGCGGCAAGCCCCACCTAGTCGATCTCGTCAGAGCCTGAGCCGACCATGTGCTACTTTGTAATGCGTTGGGATTTTCTCCCAAAAGGAAATGATGTAGTAAAGTAGCAACAATTATTTTCCTTAATTAATAATCAAGGTTTATTAAACCAATAAAAAAACACAAATAGATTATCAACGGTACCTATGCACACAAGAGCGAATATTTACACCTAACATGGGCAAGAGTGTTGTCAAGTCCCTTGTACTCGTTAATACATAAATATAAATATAAATAAATGCAACAAATATTTTTATATATTTTATGAAAATATAATAGGTGAATGGATCTAGGGGCCATAGCGTTCACTAGTGACATTTCTATCATGAGCATGATTGTGGTGGGTGCACAAATTACTGTTGGGCGATTAATAAAAAAGAAATTAATTTTGTCATTTTTAATGGAATGATAAATACATAGGTATTACGTTTGTTATAAATAAATCGCTAAACTTAATGACGCGTACTGCTATTACTCCACCAATAGCATGCATCTATGGTAATAAGTTCATAACAAACAAAATAATGTTTTAAGCAAGATGATATACTGTAGATAAAATAAGATCAAATAATATGTTTAGACAATTAGACCCCATCGTTTTATCCTTAGTAACAACAATACAAATACATGCCTTGCTATCCTTCCATCACAGAGTGAGGACATCGCAAAATTGAACCTACTACTATGCATCACTTCTTCTGATGATCTACTCATCCACTTGTCCAAAGCAAACTTATAAATCAAAAAGCACACATAGCTATATGAAATCACACATAATAAATGTCAAATTTGATAAATTAATTTGAATGAATAATCAACTCATAATTCATTGGATCCTAACAAACACACTGCAATGATTACATCGGATAGGTCTCCGAAGAGATCATTGTATTGATGATCGAAATAATGTTCTGCAAACTAGAGGATACCCCACACGTTGTTGCAGGAATTTGTTGATGAAAACTTGGGTTAATAAGATGACGACCAAACTTAAACATACATATGACTTAAACATACTATGAGATTGCCACTACATGCCACACTTTTCATTATGTTGCACAAGGGAACGTTTAAAACTTTTAAAACAAATATCATCGACCACGAACTACTCCCAACACCTAGACATATAAAGACTTTCAAAAAACTAATTAAATCCTAGACATAAATGAATTTTGAATCGATGAACAATGTTCTGATTCTACATTTTTTTTGAAATTTTGGTTCTTCTTAAAAGAAATCGCGAGTATTTTTTGAAATGAACGAATAGTTTACAAAATCATGAATAATTTTTTGAATTAATTTTTATCGATGATTTTTTAAAAATTGTGGAACATATTTATAATTTGTTATTTATATTTTTTTTGATCATTTTCCAAAATTTCATGGATTTTTCTTTTCAGATCCCCGAATTTGTTTTGAATACATTATAACTGTTTCAAAATCATGAACATGATTTTATTTCCCAACTATTTTTACGAAGTCATGAATTTTTTAATTTGCAAACGGTTGTTTAAGAAAACCAAAATCTTTTGAGTCCGCAATTTTTTATGATTTCCTAAACATTTTCTAAATTCACATAAATTTTATGATTTCTAGACCATTTTTTTTAATTTCAAACTTTTGAAATTTGGAAGTCTTGTATTAATTTAAAGAAGGAAAAAAAAGAGAAAAAAAGGAAATAAAAATAAACATGGGAGTCAAGCCTCGCACATGGGCTGGCCCATGAAAGCATACGTGGGAGGACATGCGTGAGAAAAGGGAGCGAAAAACTGTGGAAGTTGGGGATAAAACCCTGTCTCCTGGTTAGAAGAGCTAGGCATTAGCCAACGTGGTGCTTGTACATACGTGATTTATACCGGTATAACCTCTATAAAACAATGAAGAACGACAATGGTTTTGGAAAGAAAATTGAATCGTTTTCTTCACTTATGGGTGGCAAAGTAAGTAATTTATAGCAACTCCGGGGTATTATTTTGGGCAGAAGTGCAAAAGCACTAATCCCTTTATTAGTAGGTAACAGATATATGATATAGATAGGATATATAGGCCTTTAATAATATAGAATTGCTTTATAAATAAACCATATCCATGGAGAAGATTTTTGCTTTTGGGCATTTTTGCTCTAGAATATAATAAATATATGGATATTTAATAACCTAATATTGCTCCATAGATAAACCATATCAATGGAAATATTGTTGCGTCTGTCTGTTTTCGTGTTGTCATATTTGAGATTGATGCAACTATATGGAAGCACTTTACTTTATAATAAATTGGTATGAAGTAATGTGCATATAGTTGGTACTTGTGGAAGCAATTTGTTTAATTGCAGTTTGATTTTTGTCCTGGAAGCACACACGTAAGCTGGGCTCCAAATTCTGGTTTTGATTCCCTCTAAGAACTATATGTTATCACTGGGACTGTTCTGCCTATGGTGCTAATCCCACATGCTGTTATATCAGCCGTGGTTCTCTTCGGTTCCTATCTTAAAGATGTACCAAGTGATGCAACATAATTTTAGCCACTGTCTAAGATCATATCTAACTTATCCTGTAAAAGCTCACTAGGCCGTGTTTTTCCCGAAGCTTTACGGGACGGTTGAAATAACTGGCTCGAATAGGCCCGTTAAATGGTCCGGCCGATAAAATATTTACGGGAGGCCTGTAAGCTGCCCTCGAATCCGCAATATATACCGAAGCCGGTCGCATTTGGAGTTCCTGCCCTCCATTTCCCATATCCCCTCCGCAGTGAATCCAATATCCTCTCCTCTGGCAGCCATTCACGTCGCGCGTAGCCATCGAATCTGATCCCTGATGTCGTGCGCGTGTGGCGGAAGGGGTGGCTAAGAGGGGTTCAGCGACCATGGCTGCGATCCGCCTCGCAAGCACCGCAACGACCACGAGGCCGACTGCTCCTCCTCCCGCCCGCCGATGGAGGAGTGGCGCAAGGAGTAGGAGCGCATAGCGACCTCTCCTGCAGCTCCGGCCTTGGGGCCTGGAGCAACTTTGAGAGGCTCGACCGTATCTTCTTGCCAACGGTCAAGCGTCTCCGGGCGGCGGACAAAGCGTGGTTCAAGTATCAACCTTTACCACCTCTCCCACCCAATCGCTTAAACCCGTACCAAAAGCTTCACAACGATAATCCAATGGAAGATCAGACATCTTACCCATGTATCAATACTATCAAACACGATCTATGAGGGTCTCATTGATCCATCATAATCTTTTAAAACAACCGCATTAATATCAAATTACTGCTGGAGTTTGATCTATATATGGGCCATCCCAATAGTATTTTCAGAATTCGTAATAAACAAGAAGGGTTGGGCCCGCTTTGCTGCACCGTTGAATTTGCTGGGATTCTCAGATTTCTGTAATCACTCTATTTCAAAATATATGGTGTATTACTTTTTTGAAAAGTCAAACCTCTTTAAATCTGATCAAATTTGTAGAGAAATATATCAAAATTCATAATATCGAATTGGTGTTATTAGATCTATCGGGAAATGAATTTTCTTATTTTTTGTTTAATATTGTGGAAGTCGATATTTTTGGCTCTTAACTTGGTCAAAATTACAATAATTTTACTTTCCAAAAAAGTAATAATCCTTATATTTTGAAATTGATGGTGTATTTATTTTGGCATGTGGGGGAGACGGTGGAGTGTGTTTTATATTTATTTATAATGCGGTTATTTGGTGGGCCTTTCATAGCGTGATTCTGTGTTATCCGCTAATCAACCCAATTTTATGTGGGAATATTTTTTCATGGTTGGTTGCATATACTTTGTTCGGCAATAATATCACATGGTGGCGCATTTTTATGGTGGTAGGAGTCTGTGAGGGGTTAATATACTTTTATAGGCTGGTTGCTTTTGACTGATTTGAAAAACCGTTGGCCCGATCAAAATTTTAAACCAAATCCAAAATTAAATACCTCAATCGAATGAAAGAGATTTAAAATTAGGAAACATTAAGACTTCAAATAAATTAATGGGAGAGTTTCTTGAGAAATTGTTGACCCGTTTAAAATCGGATGACCAATTGTAAGTTGAAGTATCAATTAATTATGAACATTTAAAATTAGGAAGCATGATGTATTGTACCAAAATAAATAAATGAAATAGATTTTTGACCCAGTCAAAATTGGATGACCAAATTCCAGTTAGAGACCTTAATTGATTGTGAGGCCTCCAATCCTAGAAGGTTTAGTGATATAGTATATTCTAGAGGCCCACTCAGGACTCAGCCCATTCATGCAAGGCAGTGTGTGGGACAAAAATTTAGTCTCATACTTCTCACTTAGTAGGAGTTGAATCTTTTTATAAGGAAGGTTATACATGTATGAGCATGAGAACAAGCAAGACATATATACACGTGCGTTCCTCCTTCGCCGCCCACCTCGCCATGCCATGCCACGCCACATCACGACGCGCCGCTGGTTACGGAAATGAGTCGAGCCGTTGCCTAGATTTTTGCCATACATGACCAATATGTGAAAGGTTGTATGGGAGCTGCAACGTTTTGCCGTACTGGGGATTGAATATGAGAACGCTGCACCCTTCGCCTGCTGGCTGTTTACTACATCGAACGTCTTTTTGTTTCGTCTTTTGTCGCAGCCTTTACAACTCCTTCTCCCCGTGACTATAAAAGAGTTCGCCGCTCCTCTTCAGAGCGACACAACAGACCAACACCTTCTTCACGCCATCCAGTTCCATAGCTCTGATCTACTGCTAGGTTCTTCCCTATCCCCACTTGCCGCGTGCACCACTTTTCGGGATCGTAGACCTCCGAAACCTCACCTCTTTGAGTTATGCATGGGAGAAGGGTGTTAAGGTTTTTGGGGAGCACTCTGCGCGACTACTGACCCCTTCATCACGGAAGCCACGAATGCCGATGACTACTTCCACAACGATGATTTCTTCCCCGTCATCGTCAACTTCTTTGATGACATGGGCGACAACAACGTCAACACCAACGCCAACGCTAGTGCTACTACCGCTGCTCAGTATGGGTTCGTGTCTTCTCTATTCGAGATCCTACTAGAGTTCCTTGGTCTAGTATCTATTCTAGATTTATTCTGTTCTATCACATATGTTCAGATGATATTTGCCTCCTCTCCAATAGTTTACCTACCTAGTCTCGCCTTTATTATTTTGGACTATTTTTCTCTATTTTGCATGACTAGTCTTGTCTTTGTTAGAATGATCATGTTTTATCTATAGTTTATTTCTTGGAAATCATTCGATAAATTGCTCATATTTCCAACAATTCAAAGACTTTATTATAGGCAATTTACCCCGAGTAGTTTTGCTGCTTCCATGATGCCTCCTATGTTTGATGGTGTGCTCTATAAGAGGTGGCGTGTGAGGTCCGTTCTATGGTTTCAAACCATGAGCTGCTATGATGCCACTCTTCACAAATCGGAAGGAGTTCTTGATCCTCAATAGGAACAAGCTTTTCAACAAACTGATACCTTGTTTAAGGCTGCTTTCTAGAGTGTTCTTGGTGAGAACATAGTTGATGCTTACGCGTCATCTGATAATGGAAAAGATATGTGGGACGCACTCGAGGCCAAGTTTGGGGTCTCGGATGTCGGCACTGAGTTGTATATCATGGAAAAATTCTATAACTATAGGATGACTGATGGGCGCTTCGTGGTTGAGCAAGCTCAAGAGATACAGTCATTTGCTAGAGAACTTGAGCACTTTAATTGTATGTTACCAGATAAGTTTGTTGCCGGAGGCATCATCACTAAGGTTCCTCCCTCGTGGAGGAACTTTGCTACCTCTTTGAAACATAAGAGACATAAGTTTTCCGTTCCTGATCTCATTGGTACTCTTGATGTGGAAGAAAAGGCAAGAGAAAAAGATATACATGCTCGAGGTATTGATGGAGGTTCTCAAAGCAATCTGGTATAGAAGAAAAGCTTGCAACCCCACAAGTTCAAGAACAATGGCAAGTTTGCTCGTAAAGGAATGCTTGATGGGAAGAACAAGGCTTCACATCACACCAACTTCAAGAACAAGAATGACAAGAATAAAGGTGTTATGTGTCTAGACATCCTGGCCATTGGGCTCCTAGTTTCCCTAATCATCATGACAAGCATCAACAAAGGAAAGGCAACAAGATTGCCAATGTTGTCACTGGTGACACTAAGATGAAGGATGTTGGGTACGGTATATTTCCCACTACACTCTTAATATTTGTTGGAAATATGCCCTAGAGGCAATAATAAAATGGTTATTATTGTATTTCCTAGTTCATGATAATTGTCTATTATTCATGCTACAATTGTGTTAACCAGAAACCGTAATACATGTGTGAATACATAGACCATCGCATGTCCCTAGTGAGCCTCTAGTTGGCTAGCTCGTTGATCAATAGATGGTCACGGTTTCATGACCATGGACATTGGATGTCGTTGATAACGGGATCACATCATTAGGAGAATGATGTGATGGACAAGACCCAATCCTAAGCATAGCACAAGATCGTGTAGTTCGTATGCTAAAGCTTTTCAATGTCAAGTATCATTTCCTTAGACCATGAGATTGTGTAACTCCCGGATACCGTAGGAATGCTTTGGGTGTGCCAAACGTCACAACGTAACTGGGTGGCTATAAAGGTACGCTACGGGTATCTCCGAAAGTGTCTGTTGGGTTGACACGAATCAAGACTGGGATTTGTCACTCCGTGTGACGGAGAGGTATCTCTGGGCCCACTCGGTAAGACATCATCATAATGAGCTCAATGTGACTAAGGAGTTAGCCACGGGATGATGTGTTACGGAACGAGTAAAGAGACTTGCCGGTAACGAGATTGAACAAGGTATGGCGATACCGACGATCGAATCTCGGGCAAGTACCATACCGATAGACAAAGGGAATTGTATACGGGATTGATTGAATCCCTGACATCGTGGTTCATCCGATGAGATCATCGTGGAGTACGTGGGAGCCAACATGGGTATCCAGATCCCGCTGTTGGTTATTGGCCGGAGAGGTGTCTCGGTCATGTCTACGTGTCTCCCGAACCCGTAGGGTCTACACACTTAAGGTTCGATGACGCTAGGGTTATAGGGAAAAGGTATACGTGATTACCGAAGGTTGTTCGGAGTCCCGGATGAGATCCCGGACGTCACGAGGAGCTCCGGAATGGTCCGGAGGTAAAGATTGATATATAGGAAGTCCAGTTTTGGTCACCGGAAAGTTTTCGGGCTCATCGGTAGTGTATCGGGAGTGCCGGGAGGGTGCCGGAGGACCCCCGGGAGGGGTGTGACGACCAAAGGACCACATGGGCTGTTAGATAAAGTGTGCCAGCCCTTATTGGGCTGGGCAAGACTTTTGCTAAAGGCCCATGCGGCTGGAGATAAGGAGATAAGGCAAAAAGGATTTAAAAGGAGGAGATCCACCTCCCTTGTGGGAGGTGGACTCTCCCTTTAATTCGGCCGGCCATCTCCTCTTTGGAGTAGAGGCCAAGCCAGCCCTCCACGTCCCTCCTCCTATATATACTTGAGGTTTTGGATGTTTTGAGACAGGATTTGATCTCTCTCTCTCACGGCGAAGCCCTACCTCTCTTCTTCCTCCTCCGCAGCGCTTAGGCGAAGCCCTGTCGGAATACCTTGCTACTCCACCACCACCACGCCGTCGTGCTGCTGTTGGAGCCCTTCCCCAACCTCTCCTTCCTCCTTGCTGGATCAAGGTGTTGGAGACGTCACCGGGCTGCACGTGTGTTGAACGCGGAGGTGCCGTCCGTTCGGCACTTGATCGGATCTACCGCGATCTGAATCGCTGCGAGTACGACTCCATCAACCGCGTTCTTGTAACGCTTCCGCTTAGCGATCTTCAAAGGTATGAAGATGCAATCTCTCCCCTCTCGTTGCTGGTTTCTCCATAGATAGATCTTGGTGAACGTAGGAAAATTTTGATTTACTACTACGTCTCCCAACAGTGGCATCATGAGCTAGGTCTATGCGTAGAATCTATGCACGAGTAGAACACAAAGCAGTTGTGGGCGTCGAGTTTGTTAATTTGCTTGCCGCTACTAGTCTTATCTTGATTCGGCGGTATTGTGGGATGAAGCGGCCCGGACCAACTTTACACGTACGCTTACGTGAGACCGGTTCCACCGCCTGACATGCACTAGATGCATAAGGTGGCTAGCGGGTGTCTGTCTCTCCTACCTTAGTCGGATCGGATTCGATGAAAAGGGTCCTTATGAAGGGTAAATAGCAATTGGCAAATCATGTTGTGGTGTTGACGTAGGTAAGAAACGTTCTTGCTAGTAACCTATAGCAGCCACGTAAAAACTTGCAACTACAAATTAGAGGACGTCTAACTTGTTTTTGCAGCATGTGCCTTGTGATGTGATATGGCCAAAGGATGTGATGTGATGCATTGTGATGTATGAATTGATCATGTTCTTGTAATAGGATTCACGACTTGCATGTCGATGATTATGACAACCGGCAGGAGCCATAGGAGTTGTCTTATTTATTGTATGACCTGCGTGTCAATCATAAACGCCATGTAATTACTTTACTTTATTGCTAAGCGTTAGCCATAGTAGTAGAAGTAATAGTTGGCGAGACAACTTCATGAAGACACAATGATGGAGATCATGATGATGGAGATCATGGTGTCGTGCCGGTGACAGTGATGATCATGGTGCCCCGAAGATGGAGATCATAGGAGCAAAATGATATTGGCCATATCATGTCACTATATTGATTGCATGTGATGTTTATCATGTTTACATCTTATTTGCTTAGAACGTCGGTAGTAAATAAGATGATCTTTCAATAAAATTTCAAGAGAAGTGTTCACCCTAACCGTGCACCGTTGCTAAGGATCGTTGTTCCGAAGCACCACGTGATGATCGGGTGTGATAGGTTCTAACGTTCGCATACAACGGGTGTAAGCCAGATTTACACACGCGAAACACTTAGGTTGACTTGACGAGCCTAGCATGTACAGACATGGCCTCGGAACACGGAAGACCGAAAGGTCGAACATGAGTCGTATAGAAGATACGATCAACATGAAGATGTTCACCATGGATGACTAGTCCGTCTCACGTGATGATCGGACACGGGCTAGTTGACATGGATCATGTATCACTTGGAAGACTAGAGAGATGTCTGTCTAAGTGGGAGTTCATTAAATGAACTTAATTATCATGAACTTAGTCTAAAATTGTCTTTACAATCTATGATGTAGATCCAATGGCCAACGCGAATGTCACCCTCAATTTCAACGCGTTCCTAGAGAAAACCAAGCTGAAAGATGATGGAAGCAACTATGCGGACGGGGTCCGTAGCTTGAGGATCATCCTCATAGCTTCCAAGAGATTGTATGTCCTAGATGCACCGCTAGGTGACGCACCCGTTCTCCCAGCGGAACAAGATGTTATGAACACTTGGCAATCACGCTGCGATGATTACTCCCTTGTTCAATGCGGCATGCTTTACAGTCTAGAACCGGGGCTCCAAAAGCGTTTTGAGCAACACGGAGCATATGAGATGTTCCAGGAGCTGAAACTGGTTTTTCAAGCTCATGCCCGGGTCGAGAGATATGATGTCTCCGACAAGTTCTTCAGCTGTAAGATGGAGGAGCATAGTTCTGTCAGTGAGCACATCCTCAAGATGTCTGGGCTACACAGCCGCTTGACTCAGCTGGGGGTTAATATCCCGGATGACTCGGTCATTGACAGAATCCTCCAGTCGCTTCCACCTAGCTTCAAGAGCTTTGTGATGAACTACAACATGCAAGGTATGGAGAAGTCCATTCCTGAGTTGTACTCGATGCTGAAATCAGCGGAGGTCGAGATCAAAAAGGAGCATCAAGTGTTGATGGTGAATAAGACCACTAGTTTCAAGAAAGGCAAGGGTAAGAAGAACTTCAAGAAGGACGGCAAAGCTGTTGCCGCGCCCGGTAAGCAAGTTGCCGGGAAGAAGAAGAAAAATGGACCCAAGCCTGAGACTGAGTGCTTTTATTGCAAGGGTACCGGTCACTGGAAGCGGAACTGCCCCAAGTATTTAGCGGATAAGAAGGACGGCAACATTAAAGGTATATGTGATATACTTGTTATTGATGTGTACTTGACCAGCGCTCGTAGTAGCTCCTGGGTATTTGATACCGGTGCAGTTGCTCACATTTGTAACTCCAAGCAGGAGCTGCGGAATAAGCGGAGGCTGGCCAAGGATGAGGTGACGATGCGTGTCGGGAATGGTTCCAAGGTCGATGTGATCGCCGTCGGCACGTTACCTCTACATCTACCTTCGGGATTAGTTTTAAACCTTAATAATTGTTATTTAGTACCAGCTTTGAGCATGAACATTGTATCTGGATCTCGCTTGATGCGAGATGGCTACTCATTTAAATCCGAGAATAATGGTTGTTCTATTTATATGAGAGAAATGTTTTATGCTCATGCCCCGCTGGTCAATGGTTTATTTTTGATGAATCTCGAACGTGATGTTACACATGTCCATAGTGTGAGTACCAAAAAGTGTAAAGTTGATAACGATAGTCCCACTTACATGTGGCACTGCCGTCTTGGCCATATTGGTGTCAAACGCATGAAGAAGCTCCATGCTGATGGAATTTTGGAGTCACTTGATTTCGAATCATTTGACACATGCGAACCATGCCTCATGGGCAAGATGACCAAGACTCCGTTCTCCGGAACAATGGAGCGAGCAACTGACTTGTTGGAAATAATACATACCGATGTATGCGGTCCAATGAGCGTCGAGGCTCGCGGTGGCTACCGTTATGTTCTCACCCTCACTGATGACTTGAGTAGATATGGTTATGTCTACTTAATGAAACACAAGTCTGAAACTTTTGAAAGGTTCAAGGAATTTCAGAGTGAGGTCGAGAATCAACGTGACAGGAAAATAAAATGCCTACGATCTGATCGTGGCGGAGAATATTTAAGTCACGAGTTTGGCACGCACCTTAGGAAATGTGGAATTGTTTCACAACTCACGCCGCCCGGCACACCCCAGCGAAATGGTGTGTCTGAACGTCGTAATCGCACTCTATTGGATATGGTGCGATCTATGATGTCTCTTACCGACTTACCGCTATCATTTTGGGGATATGCATTAGAGACTGCCGCATTCACTTTAAATAGGGCACCGTCTAAATCCGTTGAGACGACACCGTATGAATTGTGGTTTGGAAAGAAACCTAAGCTGTCGTTTCTAAAAGTTTGGGGATGCGATGCTTATGTGAAGAAACTTCAACCTGAGAAGCTCGAACCCAAAGCGGAAAAGTGCGTCTTCATAGGATATCCCAAGGAGACTATTGGGTATACCTTCTACCTACGATCCGAAGGCAAAGTCTTTGTTGCCAAGAATGGATCCTTTCTCGAGAAAGAGTTTCTCTCGAAAGAAGTAAGTGGGAAGAAAATAGAACTTGATGAGGAAATTGTACCTCCACTCGAACCGGAGAGTAGCGCAGCACAGGAAGTTGTTTCTGTGGAGCCTACACCGGCTAGAGAGGAAGTTAATGATGATGATCATGAAACTTCAGATCAAGTTGCTATTCGAAGGTCCACCAGGACACGTTCCGCACCAGAGTGGTACGGCAATCCTGTCCTAGAGATCATGTTGTTGGACAACGGTGAACCTTCGAACTATGAAGAAGCGATGGCGGGCCCGGATTCCAACAAATGGCTTGAGGCCATGAAATCCGAGATAGGATCCATGTATGAGAACAAAGTATGGACTTTGGTGGACTTGCCTAATGATAAGCGAGCCATTGAAAACAAATGGATCTTTAAGAAGAAGACTGACGCGGACGGTAATGTCACCGCCTATAAAGCTCGGCTTGTCGCTAAGGGTTATCGACAAGTTCAAGGAGTTGACTACGATGAGACTTTCTCACCCGTAGCGATGCTAAAGTCAGTCCGAATCATGTTAGCAGTTGCCGCATTTTATGAGATCTGGCAAATGGACGTCAAAACGGCATTCCTTAATGGCTTCCTCAAGGAAGAACTGTATATGATGCAGCCGGAAGGTTTTGTCGATCCTAAAGATGCTAACAAGGTGTGCAAGCTCCAGCGCTCCATCTATGGGCTGGTGCAAGCATCTCGGAGTTGGAACATTCGCTTTAATGAGGTGATTAAAGCGTTTGGGTTTGTACAGGTTTATGGAGAACCTTGTATTTACAAGAAAGTGAGTGGGAGCTCTATAGCATTTCTTATACTGTATGTGGATGACATGCTGATAATGGGAAATAATATAGAACTCTTGGAAAGTATCAAGGCCTACTTGAATAAGTGTTTTTCAATGAAGGACCTTGGAGAAGCTGCTTACATATTAGGTATTAAGATCTATAGAGATAGATCGAAACGCCTCATTGGTCTTTCACAAAGCACATACCTTGAAAAGATATTGAAGAAGTTCAATATGCATCAGTCCAAGAAGGGGTTCTTGCCTGTGTTGCAAGGTGTGAGATTGAGTACGACTCAATGCCCGACCACGGCAAAGGATAGAGAAGAGATGAGTGTCATCCCCTATGCTTCAGCCATAGGCTCTATCATGTATGCCATGCTGTGTACCAGACCTGATGTGAACCTTGCCATAAGTTTGGTAGGGAGGTACCAAAGTGATCCCGGAGCGGAACACTGGACAGCGGTCAAGAATATCCTGAAGTACCTGAAAAGGACAAAGGACATGTTTCTCATATATGGAGGTGCCGAAGAGCTCGTCGTAAAGGGTTACGTCGACGCTAGCTTCGACACAGATCCGGACGACTCTAAGTCGCAAACCGGATACGTGTATATTTTGAATGGAGGGGCAGTCAGCTGGAGTAGCAGCAAGCAAAGCGTCGTGGCGGCATCTACATGTGAACCGGAGTACATAGCTGCTTCGGAAGCAGCAAAGGAGGGAGTCTGGATGAAGGAGTTCATCACCGACCTAGGAGTGATTCCAAATGCGTCGGGCCCGATGACTCTACTCTGTGACAACACTGGAGCTATTGCCCTTGCGAAGGAGCCCAGGTTTCACAAGAAGACAAGACACATCAAGCGCCGCTTCAACTCCATCCGTGATTACATTCAGGAGGGAGACATAGATATTTGTAAAGTGCATACGGATCTGAATGTCGCAGATCCGTTGACTAAACCTCTCTCACGAGCAAAACATGATCAACACCAGAACGCTATGGGTGTTCGATTCATCACAATGTAACTAGATTATTGACTCTAGTGCAAGTGGGAGACTGTTGGAAATATGCCCTAGAGGCAATAATAAAATGGTTATTATTGTATTTCCTAGTTCATGATAATTGTCTATTATTCATGCTACAATTGTGTTAACCAGAAACCGTAATACATGTGTGAATACATAGACCATCGCATGTCCCTAGTGAGCCTCTAGTTGGCTAGCTCGTTGATCAATAGATGGTCACGGTTTCATGACCATGGACATTGGATGTCGTTGATAACGGGATCACATCATTAGGAGAATGATGTGATGGACAAGACCCAATCCTAAGCATAGCACAAGATCGTGTAGTTCGTATGCTAAAGCTTTTCAATGTCAAGTATCATTTCCTTAGACCATGAGATTGTGTAACTCCCGGATACCGTAGGAATGCTTTGGGTGTGCCAAACGTCACAACGTAACTGGGTGGCTATAAAGGTACGCTACGGGTATCTCCGAAAGTGTCTGTTGGGTTGACACGAATCAAGACTGGGATTTGTCACTCCGTGTGACGGAGAGGTATCTCTGGGCCCACTCGGTAAGACATCATCATAATGAGCTCAATGTGACTAAGGAGTTAGCCACGGGATGATGTGTTACGGAACGAGTAAAGAGACTAGCCGGTAACGAGATTGAACAAGGTATGGCGATACCGACGATCGAATCTCGGGCAAGTACCATACCGATAGACAAAGGGAATTGTATACGGGATTGATTGAATCCCTGACATCGTGGTTCATCCGATGAGATCATCGTGGAGTACGTGGGAGCCAACATGGGTATCCAGATCCCGCTGTTGGTTATTGGCCGGAGAGGTGTCTCGGTCATGTCTACGTGTCTCCCGAACCCGTAGGGTCTACACACTTAAGGTTCGATGACGCTAGGGTTATAGGGAAAAGGTATACGTGATTACCGAAGGTTGTTCGGAGTCCCGGATGAGATCCTGGACGTCACGAGGAGCTCCGGAATGGTCCGGAGGTAAAGATTGATATATAGGAAGTCCAGTTTTGGTCACCGGAAAGTTTTCGGGCTCATCGGTAGTGTACCGGGAGTGCCGGGAGGGTGCCGGAGGACCCCCGGGAGGGGTGTGACGACCAAAGGACCACATGGGCTGTTAGATAAAGTGTGCCAGCCCTTATTGGGCTGGGCAAGACTTTTGCTAAAGGCCCATGCGGCTGGAGATAAGGAGATAAGGCAAAAAGGATTTAAAAGGAGGAGATCCACCTCCCTTGTGGGAGGTGGACTCTCCCTTTAATTCGGCCGGCCATCTCCTCTTTGGAGTAGAGGCCAAGCCAGCCCTCCACGTCCCTCCTCCTATATATACTTGAGGTTTTGGATGTTTTGAGACAGGATTTGATCTCTCTCTCTCACGGCGAAGCCCTACCTCTCTTCTTCCTCCTCCGCAGCGCTTAGGCGAAGCCCTGTCGGAATACCTTGCTACTCCACCACCACCACGCCGTCGTGCTGCTGTTGGAGCCCTTCCCCAACCTCTCCTTCCTCCTTGCTGGATCAAGGTGTTGGAGACGTCACCGGGCTGCACGTGTGTTGAACGCGGAGGTGCCGTCCGTTCGGCACTTGATCGGATCTACCGCGATCTGAATCGCTGCGAGTACGACTCCATCAACCGCGTTCTTGTAACGCTTCCGCTTAGCGATCTTCAAAGGTATGAAGATGCAATCTCTCCCCTCTCGTTGCTGGTTTCTCCATAGATAGATCTTGGTGAACGTAGGAAAATTTTGATTTACTACTACGTCTCCCAACACTTCAAGAACAAGAATGACAAGAATAAAGGTGTTATGTGTCTAGACATCCTGGTCATTGGGCTCCTAGTTTCCCTAATCATCATGACAAGCATCAACAAAGGAAAGGCAACAAGATTGCCAATGTTGTCACTGGTGACACTAAGATGAAGGATGTTGGGTACGGTATATTTCCCACTACACTCTTAATATTTGTTCCCCTGATTGGTTGATTGACACGGGTGCTAATTTACCTATATGTGATGATCTTTCCATGTTCTCTTCTTATCAGGCCGCAGGGACTTCCATGCTGATGGGCAATGATTCAAGTGCTTTTCTTTGTCGTGTTGGCACGGTTAATCTGAAGTTTACTTCGGGGAAGATCGTGCGACTGAAGAACATGGATTATGTTCCCACCGTCAATAAAAATCTTGTTAGCGGATCTCTTCAGTGTAGAAATGGCTACAAGCTTGTCTTCGAGTCCCATAAATTTATAGTATCCAAGTATGGAACTTTTGTTGGTAAAGATTATGAATTAGGAGGCTTGTTTTGACTATCCTTGTCAGATGTTTGTAATAAAGTTGTTAATCATGTTTGCAACAATAGTGAATAAAATGGTTGGCATTCATGTCTTTGTCATGTTAATTTTGGTTGTATGACGCGACTAGCCAAGTTGAACTTAATCCCTAATTTTAGAGTTGTCAAGGGATCTAGTGTCAAGTTTGTGTGCAAGCTAAGCAACCTCATAAGTGTCATACAACTGTGGAAACAAGAAATCTTGTGCCACTAGAACTCGTACATTCATATCTTTGCGAAATGAATGGTGTTTTGATAAAAGTTGGAAAGAAATATTCCATGACGCTAATTGATGACTCCACTAGATACTACCATATGTATCTTTTGAAATCAAAAGATGAGGCTTTGAACTTTTTCAAAAACTATAAAACCGAAGCGGAAAACTTGATCGAAAAATCAAAAAGCATAGGTCCAATCGTGGTGGAGAGTATTTTTCTAATGAGTTTGCTTCATTTTTTTGCAGAACATGGTATAATCCATGAGAGGATGCCTCCCTATTCACCTAATGTCCTAAATCGAGTTCCCACGAAGAACATAAAGATAACTCCATTCGAGGAATTGGAGAAGAAAAGGTTAAAACTCTCATACCTACGAACTTGGGGCTGATTGGCGAAAGTCAATATACTAATTCCAAAGAAGCGCAAGATTGGACAAAAAATTGTGGATTGTGTTTTCCTGGGCTATGCTTTTCATAGTATTAGTTATAGATTTTTGATCATAAAATCTGAGGTATAGGACATCCATGTCGGTACAATCATGGAGTCGAATGATGCGACTATCTTTGAAGATATCTTTCCCATGAAGTATATGAGTAGCTCCTCAAATAAGGAGTTACCTATTTCATCGAGTCGAGATGTAGTTGCAATGTATGAACCTACCATTCCAACGCAACATTGTGAAGATCCTGTGGATCTAAATAATGAGACTCCTAAAAGGAGCAAGATATAGAGGAATGGAAAGTCCTTTGGTGATGATTTTCCTATGTATCTTATAGATGACTCTTCCAGTTCTATTTCAGAGGCCTATGCATCTGGGGATGCTGAATACTACAAGGAAGTGGTCCTCACGCCGTCCTCATGCCATCTCTAGAGTGACACAATAGAGCAACACCTTCCTCATGCCATCTAGTTCCAAAGCTCTGAGCTACTTCTAGGTTCTTCCCCATCCCGACTTGTGGCGTGCACCGCAGTTCAGGACAGTAGGCCTCCGAAACCCCACCTCTTTGAGTCCTGTACGGGAGAAGGGTGATAAAGTTTTTGGGGAGCTCTCTGCGCGACTACTGACCTCTTCGTCATGGATGCCACGAACGCCGACGAGTACTTCCCCAACGATGACTTATTCCCCGATGTCGTCAACCTCTTTGACGACATGTGCAACAACAATGTCAACGCTAGTGCTACTACCTCTGCTAAGTATGTGTTCGTGTCTTCTCGGTTCGAGATCCTACTAGAGTTTCTTGGTCTAGTATCTATTCTAGATTTATTCTATTCTATCACACATGTTCAGATGATATTTGCCTCCTCTCCAATAGTTTACTTACCTAGTCTTGCCCTTGTTATTTTGGTCTACTTTTCTCAATTTTGCGTGACTAGTCTTGTCTTTGTTACAATGATCCTATTTTATCTACTGTTTATTTCCTTTAAATCATTTAATAAATTGCTCATATTTCCAACAATTACCATGGATCATTGAACATGGTGTATCTCCAATCACCTTCACTGCCAAAGTACACCACATAAATATTTCTGCCAATATCCTTAAAAGAAGCCTCCCTCTGAAGGCCCCAAACTTTCTGCATCGCCCTCTCAAACACCTTGATATTGAGGGCTCTAGTATAGAAAACATTACCCACAACACACCATTTTGTCGCCTTTGGAAGAACTGCCCCTAGACCTGAGAAGATGAAACCCTCTGCCTCCTTCTTTGTTAGTACAAGGCTTCCTAGCCTTGTCGGGAGTCCCGATTCCTCCTCTAAAGCTTTGCCATCCATCGGTGATCGAGTCAATCCCATGCCCATTGAAACTACCGCCATCATGCTTGATGTCGTTGCCTTCTTTGTAGAGGAATTTGGCACTCAACCTGTCCTCTCCGCCCTGGCGCCCATAGAGGAGGAGACCACCACAACGATCAGCGAACTAGGGAACACAATCGTGTTGGGAGACATAGTAGTAAATCAAAATTTTCCTACGTGTCACCAAGATCTATCTATGGAGAAACCAACAACGAGTGGGGAGAGATTGCATCTTCATACCTTTGAAGATCGCTAAGCGGAAGCGTTACAAGAACGAGGTTGGTGGAGTCGTACTCGCAGCGATTTAGATCGCGGTGGATTACGATCTAAGCGCCGAACAACGGCGCCTCCGCGTTCAACACACGTGCAGCCCGGTGACGTCTCCTACACCTTGATCTAGCAAGGAGGAAGGAGAGGTTAGGGAAGGGCTCGAACAGCAGCACGACGGCGTGGTGGTGGTGGAGTAGCAAGGTATTCCGGCAGGGCTTCGCCTAAGCGCTGCGGAGGAGGAAGAAGAGAGGTAGGGCTTTGCCGTGAGAGAGAGAGTTCAGAACTGTTCTCAAAAGGCCAAAACCTCAAGTATATATAGGAGGAGGGAGAGGGAGGGCTGGCTTGGACTCTCCTCCAAGGAGGAGAGCTTCGGCCGAATCAAAGGGAGAGTCCACCTCCCACAAGGGAGGTGGATCTCCTCCTTTTAAAACTCCTTTGCCCTTATCTCTACTCCTCCAGTCGCATGGGCCTTTCTAGAAGGTCTTGGCCATCCCAATAAGGGCAGGCACACCTCCTCTAAGGGCCCACAAAGTCCTATGGTCGTCACACCCCTCCAGGGGGTCCTCCGGCACCCTCCCGGCACTCCCGGTACAATACCGATGAGCCCGAAAACTTTCCAGTGACCAAAACTGGACTTCCTATATATCAATCTTTACCTCTGGACCATTCCGTAGCTCCTCGGGACGTCCGGGATCTCATCCGGGACTCCAAACAACTTTCGGTAATCACGTATACCATTTCCCTATAACCCTAGCGTTATCGAACCTTAAGTGTGTAGACCCTATGGGTTCGGGAGACACGTGGACATGATCGAGACACTTCTCCGGCCAATAACCAACAGCGGGATCTGGATACCCATGTTGGCTCCCACATGCTCCACGATGATCTCATCGGATGAACCATGATGTCGGGGATTCAATCAATCCCGTATACAATTCCCTTTGTCTATCGGTATGATACTTGCCCGAGATTCGATCGTCGGTATCTCTATACCTTGTTCAATCTTGTTACCGGCAAGTCTCTTTACTCGTTACGTAATACATCATCCTGTGGCTAACTCCTTAGTCACATTGAGCTCATTATGATGATGTCTTACCGAGTGGGCCCAGAGACACCTCTCCGTCAAACGGAGTGACAAATCCCAGTCTCGATTCGTGCCAACCCAATAGACACTTTCGGAGATACTCGTAGTGCACCTTTATAGCCACCCAGTTACGTTGTGACGTTTGGCACACCCAAAGCATTCCTATGGTATCCGGGAGTTGCACAATCTCATGGTCTAAGGAAACGATACTTGACATTGAATAGCTTTATCAAACGAACTACATGATCTTGTGCTATGCTTAGGATTGGGTCTTGTCCATCACATCATTCTCCTAATGATGTGATCCCGTTATCAACGACATCCAATGTCCATGGTCATGAAACCGTGACCATCTATTGATCAACGAGCTAGTCAACTAGAGGCTCACTAGGGACATGTTGTGGTCTATGTATTCACACATGCATTACGGTTTTCGGTTAACACAATTATAGCATGAACAATAGACAATTACCATGAACTAGGAAATACAATAATAACCATTTTATTATTGCCTCTAGGGCATATTTCCAACAGTCTCCCACTTGCACTAGAGTCAATAATCTAGGTACATTGTGATGAATCGAACACCCATAGCATTCTGGTGTTGATCATGTTTTGCTCATGAGAGAGGTTTAGTCAATGGATCTGCGACATTCAGATCCGTATGCACTTTACAAATATCTATATCTCCCTCCTGAATGTAATCACGGATGGAGTTGAAGCGGCGCTTGATGTGTCTTGTCTTCTTGTGAAACCTGGGCTCCTTCGCAAGAGCAATAACTCCAATGTTGTCATAGAATAGAGTCATCGGCCCCGACGCACTTTGAATTACTCCTAGGTCGGTGATGAACTCCTTCATCCAGACTCCTTCCTTTGCTGCTTCCGAAGCAGCTATGTACTCCGCTTCACATGTAGATGCCGCCACAACGCTTTGCTTGCTGCTGCACCAGCTGACGCCCCCTCCGTTCAAAATATACACGTATCCGGTTTGTGACTTGGAGTCGTCTGGATCTGTGTCGAAGCTAGCATCGACGTAACCCTTTACGACGAGCTCTTCGGCACCTCCATATACGAGAAAGATGTCCTTTGTCCTTTTCAGGTACTTCAGGATGTTCTTGACCGCTGTCCAGTGTTCCGCCCCGGGATCACTTTGGTACTTCCCTACCAAACTTATGGCAAGGTTCACATCAGGTCTGGTACATAGCATGGCATACATGATAGAGCCTATGGCTGAAGCATAGGGGATGACACTCATCTCTTCTCTATCCTTTACCGTGGTCGGGCATTGAGTCGTACTCAATCTCACACCTTGTAACACAGGTAAGAACCCCTTCTTGGACTGATCCATATTGAACTTCTTCAATATCTTTTCAAGGTATGTGCTTTGTGAAAGACCTATGAGGCGTCTCGATCTATCTCTATAGATCTTAATACCTAATATGTAAGCAGCTTCTCCAAGGTCCTTCATTGAAAAACACTTATTCAAGTAGGCCTTTACACTTTCCAAGAGTTCTATATCATTTCCCATTATCAGTATGTCATCCACATATAATACGAGAAATGCTACAGAGCTCCCACTCACTTTCTTGTAAATACAGGGTTCTCCATAAACCTGTACAAACCCAAACGCTTTAATCACTTCATTAAAGCGAATGTTCCAACTCCGAGATGCTTGCATACCTTGTTAGCATCTTTAGGATCGACAAAACCTTTCGGCTGCATCATATACAGTTCTTCCCTGAGGAAGCCATTAAGGAATGCCGTTTTGACGTCCATTTGCCAGATCTCATAATAATAAAATGCGGCAATTGCTAACATGATTCGGACAGACTTCAGCATCGCTACGGGTGAGAAAGTCTCATCGTAGTCAACTCCTTGAACTTGTCGATAACCCTTAGCGACAAGCCGAACCTTATAGACGGTCACATTACCATCCGCGTCAGTCTTCTTCTTAAAGATCCATTTATTTTCAATGGCTCGCTTATCATCAGGCAAGTCCACCAAAGTCCATACTTTGTTCTCATACATGGATCCTATCTCGGATTTCATGGCTTCAAGCCATTTGTTGGAATTCGGGCCTTCCATCGCTTCTTCATAGTTTGAAGGTTCACCGTTGTCTAACAACATGATCTCTAGGATAGGGTTGTCGTACCACTCTAGTGAGGAACGTGTCCTAGTGGACCTTCGACGTTCAATAGTAACTTAATATGAAGTTTCATGATCATCATCATTAACTTCCTCTCTAGCCGGTGTAGGCTCCACAGAAACAACTTCCTGTGTTGCGCTACTCTCCAGTTGGAGTGGAGGTACAATTATCTCATCGAGTTCTATTTTCCTCCCACTTACTTCCTTCGAGAGAAACTCTTTCTCGAGAAAGGATCCATTCTTGGCAACAAAGACTTTGCCCTCGGATCGTAGGTAGAAGGTATACCCAATAGTCCCTTTGGGATACCCTATGAAGACGCACTTTTCCGCTTTGGGTTCGAGCTTCTCAGCTTGAAGTTTCTTCACATAAGCATCGCATGCCCAAACCTTTGGAAACGACATCTTAGGTTTCTTTCCAAACCATAATTCATACGGTGTCGTCTCAACGGATTTTGACGGTGCCCTATTTAAAGTGAATGCGGCAGTCTCTAATGCATATCCCCAAAATGATAGCGATAAGTCGGTAATAGACATCATAGATCGTACCATATCTAATAAAGTGCGATTACGACGTTCATACACACCATTTCGCTGAGGTGTGCCAGGCGGCGTGAGTTGTGAAACAATTCCACATTTCCTTAGGTCCGTGCCAAACTCGTGACTTAAATATTCTCCGCCACGATCAGATCGTAGGCACTTTATTTTCCTGTCACGTTGATTCTCTACCTCACTCTAAAATTCCTTGAACCTTTCAAAAGTTTCAGACTTATGTTTCCTTAATTAGACATACCCATATCTACTCAAGTCATCAGTGAGGGTGAGAACATAACGGTAGCCACCACGAGCCTCGACACTTATTGGACTGCATACATCGGTATGTATTATTTCCAACAAGTCAGTTGCTCGCTCCATTGTTCCGGAGAACGGAGTCTTAGTCATCTTGCCCATGAGGCATGGTTCACACGTGTCAAATGATTCAAAATCAAGAGACTCTAAAAGTCCATCAGTATGGAGCTTCTTCATACGTTTGACACCAATATGACCAAGGCGGTAGTGCCACATGTAAGTGGGACTATCGTTATCAACCTTACACTTTTTGGTACTCACACTATGGACATGTGTAACATCACGTTCGAGATTCATCAAAAATAAACCATTGACCAGCGGGGCATGACCATAAAACATTTCTCTCATACAAATAGAACAACAATTATTCTCAGATTTAAATGAGTAGCCATCTCGCATCAAGCGAGATCCAGATAAAATGTTCATGCTCAAAGCTGGTACTAAATAACAATTATTAAGGTTTAACACTAATCCCGAAGGTAGATGTAGAGGTAGCGTGCCGACGGCGATCACATCGACCTCGGAACCATTCCCGACGCGCATCGTCACCTCGTCCTTTGCCAGCCTCCGCTTATTCCACATCTCCTGCTTGGAGTTACAAATGTGAGCAACTGCACCGGTATCAAATACCCAGGAGCTACTACGAGCGCTGGTTAGCTACACATCAATAACAAGTATATCACATATACCTTTAATGTTGCCGTCCTTCTTATCCGCTAAGTACTTGGGGCAGTTCCGCTTCGAGTGACCGGTACCCTTGCAGTAAAAGCACTCAGTCTCAGGCTTGGGTCCATGCTTGTTCTTCTTCTTCCCGGCAACTTGCTTACCGGGCGCGGCAACAGATTTGCCTTCCTTCTTGAAGTTCTTCTTACCCTTGACTTTCTTGAAACTAGTGGTCTTATTTACCATCAACACTTGATGCTCCTTTCTGATCTCGACCTCTGCTGATTTCAGCATCGAGTACAACTCAGGAATGGACTTCTCCATCCCTTGCATGTTGTAGTTCATCACAAAGCTTTTGTAGCTAGGTGGAAGCGACTGGAGGATTCTGTCAATGACCGAGTCATCCGGGAGATTAACTCCCAGCTGATTCAAGCGGTTGTGTAGCGCAGACATCTTGAGGATGTGCTCACTGACAGAACTATTCTCCTCCATCTTACAGCTGAAGAACTTGTCGGAGACGTCATATCTCTCGACCCGGGCATGAGCTTGGAAAACCAGTTTCAGCTCTTGGAACATCTCATATACTCTATGCTGCTCAAAATGCTTTTGGAGCCCCGGTTCTAAACTGTAAAGCATGCCGCACTGAACAAGGGAGTAATCATCGTAGCGAGAATAACAAGCGTTTCGCAACGTCTTGCTCTGCTGGGAGAAGTGGTGGGTCACCTAGTGGTGCATCAAGGACATAAAATTTCTTGGAAGCTATGAGGATGATCCTCAAGCCACGGACCCAATCCGCATAATTGTTTCCATCATCTTTCAGCTTGGTTTTCTCTAGGAACGCGTTGAAATTGAGGGTGACATTCGCGTTGGCCATTGGATCTACAATGTAGATTGTAAAGATAATTTTAGACTAAGTTCATGATAATTAAGTTCACATAATCAAATTATTTGATGAACTCCCACTTAGATAGACATCTCTCTAGTCATCCAAGTGACACATGATCCATGTCAACTAGCCCGTGTCCGATCATCACGTGAGACGGACTAGTCATCCATGGTGAACATCTCCATGTTGATCGTATCTTCCATACGACTCATGTTCGACCTTTCGGTCTTCCGTGTTTCGAGGCCATGTCTGTACATGCTAGGCTCGTCAAGTCAACCTAAGTGTTTCTCGTGTGTAAATCTGGCTTACACCCGTTGTATGCGAACGTTAGAACCTATCACACCCGATCATCACGTGGTGTTTCGGAACAACGATCCTTAGCAACGGTGCACAGTTAGGGTGAACACTTTTCTTGAAATTTTAGTGAGAGATCATCTTATTTACTACCGTCGTTCTAGGAAAATAAGATGTAAACATGATAAACATCACATGCAATCAATATAGTGACATGATATGGCCATTATCATCTTGCTCCTTTGATCTCCGTCTTCGGGGCACCATGATCATCACTGTCACCGGCACGACACCATGATCTCCATCATCATGATCTCCATCACTATGTCTTCATGAAGTTGTCTCGCCAACTATTACTTCTACTACTATGGCTAACGTTTAGCAATAAAGTAAAGTAATTACATGGCGTTTATGATTGACGCGCAGGTCATACAATAAAATAAGACAACTCCTATGGCTCCTGCCGGTTGTCATACTCATCGACATGCAAGTCGTGAATCCTATTACAAGAACATGATCAATCTCATACATCACAATGCATCACATCACATCCTTTGACCATATCACATCACAAGGCATATGCTGCAAAAACAAGTTAGACGTCCTCTAATTTGTAGTTGCAAGTTTTTAAGTGGCTGCTATAGGTTACTAGCAAGAACGTTTCTTACCTACGTCAAAACCACAATGTGATATGCCAATTGCTATTTACCCTTCATAAGGACCCTTTTCATCGAATCCAATCCGACTAAGGTGGGAGATACAGACACCCGCTAGCCACCTTATGCAACAAGTGCATGTCAGGCGGTGGAACCAGTCTCACGTAAGTGTACGTGTAAAGTCGGTCCGGGCTGCTTCATCCCACAATACCGCCGAATCAAGATAAGACTAGTAGTGGTAAGCAAATTAACAAAATCAACGCCCACAACTGCTTTGTGTTCTACTCGTGCATATATTCTACGCATAGACCTAGCTCATGATGCCACTGTTGGGAGACGTAGTAGTAAATCAAATTTTTCCTACGTGTCACCAAGATCTATCTATGGAGAAACCAGCAACGAGTGGGGAGAGATTGCATCTTCATACCTTTGAAGATCGCTAAGCGGAAGCGTTACAAGAATGCGGTTGATGGAGTCGTACTCGCAGCGATTCAGATCACGGTGGATTCCGATCTAAGCGCCAAACAACGACACCTCCGCGTTCAACACACGTGCAGCCTGGTGACTTCTCCTACACCTTGATCCAATAAGGAGGAAGGAGAGGTTAGGGAACGGCTCCAACAGCAGCACGACGGCATGGTGGTAGTGGAGTAGCAAGGTATTCCGGCAGGGCTTCGCCTAAGTGCTGCGGAGGAGGAAGAAGAGAGGTAGGGCTTTGCCGTGAGAGAGAGAGTTCAGAACTGTTCTTAGAAGGCCAAAACCTCAAGTATATTTAGGAGGAGGGAGAGAGAGGGCTGGCTTGGACTCTCCTCCAAGGAAGAGAGCTTCGGCCGAATCAAAGGGAGAGTCCACCTCCCACAAGGGAGGTGGATCTCCTCCTTTTCAAACTCCTTTGCCCTTATCTCTACTCCTCCAGCCGCATGGGCCTTTCTAGAAGGTCTTGGCCAGACAATAAGGGCTGGCACACCTCCTATAAGGGCCCACAAAGTCCTATGGTCGTCACACCCCTCCCGGGGGTCCTCCGGCACCCTCCCGACACTCCCGGTACAATACCGATGAGCCCGAAAACTTTCCGGTGACCAAAACTGGACTTCCTATATATCAATCTTTACCTCCAGACCATTCCAGAGATCCTCGTGACGTCCGAGATCTCATCCGAGACTCCGAACAACTTTCTATAATCACGTATACCATTTCCCTATAACCCTAGCGTCATCGAACCTTAAGTGTGTAGACCCTACGGGTTCGGGAGACACGTGGACATGACCGAGACACTTCTCTGGCCAATAACCAACAGCAGGATCTGGATACCCATGTTGGCTCCCACATGCTCCACGATGATCTCATCGGATGAACCATGATGTCGAGGATTCAATCAATCCCGTATACAATTCCCTTTGTCTATCGGTATGATACTTGCCCGTGATTCGATCGTCGGTATCTCTATAGCTTGTTCAATCTCGTTACCGTCAAGTCTATTTACTTGTTACGTAATACATCATCCCGTGGCTAACTCCTTAGTCACATTGAGCTCATTATGATGATGTCTTACCGAGTGGGCCCAGAGATACCTCTCCGTCACATGGAGTGACAAATCCCAGTCCCGATTCGTGCCAACCCAATAGACACTTTCGGAGATACCCGTAGTGCACCTTTATAGCCACCCAGTTACGTTGTGACGTTTGGCACACCCAAATCATTCCTACGGTATCCGGGAGTTGCACAATCTCATGGTCTGAGGAAACGATTCTTAACATTGAATAGCTTTAGTAAACGAACTACACGATCTTGTGCTATGCTTAGGATTGGGTCTTGTCCATCACATCATTCTCCTAATGATGTGATCCCATTATCAACGACATCCAATGTCCATGGTCATGAAACCGTGACCATCTATTGATCAACAATCTAGTCAACTAGAGGCTCACTAGGGACATGTTGTGGTCTATGTATTCACACATGTATTACGGTTTCTGGTTAACACAATTATAGCATGAACAATAGACAATTATCATGAACTAGGAAATACAATAATAACCATTTTATTATTGACGCTAGGGCATATTTCCAAAAAATCGCCCCACCCCTCTCCCAGATCACCATTGGAATAGCACCACCCCCATGCAGAAATGCTAACCGTAGCAACAGCCTAGCGATCGCCCCTCGACCACCTTCTCTGTCGCCCGTGGAGAAACCGCACGCATGGTCGGCCCTAATCTTCTGCAGATACATGATTTGATATGATGGATGGTAGCAGCATGATGCAGGGGTCCACGAACATAGGGTGATTCATAGGATACAATGGAGTTTTTTGAGAGGCACTAAAAGATACACGAGACGGACTTGTGTAGATTATTTTTCCAATGGAGACAAAGTTGTGTAGATTTCCATGCTAATAATCATTATCATGAAAATATTATATACTCGATCTTCCCATAATATAAAAGCATTTTTACACTAGTGCAATGTAAAAAAACTCTTATATTATGGGACCGAGGGAGTATTATATATCTTGAGCACACTTTACAAGGGCACTGCAAAGATTAGTGACTGAAGCATGTAACTCAAACTATAAATATCAGGATATATCCTACTGTTTGATTTTTAGCGAGCAAGTATTTCAGTTTGGTGGTAGGGCCTTGGTGGAGTAGTAGAGGGTGCTGCGGCCGCTACATTTACGGAAGAATGTTTGCGGCATTCCTTGTCACAGAGTTCAGGCGTATCATAGCAAGTGCTTGATTTGGGGTCGGTATCCACTAAACAACACCAACAATAATTGTCCTTGCATTTTCCAAATTGGCGAGGCGGTCCAGACAGTCCATAAGGTAGACTGATCTTCCTATTACCGATGTCTTTGATGCTCTCACCTAGAGAATAAAAAAATAGTGCAATAAATATAGATGGTGGATGCAACTATAGACATAACTTTTCAAGGAATGTTTAATTAATCAACAGATGAACAAATGCCCTTTTTGTTAATAACAAACATTTTTCAACACATATGCACGGATATTATACATGACTCATCATACCAATAAAAATAAACATAATAAGTATATCAAAACAAATATGTCTTCATATATCGTGCTACTTACATTTTGTATGAACAACAAAGCACATGAGAAGTAGTGAGAGTGGCACTAACAGGTGCACACGTTTTGTGCACCTCTCCATACTTTATACAGTCGATGATTTTGGAAGCAAAGTATGTGTGTGCTGATTCAAGAATTAGCTAGTGCCTGCTATCCAACTGATGTTGTTTGTACCTATATATCGAGAGGAGTAATAAGGAATTCTTTTATAACACAAAAAAAGTTGGTCACTAATAATTTTAATGAAGGATAAAAATCTTCCAAATATTTTCACCATTCCAATTTTAGGATGCTAATCTTGGAGTGAACTAATAATGGCCCAGAGATTTGAGGGCTACAACAAGATTAGTACCACTAAATCGCACGATGCTAATTTTGGGGCGTGTTAATGGCCAAAACTACAGGAAACTCGATTTCTCCCGAGCCCAGTCGAGGGACTCGATACAGTTAGGAATTTACCGAGTGAAAGAAGGTACACTTGGTATACATTTTGTTTACAACGGGTTCCATTTCCAAAACACCTAATACAGAAAGTACATTGTCTTGTTGGGCAGTAGATGGTGATGATTGGATCACGGGGTAGGGGGTGTGGTGTACCGAATGACACGAAATAAAACACAAGGTACAATTCTATTTGTTCGGGCCCAAAACACCACACAATGGCCTTCCCCTATAATCTATCCCCCCAATCCATCCTTTCTTGTCATTTCCACTACTCGCAAAATTAAATGCACCCTATAATCCTCATCAAAGACCATGATCTCAAATGGATCCAACATAAACCTAAATGGCCCAGAACCCCGAAGACCTACTGGAGACACGTTTTCTCGCACCCTCCTATTGGTGTCAAAGCCGACAGATCATGGGTAGGGGGACCCGAGCTGTGAGCCTTAGATCGATGGGTAACAGGGAACGAAGGGGACATTATTTACCCAGGTTCGGGCCCTCGTGAGGAGGTAAAACCCTAGGTCCTACTTGATTGTATTGATGTGTATGGAGATTATTGAGTTGATCTACCTCGAGATCGTCTAAGCTAAAGCCCAGATGAGTTCACCTATCTACTACGAATGCAGACCCTCCGGTTTATATAAACACCGGGGTCCCTAGGGTTACCCTCCCTGACAACATTTCTAACGAAAAGCCACAACAGCGAATGATAGAAACTCGATTCGTGACTCAAGGCCGCCTTTTTATTGGAACGTATTATCAACATGGAGATCGTGTCCCGTATTTCATGGGATATGAGTAATGATTTGGGTAACCATGTGCGTGCATAAGGGCACGATTGCTTCGGGAAGTGCCACAACATGCGATAGTAAAAGAGGACTCTTGGTATTACGATCACCATACAAAGGGAGAAAACCCCCAAGACTTCCTCACGCATCCAAACCCGACTCCATTTTGCCCTCGGCTTCAAGCGCCCAGATCCATTTCCTCCTTCCCTTCCAAATCTCGCCTTTCGAGTCAATCCATGGCGGGCTTGTTGGAAATATGCCCTAGAGGCAATAATAAATTAGTTATTATCATATTTCCTTGTTCATGATAATCGTTTATTATCCATGCTATAATTGTATTGATCGGAGACTTAAATGCATGTGTGGATACATAGACAAAACCATGTCCCTAGTATGCCTCTAATGGACTAGCTCGTTGATCAAAGGATGGTTAAGGTTTCCTAGCCATGGACATGAGATGTCATTTGATAACGGGATCACATCATTAGGAGAATGATGTGATGGATAAGACCCAAACTACAAACATAGCATATGACCGTGTCAGTTTATTGCTACTGTTTTTTGCATGTCAAGTATATGTTCCTATGACCATGAGATCATGCAACTCACGGATATCGGAGGAGTGCCTTGTGTGTATCAAACGTCGCAACGTAACTGGGTGACTATATAGGTGCTCTACAGGTATCTCCGATGGTGTCTGTTGAGTTGGCAATGGATCGAGACTGGGATTTGTTACTCCGTGTAACGGAGAGGTATCTCGGGGCCCACTCGGTAATGCAACATCACAATAAGCCTTGCAAGCAATGTGACTAATTGTTAGTTGCGGGATCTTGTATTACGGAATGAGTAAAGAGACTTGCCGGTAACGAGGTTGAACTAGGTATGGAGATACCGACGATCGAATCTCGTGCAAGTAACATACCGAAGAACAAAGGGAACGGTATACGGGATTAACTGAATCCTTGACATAGAGGTTCGACCAATAAAGATCTTCGTAGAATATGTAGGAACCAATGTGGACGTCCAGGTCCCGCCATTGGTTATTGACCGTAGAGGTGTCTCGGTCATGTCTACATAGTTCTCGAACCCGCAGGGTCTGCACACTTAAGGTTCGGTGACGTTTCGGTAGTGTAGAGTTATGTATGGTGGTGACCGAAGGTTGTTCGGAGTCCCGGATGAGATCTCGGACATCACGAGGAGCTCCGGAATGGTCCGGAGGTAAAGATTCATATATAGGAAGTCCCAGTTTGGTTTCTGGAAAAGTTTCGGGCTCATCGGTAGTGTACCGGGAGTATCGGCATTGTACCGGGAGTGCCGGTAGTGTACCAGAGGACCTCCGGGAGGGGTATTTCGACCCCAAGAGGTCCATGGGCTGTGGGAGAATAATAACCAGCCCTTAGTGGGCTGGGAAAACAGCCACAAAAGCCCATGGCGCAGGAGAGAAAGTCCTAAAGCAAAAAGTGGAAAATCAGCCAATAGGAGGCAATCCTACTCCAACTAGGATTGGAGGTGAAGTAGGATTGCTCCCACCTCCTATTTCGGCCGACCCAAAGGCCTTGGATGCCTCTCCTCTCCTCTCCTCCTATATATACTAGTGGATTGGGTGGTTTTTGGACAGAATTTCCGGCCACGTGCTACCCGTTCCACCGTTGCATAGTTTCTCCTCTAGATCGTAGTTCCGCAGCGCTTAGGCGAAGCCCTGCCGGAATTGCTCCACCACCATCACCGGAGCGCCGTCATGCTGCCGGTGAACTCTCTCTCCTCTCCACCTCCTCTCGCTGGATCGATACGGTGGAGATCGTCATCAAGCTGCACGTGTGCTGAACGCGGAGGTGTCGTCCGTTCGGCGCTAGATCGGAAGGACCGTGATCGAGATCGCGAGATGGTTCGTGATGTGATCACGGAATGGATCGTGATGAGTTCCCGGGACAGATTGTGATCAAGATCGTGAGACGGATCGTGATGAGTTCGCGGGACAAATCGTGATCAAGATCGCGGGACGGATCGTGATGAGTTCACGGGACGGATCGTGATTGGATCGCGGGACGGATCGTGATGAGATCGCGGGACGCTCGGCGATTTGGATCGCGAAGATGTTCGACTACACCAACCTCGTTTCTTAACGCTTCCCGCTTAGCGATCTACAAGGGTATGTAGATCCACTCTCCCTCTCGTAGATGCTCATCACCATGGATAGGTTTGCGTGTGCGTAGGAACATTTTTGTTTCCCATGCGACGTTCCCCAACAGTGGCATCATGAGCTAGGTTGATGGTTCGATGAGATCTCGAGTAGAACACAAAAGGATTGTGGGCGTTGATGCTTAGATTGCTTCCTCCCTTGGTCGTATTTTGGTTCAGCGGGATTGTGAGATGAAGCGGCCCGGACCAACATTACTCGTACGCTTACGAGAGACCGGTTGCCTCGACGCAACTTGTTGCCTAGATGGCTTGCGGGTGACAGTTTCTCTCACTTTAGTTGGATCGGATTCGACAAAGGCGGTCCTTGAGAAGGTTGAAAAGCAAACTAGTGTATCACCATTGTGGTTTATGCGTAGGTGAGAATCGTTCTTGCTAGATACCCATAGCAGCCACGTAAAATATGCAACAACAATTAGAGGACGTCTAACTTGTTTTTGCAGGGTATGTTGTGATGTGATATGGCCAATTACATGATGAGATATATGTGATGTATGAGATGATCATGTGATGTATAGATTATCACGACTTGCATGTCGATGAGTACGACAACCGGCAGGAGCCATAGGGTTGTCTTTAATTATTGTATGACCTGCGTGTCAATCTTTAAGCGCTATGTAATGCTTTACTTTATCGCTACGGTAGCAATAGTAGTAGAAGCATGCAGGGCGTGACAACCCCAATGGCAACACATTGATGGAGATCAAGATGATGGAGATCATGGTGTTGTGCCGGTGACGATGGAGATCATGCCGGTGTTTCGAAGATGGAGATCTTAAACACAAGTTCATGGCCATATCATGTCACTTATGAATTGCATGAGATGTTAATCCTTTTATGCACCTTGTTTTGCTTAGTACGGCGGTAGCATTATAAGGTGATCCCTCACTTGAATTTCAAGATGAACTGTGTTCTCCCCGAGTGTGCACCGTTGCGAAAGTTCGTCGTGTTGAGACACCACGTGATGATCGGGTGTGATTGTTGGAAATATGCCCTAGAGGCAATAATAAAATGGTTATTATTATATTTCCTTGTTCATGATAATTGTCTATTGTTCATGCTATAATTGTGTTAACCGGAAACCATAATACATGTGTGAATACATAGACCACAACATGTCCCTAGTGAGCCTCTAGTTGACTAGCTCGTTGATCAATAGATGGTCACGGTTTCATGGCCATGGACATTGGATGTCATTGATAACGGGATCACATCATTAGGAGAATGATGTGATGGACAAGACCCAATTCTAAGCATAGCACAAGATCGTGTAGTTCGTTTGCTAAAGCTTTTCAATGTCAAGTATCGTTTCCTTAGACCATGAGATTGTGCAACTCCCGGATACCGTAGGAATGCTTTGGGTGTGCCAAACGTCACAACGTAACTGGGTGGCTATAAAGGTGCACTACGGGTATCTCCGAAAGTATCTGTTGGGTTGGCATGAATCGAGACTGGGATTTGTCACTCCGTGTGACGGAGAGGTATCTCTGGGCCCACTCGGTAAGACATCATCATTATGAGCTCAATGTGACTAAGGAGTTAGTCACGGGATGATGTCTTACGGAACGAGTAAAGAGACTTGCCGGTAACGAGATTGAACAAGGTATGGGGATACCGACGATCGAATCTCGGGCAAGTACCATACCGATAGACAAAGGGAATTGTATACGGGATTGATTGAATCCCTGACATCGTGGTTCATCCGATGAGATCATCGTGGAGTACGTGGGAGACAACATGGGTATCCAGATCCCGCTGTTGGTTATTGGCCGGAGAGGTGTCTCGGTCATGTCTACGTGTCTCCCGAACCCGTAGGGTCTACACACTTAAGGTTCGATGACGCTAGGGTTATAGGGAAAAGGTATACGTGATTACCAAAGGTTGTTCGGAGTCCCGGATGAGATCCCGGACGTCACGAGGAGCTCCGGAATGGTCCGGAGGTAAAGATTGATATATAGGAAGTCCAGTTTTGGTCACCGGAAAGTTTTCGGGCTCATCGGTAGTGTACCGGGAGTGCCGGGAGGGTGTCGGAGGACCCCCGAGAGGGGTGTGACGACCAAAGGACCTCATGGGCCCTTAGAGGAGGTGTGCCAGCCCATATTGGGTCGGCCAAGACCATCTATGTGGGCCCATGTGGCTGGAGATAAGGAGATAAGGCAAAAGGGATTTAAAAGGAGGAGATCCACCTCCCTTGTGGGAGGTGGACTCTCCCTTTAATTCGGCCGGCCATCTCCTCTTTGGAGTAGAGGCCAAGCCAGCCCTCCACGTCCCTCCTCCTATATATACTTGAGGTTTTGGATGTTTTGAGACAGGATTTGATCTCTCTCTCTCTCACGGCGAAGCCCTACCTCTCTTCTTCCTCCTCCGCAGCGCTTAGGCGAAGCCCTGTCGGAATACCTTGCTACTCCACCACCACCACGCCGTCGTGCTGCTGTTGGAGCCCTTCCCCAACCTCTCCTTCCTCCTTGCTGGATCAAGGTGTTGGAGACGTCACCGGGCTGCACGTGTGTTGAACGCGGAGGTGCCGTCCGTTCGGCACTTGATCGGATCTACCGCGATCTGAATCGCTGCGAGTACGACTCCATCAACCGCGTTCTTGTAACGCTTCCGCTTAGCGATCTTCAAAGGTATGAAGATGCAATCTCTCCCCTCTCGTTGCTGGTTTCTCCATAGATAGATCTTGGTGAACGTAGGAAAATTTTGATTTACTACTACGTCTCCCAACAGTGGCATCATGAGCTAGGTCTATGCGTAGAATCTATGCACGAGTAGAACACAAAGCAGTTGTGGGCGTCAAGTTTGTTAATTTGCTTGCCTCTACTAGTCTTATCTTGATTCGGCGGTATTGTGGGATGAAGCGGCCCGGACCAACTTTACACGTACGCTTACGTGAGACCGGTTCCACCGCCTGACATGCACTAGATGCATAAGGTGGCTAGCGGGTGTCTGTCTCTCCTACCTTAGTCGGATCGGATTCAATGAAAAGGGTCCGTATGAAGGGTAAATAGCAATTGGCAAATCACGTTGTGGTGTTGACGTAGGTAAGAAACGTTCTTGCTAGTAACCTATAGCAGCCACGTAAAAACTTGCAACTACAAATTAGAGGACGTCTAACTTGTTTTTGCAGCATGTGCCTTGTGATGTGATATGGCCAAAGGATGTGATGTGATGCATTGTGATGTATGAATTGATCATGTTCTTGTAATAGGATTCACGACTTGCATGTCGATGATTATGACAACCGGCAGGAGCCATAGGAGTTGTCTTATTTATTGTATGACCTGCGTGTCAATCATAAACGCCATGTAATTACTTTACTTTATTGCTAAGCGTTAGCCATAGTAGTAGAAGTAATAGTTGGCGAGACAACTTCATGAAGACACAATGATGGAGATCATGATGATGGAGATCATGGTGTCGTGCCGGTGACAGTGATGATCATGGTGCCCCGAAGATGGAGATCATAGGAGCAAAATGATATTGGCCATATCATGTCACTATATTGATTGCATGTGATGTTTATCATGTTTACATCTTATTTGCATAGAACGACGGTAGTAAATAAGATGATCTCTCAATAAAATTTCAAGAAAGGTGTTCACCCTAACTGTGCACCGTTGCTAAGGATCGTCGTTCCGAAGCACCACGTGATGATCGGGTGTGATAGGTTCTAACGTTCGCATACAACGGGTGTAAGCCAGATTTACACATGCGAAACACTTAGGTTGACTTGACGAGCCTAGCATGTACAGACATGGCCTCGGAACACGGAAGACCGAAAGGTCGAACATGAGTCGTATAGAAGATACGATCAACATAGAGATGTTCACCATGGATGACTAGTCCGTCTCACGTGATGATCGGACACGGGCTAGTTGACATGGATCATGTATCACTTGGAAGACTAGAGAGATGTCTATCTAAGTGGGAGTTCATTAATAATTTGATTAAATGAACTTAATTATCATGAACTTAGTCTAAAAATGTCCTTGCAAATTATGTCGTAGATAGCTCGCGCTGTAGCTCCCCAGTTTTATTGATACAATCCTGGAGAAAAGTAAGTTGAAAGTTGATGGTAGCAATAATGCGGACTGGGTCCGTGATCTGAGGATTGTCCTCATTGCTGCACAGAAAGCTTATGTTTTTGATGTACCGCTAACTGCATCACTCCCTCAAGCGTTGTCTGTAGATGTTGTGAACATATGACAGGCACTTTTTGATGACTACGTGATAGTTCAGTGCGTCATGCATTACGGCTTAGAATTGAGGCTTCAAAATGTTTTGAACGTCACAGAACATATGAGATGTTCTAGGAGCTGAGATTGTGATCTCAAGCTCGTGCCTATGTTGAGAGGTATGAGACCTCCAACAAGATTCTTTGCCTGCAAGATAAAGGAGAATAGCTTAATCGGTGAGCGTGTTCTCAGATTGTCTGGGTGCTACAATCACTTGAATCAAGTGGGAGTTAATCTTCCAGATGAGATAGTGATTAATGCAGTTCTCCAAGTCACTGCCACCAAGCTACTAGAGCTTCGTGATGAACTATAACATGCCAGGGATGGATAAGATGATCCCTGAGTTGTTCGTGATGTTTGACACCACGAAGGTAGAAATCAATAAGGAGCATCAAGTGTTGATGGTTAAGTGAAAACCACTAGTTTCAAAAGGGGCAAGGGCAAGAAGGGAAAAACTTCAGGAATGGCAAGCCAGTTGTTTCTCTAGTGAAGAAACCCAAGGTTGAGCCCGAACCCGAGACTAAGTGCTTCTGTTATGAGGAGAATGTTCGCTGAAGCGAAAAAACCCTAGATGATTGGTAGATAAGAAGGCTGGTAATGTCAATGGAAGTATATTTGATATACGTGTTAGTGATGTGTACCTTGCTGGTACTCCTAGTAGCACCTGGGTATTAGATACCGGTTCGGTTGCTAAGTGTTAGCAACTCGAAATAAAAGCTACGGAGTAAATGGAGACTAGCTAGGTGAAAGGTGACGATGTGTGTTGGAAGTATTTCCAAGATTGATGTGATCACCATCGCACGCTCTCTCTACCTTCAGGATTTGTGATAAACCTAAATAAATGTTATTTGGTGTTTGCGTTGAGCATAAACGTGATTAGATCATGATTAGTGCGATACGGTTATTCATATAAGTTAGAGAATAATGGTTATTCTGTTTACATGGATAATGCCTTCAATGGTCATGCACCCACTCGAAATGGTTTATCGAATCATGATCGTAGTAGTACACATATTCATAACATTGGTACCAAAAGATACAAAGTTAATAATGATAGTACCACATGCTTGTGGCACTGCCACGTAATGTCATATTGGTATAAATCGCATGAAGAAACTCCATGATGATGGATGTTTTTTGACTCACTCGATTTCGAATCGGTTGAGACATGCGAGCCATGCCTCTTGGGCAAGATGACTGAGACCCCGTCATCCAATATGATGGAGCGGGCAAGTGGCTTATTGGAATTAATACATGTTGATGTATGTGGTCCAATGAGTGTTGAAACACACAGTGGATATCGTTGTTTTTCTTTACCTTCACTGATGATTTGAGTAAATATGGGGATATTTACTTAATGAAACACGAATCTGAAATGTTTGAAAGGTTCAAGGAGTTTCAGAGTGAAGTTAAAGATCATCGTGACAAGAAGATAAATGTCTATGATATGATCATGGAGGTGAATATCTAAGTTACGAGTTTGGTATGCAATTTTAGACAATGTGGAAATTGTTTCACAGCTCACGCCTCCTGGAACACCATAGTGTGATGGTGTGTTCGAACGTCGTAGTCGTGCTCTATTGGATATAGTGAGTACTATGATGTCTCTTATCGTTTTACCACTATCGTTATGGGGTTATGCATTAAAGACAAATCCATTCACTTTAACAGGGCACCATCTAAGTCTGTTGAGATGACACCGTGAGAATTATGGTTTGACAGAAGCCTAAGCTGTCATTTCTTAATGTTTGGGGCTGCGACGCTTATGTGAAAATGGGTTTTTCACCTAGCGAGCTCGAACTCAAAGCAGACAAATGCATCTTCATAGAATACCCTAATGAGACATTGGGTATACCTTCTATCTCAGATCCAAGCGCAAAAGGTGTTTGTTGCTAAGAACGGGTCCTTTTTGAGAAAGAGTTTCTCTCGAAAGAATTGAGTGGGAGGAAGATAGAACTTGATAAGGTTGTTGAACCTTTGTTTCAACCAGAGAATAGCGCAACACAGAAAGATGTTTCTGTAGAGCCTACTTAGTTGAAAAGGAAGTTAATGATGATGATCATGAAGCTTCGGATCAAGTCACTATCGAACCTCGTAGGTCGACAAGGACGCGTACTGCTCCTGAGTAGTACGACAACCCTGTCTTGGAAATCATGTTGTTGGACAACGATGAACCTACGAACTATGGAGAAGCGATGGTGGGCCCGGATTCCAACGAATGGCTAGGAGCCATGAAATCCGAGAAAGGATCCATGTATGAAAACCAAGTATGGACTTTGGTAGACTTGCCTGTTGAATGGCGGGTCATTGAGTACAAATGGACCTTTGAGATAAACATAGACGCTAATGGTGAAATGTCACCGTTTATAAAGCTCGACTTGTCGCAAAGAAGTTTCCGCCAAGTTCAAGGAGTTGACTGCAATGAGATTGTCTCATCTGTAGCGATGCTAAAAGTCTATTAAAATTTTGTTAGCAGTTGCTGCATTTTTCGATTATGAAATCTGGCAGATGGATGACAAAACAAGGTTTCCGTAATGGTTTCTGTGAGGAAGAGTTGTATGTGATACAACCAGAAGGTTTTGTCAATCCTAAGGATGCTAATAATATGCAAACTCCAGCGATCCTTCTATGGACTGGAGCAAGCATCTCGGAGTTGGAATATATGCTTTGATGAGGTGATCAAAGTGTTTAAGTTTATACAAAGTTTATGAGAAACTTGTATTTGCAAGAAAGTGAGTGGGAGCACTATGGAATTTCTTATAAGAATATGTAGTTGACATATTATTGATCGGAAATGATGTAGAATTTCTGGAAGAGCATGAAGGGTTGTTTGAAAAGTTTTGTTTTTCAAAGGAAGACCCAGATAAAGCTACTATTTTATTGAGCATCAAGATCTATAGGGATAGATCTATTCGCTTGATAAGTTTTTTCGACGAAGACATACCTTGACAAGTTTTTGAAGGAGTTCAAAATAGATGGGTCAAAGAAGGAGTTCTTGACTGTATTGTAAGGTGTGAAATTGAGTAAGACTCAATACCCGACCACGGCAGAAGATAAAGAAGAGATGAGTGTCATCTCCTATGCTTTAGCCATAGGCTCTATATAGTATGCCATGCTGTGTACCGCACCTGTGTGTGCCTTGCCATGAGTCTGCCAAGGGGTACAAGAGTAATCCAAGAGTGGATCACTAGACAGCGGTCAAAGTTAGCCTTAGTAACTTGAGAACTAAGGAAATATTTCTCGATTATGGAGGTGATAAAGAGTTCATCGTAAAGTGTTACGATGATGCAAGCTTTAAAACCAATCCGGATGACTCTTAGTAGAAATCCAGCTACGTATACTGGAGCAGCCATTTGGAATAGCTCCAAGTGGAGCATGGGAGTAGTATCTACAAATATGACATGGAAAGTTTGTAAGGTACACACGGATCTGAATGTCGCAGACCCGTTGACTAAAACCTCTTTCACGAGCAGGACATGAACAAACCCCAGAACTTATTGGGTGTTAATCACATGATGATATGATCACATGGTGATGTAAGTGTTAATCACATGGTGATGTGAACTAGATTATTGACTCTAGTGCAAGTGGGAGACTGTTGGAAATATGCCCTAGAGGCAATAATAAAATGGTTATTATTGTATTTCCTTGTTCATGATAATTGTCTATTGTTCATGCTATAATTGTGTTAACCGGAAACCATAATACATGTGTGAATACATAGACCACAACATGTCCCTAGTGAGCCTCTAGTTGACTAGCTCGTTGATCAATAGATGGTCACGGTTTCATGGCCATGGACATTGGATGTCATTGATAACGGGATCACATCATTAGGAGAATGATGTGATGGACAAGACCCAATTCTAAGCATAGCACAAGATCGTGTAGTTCGTTTGCTAAAGCTTTTCAATGTCAAGTATCGTTTCCTTAGACCATGAGATTGTGCAACTCCTGGATACCGTAGGAATGCTTTGGGTGTGCCAAACGTCACAACGTAACTGGGTGGCTATAAAGGTGCACTACGGGTATCTCCGAAAGTATCTGTTGGGTTGGCATGAATCGAGACTGGGATTTGTCACTCCGTGTGACGGAGAGGTATCTCTGGGCCCACTCGGTAAGACATCATCATTATGAGCTCAATGTGACTAAGGAGTTAGTCACGGGATGATGTATTACGGAACGAGTAAAGAGACTTGCCGGTAACGAGATTGAACAAGGTATGGGGATACCGACGATCGAATCTCGGGCAAGTACCATACCGATAGACAAAGGGAATTGTATACGGGATTGATTGAATCCCTGACATCGTGGTTCATCCGATGAGATCATCGTGGAGTACGTGGGAGCCAACATGGGTATCCAGATCCCGCTGTTGGTTATTGGCCGGAGAGGTGTCTCGGTCATGTCTACGTGTCTCCCGAACCCGTAGGGTCTACACACTTAAGGTTCGATGACACTAGGGTTATAGGGAAAAGGTATACGTGATTACCGAAGGTTGTTCGGAGTCCCGGATGAGATCCCAGACGTCACGAGGAGCTCCGGAATGGTCCGGAGGTAAAGATTGATATATAGGAAGTCCAGTTTTGGTCACCGGAAAGTTTTCGGGCTCATCGGTAGTGTACCGGGAGTGCCGGGAGGGTGCCAGAGGACCCCCGAGAGGGGTGTGACGACCAAAGGACCTCATGGGCCCTTAGAGGAGGTGTGCCAGCCCATATTGGGTCGGCCAAGACCATCTATGTGGGCCCATGTGGCTGGAGATAAGGAGATAAGGCAAAAGGGATTTAAAAGGAGGAGATCCACCTCCCTTGTGGGAGGTGGACTCTCCCTTTAATTCGGCCGGCCATCTCCTCTTTGGAGTAGAGGCCAAGCCAGCCCTCCACGTCCCTCCTCCTATATATACTTGAGGTTTTGGATGTTTTGAGACAGGATTTGATCTCTCTCTCTCACGGCGAAGCCCTACCTCTCTTCTTCCTCCTCCGCAGCGCTTAGGCGAAGCCCTGTCGGAATACCTTGCTACTCCACCACCACCACGCCGTCGTGCTGCTGTTGGAGCCCTTCCCCAACCTCTCCTTCCTCCTTGCTGGATCAAGGTGTTGGAGACGTCACCGGGCTGCACGTGTGTTGAACGCGGAGGTGCCGTCCGTTCGGCACTTGATCGGATCTACCGCGATCTGAATCGCTGCGAGTACGACTCCATCAACCGCGTTCTTGTAACGCTTCCGCTTAGCGATCTTCAAAGGTATGAAGATGCAATCTCTCCCCTCTCGTTGCTGGTTTCTCCATAGATAGATCTTGGTGAACGTAGGAAAATTTTGATTTACTACTACGTCTCCCAACAGTGATAGACTCTACGTTCACATACAACGGGTGCAAGCCAGATTTGCACACGCAGAACACTCGGGTTGAACTTGACGAGCCTAGCATGTACAGACATGGCCTCGGAACACGAGAGACCGAAAGGTCGAACATGAGTCATATAGTAGATATGATCAACATAATGATGTTCACCATTGCAGCCACCTCAACTCACGTGATGATCGGACTTGAGTTGGTGAATTTGGATCATGTATCACTCGAATGATCGGAGGGATGTCAATTTGAGTGGGAGTTCTTAAGTAATATGATTAATTGAACTCATTATCATGAACATAGTCAAAGTGTCTTTGCAAATTATGTTGTAGATTACTAGCTCACGCTGTAGCTCCCTTGTATTTTTATATGTTCCTAGAGAAATAGAATTGAAAGATGTTGGTAGCAAAATTGCGGACTGGGTCCGTGATCTGAGGATTGTCCTCATTGCTGCACAGAAGGCTTATGTCCTTAATGCACCGCTCGGTGCGCCACCCCCTTTAGCGTCGTCTATAGATGTTGTGAACATCTAACATGCACGTTTCGATGACTACTTGATAGTTTAGTGCGTCATGCATTACGGCTTAGAATTGAGGCTCCAAAACGTTTTGAACGTCACGGAACATATGAGATGTTCTAGGAGCAGAGATTGTGATCTCAGGCTCGTGCCTTTGTTGCGAGATATGAGATCTCCAACAAGATTCTTTGCTTGTAAATGAAGGAGAATAGCTCAGTTGTTGAGCATGTACTCAGATTGTCTGGGTACTACAATCGCTTGACTCAAGTGGGAGTTGATCTTCCAGATAAGATAGTGATTGATATAGTTCTCCAAGTCACTGTCACTAAAGCTACTAGAACTTAGTGATGAACTATAATACACCAGGGATAGAAGTATTGATCCCTGAGCTGTTCGCGATGTTTGACACCGCGAAGGTAGAAATCAAGAAGGAGCGTCAAGTGTTGATGGTTAATCAAACCACTAGTTTCGAAAAGGGCAAGAGCAAGGAGGGAAACTTCATGGATAGCAAGTCAGTTGCTGCTCCAGTGAAGCAACCCAAAGTTGAACTCCAACCCGAGACTAAGTGCTTCTATTATGAGGTGAGAGGTCGCTGAAGCGGAACAACCCTAGATACTTGGTAGATAAGAAGGCTGGCAACATCGACAGAAGTATATTTGATATACGAGTTATTGATGTGTACCTTGCTAGTACTCCTAGTAGCACCTGAGTATTGGATACCGGTTCGGTTGCTAAATGTTAGTAACTCGAAATAAAAGCTACGGAATAAGCGGAGAACTAGCTAAGGGTGAGGTGACGATGTGTGTTGGAAATGTTTCCAAGGTTGATGTGATCAACATCGCACGCTCTCTCTACCTTCAGGATTAGTGACGAACCTAAATAAATGTTATTTTGTGTTTTGCGTTGAGCATGAACATGATTAGATCATGTTTGTTGCAATACGGTTATTCATTTAAGTCAGAGAATAATAGTTATTCTGTTTACATGAATAATACCTTCAATGGTCATGCACCCAGTGAGAATGGTTTGTTGAAATCTTGATCGTAGTAGTACACATGTTCATAACATTGATGTCAAAAGATACAAAGTTAATAATGATAGTACCACATACTTGTGGCACTGCCGCTACATGTCATATTGGTATAAAGCGCATGTAGAAACTCCATGCTGATGGATATTTGGACTCATTCGATTTCGAATCGGTTGAGACATGCGAACCATGCCTCTTGGGCAAGATAACTAAAGGACCCCGTTGGATGGAGCGGGCAAGTGATTCATTGGAAATGATACATGTTGATGTATGCAATCTAGTGAGTCTTGTAGCGTGCAGTGGATATCGTTATTTTCTTACCTTCACTGATGATTTGAGTAGATATAGTGTATATTTACTTAATGAAACACAAGTCTGAATCGTTTGAAAGATTCAAGCAAATTCAGAGTGAAGTTTAAAGATCATCGTGACAAGAAGATAAAAATGACCACGATATGATCGTGAAGGTGAATATCTGAGTTACGAGTTTGGCATACAACTTAAGAGAATGTGAAATTTGTTTCACAACTAATGCTACCTGGAACACCATGGTGTGATGGTGTGTCCGAACATCATAGTCATGCTCTATTGATATAGTGCATACTGTGATGTCTCTTATCGTTTTACTACTATAATTTTTGGGGTTATGCATTAGAGACAACTACATTCACTTTAAATAGGGCATCATCTAAATCCGTTGAGATGACACCGTGTGAATTATGGTTTGATAGAAACCTAAGCTGTCATTTCTTAATATTTGGGGCTGTGACACTTGTGTGGAAAATGTTTTCACCTAATGAGGTCGAACCCAAGGCGGACAAATGCATCTTCATAGAATACCCTAAGATCAGTTGGGTGAACCTTCAATCTCAGATCCTAGTGCAAAGTGTTTGTTGCTTAAACGGATCCTTTCTCAAGGAAATGTTTCTCTCGAAAGAATTGAGTGGGAGGAAGATAGAACTTGACGAGGTTGTTAAACCTTTGTTCATCCAGAGAGTAGCGCAGCGCAGAAAGATGTTTCTGTGAAGCCTACGTTAGTTGAAGAGGAAGTTAATGATGATGATCATGAAGCTTCAGGATCAAGTTACTATCGAACTTCGTGGGTCGACAAGGATGTGTACTGCTCCTAAGTGGTACGACAACTCTGTCTTGGAGATCATGTTGTTGGACAACGATGAACCTACGAGCTATGGAGAACCGATGATGGGCCTGGATTCCGACGAATGGCTAGAGGCCATGAAATCCGAGATAGGATACATGTATGAAAACCAATTATAGACTTTGGTAGACTTGCTCGTTAGACGGCAGGTCGTTGAGTACAAATGGACCTTTAGAATGAAGACAGACACTGATGGTGAATGTCACCATTTGTAAAGCTCGACTTGTTACAAAGTTGTTTGTGACAAGTTCAAGGAGTTGACTGCGATGAGGCTTTCTCACTCGTAGCGATGCTAAAAGTCTGTTGGAATTATGTTAGCAGTTGCTGCATTTTCAATTATGAAATCTGGCAGATGGATGTCAAAACATCGTTTCCTTAACGGTTTACTTAAGGAAAGGTTGTATGTGATACAACCAGAAGGTTTTGTCAGTCCTAAGGATGCTAAAAGATGAGCAAGCTTCAGTGATCCTTCTATGGACTGAAGCAAGCATCTCGGAGTTGGAATATACACTTTGATGAGGTGATCAAAGTTTCTGTAGTTTATACAAAGTTTACGAGAAACTTGTATTTGCAATAAAGTGAGTGGGAGCACTGTAGAGTTTCTGATAAGTATATGTGGTTGACATATTGTTGATCGGAAATAATGTAGAATTTCTGGAAGGCATAAAAGGTTGTTTGAAAAGTGTTTTTCCAAGGAAGACCTGGATAAAGCTACCTAATTGTTGAGCATCAAAATCTATAGAGATAGATCAAGATGCTTGATGAGACTTTCAATGAGTGCATACCTTCACAAGATTTTGAAAGAGTTCAAAATGGATCAGCCAGAGAAATAGTTCTCGTCTGATTTGTAAGGTGCGAAGTTGAGTGAGACTCAAAGCTCGACAACGGCAGAAGAAAGAGAAAGGACGAACGTCGTCCCCTATGCCTTAGCCATAGGCTCTATATTATGCCATGCTGTGTACCGCACCTATGTGTGCCTTGCCATGAGTCTGTCAAGGGGTACAAGAGTGGTCCAGGAGTGGATCATTGGACAGCGGTCGGAATTATCCTTAGTAACCATAGGACTAAGGAAATGTTTCTTGATTATGGAGGTGATAAAGAGTTCGTCGCAAAGAGTTACGTTGATGCAAGCTTTAACACCTATCCGGATGACTAGTAGTAGCAATCTGGATACGTATAGTGGAGCAGCCATTTGGAAATAGTACCAAGTGGAGTGTGGTAGTAGTGTTTACGGTTTGACATAGAGATATGTAAAGTACACACGGATCTGAATATCGCAGACCCGTTGACTATAAGACCTCTCTCACATGCAAAGCATGATCGATCCCCAAAACTCATTGGGTGTTAGATTCATAACAATGCGAATCACATGGCGATGTGAACTAGATTACTGACTCTAGTGCAAGTGGGAGACTGTTGGAAATATGCCCTAGAGGCAATAATAAATTAGTTATTATCATATTTCCTTGTTCATGATAATCGTTTATTATCCATGCTATAATTGTATTGATCGGAGACTTAAATGCATGTGTGGATACATAGACAAAACCATGTCCCTAGTATGCCTCTAATGGACTAGCTCGTTGATCAAAGGATGGTTAAGGTTTCCTAGCCATGGACATGAGATGTCATTTGATAACGGGATCACATCATTAGGAGAATGATGTGATGGATAAGACCCAAACTACAAACATAGCATATGATCGTGTCAGTTTATTGCTACTGTTTTCTGCATGTCAAGTATATGTTCCTATGACCATGAGATCATGCAACTCACGGATATCGGAGGAGTGCCTTGTGTGTATCAAACGTCGCAACGTAACTGGGTGACTATAAAGGTGCTCTACAGGTATCTCCGATGGTGTCTGTTGAGTTGGCAATGGATCGAGACTGGGATTTGTTACTCCGTGTAACGGAGAGGTATCTCGGGGCCCACTCGGTAATGCAACATCACAATAAGCCTTGCAAGCAATGTGACTAATTGTTAGTTGCGGGATCTTGTATTACGGAATGAGTAAAGAGACTTGCCGGTAACGAGGTTGAACTAGGTATGGAGATACCGACGATCGAATCTCGGGCAAGTAACATACCGAAGAACAAAGGGAACGGTATACGGGATTAACTGAATCCTGGACATAGAGGTTCGACCAATAAAGATCTTCGTAGAATATGTAGGAACCAATGTGGACGTCCAGGTCCCGCCATTGGTTATTGACCGTAGAGGTGTCTCGGTCATGTCTACATAGTTCTCGAACCCGCAGGGTCTGCACACTTAAGGTTCGGTGACGTTTCGGTAGTGTAGAGTTATGTATGGTGGTGACCGAAGGTTGTTCGGAGTCCCGGATGAGATCTCGGACGTCACGAGGAGCTCCGGAATGGTCCGGAGGTAAAGATTCATATATAGGAAGTCCCAGTTTGGCTTCCGGAAAAGTTTCGGGCTCATCGGTAGTGTACCGGGAGTATCGGCATTGTACCGGGAGTGCCGGTAGTGTACCGGAGGACCTCCGGGAGGGGTATTTTGACCCCAAGAGGTCCATGGGATGTGGGAGAATAATAACCAGCCCTTAGTGTGCTGGGAAAACAGCCACAAAAGCCCATGGCGCAGGAGAGAAAGTCCTAAAGCAAAAAGTGGAAAATCAGCCAATAGGAGGCAATCCTACTCCAACTAGGATTGGAGGTGAAGTAGGATTGCTCCCACCTCCTATTTCGGCCGACCCAAAGGCCTTGGATGCCTCTCCTCTCCTCTACTCCTATATATACTAGTGCATTGGGTGGTTTTTGGACAGAATTTCCGGCTACGTGCTACCCGTTCCACCGTTGCATAGTTTCTCCTCTAGATCGTAGTTCCGCAGCGCTTAGGCGAAGCCCTGCCGGAATTGCTCCACCACCATCACCGGAGCGCCGTCATGCTGCCGGTGAACTCTCTCTCCTCTCCACCTCCTCTCGCTGGATCGAGACGGTGGAGATCGCCATCAAGCTGCACGTGTGCTGAACGCGGAGGTGCCGTCCGTTCGGCGCTAGATCGGGAGGACCGTGATCGAGATCGCGAGACGGTTCGTGATGTGATCACGGAACGGATCGTGATGAGTTCCCAGGACAGATCGTGATCAAGATCGTGAGACGGATCGTGATGAGTTCGCGGGACAAATCGTGATCAAGATCGCGGGACGGATCGTGATGAGTTCACAGGACGGATCGTGATTGGATCGCGGGACGGATCGTGATGAGATCGCGGGACGCTCGGCGAGTTGGATCGCGAAGATGTTCGACTACACCAACCGCGTTTCTTAACGCTTCCCGCTTAGCGATCTACAAGGGTATGTAGATCCACTCTCCCTCTCGTAGATGCTCATCACCATGGATAGGTTTGCGTGTGCGTAGGAAATTTTTTGTTTCCCATGCGATGTTCCCCAACAGTGGCATCATGAGCTAGGTTGATGGTTCGATGAGATCTCGAGTAGAACACAAAAGGTTTGTGGGCGTTGATGCTTAGATTGCTTCCTCCCTTGGTCGTATTTTGGTTCAGCGGGATTGTGAGATGAAGCGGCCCGTACCAACATTACTCGTACGCTTACGAGAGACCGGTTCCCTCGACGCAACTTGTTGCCTAGATGGTTTGCGGGTGACAGTTTCTCTCACTTTAGTTGGATCGGATTCGACAAAGGCGGTCCTTGAGAAGGTTGAAAAGCAAACTAGTGTATCACCATTGTGGTTTATGCATAGGTGAGAATCGTTCTTGCTAGATACCCATAGCAGCCACGTAAAATATGCAACAACAATTAGAGGACGTCTAACTTGTTTTTGCAGGGTATGTTGTGATGTGATATGGCCAATTACATGATGAGATATATGTGATGTATGAGATGATCATGTGATGTATAGATTATCACGACTTGCATGTCGATGAGTACGGCAACCGGCAGGAGCCATAGGGTTGTCTTTAATTATTGTATGACCTGCGTGTCAATCATTAAGCGCTATGTAATGCTTTACTTTATCGCTACGGTAGCAATAGTAGTAGAAGCATGCAGGGCGTGACAACCCCAATGGCAACACATTGATGGAGATCAAGATGATGGAGATCATGGTGTTGTGCGGGTCTTCAATCTAAAGCCGAAGACGGCCAACGGTCAACACGCTAACTGCAGCGGGGCTGTAATTAGTAAGCTTACGCGGGTCGAGTGACCGAACGGCACCTTCATCAACACCGTGAAGATCTGGCGGAAGGAGTGGTTCTATATCACCGAACCACGGGACGAGGGTTAATCGGCACCAACCAAATTCATATCTGGACCCCCCACGAGGCTAACCTCATGGATGAAGAATGGGCTCGATTGGGGGTCTGCCTCCGCAGCAAAGGCGCATCACTAAAATGGTGAAGGCCAACATCGCACTGACCAACGTGGTCCAGGTTATGCTCCACCGCCGTCTCCTACCCTGCTAGCGTCGGGAGACCCTGATGTGGGCATACACGCCTGAGGACCCATCCACTGTACGCAAATTCTTCCAAACAACTCTCAAGAAGTTGTGGAAGGAACTTTTCAAGCCCTAGAAGGAGTGGCCGACCGAAGAAGAGGATGTCGGTTTGGATACCGATATCCAACCCTTGAAGGTATGATAGGACTTCCTTAACTGCATACTGAATTGCAACATTGGACCCGGTCTCACCCTTCTTCCCTTTGTGTTTGCAGGGCTAGCTGGACAAAGTTGTGCAGATCAATGACCCAACCCCCCTGCCCGAAGACTCCAGGTCACCCCAGCTGACGGCGATGCTAGTCGTGGTGCTGTACGTGGCACCAGAAAAGATGGAGAAAAAGAAGGAGATACCGAGGCCTCCTCCACACATGAGGAGGAGGATGAAGAGGATGGGGGAGAGATCGACTCTCCCTAGATGAAGAAGAGGGCTGCGCCCAAGGACGTCAAGAGGATCTTCCTCCCTTGCGAAGAGGGCATGCATGCCCAAGGTGACTCTGGCAGACGATAGGACAAATTCCGACGAGGATTCCGGAGATTTCGAGAGGGTCCCCCAAAGGAGCCTAGGGTCAAGCCCCTAGCTCAAAGGTATTGAATCTAGACACCACCCGGCTTATCCTCATTGGCATAGTAGAGCTGACTTGTTTAATTGCTTTTATGATATAGTCTGGTACGAGACCTCCTGACTGATCAGGTCTTAGGGGAGTCTCCGCCGGCCGAACTGGTCGAGAGCGGGATGGAATCCCGCACCACACCACCCCTGGCCACAGGCGAGGTAGCGAAGGTCGTGTCCCGCCGGACACCCCTCTTGACAAACACACGGGGTGAGATGGGGATGGCCGAGGCGCACACCTCGGCCACCCAGGTCCAGGAGTGCAAAACCCTCCTGGATGATAAGGAGGGGGGTCGCAAGTCGCCCGAGCTCCCCCCACAGTCTACTCTGAAGGCTTCAGCGCCTCCCACGTCATCGACCCTGCCTCCCCAAGGGGGAGGGGGAGAAGTGCCACTACCGATGCCGCCCACAACGAGCAGGCCATGGCAGGGTGGCCAACCATGATGGAGGAGGCATTGTCTGACTCCTCCATCGCCGAAGATCACCGCACCCTTTTGGGTGTGGTCCTAAAAAGTATTCAGTGCGTTTGACAGCAGACTGAAGGAAACCTTCAATGGTTTGCAGGCGAACTTGAAGGTAAGCCATGTTCTTGTTCATAATGATGTACTTTGTTTATATAATCGTGAATTCCCTATGGGTATGGTAGCCCTAGAGCTATCGTGAATTTGGAAAACTCGCCCGGGGGTCCTATAAATGTAGGCATATTGTCCAATATGGAATAGCCCGACCTCCTGCTTATGAATAAATTTACTTTTTGCAGGCCTCGTCCTCGGCCAGTGCATCCAATGCCCTTCAACTGGCTGAACAGAATCGGAAGCTTCAGAGCTCTGATGAAGAATTGGACCATCTAAACAAGCGGTTTGATGAAGTATAAGGTCGCTTTTTAGCTGTAGTTGCCTACTCTATTACTTTTCTCATTAATGTGGATTAGCCTGGTTATGTGTCCTTATATTGCATCTCTTTGTGTCCCCAGCTTCGACTGGCGAGGTCGAAGACCAGAAGGCCGATCTCAGGAGAGGCAAACAAGAGGTTGCCAACCAGAAGGCGGCATCCGAAAAGACAGCCGCCGAGCTAAACTCGCTAAGGGTGGAGAGCGGCAGGCATGAGGCTCGAGTAGCCAAGGTCCAACAGGAGCTCTAGGATGCTAGTGCTAAGTGTGAGGTCTTGGAGCAGCAGACCAAAGAACAGGTGACCCGGCTGACCGCGCTTACCTCCGACCTAAAATCAGAGCCCATTGAGAGGCGGTTCTTTGAAGAAGAAATTTACCAGGTCAAGCTGATTGCCAATGATAAGACATACTTATTGCAACGTGCCTTTGGTGGGAACATGTTCATTTTTCTTACATGCCTGTGGCGTTCCCCAGGAGCCTTTACAGACCTCCCGAGGAGTGCGGCGGATGCGGTGAAGCACTATGCAGTCCGAGATGGGTTGTGGAGGAGAAACTGTTTGGGGCGCAGTTTGAAACTCCGGAGGCACATCCCCTCCTCAGCTACCAGATGAAGCAACTGATGCAGCTGCACCAGATGACGGAGCCGGTCTTGCAGGACCTCTGGATCTAGCTGTGGCCTACGGAGCCACTGCCTAGCAGCTACTTTGGCATGCTGCAAAAGCTTCATGACGTCGTGCCGCGGATTGAGGCTGTGAAGCGTTCAGTTTGCATGGAGGGAGCGCGGATGGCCTTTGCGCGGACCATGATACAACTTCCACGAATCAAGCCAATTGAGATGGCCACTGCGCCCTGCCTCCTAGGAAGGAGCACAGATGCCCCGAGCTGTAATTCTGAGACGCATTAGAGGGTGCTCGGTCCATAGAGACCCAGTGCCCGAAAAATGTAATGTATGAGTGAGGGTGTTATCAGTATACCCTGAAGACAATTATGTTTTATGACGCTTGTCCGAATATATCATGTTATGTATTATTTTAACTCCTGTGTGGCCAGTTTAATCTGAAAGGTGTGACTCGTCGGCTTCAGCCCCCGTGTAGATACTACAAGGGGTGTTTCGGCCTCCGTGCTCGGTCCTGAACCAATATATCGGTGCCCGTGGGCGATAAAGGGGGAAACTAGGCAATTGGACTATTTGCTTTAGTGCGTTTACTTAGCCTTAGGTGCTTGAATGCGGGGGCCGGTGACCAGCCTCTAGTGTTCTGTGGTGGTCTGTTCGGCCGAAGTTTAAGACTAGTACCATCTGGTTTGGAAAGGTACAAACCCTTCGTATGACACGGGAGAACCTCCATCGATTCTTAGTTTGACACTTTAACTCGGATCGCAGACCGCTTCTCTATTATTATGACAGTCAGTTTTCGGCTTTCTCCACTTAGGGATACAAACGCAACGGTTCTCCCTATTGCCCCTTTAGCCGAACTAGTGGAATGTAAAGAGGCAAGCACAGGAGCGGGGCAATCCAACTATTGACCCAAGGCATAATTCAGAACCGATGCATATAGTGCACTATCCCAGACACCGAATGCATAAGACGTAGTGACGAGGTCATGCTTTGGGTGTTTAGTTATACCCCAACTCCTGGTCTATTGGCGGATCACATATGTCGCATAATCGGATGATCTATATGGTGTACGTATGAGGAGAAACAAGTAAAAAAGTTGAGGCATATGTAACAATCTTATGATTCATGCTGCCGAGACGACTATTACAGGTAATTATTCGTAGCGAAAAACAGAAAAGAAAGGAGCAATCTTTTACAGGATATCATTTTGTTCAGGGCCCTTGACTGGTGGCTTGACGTCCTCCTTGAGCCCGGCTACGCATTGTTGCCCTCGAGCGGGGAGCTGTGAAACCTATTGAGATTGATGCTTAGCTAAAGGACCTTGAGGAGGGCCGTGAGAAGCCACCGTAGATAGATCCGACCTGACGTTTTGTAGATCCTTAATGGTATCTCGCCTCTGGCCGGAGAAGAAGTCGATCTGTAGTTCGGTTAAGCCGGATATCCAGTCCTCAAAAGTAGATCCCCACAGCTGCCCATGGTATTTTAAGAGCGAAATTGTGTCTTCGAGGGACATACCTGACGAGTAGGCGGGCCGTGCTGTGGGGAGCATGTCCCTATTTACCCTGAACGGTAGGTGGAGGTGGAAGGTCCGGTTGGGCTCGATCTCTCTTGCCCGCCTGTCGCTTGGAGGCAAGTTGGAATCCTGGGGCTTCGTTGTCGTGTTGGCATTCGGTCTTTCGGCCCGTGGTATGCTCTTCTATCTAGAGGGAGCACTCCATATTGTCGTTGACAGTGATGACCCCCTTTGGTCCAAGCATCTTGAGCTTCAGGTAGGCGTAGTGAGGGACGACGTTGAAGCGAGGGAAGGTTGTGCGACCGAGCAGGGCGTGGTAACCGCTGCAGAACGGTACAATGTCAAAGATCAAGTCTTCGCTACAAAATTTGTCAGGAGAGCTGAACACAACTTCAATTATTACAGTGCCAGAACAACGGGCTTCAACGCCCGAAATAATTCCCTTGAAGGTAGTGTTACTGGGTTTAATCCTAGACGAATATATGCCCATCTTTTTCACCATATCTGAGTAAATCAGATTAAAGCTACTTCCTCCATCCATGAGAACCCTGGTAAGATGGTATCCATCGATGATGGGATCTAAGACGAGGGCCGCCGAACCTCCAAGACGGATACTGGTCGGGTGGTCCCTCCTATCGAAGGTGATCGGGCAAACCGATCATGGGTTGAACTTAGGGGCTACAGGATCTACGGCGTAGACTTCCCAAAGGCCGCGTTTCCTTTCCTTCTTCGATAGATGTGTGGCATATATCATGTTCACAGTTTTTACCTCTGGAGGGAATTGCCTTTGGCCTCCATTATTAGGGCCACGGGGCTCCTCATCGTCGTCGCTGCGTGGACCTTTTCCCTGGCTCGACTGCTAACTTGGCAGCCTGTCGAAACACCAAACATTGATGGTTGATTTGTGTGGCAGGCTTGTCCGGGGTGCCATGGATCTGGCAGGGCCTCTTCATTATCTTGTCCAGTGCGGTAAGTCCATCCCTGTTCCCTTTGGAGGTCTTCCTTTGTTGTCCGGGTTTCGAGCCACTGAACTCGACATATACCGCCATATCATCGGCATCCCCATTGCTATGGCGGTGCTTGTATTTGTTGTGCCATGGCTTGTCATTTCCATTCCACGCTTCCGAAGTGCCCAGATCTTTCGATTATGACTATGACAGGCTAGCCATTTGTCCTCGCCCACGCAAAAGCGGGTCATGAGTGTGGTAAGAGCGGACATTGTCCTCGGTCTATCCTGACCGAGCTGTCAGACCAACCATTCGTCGCAAATATTGTGCCTGAAGGAGGCTATAGCCTCAGCATCCGGACAATCGACAATCTGGTTTTTTTTGATTAAGAACCGAAGTGCCCTGGAAGTCAGACATAAGTGTCGACTCTCCCTCCTTTTGGACGGCATTTCTTAAGTCCGAAGAGTCTGGAGGTCGGACATAAGTGCCTTGGAAGTTAGACCGAAAGGCGTCCTCCAGCTCTTCCCAACTTCTGATGGAGTTTTTGGGGAGGTTGTTTAACCATTGTCTAGCTGGCCCATTTAGCTTGAGCGGTAAGAACTTAATGGCATGGAGGTCATATCCTCTAGTCATATGTATGTGCAGGAGAAAATCTTCTATCCATACAGCGAAGTCTGGGGGTCCCGTCGTACTGTTCAATATTTATGGGCTTAAACCCATCGGGGAATTGGTGATGCATGACCTCGTCTGTGAAGCACAATGGTTGGGCAACGCCTCTGATTCGGGCCACATTATGCCGAAATTCGGCTTCTAATGCCCCGTGTCGTTCCCGTTCTCGGTTGCGGTGGTCGAACCAACGTCATTCTCCATTCCGTCTAGCGGGGAGTATTCTTTGGCTCCGTAGATGAATCTGGTGTGGCATGTTCTATTATTCAGGTCCTGATGTAGGTTGTGCTGATCCCTATACCACATCAGGTCCTTACCCCTCCTACGGGGCAACTCCAGTATGTATTCGGGGTCCTCGATCGCTCTGTCTCTCCCTCGAGGGGAGCGGTCCGATTGATCATGCCTTGTGTACCTAGGGTGTGTGCGCTCAAGAGCCTCATGATTGAATTGGGGAAGCAAGCGTCTGTGTGAGTAGCTCTTGGTTTGGTCAGTGCCATATCCTTCTTCAGCTGATAGGACCTTCGTGTTGGGAGACGTAGTAGTAAATCAAAATTTTCCTATGTGTCACCAAGATCTATCTATGGAGAAACCAGGAAACGAGCGGGGAGAGATTGGATCTTCATACCTTTGAAGATTGCTAAGCGGAAGCGTTGCTAGAACGCGGTTGATGGAGTCGTACTCACAGCGATTCAGATCGCGGTAGATCCGATCAAGTGCCGAACGGACGGCACCTCCGCGTTCAACACACGTGCAGCCCGGTGATGTCTCCTACGCCTTCATCCAGCAAGGAGGGAGGAGAGGTTGAGGGAGAGCTCCGGAAACACGACGGCGTGGTGGCGGTGGAGCTGCGTGGTACTCCGACAGAGCTTCGCTAAGCACTACGGAGAACGAGGAGAGGGAGGAGTAGGGCTGCACCAGGGAGGAGATGAATTCGTGTGTTGTGCAGCCCCAAATACCTCCACTATATATAGGAGGAGGGGAGGAGAGGTGCTACGCCCTAGGGTTCCACCCTAGGGGTGGAGGCAGCCTCCAGAAGCCCATCTGGCCGGTGGCCAGGGCAAGGAGAGGTGGAGGCGCCCTAGGGTGGGCCTTAAGGCCCATCTAAGCCTAGGGTTTGCCCCCTCCACCCTTTCTGCGCCTTGGGCTGGGGTGGGAGGCGCACCAGCCCACCTAGGGGCTGGTTCCCTCCCACTCTTAGCCCATGGAACCTTCCGGGGCAGGTGGGCCCACTTGGTGGACCCCCGGAACCCTTCCGGTGGTCCCGGTACACTACCGGAGACACCCGAAACACTTCCGGTAACCAAAACCTCACTTCCTATATATCAATCTTCGTCTCCGGACCATTCCGGGACTCCTCGTGACATCCGGGATCTCATCTGGGACTCCGAACAACCTTAGGTAACCACGTACACTATTTCCCTATAACCCTAGCGTCATCGAACCTTAAGTGTGTAGACCCTACGGGTTCGGGAGACACGTAGACATGACCGAGACACCTCTCCGGTCAATAACCAACAGCGGGATCTGGATACCCATGTTGGCTCCCACGTACTCCATGATGATCTCATCGGATGAACCACGATGTCAAGGATTCAATCAATCCCGTATACAATTCCCTTTGTCTATCGGTATGGTACTTGCCCGAGATTCGATCGTCGGTATCACCATACCTTGTTCAATCTCGTTACCGGCAAGTCTCTTTACTCGTTCCGTAATAAATCATCCCATGACTAACTCCTTAGTCACATTGAGCTCATAATGATGATGTCTTACCGAGTGGGCCCAGAGATACCTCTCCGTCACACGGAGTGACAAATCCCAGTCTCGATTCGTGTCAACCCAACAGACACTTCCGGAGATACCCGTAGCGTACCTTTATAGCCACCCAGTTACGTTGTGATGTTTGGCACACCCAAAGCATTCCTACGGTATCCGGGAGTTACACAATCTCATGGTCTAAGGAAACGACACTTGACATTGAAAAGCTTTAGCAAACGAACTACACGATCTTGTGCTATGCTTAGGATTGGGTCTTGTCCATCACATCATTCTCCTAATGATGTGATCCCGTTATCAATGACATCCAATGTCCATGGTCATGAAACCGTGACCATCTGTTGATCAACGAGCTAGCCAACTAGAGGCTCACGAGGGACACGTTGTGGTCTATGTATTCACACATGTATTACGGTTTCCGGTTAACACAATTATAGCATGAATAACAGACAATTATCATGAACTAGGAAATACAATAATAACCATTTTATTATTGCCTCTAGGGCATATTTCCAACAGTCTCCCACTTACACTAGAGTTAATAATCTAGTTACATTGTGATGAATCGAACATCCATAGCATTCTGGTGTTGATCATGTTTTGCTCGTGAGAGAGGTTTAGTCAATGGATCTGCGACATTCAGATCCGTATGCACTTTACAAATATCTATGTCTCCTTCCTGAATGTAATCACGGATGGAGTTGAAGCGGCGCTTGATGTGTCTTGTCTTCTTGTGAAACCTGGGCTCCTTCGCAAGGGAAATAGCTCCAGTGTTGTCACAGAGTAGAGTCATCGGGCCCGACACATTCGGAATCACTCCTAGGTCGGTGATGAACTCCTTCATCCAGACTCCCTCCTTCGCTGCTTCCGAAGCAGCTATGTACTCCGCTCCACATGTAGATGCCGCCACAACGCTTTGCTTGCTGTTGCTCCAGCTCACTGCCCCTCCATTCAAGATATACACGTATCCGGTTTGCGATTTGGAGTCGTCCGGATTTGTGTCGAAGCTAGCATCGACGTAACCCTTTACGACGAGGTCTTCGGCACCTCCATAAACGAGAAACATGTCCTTTGTCCTTTTTAGGTACTTCAGGATATTCTTGACCGTTCTCCAGTGTTCTGCTCCGGGATCACTTTGGTACCTTCCTACCAAACTTATGGCAAGGTTCACATCAGGCCTGGTACACAGCATGGCATACATGATAGAGCCTATGGCTGAAGCATAGGGGATGACACTCATCTCTTCTCTATCCTTTGCCGTGGTCGGGCATTGAGTCGTACTCAATCTCACACCTTGCAACACAGGCAAGAACCCCTTCTTGGACTGATCCATATTGAACTTCTTCAATATCTTTTCAAGGTATGTGCTTTGTGAAAGACCAATGAGGCGTTTCGATCTATCTCTATAGATCTTAATACCTAATATGTAAGCAGCTTCTCCAAGGTCCTTCATTGAAAAACACTTATTCAAGTAGGCCTATATACTTTCCAAGAGTTCTATATTATTTCCCATTATTAGCATGTCGTCCACATACAGTATAAGAAATGCTATAGAGCTCCCACTCACTTTCTTGTAAATACGGGGTTCTCCATAAACCTGTACAAACCCAAACGCTTTAATCACCTCATTAAAGCGAATGTTCCAACTCCGAGATGCTTGCACCGGCCCATAGATGGAGCGCTGGAGCTTGCATACCTTGTTAGCATCTTTAGGATCGACAAAACCTTCCGGCTGCATCATATACAGTTCTTCCTTGAGGAAGCCATTAAGGAATGCCGTTTTGACGTCCATTTGCCAGATCTCATTATCATAAAATGCGGCAACTGCTAACATGATTCAGACTGACTTTAGCATCGCTACGGGTGAGAAAGTCTCATCGTAGTCAACTCCTTGAACTTGTCGATAACCCTTAGCGACAAGCTGAGCCTTATAGGCGGTCACATTTCCGTCCGCGTCAGTCTTCTTCTTAAAGATCCATTTGTTTTCAATGGCTCGCTTATCATCAGGCAAGTCCACCAAAGTCCATACTTTGTTCTCATACATGGATCCTATCTCGGATTTCATGGCCTCAAGCCATTTGTCGGAATCCGGACCCGCCATCGCTTCTTCATAGTTCGAAGGTTCACCGTTGTCCAACAACATGATCTCTAGGATAGGATTGCCGTACCACTCTGGTGCGGAACGTGTCCTTGTGGACCTTCGAATAGCGACTTGATCTGAAGCTTCATGATCATCATCATTAACTTCCTCTCTAGCTGGTGTAGGCTCCACAGAAACAACTTCCTGTGCTGCGCTACTCTCCGGTTCGTGTGGAGGTACAATTACCTCATCAAGTTCTATTTTCCTCCCACTTACTTCTTTCGAGAGAAACTCTTTCTCGAGAAAGGATCCATTCTTGGAAACAAAGAATTTGCCCTCGGATCGTAGGTAGAAGGTATACCCAATAGTCTCTTTGGGATATCCTATGAAGACGCACTTTTCCGCTTTGGGTTCGAGCTTTTCAGGTTGAAGTTTCTTCACATAAGCATCGCATCCCCAAACTTTTAGAAACGACAGCTTAGGTTTCTTTCCAAACCATAATTCATACTGTGTCGTCTCAACGGATTTAGACGGTGTCCTATTTAAAGTGAATGCGGCAGTCTCTAATGCATATCCCCAAAATGATAGCGGTAAGTCGGTAAGAGACATCATAGATCGCACCATATCCAATAGAGTGCGATTACGACGTTCAGACACACCATTTCACTGAGGTGTGCCGGGCGGCATGAGTTGTGAAACAATTCCACATTTCCTAAGGTGCGTGCCAAACTCGTGACTTAAGTATTCTCCGCCACGATCAGATCGTAGGCATTTTATTTTCCTGTCACGTTGATTCTCGACCTCACTCTGAAATTCCTTGAACCTTTCAAAGGTTTTAGACTTGTGTTTCATTAAGTACACATACCCATATCTGCTCAAGTCATCAGTGAGGGTGAGAACATAACGGTAGCCACCGCGAGCCTCGACACTCATTGGACCGCATACATCGGTATGTATTATCTTCAACAAGTCAGTTGCTCGCTCCATTGTTCCGAAGAACGGAGTCTTGGTCATCTTGCCCATGAGGCATGGTTCACATGTGTCAAATGATTCGAAATCAAGTGACTCCAAAAGTCCATCAGCATGGAGCTTCTTCATGCGTTTGACACCAATATGGCCAAGACGGCAGTGCCACATGTAAGTGGGACTATCATTATCAACTTTACACTTTTTGGTACTCACACTATGGACATGTGTAACATCACGTTCGAGATTCATCAAAAATAAACCATTGACCAGCGGGGCATGAGCATAAAACATTTCTCTCATATAAATAGAACAACCATTATTCTCGGATTTAAATGAGTAGCCATCTCGCATCAAGCGAGATCCAGATACAATGTTCATGCTCAAGGCTGGTACTAAATAACAATTATTAAGGTTTAAAACTAATCCCGATGGTAGATGTAGAGGTAGCATGCCGACGGCGATCACATCGACCTTGGAACCATTCCCGACGTGCATCGTCACCTCATCCTTGGCCAGCCTCCGCTTATTCCGCAGCTCCTGCTTGGAGTTACAAATGTGAGCAACTGCACCGGTACCAAATACCCAGGAGCTACTATGAGCGCTGGTCAAGTACACATCAAAAACAAGTATATCACATATACCTTTAATGTTGCCATCCCTCTTATCCGCTAAGTACTTCGGGCAGTTCTGCTTCCAGTGACCGGTACCATTCTTGTTCTTCTTCTTCCCGGCAACTTGCTTACCGGGCGCGGCAATAGCTTTGCCGTCCTTCTTGAAGATCTTCTTACCCTTGCCTTTCTTGAAACTAGTGGTCTTGTTTACCATCAACACTTGATGCTCCTTTTTGATGTCGACCTCCGCTGATTTCAGCATCGAGTACAACTCGGGAATGGACTTCTCCATACCCTGCATGTTGTAGTTCATCACAAAGCTCTTGTAGCTAGGTGGAAGCGACTGGAGGATTCTATCAATAACCGAGTCATACGGGAGGTTAACTCCTAGCTGAGTCAAGCGGTTGTGAAGCCCAGACATCTTGAGGATGTGCTCACTGACAGAACTGTTCTCCTCCATCTTACAGCTAAACAACTTGTCGGAGACTTCATATCTCTCGACCCGGGCATGAGCCTGAAAAACCAGTTTCAGCTTCTGGAACATCTCATATGCTCCGTGTTGCTCAAAATGCTTTTGGAGCCCCGGTTCTAGACTGTAAAGCATGCCACACTAAACAAGGGAGTAATCATCGCAGCGAATATGCCAAGCGTTCGCAACATCTTGTTCTGCTGGGAGAAGGGGTGGGTCACCTAGCGGTGCATCAAGGACATACAGTTTCTTGGAAGCTATGAGGATGATCCTCAAGCCACGGACCCAGTCCGCATAGTTGCTTCCATCATCTTTCAGCTTGGTTTTCTCTAGGAACGCGTTGAAATTGAGGTTGACATTTGCGTTGGCCATTGGATCTACAATATAGATATTAAAGGCAATTTTAGACTAAGTTCATGATAATTAAGTTCACATAATAATATTATTCAATGAACTCCCACTTAGATAGACATCTCTCTAGTCATCCAAGTGACACATGATCCATGTCAACTAGCCTGTGTCCGATCAGCATGTGAGACGGACTAGTCATCCATGGTGAACATCTTCATGTTGATCGTATCTTCTATACGACTCATGTTCGACCTTTAGGTCTTCCGTGTTCCGAGGCCATGTCTGTACATGCTTGGCTCGTCAAGTCAACCTAAGTGTTTCGCGTGTGTAAATCTGGCTTACACCCGTTGTATGCGAACGTTAGAACCTATCACACCCGATCATCACGTGGTGCTTCGGAACAACGATCCTTACCAACGGTGCACAGTTAGGGTGAACACTTCTCTTGAAATTTTATTGAGAGATCATCTTATTTACTACCGTCGTTCTAAGCAAATAAGATGTAAACATGATAAACATCACATGCAATCAATATAGTGACATGATATGGCCAATATCATCTTGCTCCTATGATCTCCATCTTCGGGGCACGATGACCATCATTGTCACCGGCACGACACCATGATCTCCATCACTGTGTCTTCATGAAGTTGTCTCGCCAACTATTACTTCTACTACTATGGCTAACGCTTAGCAATAAAGTAAAGTAATTACATGGCGTTTATGATTGACACGCAGGTCATACAATAATATAAGACAACTCCTATGGCTCCTGCCGGTTGTCATAGTCATCGACATGCAAGTCGTGAACCCTATTACAAGAACATGATCAATCTCATACATCACAATGCATCACATCACATCCTTCTGGCCATATCACATCACAAGGCATATGCTACAAAAACAAGTTAGACGTCCTCTAATTTGTAGTTGCAAGTTTTTACGTGGTTGCTATAGGTTTCTAGCAAGAACGTTTCTTACCTATGCCAAAACCACAACGTGATATGCCAATTGCTATTTACCCTTCATAAGGACCCTTTTCATCGAATCCAATCTGACTAAGGTGGGAGAGACAGACTCCCGCTAGCCACCTTATGCAACTAGTGCATGTCAGGCGGTGGAACCGGTCTCACGTAAGCGTACGTGTAAGGTTGGTCCGGGCCGCTTCATCCCACAATACCGTCGAATCAAGATAAGACTAGTAACGGCAAGCATATTAACAAAATCTACGCCCACAACTGCTTTGTGTTCTACTCGTGCATAGATTCTACGCATAGACCTAGCTCATGATGCCACTGTTGGGAGACGTAGTAGTAAATCAAAATTTTCCTACGTGTCACCAAGATCTATCTATGGAGAAACCAGCAAACGAGCGGGGAGAGATTGGATATTCATACCTTTGAAGATCGCTAAGCGGAAGCGTTGCTAGAACGCGGTTGATGGAGTCGTACTCACAGCGATTCAGATCGCGGTAGATCCGATCAAGTGCCGAACGGACGGCACCTCCGCGTTCAACACACGTGCAGCCCGGTGATGTCTCCTACGCCTTCATCCAGCAAGGAGGGAGGAGAGGTTGAGGGAGAGCTCCGGAAACACGACGGCATGGTGGCGGTGGAGCTGCGTGGTACTCCGACAGAGCTTCGCTAAGCACTACGGAGAACGAGGAGAGGGAGGAGTAGGGCTGCACCAGGGAGGAGATGAATTCGTGTGTTGTGCAGCCCCAAATACCTCCACTATATATAGGAGGAGGGGAGGAGAGGTGCTAGGCCCTAGGGTTCCACCCTAGGGGTGGAGGCAGCCTCCAGAAGCCCATCTGGCCGGCGGCCAGGGCAAGGAGAGGTGGAGGCGCCCTAGGGTGGGCCTTAAGGCCCATCTAAGCCTAGGGTTTGCCCCCTCCACCCTTTCTGCGCCTTGGGCTGGGGTGGGAGGCGCACCAGCCCACCTAGGGGATGGTTCCCTCCCACTCTTAGCCCATGGAACCTTCCGGGGCAGGTGGGCCCACTTGGTGGACCCCCGGAACCCTTCCGGTGGTCCCGGTACACTACCGGAGACACCCGAAACACTTCCGGTAACCAAAACCTCACTTCCTATATATCAATCTTCGTCTCCGGACCATTCCGGGACTCCTCGTGACATCCGGGATCTCATCTGGGACTCCGAACAACCTTAGGTAACCACGTACACTATTTCCCTATAACCCTAGCGTCATCGAACCTTAAGTGTGTAGACCCTACGGGTTCGGGAGACACGTAGACATGACCGAGACACCTCTCCGGTCAATAACCAACAGCGGGATCTGGATACCCATGTTGGCTCCCACGTACTCCATGATGATCTCATCGGATGAACCACGATGTCAAGGATTCAATCAATCCCGTATACAATTCCCTTTGTCTATCGGTATGGTACTTGCCCGAGATTCGATCGTCGGTATCACCATACCTTGTTCAATCTCGTTACCGGCAAGTCTCTTTACTCGTTCCGTAATAAATCATCCCATGACTAACTCCTTAGTCACATTGAGCTCATAATGATGATGTCTTACCGAGTGGGCCCAGAGATACCTCTCCGTCACACGGAGTGACAAATCCCAGTCTCGATTCGTGTCAACCCAACAGACACTTCCGGAGATACCCGTAGCGTACCTTTATAGCCACCCAGTTACGTTGTGATGTTTGGCACACCCAAAGCATTCCTACGGTATTCGGGAGTTACACAATCTCATGGTCTAAGGAAACGACACTTGACATTGAAAAGCTTTAGCAAACGAACTACACGACCTTGTGCTATGCTTAGGATTGGGTCTTGTCCATCACATCATTCTCCTAATGATGTGATCCCGTTATCAATGACATCCAATGTCCATGGCCATGAAACCGTGACCATCTATTGATCAGCGAGCTAGCCAACTAGAGGCTCACTAGGGACACGTTGTGGTCTATGTATTCACACATGTATTACGGTTTCCGGTTAACACAATTATAGCATGAATAACAGACAATTATCATGAACTAGGAAATACAATAATAACCATTTTATTATTGCCTCTAGGGCATATTTCCAACATATACCCCGTGGGCGGTGGTGGAGCTGCGTGGTACTCCGACAGAGCTTCGCTAAGCACTACGGAGAACGAGGAGAGGGAGGAGTAGGGCTGCACCAGGGAGGAGATGAACTCGTGTGTTGTGCAGCCCCAAATACCTCCACTATATATAGGAGGAGGGGAGGAGAGGTGCTGCGCCCTAGGGTTCCACCCCATGGGTGGCGGCAGCGTCCCGAAGCCCATCTGGCCGGCGGCCAGGGCAAGGAGAGGTGGAGGCGCCCTAGGGTGGGCCTTAAGGCCCATCTAAGCCTAGGGTTTGCCCCCTCCACCCTTGCTGCGCCTTGGGCTGGGGTGGGAGGGGCACCAGCCCACCTAGGGGCTGGTTCCTCCCCACTCTTAGCCCATGGAACCTTCCGGGGCAGGTGGGCCCACTTGGTGGACCCCCGGAACCCTTCCGGTGGTCCTGGTACACTACCGGAGACACCCGAAACACTTCCGGTAACCAAAACCTCACTTCCTATATATCAATCTTCGTCTCCGGACCATTCCGGGACTCCTCATGACGTCCGGGATCTCATCCGGGACTCTGAACAACCTTCGGTAACCACGTACACTATTTCCCTATAACCCTAGCGTCATCGAACCTTAAGTGTGTAGACCCTACGGGTTCGGGAGACACGTAGACATGACCGAGACACCTCTCCGGTCAATAACCAACAGCGGGATCTGGATACCCATGTTGGCTCCCACGTACTCCACGATGATCTCACCGGATGAACCACGATGTCAAGGATTCAATCAATCCCGTATACAATTCCCTTTGTCTATCGGTATGGTACTTGCCCGAGATTCGATCGTCGGTATCACCATACCTTGTTCAATCTCGTTACCGGCAAGTCTCTTTACTCGTTCCGTAATACATCATCCCGTGACTAACTCCTTAGTCACATTGAGCTCAGAATGATGATGTCTTACCGAGTGGGCCCAGAGATACCTCTCCGTCACATGGAGTGACAAATCCCAGTCTCGATTCGTGTCAACCCAACAGACACTTTCGGAGATACCTGTAGCGTACCTTTATAGCCACCCAGTTACATTGTGACGTTTGGCACACCCAAAGAATTCCTACGGTATCCGGGAGTTACACAATCTCATGGTCTAAGGAAATGACACTTGACATTGAAAAGCTTTAGCAAACGAACTACACGACCTTGTGCTATGCTTAGGATTGGGTCTTGTCCATCACATCATTCTCCTAATGATGTGATCCCGTTATCAATGACATCCAATGTCCATGGCCATGAAACCGTGACCATCTATTGATCAGCGAGCTAGCCAACTAGAGGCTCACTAGGGACACGTTGTGGTCTATGTATTCACACATGTATTACGGTTTCCGGTTAACACAATTATAGCATGAATAACAGACAATTATCATGAACTAGGAAATACAATAATAACCATTTTATTATTGCCTCTAGGGCATATTTCCAACACTTCGTCCATCTATCATTAAGGGTGTCCTGGTCAGCTTGAAGCTGCCGCTGTTTGGCCTTTAGGCTCCGGGCGGTGGCTAGAAGCCATCGCCTGAAATGTTCTTGGTCTTGCGGGTCCTCCGGGATGTTGAAATCATCATCTTCGAGGCTATTGTCCTCATTGACTGGAGGGAGACAATTATTGTCCTCGGAGTGGTCAGGGTCGTCGGGGTGACAAGGCTTCTCGATGTTTTCATGTGGTTGCCCTAGGGCTTCGAGCTCCTTGGGGTCTACTGGTGTATCACTTTATCCGATGCCCATGATGATTCCCCTCCCTTTGTTTGCATTGGACCGCTTGCGTTGCCGCCGTCGTTTCGACGACTTTATTGGCGGGTGTATCCACCATGTAGACGTCATAGGAGGAGGTGGTAGTCCATCACCCCATATTGAGAGGGGCAGGGGTGTCAACCTTGTGATACATGTCCTTCGTCCCATCGGAGGCATAATCTAGCATGTTGGTTAAGTCTTCGATAGTGGAACCAAGTGGGTGGTGGGTGGGTGATAAAATTCTCCATAATCCGGCCTCAGCCCGTATTGAACATATATATGTTAGGCTTCGGTCGTTCGTGATCACCAACGACTGGATCTGGTCAAGAGTCTCGTTTATCGCCGAGAGGCTGTCCGGGTCCGTCTCTTGGAAGTTTTCCGGAGTATTCTCTGGAGTGTCCTCGAGGGACGGGTTTCCGGCAAGAGCCGGATCAGGGCGTCTGGGCTTTATGGCCGGATCCGAATACAGGCGCAACTCCCTGGCAGAGGGAAAGCTAGGCCAAGACTTCGAAGTTAGGGCTTCGGAGTTGCCAGACTCGTCAGGCAAGACCAAGAGCCCGGCGGAGGTAAGATCGGCAGAGTATTCTGGGTCCTCGGGCCTGGTTCCCCGATCGACGAAAAAGTTTCCAGATGGCCAGTCAGGTCGGCTTGTAGCGTGATGCTGCCGAAGGTGAGATCCTTCCCAGGGACTAAGACGTATCCGTAGCAAAGTTGATCGCTGATGACCAAGTGAGCCATCGTCCTTTCAGTGGATCTCACGGCAGAACTCTCAATGAAAGCACCAATGTCGGTGTCAATACCGGCTGATCTCGGGTAGGGGGTCCCGAGATGTGAGCCTTAGATCGATGGGTAATAGGAAATGAAGAGGACATTATTTACCTAGGTTCGGGCCCTCGTGAGGAGGTAAAGCCCTACGTCCTGCTTGATTGTATTGATGTGTATGGAGATGACAGAGTTGATCTACCTCGAGATTATCTAAGGTAAACCCTAGATGAGTTCACATGTCCACTACGAATGAGGACCCTCCGGTTTATATAGATACTAGGGGTCCCTAGGGTTACATACAACCGACCTTTTACAAGGGATAGATACGCAGATATTATCTTCGGAACTTGGAGGCCACGCCATTCTTCAGAGCCTTCCTTCTTGGATACAACATCATTCGTAGTTCGGCCTTCAACAGATCAGCCCAATAGGTCGGCCCACGAGGAACGAGACGACAGCCCGAGGATCCCTTAGTCTCGGACTCCCTCACCTCCCCTAACGATAAGCACACGAAGGAAATAGGTGAAGGGCAGGAGAACATTATTTCTACACCGAGACAACATCGCTGGCCGCCTCGCCTCCCGAAACAAAACATAAATAATCTATATAGAAAACTAAAACAATTACCCATTTTGCTGAAGAACAAGTCCGCGGTACGATGTAGAGCTCGCCACTGATCAGGACCGTGCACCAATGCCCTATTGTCCAGTGATCTAGCCAGGTCGAGATGCTACTGAAGACCACCGCACTAGATCCCTCTGGCGACTGTCGTCAAGCATCACTTAATGCAGAATACTCGAACACACATCTCCTTCGCCATCTCATAGTAGACCCCCCAAGCTCCACACCATGTCACCCCCAATAGCATCTCCCCACTTACGTCAGCGTTGTGAGTGCAAAGACAAGAGGAAGGGAAGATGGGTAGTGTGGTAGTGCCTAGAGTTTTCTGGTCGTCTCCTCAGTCGCTTTTCTCATGAAGGGGTATCTCACATTGGGCAACTGATTCACCCGGGCTCCTCATTGTCCCTTATCTTATGTGTTCTTTAACATGTACGATGTTGCTACTTATGAAGCAAGTAGGAGTAGCATCTTCTCACAATAGAGGAGTATTTTATCGAGCAGTAATTGCGCAATCCTGGAACAAAGATTATAGAGAAATCAAATTTGAAGGCACATCAAAGTATGCTCCGATTTCCCAAATTGTAAACACATATGTACCCTAATACATTTTCGATAGATCTACTCAGCAATAAAGTAATCATCGATTGCATGATGTTTCATGTTTTTATCAATGGAGTTTTTTTGCGAATAATTTATCCATGGAGTTGATTGTACAGGAGTGGCCCATGCGGGAGTAAGATGAGCATCGGGCGCTAAGGAACGATCGACATGGCCTGAGAGGGCCGAAATTGTGCACAAAATTTCATAAATATATATATTACTATCTCTACTTCTAATGGGGAGTATGTAGGTTGTTCGTTCGCTCGTTTCCACCCATCGATCAAATGATGTCGCCCCATTGTCACACATCCTCGCCCCAGCGAATTTTCTCTCCCTCATAATAGAAAAAACAAGCGGCATATCTATACCTACTAATAAAGGAAGAAACACTTCTTTCCTCCTAGTTTCCGTCCGTCAGTAACATGATTTTTCATTGAGATTTAAGATTTTCGTCCATCGTTGCGGTGACCCAACTCAGCCGGCTCAGGCCAATGTTACGCCTATCTTTGTTGTGTCGGCCCACTGACTGAGAGGAGGAGCGCACAAAATTGCTGCAAAGAAGTGGGATCGAACTCGCGACCTCCAAACGAAACCTCATGTGCTACTGCGATTTGAGCTAAGACATGTTTATGCTCTTGAGGAGGGTTCGAGTGTTATGAAATAGTCCCATCTAGACCGGTTATGTCAAACAACATCAATTAAGGAAAAAAATACATTGTGTCAAAAGTTGAACTCGCAACCTCCCATTCAAAAAGTTGAACTCGCAACCTCTGATTCAATACCTAAGGATGTAGCCAACTCGGCTAGCTCCACCGGTAGAAAAAGGCCCATTTGTCCCAGTTCCAGAGGCCCATTTGTCCCGGTTTCGGAACCAGGACTAAAGGGTCGGTACTAAAGCCCAATACCTTTAGTGCCGGTTCGCCTACGAACCGGGACAAATGGGGCTCCACGTGGGCTGCTGTGGTGCGCTGGGGCGGAGGACCTTTAGTCCCGGTTGGTAACACGAACCGGGACCAAAAGGCATCCACGCGTCAGTAGTCCAGGGCCTGGGGTTTTTTTTTGAAAGGGGGGGTGGGGGGTTTAGGGGGTTTTGCAGGGTTAATTTAGGGGTTTCATATATTATTTTAGCTAGCTAATAAAGAGAAGTGTCCTCTCTTATCTTCGTGCTTGGTCAATGCTACGTACTATACGTATAGAGAGGACTCGACATGCTAGCTAGTAAGAAAATGAAGGAAACCATTAAGTACATAAGATCGTCATGAACGTATACAGAGAGAAGTGGTCGACCTCTCCTTCTCCGAGAGATTGGTCGAACAACAAGTTTTCGTATATCTATCCGACGCTACTGGCTACATATATACAATCTAAGATCTCTTACAATCCCCTAAGATGTGAACTCAACTTCCACATGGTATTCTCCGTATTTATCGATGACGTGGTCAAGAAAGAATCCCGCCAATTCCTCTTGAATTGCTTTTATGCGATCTTGTGGTAGGAGTTGATCCTGCAGCTCCGAAAGCTAATTTGAAGAAGGGGGACAATACATATATATGAATGAAACTCAACACAAATGATGGTAATAAAATAAAATTGTGAATATTATTGCTTACGCACTTCAAAATCTTCTTTAGAGTAGTCGGCATGCTTAGAGGTCGTCGCTTCGTAGATGTACTCGCAAACGTAGTATCCACAAAGATTAGTTCCTTCTTCCTGCCACAACCACTATACGAGAAATAGAGGTCAATCAAACTGATAATCAAGCATTATAAATGGTATTGATGAAAACTAGCTAGAATCAATGGGAGATGCGCGGAACTAGCTAGTAGTACTTACTTTCGGGGTATGTAAATTGCAGCTTCCCCGGCAGTCCCAAAGCTATTGCGGTGAACTGTTTCCAAACCCTGCCAGACAAAGAAAATAATTATTACCTGATATCAGGAAATGAATAAAGTTGGCGATATGGTGCGATAATGATCGATTGAACTTACTTCACGAGCATTTCAGTGATCGCCGCATACTGCTTGCGATCTTTTCGTCTTGAGTCTAAGACGGTTACTAGTCCCTCCACAAGCTTAATCTCTAGGAGAATAAAGTGGAAGCTACGCACGCATGCATAACTCATCAATTACATTACTATAACCTCGAGTAATAAGGAAAACTGAATATGCACAAGACAGTAACACTCACTCGAAGTTGTAAGAAAAGATTATTTTATCTTTGTTTTGATGTTTAAGCAACGAATTTAGCAAGATGGCCTCGGCTCGTTTGGCATCATGTTTAATTTCCCATTCATTAAAGAGATTTAGGTTAATGAACCCAATATTATAGATTTGTTTTTTCTTACATTCGACGATCTTCAATCTGCATGATATAGTGAGGATAATTATATGTACATGCAATGAAAAAGCTGAGCTATATATAGAGACTTAATTAAAGAAGTAGTACTTACAAACAGTAGCAAGTGACGATTACTTTATCGATGGCCATTTGATTGAAAAGCTGGAATAACTCCTCAAATGGAACACACAACAGTTCAATTCCAACGAGGTCGTGCTCCTCTTTAACTGTCAGCATCAAAGTATCCGTCCCAGACTTGCAGGTGTCCATGTACCACTCAGGGAATCTTCGCATCATCGTTGTTAGAGGAGAATGACCAGGTCTGACGAGAGGCTTCCCGTGCCTGTATTTGTGATCGTCCGCCTCCATTATATCAAAATGTACATCGTCGGGCAGGTAATCACCAGGATTGGTACCGGACACCATTACCGGCAGATTTGGGACGATATCGCTAGACACCTTCAGCGGGGGCACGATTGGTTCGCCTGTTCGCCGAGCTGGGGAATTTTTTCCCTTTTGTAATTTTTTCTTGTCTCCTTTTGTCAGTTCTAGTGGTTCCAGACCGGCACGCTTCTAGCGCTGTCTTTTTAATAGTGAGGACATAGTTGTCATCCGGCCGAGGCGGTCGTGGTCGCTTCAGGGCATCCAAAGTGCGCTTCACTTTCACCGGATCTATCTTCTCCTTGAGAGGTGGATTTTTCTTTGCAAAAAACTCCTTCACTTGGCCTTTAGAGATCTTCACGTTTTCCTCGTCGCTCTTCTCGTAAGGTAAATGCTCAAGAGGCTCGAGAGATGATGGACCGTATTGGTATCGCCTCCCGCCATTGGTTGTACTGCTAGACACCGGAGCAGCCGGAGCGGCGGTGGTTGTCTTCCTTTGTTGCTTACGAGACGGAGAAGGAGTGTTACGAGGAGGCGGAGCAGCCGGAGCGGTGGCGGCTCTCTTCCGCCCATGCTGAGGAGGCGGAGGAGGAGGCGGGCTGCTCGGACACGCCGGCGCAGGCGGAGAAGGAGGCGGAGTGCCACCACGCGCCGGAGCAGGCAGAGTGCCCTGATCACTCGCCGGAGGAGGAGGCGGAGGAGGAGGCGGAGTGCCCTGACTCACCGGAGGAGGAGGAGGAGGAGGCGGAGTGCCCTGACTCACCGGAGGAGGAGGAGGAGGCGGAGGCGTCCAGTTCGGAAGCTTGATGAGCTCCTTCCGCCATAGACATATAGTCTTCATAGCACATTCCAGCAGAGTCTTCCCTTCACCGGTAGGGTGGTCAAGCTCGAGGTCCTCAAATCCCTCCTCTATCTCATCGACCATCACAATAGCATAGCCTTGTGGAATCAGAAGGCAGTGAAAAGTTGCGCCGGGTTTGGAAGGTGCAACAGAGCCGACAACCGCCTTGACTTTGTGGTGATGCCATTGCGTCATAAGGTTGCAAGGTTGAGCCTCCTTGATAGCATCCACGGGGTAGCTGGGAGCCATGAAGTCAGGCTGGTCAAGCTCGGTGGAAGCCACGCTGCTTCTCCGCTGAGATGGCGGGGTAGCTTCTTGGATAGCTTCGTCCCGCTGAGATCGCTGGTTCTCAACTGCTTGTTTCTCTAGCACTAGTACTCTTTCATTCAGCTTCTGCATATCGCTTTGCTCCTGTTTCCGCTTCGTCTCCCGGGATTTGTAACCTTCTGCGTCGGGAAACCCAACCTTCCACGGAACGAAGCCTGCCGTGCCTCGTGTTCATCCTGGGTGCTCAGGATTCCCGAGGGCCTATGTGAGCTCGTCATTCTCTCTGTCGGGAACAAACGTCCCTTCTTGCGCTGCGGCGATATACTGTCGAAGATTCTTGACCGGTATTGAAAGTTGCTCGTTCGTCCAAACGCACTTCCCTGTTTCAGGGTCCAAGGTTCCCCCAGCCCCAAAGAACCAAGTCCTTGCACGGTCTGGCCAGTACAATGTCTCTGGTTGGACCCCTTTAGCAAGCAGGTCCTTCTCAGCCTTGTCCCACAACGGCCGGGCTTTGATGTAGCCACCTGACCCCGTGCGATGGTGAAGCTTCTTCTTTGCAGCATTTATCTTGTTTGTCGCTGACATCTTCCTACTCTTCTCCGATGTCTTGTGGGCCACAAATGCAGGCCAGTGATCTCTTATCTTCTCAAATCGGCCGGTGAATGTTGGAGTCTTCCCTTTGTCGACAAACGTTGATTTCAACTCATTCTTCCACCTCCTGAATAGATCTGCCATCTTCTTAAGAGCATGAGCCTTGACCAATGGCTCTATAACTGGCTTATCCGGATCCTCCTCTACCGGTAGGGTGAAATTTGCCTTCAGCGCGGTCCAAAGATCATCTTTCTGTCTATCGTTGACAAAAGACACTTCAGGTTCTCCGCTCTTCGGCTTATTCCATTGGTGGATGGTGATCGGGATCATGTCCCTAACAAGAACCCTGCACTGAGCAGAAAATGCTTCCTTGGTCCGGCTGGGTTCAATCGGTTGGCCATCTCTATTGATGCTGGTGATCGTGAACCTTTCATTCTGGCGCAACTTTTTCTTTGGGCCTCGTCTCGTTACCAAAGTTTGGCTCGATCCGGATCCGAAGGGCTAGAAAAGAAGAAATAAAAGAGTTAATATGTGTACATACCAAAACAATTAATGCATTAATTAGCTAGTCAGCACAGGCTTAATTAAAATATATACCTCGCCGGACTTTGCAACTGCTCCTTCCTCCGTTCGCTCACCGGAGCCATCATAATCATGTTCTTTCACCTCAATTGTCCGATCATCGGAGCCTTCTTCACCCTCTTCTTCCAGACAATCGGTGTCGTTCAGAAACGATAAGACATCACCTCCTTCCCGGATGATGTCCCCCAACAACGCTTCTTCTTGTAAGTTTCTTTGCGGAAAATTCGGATCGTCCATAGTTTCTGCAAATATTATAAGATGACAATTAATATATTAGTGGCAAACATAGACCTAGCTAGCTCGACGCTTCTACGGTTTGGGGATGGATACACAAGGCAACTTCTCGACCCCTCGGCGATCCACGACCCTCTACCCTAGTTCCCGACCCTCGACCCCCTCATGTCATGTTTGTCTAGTGGCTCGACGACAACGCTCTTTTAACTTGGTACAAAAAATTCTAACTTTTGCATATTCTTTGCATATGAACATAATACATACATTTTCTTTTTTTTTTAAATGTAACTTTTGCATATATGAACATACATACACAATTTTTTTCTAAAAATGCACATATATATGAACATATACATCAATTGACAAAAAACGTTATATGAACACAAAACTTTCTATGAACAAAAAACTTTCTATGAAAAAAAAAGCATACATCAATTGACAAAAAAAATTCTATGCGCAAAAAAAATCATACATCAATGCGGAGAGGCGGGGAAGAAGAGGGGGGAATGGGGGGAGGGGCTCCAAGCGAGGCAGAGGGCGGCGACGGTGAGGTCGGGGCAGAGGGCGGCGGCGGTGAGGTCGGGCAGAGGGCGGCGACGGCGAGGTCGAGCAGAGGGCGGCGACAGCGAGGTCGGGGCAGAGGGCGGCGACGGCGTGGCAGTCGGGCAACCTGACGGCGTCGGTGTTGTCTCCGGCGTCGTCGGGGGCTAATGGCGAGATGAGGACTGAAAATTCCTAAGTGCCAGTTATATACCCAGAGCATTGGTCCCGGTTCGTAGCACCAACCGGGACCAATGCCCCCTTCCGTTCCGGTTGGTGCCACCAACCGGGACCAAAGATCTCTTTTCAGCAGCCCAAATGGCAGGAAACAGAGACCTTTGGTTCCGGTTGGTGCCACCAACCGAAACTAAAGGGGGCATTGGTCCCGGTTGGTGCTACGAACCGGTACCAATGCCACCCTTTCGTTCCGGTTGGTGCTACCAACCGGAACCAAAGGCCTTGCGCCGCGGTGCGGTGGGATGTTTAGTCCCACCTCGCTAGTCGAGGGAGTGGGAGAGCGCTTTATAAGCGCTGCTGCGCCAACCCTCTCGAGCTCCTCTCAACTGCAGGCTTCCGGGCCTATTGTGTCACTCTTTGCCCGTGGGCCTACTGGGCCTGAATCCTGGCCCATTGTTGGGTTTCTAGTCGTATTCAGGCCGTGATGGCCCTGTTGGTGGCATTTTTTTGCTTTATTTTATTTTGTTTCCACTTTTTTGCTTTTAATGTTTTGAACAGAAAATACTTTTTTTCTATTTTTTTGTTTATTTTTTTGTTTTCTTTTTTGCTTTATTTAATTTATTTTGTTTCCACTTTTTTGCTTTTAATGTTTTGAACAGAAAATACTATGGTAAGTTTAGTTGCATAAATTTTATATAATTTTAGTTTTAATAATACTATAGGGAAACACGCGAAGATACTAAAATTTTTGTGCATTCAATATGCACCATTTTTGTGCATTCAATATGCACCATTCAAAGTCACATAATAAAATTTCAAACCTTTCTAACTTTATTTGCTATTTTTCATGCATTTAATGATTTATTTTGAGCTAAATGACCCTAAAATTGGAAAGGAGTACAAATGAACTCAGAAAAGGTTTAAACTTGGCATGGTATCATCATTTGACCAACATAGCATGTGCTAAAAAGTTGAGAGGGTTATGGCAAAAACTGGATGCACTTCGTGTACAAAATGGACAATCTCTTTTGAAGTATCAGGGTTTCGGACAAAAACTCATCTGTTACAAAGGTTTTTGAACTTATTTGAACTCCAAACTTTTTGTGTGTTCAAAATGAACCATTCAAAGCCACATCATCAATTTTCAACCCTTTCTGACTTCATCTGTCTTCACTTTTTCTTCGCTTGTGTCCTTTGCTTATTGCGCCGTAACCATGGATATTCTTCATCGCTTAATAGGGTGCTTGGATCAGCCTTGACTTTGAAGGGAGGAATTTCATGAAACTTTTCATAATCTTCAGACATGTCTGTCTTGCCCTCCAATCCCACGATGTCTCTTTTTCCTGAAAGAACTATGTGACGCTTTGGCTCATCGTATAATGTATTCACTTCCTTATCTTTTCTTTTTCTCGGTTTGGTAGACATGTCCTTCACATAGAAAACCTTCGTCACATCATTGGCTAGGACGAATGGTTCGTCTGTGTACCCAAGATTGTTCAGATCCACTGTTGTCATTCCGTACTGTGGGTCTACCTGTACCCCGCCTCCTGACAGATTGACCCATTTGCACTTAAACAAAGGGACCTTAAAATCATGTCCGTAGTCAAGTTCCCATATGTCCACTATGTAACCATAATATGTGTCCTTTCCCCTCTTGGTTGCTGCATCAAAGCGGACACCGCTGTTTTGGTTGGTGCTCTTTTGATCTTGCGCGATCGTGTAAAATGTATTCCCATTTATCTCGTATCCTTTGTAAGTCAATACAGTATAAGATGGCCCCCTGGACAACGAGTACAGCTCATCAGAAACAATGTTGTCAGCTCTGAGACGTGTTTCCAACCAACTGCCAAAAGTCCTGATGTGTTCACGTGTAATCCAGTCGTCACACTGCTCCGGGTGTTTGGAGCGCAGACTGTTCTTGTGTTCATCGACATACGGGGTCACCAAGGTAGAGTTCTGTAGAACTGTGTAGTGTGCTTGAGACCAAGAATGCCCGTCCCTACATATTATTGAGTCCCCTCCAAGCGTGCCTTTTCCAGTCAGTCTCCCCTCATACCGCGATTGAGGGAGACCAATCTTCTTAAGGCCAGGTATGAAGTCAACACAGAACCCAATGACATCTTCTGTTTGATGGCCCATGGAGATGCTTCCTTCTGGCCTAGCGCGGTTACGGACATATTTCTTTAGGACTCCCATGAACCTCTCAAAGGGGAACATATTGTATAGAAATACGGGGCCCAGAATGACAATCTCGTCGACTAGATGAACTAGGACGTGCGTCATGATATTGAAGAAGGATGGTGGGAACACCAGCTCGAAACTGACAAGACATTGCGCCACATCACTCCTTAGCCTTGGTAGGATTTCTAGATCGATCACCTTATGAGAGATTGCATTGAGGAATGCACATAGCTTCACAATGGCTAATAGAACGTTTTCCGGTAGAAGCCCCCTCAATGCAACCGGAAGCAGTTGCGTCATAATCACGTGGCAGTCATGAGAATTTAGGTTCTGAAACTTTTTCTCGGCCATATTTATTATTCCCTTTATATTCGACGAGAAGCCAGACGGGACCTTCATACTGAGCAGGCATTCAAAGAAGATTTCCTTCTCTTCTTTGGTAAGAGCGTAGCTGGCAGGACCTTCATACTGCTTTGGAGGCATTGCCGTCTTTTTCGTGCAAACGTTTCAGGTCCTCCCGTGCTTCCGGTGTATCTTTTGTCTTTCCATACACGCCCAAGAAGCCTAGCAGGTTCACGCAAAGGTTCTTCGTCACGTGCATCACGTCGATTGAAGAGTGGACCTCTAGGTGTTTCCAGTAGGGTAGGTCCCAAAATATAGATTTCTTCTTCCACATGGGTGCGCGTCCCTCAGCGTCATTCGGAACAGATAGTCTACCGGGACCCTTTCCAAATATTACGTGTAAATCATTGACCATAGCAAGTATGTGATCACCGCTACGCATGGCGGGCTTCTTCCGGTGATCTGCCTCGCCTTTGAAATGCTTGCCTTTCTTTCGACATTGATGGTTGGTCGGAAGAAATTGACGATGCCCCAAGTACACATTCTTCCTGCAATTGTCCAGGTATATACTTTCGGTGTCAGCTAAACAGTGTGTGCATGCGTGGTATCCCTTGTTTGTCTGTCCTGAAAGGTTACTGAGAGCAGGCCAATCATTGATGGTTACAAACAACAACGCATGCAGGTCAAATTCCTCATGTTTGTGCTCATCCCACACACGTACACCGTTTCCATTCCACAGTTGTAAAAGTTCTTCAACTAATGGCCTTAGGTACACATCAATGTCATTTCCGGATTGCTTAGGGCCTTGGATGAGAACTGGCATCATAATGAACTTCCGCTTCATGCACATCCAAGGAGGAAGGTTATACATACATAGAGTCACGGGCCAGGTGTTGTGATCGCTCCTCTGCTCTCCGAAAGGATTAATGCCATCCGCGCTTAAACCAAACCATACGTTCCTTGGGTCAGCTCCAAACTCAGCCCCGCCGTACTTTCTCAGGATTTTTCTCCATTGTGACCCGTCAACGGGGTGTTTCAAATTCCCGTCTTTCTTATGGTCTTCATTGTGCCATCGCAACAACTTGGCATGCTCTTTGTTTCTGAATAGACGTTTCAACCATGGTATTATAGGAGCATACCACATCACCTTGGCAGGAACCCTCTTCCTGGGGGGCTAGCCGTCAACATCACCAGGGTCATCTCGTCTGATCTTATACCGCAATGCACTGCATACCAGGCATGCGTTCAAATCCTCGTACGCACCGCGGTAAAGGATGCAGTCATTAGGGCATGCATGTATCTTCTCCACCTCCAATCCTAGAGGGCATATGACCTTCTTTGCTGCGTACGTATTGTCGGGCAATTCGTTATCCTTTGGAAGCCTGTTCTTAAATATTTTCAGTACCTTCCCAAATCCCTTGTCAGGTATACCATACTCTGCCTTCCATTGCAACAATTCTAGTAAAGCACCGAGCTTTGTGTTGCCCTCTTCGCAATTGGGGTACAACCCTTTTTTGTGATCCTCTAACATGCGATCAAACTTCAGCTTCTCCTTTTCACTTTCGCACTGTCTCCTTGCATCAACAATGACCCGGCGGAGATCATCATCGGGCACATCATCGTCTAGTTCCTCCTGATCTTCAGCTTCCCCCGTTGCAGCATCACCGTATTCAGGGGGCACATAGTTTTCATCGTCCTCTTCTTCTTCGATGTCTTCCATCATAACCCCTGTTTCTCCGTGCTTGGTCCAAACATTATAGTGTGGCATGAAACCCTTATAAAGCAGATGGGTGTGAAGGATTGTCCGGTCAGAGTAAGACTTCGTATTCCCACATAGAGGGCATGGACAACACATAAAACCATTCTGCTTGTTTGCCTCAGCCACTTCGAGAAAATTATGCACACCCTTAATGTACTCGGAGGTGCGTCTGTCACCGTACATCCATTGCCGGTTCATCTGCGTGCATTATATATAATTAAGTGTGTCAAAAACCATTACAGAACATCATGAATAGATAAGTGACCAAATTAATATAAAAAAATTTCTTTTAGAAAGAAGATAAGAACAAGAGGCTCACCATGGTGGTGTCGGCGATGAGATCGACGCAGGCGATCGACGACGGTGAAGACGGGGACGGGACGTGACGGACCGCTAAACCTAGACAAATCTTGAGGAAAATGAAACTTGGAAGTCGAGTTTGGAAAGGAGAAAGCTTAAGTAGTGTGGCTCGGGCATTTCATCGAACACCTCATGTGCATAGGAGGTGAGCTAGAGCACCACAAAGCCCTCCCCTCACACTCCAGGAAAAAACAGAGCAGTGGAGTGCTCTACTCGCGGGGGAGGGGTATATATAGCCATATTATTTGTCCCGGTTCGTGACTGGAACCGGGACTAAAGGCCACACTTTAGTCCCGGTTCCATCCGCGAACCGGGACCAATGGATGTGGACCAAGAGCGAGGCCCATTGGTCCCGGTTCGTGTCTGGAACCGGGACAAAAGGGTCCATACGAACCGGGACCAATGCCCCACGAGGCCCGACCGGCCCCCTGGGCGCACGAACCGAGACGTATGCCCCCATGGGTCCCGGTTCGTGACTGAACCGAGACTAATGGGCTGGCCAGGCCTGAACCAAAGCCCAGTTTTCTACTAGTGCTCGTTTTGGGCCGATAAAATTGGATCGCTTAGTATATTCAATAGTGCCACTTCACTTCCCTACACATAGTTTGGCCCCATTTATGTAGCCTTTTGAGTTTCTAGATATCAGTGAGCTTCCTTGGGAGTCAACGAAAAGAGGTTGAGGGAGATAAATAAGCAAATGTATAGACGGAGTCTTTCTCAAGTTGAAACGAACGGACCGCAAAGATCCAGAATAAAAGAATTGGGCCGGCCATTTCTGCATGAACTCCTGAAAAGGATAAATAGAGGCAGGGGCGGAGCCAGAAAATTTTGCCAATGGGTTCATTTAGTAACTAGTTATGAAATTTTCTATAAACTAAGTTCTATTTTGTCACATTATCGCAGTGAGATTATATTTGCCAAAAAAAACAGAATGAATATAATATGATATCACCCGCCACACATTTTTTTACTTTAAAATTGAAGAGTGCATAACATACCGATCGGATGAAATTATAAAATCACTTGTTTACAAGCTGTAAATCATATTATCCAACTTCTCATGCTTCTGAAAACAATGAAGAAAAACAAGTTAGTTTGGCAAATTTAAAATACAAGTGACACCAAGTGAAAGAATCATGTAAAGTCATTCACATTTTAGAGCTCGATTTTTACATCTAACGGATGACCTCGATGTCCCCGCATCATTAGCTGGATCAGGTGATCGACTTCTCTTCTTTGAAAAATATCATTCCATATCCTACATCAATCAAAGTCCACGAAAAAGAGAATTAGAAAATTAGGGCAAATAATTTTCCGTACTAGGCTATTAGATTTGGATTGGGTAGAACGTACGGAGGAGAGAGATGTAGAAGTGATCTTACTGCCTTGAATTTAACTGCAGTTGAGCACTATTGCCCTCACCCCTATCGTTTTGTAGTTGTGCGCTTGCCGTCCGGCGTCGGGCTAAGGAAAACAAGGAGAGATCGAGGAAAGAGAGGTGTGGCGAGGTGGGAAAGCAACAAGCGACATCTGTCGTCCGTGTAGTCCTCGTACACGACCTAGTAACAGGTGCCTAACAATGGGCTTTTGGGCTTTTTTATTTGTCTCTTGATGTGGCGTTAGAACTTTCTAATTTATTCATGGAAGTAGGAAGTTTAATGGAGAGGCCCGTGCACTAGCTAAAGCTGCTGCATTCCTACCTTTCGGGCACCATTTGTGGCTCACTAGTTTGTCCGATATCATCTGTATCCCCATGTCTCTGAACTTATAATAAAGGATGCATTTTTCGCTCACACAAAAAAAGCAGTTTTAATGGGGTCAGACTTTATATTTTACCGGGGTTGGCCATAATATGCTGTACATGACATGCACGTAGGTGACAAATTTCATTGGGTTCATCTGAACCCGATGCTAGTCACCGGTCTCCTCAACAGTCTAACTAGAAGATACCCCGCGCGTTGCTGTGGGATTCTAAGAATTTATTTTTGGATAAAATGATGATTTATAAATAGTGAAGGGCATTAAGATTGTTTCATATGAAAAATACTACTCAGTGCATCAGAAAATTAAGAACACAATTGATATTTACATGAAAGTAGTGTCCCGCTAAAATAACATGAAAGTGCTATTGTACGTGTATTCGTACTGGTTGGCCAATTGTTCGTAGAGCTAGCAACGTATGAAGAAGCTGATCTCCATCCCCTGAAATTTTAGTGATAGAATATTGATAAGTATCCCATTCAACACATATTGATAAGAATATACTCAGAAAAAGGTATCTGAATGAACTAAAAGGCTGAAATGAGATGTGCTCTTAGCTGCCACATATAGAAACGGAAGCAGGTCATTAATTCTATAAGGTTTCGTTTTTAAAAACCAACACGTGGTTTGCAGGTCTGATCTGTTTCACAGAGTCTCCGGTTCATGTCTTGAAACATTTTTTTTTTAGAAAAGGAGTCATGTCTTGAAACATGAACGCAACCAATCCAAACTGCTGGACGCCCGTCGACGACGACGTCCCCAAGGAATCCCATCGCTGCAGCAGATTTAAACTCAGCTTCAGCGGCTCAGCGCAGCTACGAAGTCATCTTAGCGTCACCAACCCTAGGCTGAAACGAACATAATGTGTATTACTCCCAACCATTAATGAATGGAGAAAACAGAAATAAAGCATCAAATAAGGCAGATGAGAATGATCTTTGGGGCTGAAAGGAAGGAAGTCAGAGGTGACTCTTCACAATACGTTTCCTCGGAAAAAAAAAAGAGGTGACTCTTCTTCGCAAAAAAGGAACACCAGCATTGCGAAAAGGATAATGAATCCAAAAGAAAGAAGATTACGCACGCTCAACCTTGCGGGTGCCGCCGGCAATTCGTCGCCTCGGCCATGCGTCTTTGCTAGCTCTTCGTCGTCCGTGTTGTCGCTTGTCGGGACGATGCAAGTTGTTAGGTCGGAGGAAAGCAGAGCAGTAACAGGGGCTGGCTAACAGGGATAGTGACAGGCGACCAGATCAGCGCCAAGAAGCTGACCGACTCTGGCAAATTCCATAGCACCAGCAGCTGCAGCTACACATATTAGATTTCACCAATCCCTGCAGTGCAAATATGGGCTTGACACCTGCCTGCAGGAGTTACAATTTGCCGCCGTGCGGTGCGGCAGCAGGCAGAGCGCTGGGAAGGAAGACGTATGGGGACGTAGCTCTCTATATATAGTATGGCTCAGTCCCTCCGCCCGGCCGTTCGACTGCCTCGTCGTTTAATCTAAAAACGTGTGAGATAGTGGAGGATGAAACGGAAGGAACATAATTGATGGACGGATGGTGGCTTGATTGAGGATGAAACGGAAGGACACGATTTATGAAAGGATGGTGGCTTGAAGAAGAAAGGAAGGGACGCGTTGGAAAAATCAATCGGTGGAAAATTACTATAAGTAGTAATTAACTCAAGGTGGCCACACAGGCTGGAACCTCACCTTAAAACTAAAGGATTGAGATAGAAAATTATGACATGGCATATTTGATGACGTGGAAGGCTGTGTGTTGAGAGAAGGCTCATTGCAAATTGAATGCTGACGTGGCATTGTGGGGCTGAATGCTGATGTGGACAGTGTGCATGTTAAGAGAATTGATAAAAGTGGGGATCAAACTTCTTAAGAATATATGTAAGATTCAAGTATAGCATTCAAGTGTAGCCTGACAACAGACACCATGGAATTTTGATGATGCCGGAAGGGGGACGACGACGTGACAGGTGAGGGTTCGCTAAGATCTCGGGATGACGTGCATGGCAATGGCATCACCACAGGAAGAGATGCACCGGTGAAGGTGTGTGGTCGGGAGTTGAGAAGGAAGACGAAGTATGGTCGCTCGCTAGATTTCGATTCAACAGTCCCAGCAAATTTAACTGAAGCTCAAAAGAAAATTCAGGATAGATCCCGCATGCATCCAGCGATCTGCTGCCATACATATAATGTGCCGACTGATGCCTAGCAAGCTATTACATATATGCTGATTGCACCACTGCCCCTGCAGCTGGATGATTTCGATCGATCACGAAAAGATGAGCACGAGGATGAGCACCACCACCACCACGAAGCAGCACACCGCAGCCTCCATATGGCTCTGCATCCCAACAACAAGCAAATTAAGCGTGCATACCTTGGAACTCTCGTCGGTCTGGGCCTCGGGCTTGATGAGCGGCGCCGTTGCCGACGCCGGAGGCCGCCCCTTGCTCTCCCTTGCGGAGGACGGCCAGATGATCGGCATCCTCGCCGACTCCAGATCGTTATCCAGCGGGCCCGGCCACCAGCTGCCGCCTGCGTCGTGGCCGCTCGCCGCCGGGCAGTGGTGGTGGTGGCAATGGTCGTGCGGGTCGCAGTGGTCGTTACCCTGGTCGTACGAGTCGCAGCAGCCGTCGTCCATTATCGCGTTGATGTTGCCGTCATCGCCGCCGGTAGAATAAAGAGATGGAAGATGCGTGCGTGCGACAGCGGATTTATATATCAACCAAAATTGGTCTACGTGTTATGCACGTCGTTTCACTTGCGGAAACACGGATGTTGGGCCTATTTCTAGGCTGCAGAAGGCCCGAAAAGTTTGGATCTATCAGGATGCTCCGGTTTAGGGAAACTTTCTATTCCGATTTGGAATTCTCAACCAAAGAGAAACCTATTCCGATTTGAGGAAGGTTTCGTGTACTAGGTTTCTTTCTCTCTCTTTTTTTTCTTTTTTCTTTCTCGTTTTTTGCCCGTTTCAGCTTTTCTTTTGGGGGGCGGTACATGTCGGTCAGTACATGAATTGAAAATATCGGCCGCCTCCTCCGCCGTCGGATCTTTCGTGAGGTGCATCACGAATTACAACAAGGTAGATAGATAGTGCGCAGCTCTCCGCAACAACGCTTTGATGCGAAATCACCGTAGTGCTATTTTCACCCCCATACAGAGATTGTGTTATGTTGCATGATACATCCTGTTGCAGAAAAAAAATGCAATAGATGTGTTGCAAAAAACATTGTTTTCGTCTTGACCTGTTTTTTTTTTGCAACATAAATGATTTTGCAGGAGCATTTTTGCAATAGAGGTGGTCTTCCAGATTCTTTTTGTTTTGGTCTTCAATTCTTCTTTGCAACATACATTTTTTTTCTTGTACTGTTTAAGTTGTTTTTTTCCTTGCATCTGTTTCGGGTAAGTCGAGTTTTTCGTAGGATGATTTTTTGACTTGCCCCTGCTTGGGGTAAGTTGATTTTTTCTTAAGTTAATTTTTGACTTGCCCCGTTTGAGGTAAGTCGATCTTTCTATTGGGTTTGAAGCCCGTTGTGTGTAATATACTATGATGCTCAAGTGTAAGATGTAAACTACGCTATTGCTATGTACTTCTGAAATAGATAAGCAGACATGAGTTGTTTGCAAGCATGTCGACAACCGAGAAATTCAAGCAAGAACACATTGACGCATATACACAAACTATAACAACAATCGAATCACCACGCACACAAAGCTGATCAGTTCTCGGATGGCTACCAAGTTTACACTTCTCTCAAAAAGGTTTTAATATACTCAATGGGACGTCTCCCAAATCCTCATCAACTATTCAGCTACGTAGCTGTGTGCCATGCATGCCATCAGAAAAAAAAAGTTGTAATCTTCACGCGGACGCTCCCGTGGACCAAACGATGGCTCAAGCGAACATGTAGACGAGAATGCAGATCACGGCCAGGATCAGGCAGGCCACAAGCTGCACCAAAAGCAAAGAGAAAATCATCCAAACTAGTCAATCCACCCATCCTCCTATCAGCACATATACATATACACATTAGGTTGCGACTTGCAAACTAGATGACCGCGCGCGCGCGTGTACGAGTTGCGCACGTGGATCACGTACCGCGTAGTTGTAGAGTCCGGCGTCGGCGTCGGAGCAGTCCGGCTTGGGCTTGTTTTCGAGGAGGGGTGCCCCGACCGTCGTCGGAAGGTAAGAGTACGGGACGGGGAACCCCGGTAGCGCCAGCGGCTGCTGGCTGCCGTGATGGTGATGGTGATGATGCCCGTGGTGATGGTGCCCGTGATGATGGTGGTGGCCGCCGCCATGATGATGATGGTGATGGCCGTGAGTCATCGTCGGAGATCGATACTGCCGTTGTCGATCGGCGGCCTCGTGGGTACGCTGGCGCGTTTGTGCGTATAGGTTGATTGCTTTGGCCCGTGCCTCCATCGCTCTATTTTATTTATATACTTATATGTTGGATCCGTGTAGGACAATGTGTCCGAATAGGTCACGACTTCGAGCGAAAGTGTATGTATGTTCATCTAGCGTCCTAACAGGACTCGAGTTCAAAAAATTGATTCAGTCGGACTCGTGTGTATTATGGGCACCTATAGCGATGAGAGATTGTTCGGCGAGGGCGCCGACGGGTAGATTTGGGTCATGTATCTTCTTTATTACTACCTCCGTCTTGGTTTACCACTCCTTCTCGTATTTTGGGTCATATTATGACCATAATTTTAAGGCGCGTGTTATGCATCAGCCGGTGAATATTTTTAAAAATTCCACTACGCGAGCTGTCCGATTTAATAATGTGATTGATCTGTATCATCCTTTCTCTTCTCTAGATTTCTGCAGCAAGACGTTGCAAAACGCCTTTTTTTCAAAATTCCTACAACATGACTCATGTTGCAAAACCTCTTCTTTAATTTTCTGCAACAAGACCTTTGTTGCACAAATTGCAACAACATTTTACACCGTCGCCTCTAATTTTGTACAACAACATCCTTGTTGCAAAAAATTGAAACAACATCTTCAACCGTGTCACGTCACTTGTGCAGTCCTCACTTCTGCTGTTCCGCAACAACGCCATTGTTGCGGAAACATGTCTCAAAGGTGTTGTTGCAAACAACAACATGAGGTCGAGCGCTAGAAGTGGATGTGGACATACGCGTGCAGAGTTATGGCTACTGTCAGCGTAGGTAGGCTAGTTGTAAATCCACTTCCTGAAACAAAGTACAAGTTGCAGAAACGTAGAGACAGAAAGGTCGCTCTCGTTTATCTGATCAAGACTACATCTGAGGACACGGAGATGACGGATGCCGCTCAACGAATCGGCCGGCTGAAAGGCAAACTTTTCCCTAATTTTAAGGGAAACTCTTACCTTCGGCCGACCGATCGTCTGCAAGCGTCCGAGACCTCCGCATCAGTTGGATTGACTCTTGATTACGCGGTAGAAAAAAAACCTTCCGTGTCTATATTTTTTGCAACAAAGCCTTTGTTTCAAAAAAGAGAGTTTCAATTGCCCTGGATTTTTGCAGCAGCAGAGACTCGTGCGGCTGGGTGGGCGATGGTGGCAAGGAGTCTTGCCGGATCCGACGAGGATGTCACGCAAACAAATTCTGCAACATTATCATCGTTGCAAAAAAAATCTGCAACAATACCTTCGTTGCAAAAAAAATCAGCAACAACACTTTCGTTGCAAAAGTTTTTCTACAACAAGACATATGTTGCAAAGATTTCTACAAGAACGGCTTTGTAGCAATGGTGACAAACCCCGATCTATGCCTCAAGTCCGCCACGTCAACAACCATCCACATGTCGGATTGTCCCTCGTACCGTAAGTCTTAGGATTCTGCAACATACTCCATGTTTCTGAAACATGCAGTGGCAATATAACAACACGGGCGAAAATTTCTGCCACATAACCTGTGTTGCAAAAAATATTTGTAACATTACCCTTGTTGCAGAAAAATATATGCAACACATGTTTTGTAACAAATATTTTTTGCAACATGACGTGTGTTACAAAAAAGTTCTGCAACACCATCTATGTTGCAAAAACGACAAACACGTTCTACGCTGAATCGTACAAATCTAACGGCTCGCAAGCCGGCGGATATTTTTATAAGATCCGCCGGCGGATATTTTTATAAGATCCGCCGGCAGACGCATAGCAGCCCCCTAATTTTCACTAATGAAATATAATTTATAGGTAACAAAAAAAATATAGTATTAGAAACTACATTTAAATACGAATCCAACAACACAATATTTTATGACATGCATTGGCATTTTACTAGTTAAATATATAATCAAACTTAAAACCAAGATACGATAGAATTAATAAGCCCATACATAGGCAGTACTACGGACGGTAACTAGTTAGAAGTCGGTGTCGCCAGGAAACAATATGTCAATATTGTGAAGAAGATGTTCCTCGGTGACAGGTATTATCTCTGTCAGCGTACAACGTATTAGAGCAAGTACAATAAAGCTTAGTCAGTGAGCTATAAGAAATAAACTAATATATTATTGCTTAATTGGAGAAAAGAAAAGATGAAAAAGAAGTTAAGCGGGTTCTTGATGAAGAACCATGAAGGATATAAGTTTTGCTAATTTGTGTAAGTCAAGGAGTCATGATCATTAATAAAATAAAACTCATGTACTTGTGCTTCTTTGGATTGGCAAGGAAGGCTCCGTGCTGATATGGGTACTCAGGTTCGTCCCTTTCTCTCTGTGGTGGCCTGGGAAGGCAGATTTTTCTTAACTGATCTAGGTGTTGTCAAATGATCCGGATTTTATACATGGTGTAGTTAGGAAGATTAATCTGCAGTAGATACACCAAGGAGATGTTTAAGGTAAATCAAAGCTGAAGATGATGATGATGAAAAACATGAGAATATAAACCGACGTGCTTAATGTGGTTTGTTTTGCAAGTTGCCACTAACTAAATATGTGTGTTCTTTCCTTTTGCTCATGGCCATGTGCTTCTATCTCTTACGAGTGAGAGTAGTGCCAGTTATTGGGTATGTGACACTCCTTGACCTATTATTTAAATGAAATCATCCTGATCTCATTAAGCCGTCATACTAGGAGGCAAAAATGTGTTCAATTGGTAGGGTTAGGGACCTCTGAAGTAAGATCCTACGCATTAGTATTGTTTTCACGTCTCTTACAGAATTATGAAAGCAAAGTTGGTTATAGCAACAAAGGATCCATGATTTGTATTTTACAATGGTGCGACTTACAGTCAATAAATTCAAGTGTCACATGTTGCTCATCTGCTGCTACAATTAGAGTACATGTGTAGGCTAGAGAGAAGTTCAGAAGGCGTATCCGTCTCACAAGGATATGCTGCTACAAGTAGACTTTGCCGATCTTTGAATATTTTGCTTCCAAATCTGCATTTATCTCTCTGCAATATGCTCATTTGCTACTTGGTTAGTGATATGATGTGATGTCAAGAAGCGTTTACTTTGTAGATTTCTTTTTTCATTAGAATGAATAATATATACATGCGATGAAATAGTTCAACAACTTTATCTCTAGGGAAAAATACGTAGTCTATAAGGTGTAGACGCATTAAGGTTCTGTAATTGCTGATGAATGGTACGTTTTTCCTGCTGACAGAATGGATAAGTTCCGGCGCGATTTCGCTAAATATGTTCTATGTTTTCTTTGCCATACAATGTAATTAGTTGACGGGATATGTGACGATAATTTGTACTCGTAGATGAGAATGCTTAAAAGAAAGAGGTGGCATGAAAGATGCGTACGGACCTCATCTGAAGCCGCTTGCTCGTTGAACTCTGAAGGGTGGGAATCCGCCATAGGGAGTGCCCGATTGATCCATTGCCTGAGTGGGCGCTTGCAGTGCGGCTAAGCAGGAGGTGGAGAGTGTTTGCCTGAGCAGACGAAGGCGGTCGTCGCTGGGTCTGCGGCGGCTTGGAGGGGGAGAGCGTCTAGGGTTTGTGAGGACAGGAGAGGAGAGGTACGCACTCTATCACGTATACTTGGGATGATAGATGCAACGGGTCAGGTCAAGGTGGGCGTCGGGTCGGCCTGGATGGGCCTGTGTGTTATTAGGCTTGTGTGTACCTGTGAGATACTGTTGCAATGGGTCCAGCTGATCACGTTATATGGCACGAAAGGGCCTTGACTCGATCTATCCTAACCCAAACCCTAGCTTAGCTCCACCGACGCTTGGTTTCTGGCTCCCTTTGCCGACAGCGACGTCCATCGACAAGAGCGATGGATCTGGAGGTTGATCGAAAGATAACTGCGTCTACCTTTCTTTTCTAATGCCTTTGTTGTTGTTTACTCTTCTATCCTCTTATTGTAGATTATGGCCCCGCCAGTGTCTCGTTCCGTGGATCTGACTGGCATTTCTTCCGCTGTGTGGAACCAACAAATCTGCTTGCGAATCTCCAGATTATGGTACCAACAAGGTGGCTTTGAAGATGGCCCAATCAAGAGCATACATATGCTGGTGACTGACAAAAAGGTAAATGGCTATTTCCCTTTCCAGTCTTCTATAACTCGTACAATAATTATGCGAACTGTGGCTTGTCCTTCTCTACACTGTTGTCTCTTTATGAGATTGAGAGGCTTCCCTTGATTACATGTGATTTGAATACGATGAATGATGTTTTTTTTGCTTGTGATGCTGATGGCCTTTGTGTTTTAATGCTACTTTGTAGAATCGTAGGTTGTTAGTTAGTTGTTTAATCTGTTATGCGTCTGCGTTCCTTCTGTAGGGAAACCACGCCAATGCGACGGTGCCCAATGAGGTCGTTGACATGTTTGTGAACACTCTACATGAGAAAAATTCATATATGTGTGCCAGGATTCGTGTGAAATCCTCTGCAGTAATATTAAGGGCGGTGGAAGGCACTTATACGCTATGGTTTACTAAATCAACAAGTGCGGTCGCCTCAATAGTATTCCAAATGATTCTATCCACTGGGCATATGAGCTCACCCCAATCAATGATCTGCCTCCAGCCACAGATGTTCCTCCAAGGTTGGTTGGTAAGTACAACAAGCTTCTGCATGGTTCATATTTGGTGAATGTTGCCCACTGATAGTTTTGTCCATTTTTCATTGCTTCTGTAGATGTCATCGGTGTCATAAGCAGTGTCTCCGATATAGCATTCTTTCAGCCACCGCCTTGGACACGTGCCGTGCCTGTTAGATACGTACTTGTTCGTGATCTCAGGTACGTCATATCATGCCCTCCATTAGGTGTCGTTGATTCTTATTGTATATGTTCTGTATTAGCTGACTATCTGACTAATTTTGTGGCAACTTTGTTGTTTAAGTGGCTATGAAATCAAAATAAGACTACGGGGGAGCATGCTTTTAGATTTAATGGTTCAAACGTTCGTTTGAGTGGAAGCACTGACATAGGCGTGGTCATATTTTATGGAATGACTTTTCGCACGTATAATGGTGAAATCCATTGCCCGTTACCCTTTAGATCAGTTACATTTACCTCGATTCGTCTACGTATGACAACAAAAATTGTGTCTGCAGGGCGGAAAGGTTTAGCGTCTAGATCGTCCACTGGGTGGTATTTAAATGAGGATATCCCTGATATCAACGTTATGTATCTCTCAAGGTATGCCATTGCCTTTCCTATGTTCCTTCTCTGTCAGTTGGATCTCACCCGCTAGCATGTACTTGTAGCCATGAAGAAGAATTCCATCCAATCAAAACAGCACCGCTGCCTTTAGAGAGTGGTATGAGGTCTTATCCTGACGATAACCATCCAAGGACGATCATCTGTAAATTAAATAATTTTAATCTATTTGAAAACAAGGTACAACATGGCCTGATCATATCAAACGTGTTGGATTATGTCGTCCAGTTGTATGCTCATCGACTGTGTTGTCTGTCTGTGTAGGGCCATGTGTTTCGTTGTGCAACAAGAATGACTAGGCTATATCCTTTACCAATGTGGTGGTTCATGTATTGCTCACGATGCTTCCGTTGTGTGCTTCTGGGTCTGAGTCGGTCCTAGGTACACCAGGCTATGTATGCTCTCAAGGCTGCCCAGGGGTAGTGCCAACAATCGGGTACATGTCATTCTTGTATTCTTGATTACGATACATGATGCCTTCCGATTGGGTTGATTTATTTCTTGTAACTTGTAAGACAGGTACCATATGCACCGATGGGACAGATGAGGCGGTTTTTTTTCTCATTGGTCGAGCTGCTCGAGATGTGGTTGGTAAAACCGCCATGCAAGTCATTCGGAACAATCAGCCCGACGATGAACCGATCAAGAACTTGTTCCACGTCGCTGCTCGGGCGAGGTTTCCACCAAAGGAATTTAAGCCGTTGTGCTCCATGAAGTTCAGGTTCGTTGTCCAAGTTACCCAAGCCAGCTTCAGATCAAGTCGTCCAGTGTTCCAGGTTGTGGCGGTTGAGTCTTGTGTTCTTCTAAGGCCGCAACTGTCGTCGCCTGATCTCGTCGTTCCCCTTGGTGATTGATCAACAATCGTAGCTGCGTATGTTGGCTGATTATATAGCGTGCCTTTTGCTAACGATCATGTATACTGTGTTGTGTGTGCACTTATGCACCGATGCTTGGTATTTTGTCATCGTTTGTGATATATTTTATGATGCTGCTGCATCAGGTTATGTACTTAGTTACCATTCCATAATCCTCTTTGTGCTGTTTGACAATACTTTGTGGATTGCCATATGCAACGTCTTGTATACATGTTGGTAAGGACAATTAGCTATGTAGAGGCCAATGTTTCGGTTTCACAGTCTCCGTACCGGCTCTCCATATCTGCCTATATTAGTTTAATACCGTTGTTTTGATCTGATTGAAAATGTTTGTCCAATAAATGAAAGATCGGTATAACAGCTCATCCGTCTGATATGATATTTTGTTGGATGTACTCACTTGAATTGCTCTTCGGGGCAACTAAAAATCATGTTCTATTGAATGTTTGGGCCAGGCTATGCTTGACACGATCTTCATGTTCCTTACCTATATGGTGTGATGTATTTTCGATTGATAAATACAGTGGTAATCATAATGTTTTTTTTGCTGCTGTTGGAATTACCTGAACCATACTTGGTGGGATGATCTGCCTAAGCTAAGTTCAGATATACAAACCGTATATGTTACTTGGTGGAATTATGAACGGTCAGAAGGCGCTATTTGCGACTAAGGTATATTATTATGTATTTATTTACTTTTAGTGCGGGTAAAACCGATCTCCTGACTTTAAAATGTACCATACTTCTGACGTAAATGATTCTTGTTTACCACAAAACTTTTTCTTAATTGTGTGTTGCTTTATCTTATTTAGAGTAATGCAATCCTTTGAAGATCAGATGTAAACATTTTCTAATTATGCACGGACCACTTTCTGGGCCCAGTTTAACCCACGAGGCCTTTGGTCTGGCCCGTTCAGCGTGTGACTCGACCCCTATATAAAAACCCTAAGGCAACCACTCTCTGGCTCTCTCCTCGCTCTTCCCGTCACTATTCCTCTAGCTTTCACGGCGGCGCTCTCCCCCTTCCCTCTGGACAAGGCGAGTTTCTTGCCTTTCCTCTTTTTGTCTCTCCGAATCATTTCCTTCTGCGAGTTTGGTCCACCGTGTGAGACTAATCTTGCCGCATCGGCTGTTTTTTCGACTAGGGTCTCGAAGCTTTTCCTCGCGCCATGGCACCACCCCCACGGAGGCAACTGTTTTCCACCGATGCGGTGAGCAACGACCAGGGTCTCCGTTCCACGGCGTCGCCAGCTACCAAGGTGAGCCCTTCTTCTTGGTCAGCTCTAATACATGTCTATTCTAGATCTTTCGAGATTTTATGCGATTGGGCCTGCTGTTGATATAGAACTCGCAGTACGAGTGGCTTTTGGTTTAATAATCCATCTAGCCCTTTCGATGCATGAAGTGCAATCCAACGTGCTACAAATATGTATATTTTTGCCGGATCCCTGCTATACGTGTACCTTGCATGTCCTAGATCTGCCAGTAATAACAGATAGTGTATCGAGCACTTGTCAGTTCGGCTATGTCACATTGCATTACCATAGATAGCATACATTTATCTGTCGGGCTTTTTCCTTTTGCATATGGCTGTTTGTAGACTCTATGTAGTTTGATTGAATGATGATTCCTGTGCCAAAGACCAGATCAGGCCACTTCTGCTGTCTATGGCTTTGGTCATTTAACATCTCTATTTGTTTCTTTTGTATTCTATGCCCTATGTAAATGATTTCTCCTTCTGCATATTTCAATAGGTGAAACGTTCTGTTACGGTTAGGCCAAAGGCTCTGCTTAGTGCCGTCGTTGCTGAACTTGGACTGCCCGAGGTGAAATACGAGACCTATGCGGTGCGTCGTGGCCGTTTTGCTGCTACAGCCTATTTCTGGCCATCACCGATGGGTTCGTCTGCAGCAGGACGGCATATGAGACTGAATGGCGAACCAGCTGTGGATGCTTGTGAGGCCATGCAGGGTGCCTCTACTCTGTGCTTGGAGCATCTTCAAAACACCATGGATATTGAATTTGACTGTCCCCAGGTGCAGAAAATGAAGACTGATAAGAGGTACCTGCTGAACAGCATTGCTGAGAAGGACAGGAAAATCAAAGATCTAAAGGCTAAGGTAGAGAAAATGGAACTGCATGTCAGGGGCTTAGCAAGGGATGGGGGTCATTAGTAGACGATGTTCTTGGTTCCGCAGGTCGTATTGACAAGATAGCTGTTAACTACCTGCCTACAGGATCCTCCACTCTCGAGGGTGACGTGGCCTGGGACTGCTACCATCTTACTCAGGAAGCTGACAACCTCTGCTATTTAGCTGCGATGTCTACCGACGCAGTTAATGCTGTTGGCATTTATCCGTACGATATCGAATCTGACTGCTCTGAGTATGACCAGTTCCTTGACTACTATCCATTAACCCACGAGAACAACAACGGTGGTTATTGCTCCTCTGGTTAAGCTATGCTGAATGCGACCGATGTTTCACCGCACCAAGAACGCGAGGTTCTTTTGATGTGCCATGTAATATTATCATATCTAGACATGATGCTTGTATGAACCAATGTGGTGGTAGACTATCCTCCCTATTGTAAATTATATGTTGTACTGGTACGAGACAATTCATGGGTATCGTAAATTATGAATGTACTTTGCTCTGGACAAAGCATGTATAGACTTTATATTTCAGTTCCTATTTCTCTGTCTAAAAAATAATGTATGGTCCTGTGTTTTATCTATGGTCATATGAAAGCACCGAGCTTGATTCCGTCATCTAACACAATCAAATCAGTTGTCCACGCATTCTATACCTGGTTTCTCCCGACAATTTGTTACACACTTTGTCAAAACGTTCTGACCGGCACCCTCGCGCCAAGGCGCGGACCCTATCTAGTTGATGATATGGCAGTAACAATGGCCATGACAGGAGTAAGAGCATGTAAAGCCGGCATCCTAAACCGGTCTCAATGTCTTAAACTGGTCACCGACCAATCACAAAACATTCAATCTATCCAGACGTTTTGAACTGGACTCAAATGCCCGGGCTTTTTGGTACCTCTTATATCCAATTCAAATTTAGAGCGGTTATGGGGCCGCATAGGCATGTAAGGTCACGCCCGTCATGTCGTACCTGATAGGCCCGACCCAACTCCATAGTTGTCACACAAGAAATCAAATCCTCTCCTTGCTCGGAACCCTAGTTCACTAAATTTTCTCTCTCGCTCCATCCTATCATGTCCCCTCCCCGCTTCTGATCAAACCCGACGAAATGTTGAGCTCCGGCAGGTATTCTGGCTTCGACCTAGACTACGAGGAGGAGCTCACCCTCTGCATTTCCTTTCAGCAGTCCAAGGTGGGCACCAGGGGCAGCTTCAGATCTACATGGTCATACGCACGGCACGAACACCGGAGCTGGACCCACCCGGCCCGCGTGCAGTTACGCCAAGACAACATAGTCTGCTCCACCCCCGCTCCATCCCCTTCCCCCGATGGCCACTGCTCCGCACGGGCAGTGGTGGATGCTAGTACCTGCGCCGTCAGCCCACAAGTGCACTCCAAAATTGCAGGAACATGCCGCCCGCCGCGAAAGGCAGCAGGCAAGGGAGAGGGATGCGGTACAACAGATCATGCGCCGCCGCCGTGGGATACATGCAGAGCCCTACGAGGACGAGCGGCTCCTCGCATGGGTCTACCGCCGCTCCCCTTACAACAACGGAGATGTACACATACGAGCTACGTCTGAAGAACGTGAATGCGCTCCTGCTTGCTATTGTCCAGTCAGAGCACAATGCGAAGGAGGCAGCGAAGGAGGCGGCTCGGGTGGGCAAGTTGAAGCTATAGCAGGACAGGGATGTCGCCGGATGAAGGGGATGATTGTCCGCTCCAATTCCTCGTTTGGCGCCAGCGACGACCACAACTCCTCCTCCGACGACAACAACCAAGATCCTTCATCAGTCGTGGACGCCTACAGCTGCCTCGGTGCCCGGAAGGGCAAAGTCCTGGCGTGGAAGTGGTGATTCCACTTCTCCTCCTATGTTTATATCATTTTGACTTTTTAAAGTGTAAGAACTTGTTCGGCGAGTTCTTTTGGATTAAGTAAAGTTCATTTATGTGCATTTGGTTGTCCGTTTGTAGCTGATTTTGTTTGTCCGTTGTTTGATCACATAGAGTAGCTCATCACATTGCGGGCGTAGCATGAATATGGGGTGCCGGATATGAGATACGTCGATGTGGAGAAGGAAATATGAGGCGCCCGCCAGGACACGTCACAGGATGTTTAAGGGGCACAATTAGTCCATCGTGACTGTAGATGCTCTAAGGGCAACTCCAACGCGTCGACCCAAATGGCCGCATGCTTTTTTCGTCTTTTGTTCGTTTGGGTCAGCTCGTCTGCCTTCTTTTGTGTTTAGTTCGGTCGTGCGTCCAACGTGTAGACGCATTTTCGACCTCGCGGCCGGCCTTTATGAGGGGCAACGGTGAGCCTGCAAGACTCTAGGCCAACGCTGAGCCAGGGCAATGGCCTGTTGTGGCTTTATCAGAGAACCGACCACGAGATAGATCTGAGTGGCTAGATGCGAATTGAACACCTGCATGTGGTACCAAGGCACTGATGGGGCTAGGTGGACCGACACCCGGCCAATCCACAACAAAGTGCGGTCGCCGGCAGCCGGATTCAGTAAATCCAGCTAGCAGGATGCGCCAGATCCCACCGCCACGGATCTTCTGCTTGGCCTCCCACACTGGGTTGAGGGAGGCACCAAGCCGGTGGCTGTGCTAGGAGGAGGAGAGGGGGCTGGGGACCGTGGTGGCCGGAAAAAATGGGCGGCGACGTAGGATTTGTGCACGGGAGGCGGCGGGCGGGGGAATGGGATAGAAAAAGGGGGTTTGGTGCCCCCGACGGCCGGCCAAGGGGAAGGAGTTGGCTGGCAGGCGCGCGTGTTCCCTTCGTATCCGTGTCGACGCATTTAAGTCCGAAATTTGGACTATAAATGGATCACGTGACGGACAAAAAGGAAACGCGCATAGGTTTGGATCGATGCATTGAATCAGTTTTTGTGACCGCGACCACCCAAACATCCATACGGATTAAATGGATCTACCGATTGAAGTTGCTCTAGGTGTGTAAATGCAAATAATCCCTACAAAGATAGTGACTACAAAATTGAAGTTGTCGGTATTAACCTTTAAGAAAAAAGCCAACAAAGATAGTGACTACAAAATTTGCACATACTTCACACAGTAATTGTGTTATCTTTATATTACAAAAGGACAACAGTAATTTAATTTTTGCAGAAATATTAGTTTTCTATGCATTGGTATTACCCAAAAACAAGAAACAAAATGAAATAAAAAATAAAAAATAGAAAGAATAAAGTGTTCTACAGAAAAATGAATTTAGTGCCATTGGTATTACCCTTTCAAGAAGAAATAATATGAATAAAACACACAATGAAAGAATTTACACATGATTTACATAGAAATTACACTTCTTTATAAAATGCAAGAATAAACGCATAGTTGTGGAATTTCATACGAAGAAGTTTCCTAAGGAATGTATTAGTGCCATTGGTATTACTCTTAATGAAGTAAGAAAATGAAACAAAAACTAAAACAAAATAAAAATCATAAAGTTTTCTAAGAAAAAAAATTAATGACATTGGTATTACCATCTCAAAATAAAGAAAATGAAAAAGAAAACACATAATGATCGAATTTTCTCATAATTTACATAGAAATTGTACTTCTCATAATATGCAAGAATAAGAGTATTGGACTGAAATGTCTTAGGAAAAAGTTTTCAAAGAAGATTTGAATTAGTGGCATTGATATTACCCTTAGTAAAAAAGGATATTAAATAGTAAACTAAAACATAATCAATGTAATGAAGTTTTGTAAGGATTAATGAATTAGTAGGATTGGTATTGCCCTTTAAATAAGAAAGAATATAATGTAGTTTTGTAAGTATTAATGAGTTAGTGGCATTGGTATTACCTTTAACGAATAAATAAAATGAAATAAAAACTGAAACAATATGAAAATAATGAATGTTTGTAAGGAAGAATGAATTAGTACCATTGTCACATTACCATTTAGGAAAACAACAAAAATAAGTAAAAACTAAAAAGGTAAATATAATGAATTTTCTGAGGAATACTGAATTAGTGACATATGTATTACACTTTGCGAGGAAAGAAAATAAATTTTAAAACTTGCACACAACTTTGCACTGAAATTGCCCTTTTTGAATATGCAAAGAGTAAGTACAGAATAGTGCAATTTTCTCTGTAGAGTAACCAACACATATAAAGTATAGTACTTGTGTGCATACATTTCCACTCATCCAAATGCAAGAAAATACCCATGTAGAAATAAACGTCCAGAAAATAGAAAAGCAAAAGCGAAAAAGCATACAAGTCAAAAAGACAATGTGTACCGGGCTTCAAGCCTAATAGAAAAATCGACTAACCGAAGACAGGGGCAAGTCAAAAAATTCAACCTAAGAAAAAACAGACTTGCCCCAATCAAAGGCAATTCGAAAAATTCAGCCTAAGAAAAAAAAAACTTACCTTCAACCGACTGATTGCTCGTCAGCGTCCGCATGCTCCTTGTCCGTCCGATTGGCTGTTGATCAGACAAAGAGAGCAACCCGCTCCATGCCCTAGATTTCTGGAACTAGGCTTTTGTTGCATTTCCTGAAGCGCAACAAGTGGTTAGTTGCAAGCATGTACCTACTCTCCCGTGTGTGTCACACGTTCTTTCTCATTTTCCTTCTTTATCTCTCGTCTCCATGTCTTCCTCTTGCACGCAGTGGCGGACCAAGCATACTGGGCCAGGGTGGGCCAACAGTGCTACACATATGCATTTTTTATCTTTCTAGCCTTTCTCCTATATGGCATAAAAGCTATTTTTAAATCTCATGGTGGGCCATGGCCACCCCTTGCTTCCGCCACTGCTTGCATGAACCGTAGCTCAAAGCTGCCATGGCCACTGCGGAGCACCAACGTGGGCTCGTCGAGCACCATGGTCCCCGAGCCACTCTACCCGTGGGTTGCCTCCTCGTCTAGGAAAAATTCTGCAACATCACCTTTGTTGTAAAAAAAAACATTTTCGCAACAAGACCTTTGTTGCACAAAGTTCTGCAACAAGTCCTCTGTTACAAAAAAATCTTGTTACAAAATTTTTATGTAATAAGGCCTTTGTTACAAAAAAGAACTGTAATAAACCTTTGTTGCAAAAGAAAATCTGCAACAAGGCCTTTGTTGCAATAATGGAGACGTCAATTGGCGGCACGAACCGCTAGATCTGACGGCTCGCAACAAGATCAGTCGGCAGACGCGTAGCACGCCCCAAGAAAAAATCGACTTACCTAAAAGAGAGACAAGTGAAAAATAAATTTAGGCAACACAAGAAAAAAAAAACAGCACAAATATTTACAAAAGAATCAATGGTCAAAATTTTGTCATTTAGCCAAATTTAAAGTTCAGGTGAAACGCATGTAGCTAAATTGCTAGAAACAAGCTTCTTCTTAAGCAGCTCCTCCAGGTAGGAAACGACATGGGCTATTGTCATTGGATCACTTTGCCTATGGTCAGCTCTTGAGTTTTCACCATGAAGAGCACGTCTTAACAGACTCCAAAACAATATCTTCAACAAGGAAATGAAGCATAAACAGGACTCATTGTCAGATGCAACCATTGAAAGTTTTTCATTCGAGAGCACCAGACACGGTGTTCTACGAGCATTAGCAAGCGGAAGTCATCGCGTGTTGTCTTTTTTTCTTCTTGCGAATAAAGCATTTAAAAAAAAAAAGAGCAGACGTTGCTGCCTCAGGACAAGTCATTGGTCCAGCAGGTGATCGGTTTAGACAAACAAGTCTGCTTAATTTTCTCGGTGGCAAACGCACATGGTCAAAATAAAATGACAAGTACAAGTACAAGACAATTTTTCTTTTGAAACTAGTACAAGACAATTACACGATGGAATATCTATAGACTAGGAGCAGGCACACCCATTGTGGAATATAACCAACTTATTTCTTAGTCAGCTAGTAAGTATTTTTCCACGATCGAACGCCGAAGCACTACAATTCAGCAACCACAGACGACTAAGCCTGCTGAATGTCTATACAGCAGGTGCAGGAACAGGCACGCGGATTGTGGCATGCAGCCACAGGTCGCTCTTCCTCCTCGCCGTGATCCCGAGCTCCTCCGCCATGTCCAGCCCACCGGCGGGGAGCTCCCAGTCAAAATGGAAGAGGAAGCTGGCCAGCGCGAGCTCTACGATAGCGAGGCCAAAGGTGATCCCAGGGCACATTCTCCGACCGGCGCCGAACGGCACGTACTTGAAGTTGGTTCCTTTGAAGTCAGGCGCCGCCTCCTCTTCAAACCTCTCCGGCCTGAACTCCTCGGCGTCAGCGCCCCAGGTCGCCGCGTCCCGGCCGATCGCCCACGCGTTGACGAGGACCATGGCGCCCTTGGGCACGGTGTAGCCGACGACATGTCGAGACTCCGGGCACTCCCGCGGGAGCAGCAGAGGCGCCGCCGGGTGCAGCCGGAGCGTCTCCTTGAGCACGAGATGCAGGTAGTGCAGCTCCGGCAGGGCCTCCTCTCGGACGCAGCTCTCCCCGACGAGGGCGGCACGCACCTCCGACTGCGCCCTCCGAAGCGCCGCCGGGCTCCCCATGAGCTCGGCCATCGCCCATTCGAGCGTCGTCGCCGAGGTGTCACTTGCTGCCCCGAACAGATCCTACATACAAAGAAGTCTACTGTCAAGTGTGTCAACCACGTACGTACGTTTTTTCCGATGGAGATGCATGCATGGTGGAGGTTATTTCACGTACGGTAATCATGGCACGCATGGTTCCAGCATGGAGGCTGCCGTCATTCCTCTGGATCCTCAGCATCACGTCGACGAAGTCTTCTCCCTCGTCGCCGTCGCGGTGCTTCTCGATGATGCGGTCCATGACCCGGCTCGTCTCGCGGCCTAACGCCTCCAGCCGGCTTAGCGAGCCACTGAAGGCACGCACGAGGCGCGACGACGGGAACAGGTCGGCGAGGCCGAATCCGGTGGCCAGCCTGACGCCCTCGCCGAGGCGCTCCAGGAATTCGCAGCGGAGGTCGTCCCCTATCCGGTCGCCCACCAGGGCGCGCATCGCCACGTCGATGATGTAGGTGGAGAGGAGGGAGCTGACGTTCACAGGCCCCGACGCCGCCGACGCTGAGGCGATGGAGGCGACGAGGGCGGCAACGCCGGCCTCGCGCGATCCGCGGAGCGACTGAACCGGCCGCGCACCGAGCAGCTCGGTTACGCCGAGCTTGCGGGCCTGCCGCCACTGCTCTCCGTGCGGCGCGAGGGCGATGCCGACGCCGTCAACCGTGAGGGCGCGGATGGTGGGGGTCTGCATGCGGGTGGCGAAGACCGCGTCCTGAATCTTGAGGATCTCCCTCGCCGCGTCGGCGGACGAGGCCACGACGACGTTGAGCTCCCCTAGGCGGAGCAGTATGAGCGGGGCGTCATACCGGCGGGCGAGGTCACGCATGAAGCGGTGCGGGAGCCTGCCGATCAGGTGGTGCAGGCTGCCGATGACCGGCAGCCGCCATGGCCCCGGAGGAAGGTTCTCCCCGCGCGGCCGCCTGAGCTCCATGAGGAGGACTAGAGGAACTAGCAGTGCGGTGGCCAGGAGAAGGCCATTGTAGTAGTACATGATGCCGTCTTGATATTGCTGCGCCATGGCTGCTTGCCTATCATATCGATCTATCTGCAGATAGCTTCCACAGTACAACTGTATAAATAGTTGGGATAGTTAGGAAAAGTATAAGAATGAAGAGTAAATATTTCCACAAAATTAACGCATCAGTTGACCACGAAGAGTAGCGTCAAAGTTCAAAGTCCACTAAAGTCGTTGTTTTAGTAGACATGGAAAAATCTCTACTGTTGACTTCGACTAAAAAAAATCATGCATGCAAATAAAGATTGAAAGAAAAGCTCAAGACTCATACTGTATACATGAAAAGAGATATTTGTATGGTTGTCTGGCAGAGAAAATTAAGTTTAGCACTTCAAAACACAAAGTAGTACTTGGTACTTAAAAATATGTTTACATCTACTACCCTATAAGAAAAACAAAGTAGACACGTCCAAACAATCACGAACGTTTATTAACAACATCTAAAGGTTAGTATTCCGTCCGTGTGTTAACGCAGCAAGCCATGTTATTACTATCGCTAATCAAAATCGCTAACCATACCTCCTTTATCAAAAAAAAACACCCATCCGCACGCTTCTCCCTGCCCTGCCATAGCGGCCGGCCTCCCCGCCACCGCCGTCGACCCGCACGCCTCGCGCCGTGCCGGCCCCGCTACCATGGCCTCCCTGCCTCCGGCCCCATGCCCCGCCACTACGGCCAGCCTCCCCGTCCCTGCCCCCGGTGCCACTTGTCAAAGAATCTACCCCATGATCTATCTTAGGGTGGCAGGCTGCCCCATGATCCATCTTAGGGGTGTTGAGGGTGAGGGTGCAAGTTCGCTTGGAAAAATGCTTGGGGTTAGAAGGATGGCCAGGGGGCAGCACAGCGGTGGGCCGCATTTCGAGGGGTGGGGTGGGGGCAAGACTGGCACAAGAACGACGCTGTTGACTCCAATGGTACATGAGGATGGTCGAGGGGAAGTAGATGAGCATGAAGTTGGGCTAGAGGTTGAAGAAGTTGATCCGATCATCCATCTCGCATCCTACAGATTAAAATAGTCAACTAACCCAAAATATTTTTCGGCCAGTCGTCGTCTAGTCAATCCTTTTTTTATATCCCTTTGTCAACCCTTTTTTTATGTACCTCAAGATTCAAAATGGAGTTAGAGAAAAGGATAGAGTTAAATACATCATCGGTGCACTGCGGACAGTTTAGTGTCTAAAGTTGTAAAATACATAAAAATAATGCTATAACTTGTCTTGACAGTGCATATACGGTGCCTCCACATGTATACCGACGTATGCGCTGTCTACGTGGCGTGACAGCTGGTGGTTGGTCCACATATCAGTAGGTTTAAGCGTCGAGTGAAATGCATGAATTTTTTTTTGGTAGAAAACCACGTAAGGTTTACTTAAATATTGTAAATAAGCTCTAGCTCTATATGCTAATAACAACGAAAAAATAACGTCGGCTTTTAGGTGAATAGAATACGTCATTGAATGGTCTCCATTTCCCAGCATGCTATCTTCAGGCCACGCGGACTAACAATAAGTACTTTATATATAACAGTTAGCTAGGAACTTATATCACTAGTAGAAAACAGGGCTTTGGTCCAGGCCGGGCCAGTCCATTAGTCCCGGTTCACTCACGAACCAGGACCCATGGCGGCATTGGTCCCGATTCGTGAGGCCATGGCGTCGGCCGGGCCTCGTGGGCCATGGCTCCGGTTCAACTGACCCCTTTGGTCCCAGTTCCGAACACCAACCGGGATCAATGGGCCTCGCTCCTGACCCACAACCATTGGTCTCGGTTTGTGGCTGGAACCGGGACCAAATGGGGTTCCGGTTCCAGCCACGAACCGGGACCAATGAGATGCCTATATATACCCCTCGCCAGCGAGCAAAGCACTCCACATTTCTCTGTTTTTCTGGCCGGCGAGGGGAGAGCTTTGTGGTGCTCTATCTCACCTCCTATGCACATGAGGTGTTCGATGAATGCCTAAGCCACACTTAAGCTTTCTCCTCTCAAAGCTCCTTGTCCAAGCTCCATTTTCCTCAAGATTTGTCTAGGTTTGACGGTCCATCTTGTCCCGTCCCCATCCTCACCGCCGTCGATCGCCCGCGCCCATCTCGGTGCCGGCATCACCGTGGTTAGTCTCTTCTTCTTATATTCTTTCTAAAAGAAAAAAGTTTTTACTTGTATGATTTAGATAAATATTTGTGTAATTTTCTTACTTTTCTTATTGTTTGTTATTATATAGTGCGATGGTTTTCATATCCGCTTCCGTCGGCTCTCGTCCTGTCTATGATTCGGATGTGATATATATTATCTTTTATAACTATTTGTTTTTTAGTGTTTATGACAATTATGTCGACCAACATGACATAGATTTTTTAATCTAGGAGGAGGTAGTTGAACCGGAAATTCCAACCCACATAGCAATTCTTGTCGAGAAGTTAAATTTGGTTGAAAAGAAAACAATGACTTGAAAGTAAAATTACAAAGAGTTGAAGAGGAGAAGATGAAGTTGGAGTTGCATGTTGTCGATGTCGTCGACGATCACCAGACCAAGATGGATGCAATGCGCTTGAAGATTAGAGAGGTTAGAAAATATGCCATTCATACAGAGGCTTCATATCGTTATGTCGTTGGATCAATTGGTACCTTAGTAGAGGTTATGATCGCATTTGTTGTTGCATTTAAATTTTTTACATAGTTTCGATGTATGGTTTAATTAGATGCTCTAGAGAGCTATATGTTGTTCAATAATGAGAACTATATATGGATTATATGTATTTATTTTGGTCACTATTGTACTTTGGCTTTAATGTGATGATGATTTTTTATTAATTCGGTCACTTCTCTATTCATGATATGTTGTAATGGTTTTTAATACACTTTATTATATAACGCACGTAGATGAACCGGCAATGGATGTACGGTGACCGACGCATCTCCGAGTATATTAAGGGCCTGCATAATTTTCCCGAAGCGGCTGAGGCAAACAAGCAGAATGGTTTTATTCATTGTCCATGTACTGTCTGTGAGAATACGAAGGCTTTCTCCAACTCTAAAGGGCCTGCATAATTTTCTCGAAGCGGCTGAGCCAAACAAACAACTCATGACTGCCTACTGTCTGTAAGTATTACTTCTATAGTTAAGTCTCTAGCTCATCTCGTTCATTGCATATTAAAGATCGTCGAATGCAAAAAAGCAGGAATCTTCGACGTTGGGTTCATTAGCCCAGATGCCGTAAATGAATGGTCAATACGAAAAGAAACCGCCGCGACCGAGGAGAACTAGCTAAAGTCGTTTCTTGCACATCAAAACAAAAGAGAAATACTCTTTCCTTACAACTTCAAGTGAGTGTTGTTGTCTTCTCTGTATACTCGGTTTCGCTTACTCGAGGTTAAGTAATGTAATTGTTGATGAGTTATATATGTGTGCGCAGTTACCACTTTAGTTTGCTATCCATTAAGCATGACAGGGCATTAGTAACTGTCTTAGACTCGAGACGTAAAGATTACGAGAATTATGCGGACATGACTGCAATGCTCAAGAAGTAAGTTCAGTCAATACCGGGACCGTATAGGCATGCAACTTTTGTAAATTTCGTGATATCAAGTAATCATTTTCTTTGCCTGGCAGGGTTTGGAAGAAGTTTACCCGAAAGGTTCCCGGTTTAAACAAAGAGTTGCGATTTACGCATCCCAAAGTAAATAGTACTAGCTAGTTTCGCGCATCTCTAATTGATTCAAAATTTCATCAATATATCATTACCGTGCTTGCTTATCAGTTTGATTGAACTCTATTCTCATAAAGTTCTTGTACCAGAAAGAAGAAACTGTTTTATGTGGATACTACGTATGCGAGCTCATTCGCTAATCGACCTGTGAGCAGGGCTTCTCTGACAAACAATTTAAAGTACGTAAATAATATTCACAATTTTATTTTATATATTACCATCAATTCTGTTGATTTTTATTCATATATATGCATGTATTGACCCTATCTTCAAATTAGATGTGGCACATGCGGGATGAACTCCTACCACATGATCGCATACGAGCAATTCTAGAGGAATTGGCGGGATTCTTCCTTGATCACGTCATACCTAAAGACGGAGAATACTATGTGGATTTGTGATTGGATCTTAGGAATTGTAAGAGATCTTATATTGTATATACGTAGCTAGTAGCGTCGGATAGATATACGAAATTTTTTTGTTTGACCAATCTCCCAGAGAAAGAGAGGTCGATCACTTCTCTCTGTATATGTTCATGACGATCTTGTGTACTTAATGGTTCCTTCATTTTCTTACTAGCTAGCGTGTCGAGTTCTCTCTATAGTAGCTAGCGTCGACCAAGCATGGAGAAAAAGAGGACACTTCTCTCTATTAATTAGCTAGCTAACACAATATAAAACCCCTAAATTAAGCCTCCAGAACCCCCTAAACCCACCTTTCAAAAAAAAACCTTTCAAAAAAAACCAACAACTGCCATATGCTGACGCGTGGATGCCTTTTGGTTCCGGTTGGTGTTACCATCCGGGACTAAAGGTCCTCCTGCCTCGGCTCCCCACAGAGGCCATGTGGAGCCCCTTCTGTCCCGGTTTGTAAGTGAAACGGGACTAAAGGGTCGGGATCGGTTCCAGAACCGGGACTAATGGGCCTCTGGAACCGAGACAAATGAGCCGTTTTCTACTAGTGTATAGTCAACATATCACTCTATAATTTTCATTTTTCCCCAAGTTACTGTTTGTTTTTTATTATATGTAAACTTGCCCATATATAAATACAATAATTATCAATATGCGATTATTGTTCATTGAAATCATTTTTCTATGTTTATTATTGTGTAGTTCGAAGAGTTATGTGGATTTAAATAGTTCAATGTATTTTGTAAAATATTGTTTAAATTTTTTTGTATCTTCTTTCAGGACCACAAGTACACACAATATTGTGTATCTTAATTGTATTTTTAGAATACATTATTATTAAAGCCAACAGCATTGTATTTTGAAAACTGTTCAATGTGTATGAAAAACTATTGTGTACAAACAATATATTCTATAAATGCATTAAAAGATATTTGTAGAAATGTAATAATAATTTTACACAATATTTTTTAATACATGTTGAACATTGTATGAAATAGATGTGGTAATTTTTCTGAATGCATGATGAATACTTTTCAAAAACACGTTTACAATTTCTTAGTACAATGAGAATTTTCCAAAATATGTTGATTTTTTAAAATGCAATAACATTTTTAAAGTTTATGGCATGTAATATGTTGAATAGCTCTCTCTTTTTTCGAACGTGAGAATTTCTTAATATTTTCCGAATAGCTATTCTGAACAACTATTTTTGCCGTAGTGATTATAACACGTGTGCAGGTTGTGCGTTCATCTACTAAGTTTGAATCCTGCCAGCGCACCCTTTTTTCTTATTATTATTTCGTCCCACGTGCTGACATGCGGTACCCATACCTGATATGTGGGATCAATGCAAAGTTTAGTATACATGTTTCATTTATTGTGTACAAACAAATTATTATACTAATTTTATGTATTTTATAAGTTTAGTCATCAAAATGATCATTTCCGACAAGTTAAGGCATTTATGGTGTATTTAACTCAAAAGGATATGCCAGAAGCCAGTGGCGGAGCTAGCTCCCGACGACCCGGGCAGCTGCCCGGGCTGCTCCGGCCATTCTTCACTAGTCAGTACAAAGCAACCATAATTAGTGTTGCTAATTTCTTGGGCAAATGCTGAACCATTGTCATGGTATAAAGAATTTGCCCCGGCTCCTTGAGCTGGCTGGTTCCGCCACTGCCAGAAGCCATACCCCTACTGCTTTAAAAAAAAAAGAATAAGACCCCGACCTCTGCATCATATGATGCACACAACCCTTTATTAACTAAATCTTAAAGTATCATAGTATTTATTATAACTCAAGGATTGCTAAAAGTTAAGACCAATATCAACCAGCGAAAAAGATTGGCTAAGAAGACATATCGCAGACTAAGCATCCTGTAGTCGACTAATATATCGCCATCCAGCCCGGGACAAGATATCCTCCGCAATCGTCAAGAGATGGGTGCATCCAAAATCCATAACATCCCTCTGCGCCTGAGGAGAAAGGAGTGCCCATAGCTGTACCCAATGAACCACCATATGGATAACATGCAAGATATTAAAAGATTTTTGTTTGTTGAACACAATATTGTTTCTACATCTTCATATTGACCAAAGTAAGGCCAAAACACCAATGCGAATGCGATCCTTAGAAATTTTGTCAACTCCATTCAACCAATTGCCAAACATATTAGCAATATTTGTTGGAGGAGGGAGATCATACGAGAAATAAACGATGCGTCATAAAATCTTAGCAAAGGGGCACTGTATGAAAAGGTGCTCTACCGTCTCCTGTTCCCCACAGAAAACACATTTTGTACATCCTTTCCATTTCCTCTTAGCTCGATTGTCTTTGATCAGAAGGACTTTGTTGCTTAAGAACCACAAAAAAAATCTTTATCTTCAAAGGTATTTTAAGTTTCCAAAGATACTTTCTCAAATAAGGTGTGTGATCATTCATTAGGTCTTCATACATGGATTTGACGGAGAAGATACCTGAGGTAGTAAGGTTCCAGACAAACTTATCTTGTTCACTATCAAGAGAAATTGTCATTAGGCGCCTGCAAAGGTTCAGCCAAGACGTCCATTTGTTCTCAATTAGTAACCGTCCAAAACTAATATTCAGAGGCTGTTGAGACAATACACTTGCAACAGAGACATTCTTATGCTGCACATGTTATACAGGGCCGGATATTGCTGTGCCAGACTAGTGTCACCCAACCAGACGTCTTCCCAGAACCTAACAGTAGTGCCATTTCCCACCTGAAAATGGCCCCTAGCAAAAAAACTCATCTTTCACATTCATGAGTCCCTTCCAAAAAGGAGAGTCTGTTGGTTTGATTTGAACCTCAGATAACGTTTTTTGGCCTAGATATTTATTTCAAAGGAGTTCTTGCAATACACCTTCCTCATTAAGAAGCTTGAATAACCATTTACTCAATAAACATTTATTTTTTATTTTCAAAACTTCTATTCCAAGGCCACCTTGATCTTTAGGACGACATAAAATATTCCACTGAGTTAGCCTATATTTTCTTTTTTCGTCATCACTTTGCCAGAAGAAGCGCGATCTATAAAAATCTAGCCGTTTTAAAACACTCTTTGGTATTTGTAAAAAGGATAACATAAACATGGGCAGACTAGTTAACACAGCGTTTATAAGGACTAATCTGTCACCGTATGACAGCATTTTGCCCTTCCAGCAACCCAATTTGCCTTCAAAGCGGGTTTCAACTGGGTACCAATCTGAGTTTCTAAGTTTGCGATAATGAATAGGTATCCCAAGATATCGGAAAGGAAGTGAACCCGCCTCACATCCAAAAATGTGTTTGTATTGTTGTTCATCCTCCTTTGCCTTGCCAAAACAGAAGATCTCGCTTTTATGGAAGTTGATTTTCAATCCTGAGAGTTGTTCGAAAATGCAAAGGATTAGTTTCATGTTAAGTGCCTTCTGTATGTCATGTTCCAGAAATAAGATGGTGTCATCTGCATATTGTAGTATTGATAAGCCTCCCTCAACAAAATGAGGAATGAGGCCACCCACTTGACCATCCAATTTTGCACGCTCAATAAGAATAGCAAGCATGTCTACTACAATATTGAAAAGTAAAGGCGAGAGGGGGTCTCCCTGTCTCAAACCTTTTAGAGTCTGAAAATAGCGGCCAATATTCTCATTTAATTTGACCCCTACACTCCCATCTTGCACAAAATCCTTTATAAAATGGCACCATTCAGGTGCAAACCCCTTCATACGCAAAGTTTGTTGGAGAAAAGACCATTTGACCTTGTCATATGCCTTTTCAAAGTCGATCTTAAAAAGAACTCCGTCCATTTTTTTAGAGTGAAGTTCATGAATAGTCTCATGAAGGATGACTACCCCTTCAAGAATATTTCGCCCAGGCATGAAAGCCGATTGGGTTGGCGTAATCACCTTCGGGGCAATACCCGTTATGCGGTTTGTTCCCATTTTGGTGAATATCTTAAAGCTAACGTTTAACAGACCAATCGGTCTGTATTGTTGGATTTGAATCACGTTTTCCTTCTTAGGTAAGAGGGTAATAATACCAAAATTTAATTTGAATAAGGGAAACTCTCCCTTGTGTAAGCGATCAAACAGTTCCATCATGTCTCCTTTTAGAATGCCCCAGAACTTCTGGTAGAATTCAACAGGGAAGCCATCCGGGCCTGGTGCCTTATTATGTTCCATCTGTGAAATAGCATCATGCACCTCCTTCTGAGTAAAAGGAGATGTGAGTATATTGTTTTCCACATCTGATATTTGAGGTATATCCTGATTTACCTCTTCCATCATTGAAACATTAGATGGCGTAGGCTGCCCAAAAAGTTTTTTTTTTTATAAAATTGGGTAATATACACACGTAGATTGTCCTCTCCGGTAATAGTTCCTTCTTCTTGCTCTAATCGGAAGATTTTCTTTTTTCTCCTCTTCCCATTAGCAATCAAATGGAAATATTTGGTGTTATTTCCACCTTCCTGGATGTATTTAACTTTTGCTCGTTGTGCCCATTTTGTCTCTTCATCCCTTCTCAGTTTAGATAATTGCTCATTAGCATTTTTTAAAGCAGCTCTCTCTGCTTCACTTAAGGTATTGGTCTCAGGTTTGATATCTAACACATCGTTGATTGATAGAAGTCTTTCTTTTTCTTTCTTATATTTTCCACTCATGTTTTTTGCCCAACCTTTTAGGAAACGATGCAGATGTCAAATTTTATTTTGCCATCTCTCCATAGGATTCCTACCTTCTGTTACCTTAACCCATTCAGCCGCTACCATCTCATAGAAACCTTCTTGTCTAAGCCAAAAAAGTTCAAAGGAGAAGCATGGCTTGTTTCCATTATGGGCCTTGATACCAGAATCAATTAAGAGCGGAGTGTGGTCGGACCTAGCCCCGGTCCTAGAGAGAGCTCGTACAGTAACGAGTGGGAATTTTTGCTCCCAGTCCACACTTGTTAGAATTCTATCCAGTTTCTCGAAGGTTGGATTATCTGTCCTGTTTGCCCAAGTGTATTGCCTCCCTGAGAGATCAATCTCTCTCAGGTTTAACTCTTGGATGATAGCATTGAAAATAAATGGCCAGCGTGCATTAAAGTTATCCTTGTTCTTTTCATTTGGATTTCTCATAATATTGAAATCCCCTCCTACCAACATAGGAAGCGACTGCAATTCACACATGTGAACTAACTCAATTAAAAAATCCGACTTATGTGCATCTTGGGCAGCGACATAGACTGGCAACAAATTCCATTCAAAACCATCTCTCTTGCATTTCATGTGCATATGCACCGAGTAGTCTCCCGTTGTCACTTTCAGCACATCCAAAGTGTCTGAATTAATTCCAACTAAGATACCACCTGACCGACCATGAGGTGGTAGACAAAACCACGCAAAATTGAAACCGTCCGCAAGTTGAGTTAAAAAAGCAACCGTGAAATTAGATCTTCGAGTCTCCAACAAGGCAATAAAATCCATTTTGTGCTCACAAATTGGTTCTTTAACAAAAATGTGTTTAGAGGGGTTAGCAAAACCACCACTATTCATGTCATGCCCATTAGATTCTGCATTCTTAGTGAATTTTTTTATTCTCTTCCGGTTGCTTTTCTGGATATTCGTATTATCATAGACCTTTCTCTGTCTAGTTTTCTTTTGTTTAATCAGAGGTAGTGGATTATTTATATTCATTTAACTCTAGATCATCTGTCTCATCAGCTACAAGATTCTCACACAAATGTGAGACAGTAGACATCATTCGATTTGAAGGATCATCATCCTTTACCGTAGTATCTTTCAAATTCTTTTCCAGGAACTGCAAGTTTCGAATCTGCTCTACTCCTTTAATGTTTTCTATTGTTTGTACCATTTCATCAAAATCCTTCCCTAGACAGACTCCTATACGAGAGGCTCTACCAATAATTTCATCATGTGTCAAATTAATGATAGAAAGTTTGGGCGATTGTTTAGTACCTGACTGGGTTGCCTCCGCACATTGTTGCGCTTGCTGCATCGCCCGTGCCATCTGGGTGTCATCAGCATTTGTTTTAGCACTTATGCGTGAGCTTGATCGCACAACAGAAGCTGATTGTGTGATCCCTCCAAAGGCAATAACCTCCTCCAGCGAGGGCTTCCTTTTTTCCTACATAATTTTGAAAACGAGAGGCACCACGTCATCACGTGATGAAATAAAAGCTCCAGTGAGCTCCTCCGATGATTGTGGCGTATGCATTACCTCCCCCGCTCGCTGCATAGAGCCTCCATTGATAGTACCCACCTCCGATGTCTGTGTCAGAATCTGCGTGTCTGAAATAGCGTCACCAATAGCCTCGTCTTGGCGCCTTGTTATGCTGACATCAGCGTCTTGCGCGGCATTGGTCCGTTGCATCGTGTCATCCGCGACCTCAAACCGCGTCATCGCGTCCACGTTCCGCACACTTGCAGCTTGGCGTGGGACGGCGGAGGTCGTGGGCAGCTCCACATGGCGCTAGGACCCGCTGCCTAGGATCGCCTCCAACACCGGGGCAGACTCCTTTGCCCCACTTATTGTTTTGGTAGCGCTCATTAGAGGAGGATGGCGCGCCGAATCAAGTACGACGACCGCAGCGTGTTTGTCCTCATCAGTTGTTTGTTTAGTGCCCATGTTGACGCTTTGAAGAAGTTTGACAGGAGAGGGAGGGAAGTGGCCAAATATGATGGAGAGCTACGTGACCATGGCCGGTGCTCCCATTCCCCTCAGTCATAACATTGGGGTTTTGAATTGTTGCTGGTTCAAGAGTTTTCTCCACGTCCATATCAGTGGCAGCATCCTTACCTTTATCTCCCTTGTCATCGCCTCCATTGCCTCCTCCAGCATTACCATTATCGGCATCTCTCAAGGTTCTTTGTCCCTGGGCGTTAGGCATCACAGTTTCTACTTCAAATTGAAGTCTGTAGAAACCTCCCTTGATCATGACATCCATTGTGTCCGGAATGAGAGTGTGATCCATGCAACCAATTTTTGATCTCAGTATTTTGTTTTTCCTAGTAAAAGGCATATCCACCTCTAGGGTTTTCCCAAAAAGAGATCCCAACGCCCATAGAGCTAGGAAGTCTTTTCTAACATCAGCTGGTAGCCCCTTTACACGCACCCAAACCTCAGGTAGCATATATTCAGGCTCCTCCATTATTGCCCACTCATCAAAGATAAGATCAGAAGCTCTTAAGGGCACCGGGTATGTTTTGAAGTGTTTCATGCGTTGTACCTCAGTTTTACTTGGGAACTTTACCTTGAAAACATTGCCATGGTAGTACATAACTTCCCATTGGAAGTTCTCTGACGGCACAATCCATTTAAGTTGTTCAATAATCTCTGGGATTGTCATGACATCCCCATCCACCGTGACCTTTGCCATTTTTGCATTTTCCACGTTAGGCCGGAAAGAACCCGAGAGAGGAAGCTGGAAAAACATGAGCGCCTCATTGGCATAGCCATACATCGTCACAGTGGGTTTTGGAGCTTGCAACAAATGACAAACTGTTGAAGCATGATGAATGGACTCACATATATCACATGTAGGAACAGTACAGTCATCGATAAAGTGTCCCGCTTGCTTGCATCTAAAGCATACATCTGTTTTCTTTTTCTTACCCTAATTATTCTCATCAACCACCAACGGCATACCCTCATCTTGCTGTTGTTGCTCGACGACGATAGGCCCTCGGTCAGCCGGTGTAGGGGCTCGCGCTATAGTGGCCGGATCCACTGCCGTTGGTGCCTTGATGAGAGACCCCCCAGACACCGCGATAACAGCAGCCACTACCGCCTCGATGGTCTTCTGAATCAGAGTGTGATCAACACCACCATCATCTCTCCGTGAAACCCCATCGTTCCTGGGGCCATACCCTCCTTGGCCACCACTGTTGCCCCGATTCTGGTAGCCACCCCGCCTCTGATTTAGGTTCATACAGTTTTGGAAATTGGGGTTGTACCCTTGATCTCTTACATTGTTGTAATCATCTCGGTTACCATTAGAGACGTTGCCCTCGCCTTGAGCGAAATTCCGGCCAAAGCGATTACCCTGGTTACGTCCACCTCCCCTTCCATTGCCGCCGAAGCGACCTCGGTTGGGGCCGCCGTTACCACCGTCGGGTGCACGTCCGCCGCCTCGATTCATCGCATGAGACGGTCGGCCTAGATCGATAGAGGCTGATTGTGTTTGCCAGGGAAACCCTAGGGGATACGTGCAACCCTGTCCAGCGAGAGGGTTTACGTGCGTTCCCGATCGGCAGAATATGTGCCTCGCTGTATGGGCCTGCGATTTTCAAACCCAGCCAATTTTGGTTGAGAAACCAATGGCCCACAAGAGTCTACAGGCCTCTGGGTTTGGATCGATGGAGGTACGAGTTTGAAAAAGCCGTAACTTTCGGATCCACCGGAGCCAGCACTCTGTTCCGGATCGAGTGTCCACGGCGATTCCGTCGCACTAAAATTCAGTTGCCACCGCCATCATCAACAAAGGATGTTGGTTCGATCGGTGGAAATGATAGTGCTTTTACCCTTGTGATTGAATTTTGAGGTGATTATGCAGAAGATGCACGTATCTTGCCTGAAGCCGTGGATGCGGCAGGAGGCGATGGCAACGGAGAGATTTCCGCCTCCCGCTGTCTTTGCCTACCCATCAGCCGTTTTGCCACACGATGAGAGGCCTTAGATCCGTCGTCGAGAAGGTCTCTGCCGGTCACCGACGACGGCGAGCGACAGATATACCTTATTGTCAGCCGCAATGCCCTTCCGTCCTTGTCCTCCACGTCCGAATCGCCGGTGGAGTCATCGGAAAGTAGGTAGAACCTACTCCCGGCAACCCACGACGCCGATCCATGGGGAGCGCTGATCGCTGCAAGCGAGTCCGGCGAGTCCGGCGATGCCCTTGGATCACCATGTGCCATCGCCCCTCCTTTCCAGTTGTGCACACCCACGGATGGCGATTTCAGTGGATCGCCCACCCGTCGCCATGGCGCGATCCATCAGCCGCCCGGGTCGCCGGTGTCTGATCGCCCGCGCGAGTCCATCCCCCAGCCGCGTGCGCCACCAGACTGCCTGGCTGAGCCCCTGCGCGACCCTGTGGCAAGGAGAGGAGCGGCGCCGGTGTCAGTTCGGGCGGCGGAGGTACGTCCGCCTGCGTCGCCCCGTCCTTCGCCTCACACATCCGGTCCAGGAGATTGGTCATCACACATCCTGGACTTAGCTGCTAGCCATATTTTGGTTTTGCTTTTACTGCTGCATTCTAGTAATAGCCATTGAGTGTCTTGGCTAGCTAACTTTAAATGTTTCTAAAAAGGTCGGTGATACACTTCGTATTTCTCACGTTTGTACGGAAAAAAATCCCCTGCATCTCGTCGGTCCTTTTGTCTTGCCGGTAGTACAAACTGCCCGGTAATGCCTCCTCACTGGCCGTCTTGTTCCTCGTCCATCCTCGTTGCCGTCTCTAGCTATTCAACAGCTGCGCCCTGTGGTTACAGCTCCATGCGGCGATGGTTGTAGCTCTGGTGACCTTGGCAGCAGCTCGTCGGCGCACTCGCCGCCGTTTATGCTTGTCGGGGGTAGCACACCAGTCGCACCTCATCATTGCAACAACTCGCTCGACCCGTTCCAGTAAATTAGAGTGTCGGTTCTAGCAAAAAATACTTAGTGTTGTGCGATGCAACAAACCACGACGGTACTTGTAGCCGGATGCGATGTCGGTAGTAGCAATTTTCAACACTGGTTGTAGCATGTTGAAAGCCCGGATCGTCATCACGGTAATACTCCTCGGGCTGGGAGACTGGACAGTTAACTGTCTCGTTGAAGCTCCTTCATTCCTGTTCACATGAAGTTAAAAGCTTCGGTCAAAAAGGGACAAATTGAAAACCCGAATTGTGGTCACGGAGTTAAAAGTCTCACCCATTCGATGGGATTGTGGCTTAAGTATCCCTCCTTGCTCGATGCCCGAATAAAATCTTCTTGCTCCCCTTTGTACAGGTCGGCAAGTGCGGCGGCTAATGTTGTTTGATCGGCAGGGCCCAATCTTCGGGAGTGAATAGTGTCGCTTGTTACGTTTTAACGCCACAAAGGGTGTATCCTCTCCTGAAGAGGCTGAAAGCCCCGGGTGATGGTGGCGACCATGACGTCTATGATGGTCAACTTGTGATGGGCTAGTACCCTCACCTGGGCTGCAAGGTGTTGGACTTCAACGCTGTCTTCTTAGGATGAATCTTCGGTCGTCAGTTGTAACTTTTATTTAAAGGGGCGTCGAAGTATTCGGGCAAAGCCCTACGAGCTGGATCAAATAGGGGATGTCCACGATGTAAAACCATTCCGAAGACCATTCTTCGAACTCCTTTGGAGTTCTCACTGGATACCCCGTCCCTGCTATACGGCATATTTCAGATCCTCCGACCTTCAAAATTGTCTTGTCCCGAGTACGAGGGACGAGGCAGAAGTACCTTCTCCACAATTCGAAGTGTGCCTCGCAGCCCAGGAACACCTCGCAAAGGGCGACGAAACCCAAGACATGCAGAATAGACCCTAGGGTGAGGTGGTGGAGCTGGATCGCGTAGAACTCTAATAACCCCCTCAAGAATGGGTGGATGGGGAACCCGAGACCCCGCAGGAGGAAGGACACGCACTACTAGGAAAAAACTTATACATAGAACCTTAGTAGTAGCGCTGGATAAAAGGAGGCGCTATTGCTACATATCAGTAGCGCGCGTCCAGAAAAAGCGTTGTTGTTAACTTCTTAGAAGTAGCGCGGCTTTCAGAAACGCGCTACTACTAATATTGCCCCACCGTTGCCGTCAGACTAGATTTAGTAGTAGCGTTCTTTCCCGACCAGCGCTACTGCTAAAATAGTATTAGTAGGGTGTGTTTCCCACCCGCGCTACTGCTAAGCGGAGCGTGCACTTATCCACTTCGCCCCGCACACCCCACTCTCTCACTCTCTCCCTCTCCTCTCCTCACTCCCGCCCTCTCCACACTCTACGCCCCGCCGTCGACGGCGACCCTCACTCCCTCCCTCTCCACTCCATGCCATCGCCTCACCCCTCACTCCCTCCCTCTCCCCCTCCTCACTCTCTCCCTCTCCACTCTGCGCTGCCGCCCTGCCCCTCACACCCTCCCTCTCCCCCTCCTCACTCTCTCCCTCTCCACTCTATGCTGCCATCGTCGCAGGTCCTCCCCGACGACCTCGCCCCCAACCCCGACCCCAACGTCGACCTTGGCCCCGACCCCAACCTCGACCCCGGCCCCAACACCGACACCGACCCCGGCCTCTGGTGAGACATCCCCACGCCTATAGGGTTCTTGATAGGGACTAGATGATGCCCCGAACGTTGTTGAAGGGATATATGCAATATATATATATATATATTGTGTTTTATAATTGTATATTTTCTTGATGAGGTGTCATACTTGCATATTGAGAAAAATAGGTTAGTGGGCGCTAGCTAAATTTAAATGAGATGATTGCTATACAAATCGGTGAGGGAGTGTCCACCATATATGAGGGAAAAAGAATGCCGACTGTTATCGTGGGGGTCGCTTCTCCTTCTTCTCCTTGTGCTACATATTGGTTATGCACTAGGGGAAGGAGGAGTAGCGACCATCATCGATGGTCAAAAAATCAGTGAGGGAGTGTCCACCATATACGTGAGATAAGAGTTTAGGAAGGAAGACTCGACGTCATTGATAGTAAGTGCTTAATAGAACTACTTTATTGATAGTAAGTGCTTAAGAGAACTAGTTTATTTATAGTAAGTGCTTAATAGAACTACTTTATTTAGTAAGTAGTTAATAGAACTAGTTTTTTATATTTAGTAAGTACTTAACATAACTAGTTTATTTAGTAAGTAAACTTGGTGTCTCGTTGATGTCATTGATGTCGATGATGATGCATTCTGAATATAGAGGATGTCTTGGTGTTCTTGTTTGCAATGTACCTCCGAGTGACCTATGTTTTGCCGGAATGTTGATTCGTTTCCGTTTCGGCAAATTTCAGGCGCTCGATATGTCCTGTTTTAAGCAAAGGTCATGCCGAATTTTTTCATGAATTTTAGCATGACTTGTGCTACAATGTAGGACATATCGAGTGCTTCTGATTTGGCACAACGGGAATTCAATGATATTACGGTAAAACATAGGGCATTTTTTCTATGTCATTGCTCGATATATGGAATGAGTTGACTTTAGGTCTGCTGAGTGTTTATTAATTTTGTTTTCATAATTAAGCAATTGTTCTCGATGTCGATGATGCCTTCCCCGCATCCTTGTCGTCGACTCGGCGGAGGAGGCCTGCTTGATTATAGGGGCCATATCCGGGACTGGGCTTCGCCGGGCTGGTAATGGAAGGTCCTACCCTCCGGGGCACGAAACTTGGTGAGGAGGCAGCCCGTCATCGACCCGGAGGTTATTTTGTGGCGGTCGCGTGGGCCACTATCAGTGCAGAGGGAGCCGGCCCCCGCGAAGGTGATACGTCGCCGTGTTAGGGAGGAGGACGAGCACGTCTGACGCTATATGGCTACGTTGGACGCCAGGTTCTCCAATACCTAGCAGGTTCTTCACGGATCTCACCCGAGCTATGGTCCTGTGATGGTTCCTTCTCTTTGGGTGTCCACCGCCCGCGCCGATACTTGTCGTTCACTATGGTTCTAATTGCATTAGTGATGTTATATGTATGATACTATTCGAGATGTATTAGTGATACTATTCGACGATGTACGAACGCAAATGATGATTTAGTTTTGCATGCTAATTTTAATACTAATTTGTTTTATGATTTAGTTTTGCTTATCGAATGCACGTCTGTTTCAACTATGAACATAGGAAATGTTTGACTACGATAGCGAAAGGGATTTCGGTATGTGCGAATACTGCAAAAACGAGCGTCATCTGTATTACAGGCCTCACCTAGAAGATGGTAGGCGATTTAGCATCATACTTGATGAGACCTTCGAAGTGGATACGGTAAGTCACAACGACAAGTCTTTTTTCGTAATTAAGCATGACTTCTACTTCTTTTACTTCAACTTATAATTTTAATTTTTTACAATTCTACTAGCGTATCCCCTGTCATGCAAGACATTATGTCTTGGATAAGATTGGTTAATCAGATATGTGCAGTATGGAGGTAAAGAGAGTTCACTTGAGGATCGAGCATGGTTATACTTTTCCCGTAAAATTATACAATGCAGAAACCTACTCCTATTTTGAATGCAAAAGTTGGAGAGCACAATGCAAGGCTTATGCATTTGAACCTATCACCTTTAATATTCGTTTGGAAGATGAAATTGAAGGTAATATCGACATCTGGGTCGATATGCAAACGCCTTCAGTTCTACCATTATGTGAGTTTTTTAACCATATTTATTAAGTAATTTATATTATTTATTCAAAAATAGTTGACAACTAAATTCTATTGACAGCTTATTTCCATTCAAGCAAACATGTCCAGTGCTTGGTAGACAGCACGTACTACTATCCCAGGGCTGAACTAAACTGCGAGGAGATAGGTCATTATGTTTCATGGCTTGAGGATCTTGATACTGTCAAGACAGGTTATTTTCCTGGACTTTGAGTTATTAGTACTCAAAACGTGCGACCACTAATGTGCGTATTGAACTACGATCACATCTATTTAGGAAAGATGGTAAGATTTTTATTATTTATCCTTAGTGGATCTTTTACATACATTATTTTTTAAGCTGAACTTCATTGCTAAGTATGTTATTACGATGTTCTTCAAAAGGGACTCCCGATGAGTGTTGTGCCTCGTTGGATCGAGCCTAAAGGTCGCATGACAATGGTTAGCTTATAGCCAAGATATCCTACATTGCACATGAGTGCGTTCATCATTTCTCGAAGCAAGCAAGTCTTAATAGTCAAAGACTCGAGCAAAATTGTGAAGGATCGTAGAGAAGTACTAGGAGGCAGCAATCGGAAGCGTAGCCCACAATTAGGAACATGTTCATCTCCATTCTCCAATATGATGAAGCAGGAGTGCTACACATGTTTTATGCTATTTTACCTGAGAGAGAGAGCAGCATGAGTAGGTCCTAGTTATTAAGAACAATTAGTTAGTGTTGATTATATATGACTATGACGATGATAAGAAGTTTTTATTATGTGCTACAATAAGTTAGAGTTGAAGGTGATGCCGAGGAGAAGGAGTAGTGATTATGAGAACTATGATGAGGAGGAGTTGTTATAACTAGTGACCAAGTTGTTATATGATGTCGCATGGATGAAAATGACAATGATGAGGAGTTGTTATATGTCAATGATTTATTATGATGATACTATATGAAAACTTGTATAATGACGTATGAATATACGACATAAAAAAAGAAATACATAATAATAGTAGTAGGGCGGGCGGAAAGGTGCACTGCTAGTAACTACCAGTAGCGCTTTCTACTCAAAGCGCTACTGCTAAGCAGGTATAGCAGTAGTGCGGGCTAACACACGCTACTGCTACACTTTAGCTGTAGCGTCGTAGCAGTAGCGTGCTGCCCCGCGCTACTGCTATACCTAAAACCAACGCTACTGCAATGCTTTTCCCTTGTAGTGATGAAGCATACACGGTCCCCTCTCTGTGGGTTGGGGAAATTTTCCGCAAAAGCTTCGCCGTTGAATGAAGACAAACCGGCGCGGGTAAATGCCAGATCCGAGGAAGGAAGGTACCCCTAGGTCTTGAGGTTGCGTAGTCGAAGGAGGGACACGGAGTAGCTTGTCCAATCCCCAGGACCGGAGCCGTAAGGGCACCAAGAAGAGTTGGGGGCGCTTGCCATGTTTTTGTGGTGAACTTTCGCTGGAAGTTTTTTTCGATGGGGAGGGAGAAGAGGATATGGCTTAGACCACGATTCAGTTTGTTTAAATGGGTGGTGTCTCTGTTGCGGAGGGGTGGTCTTGTAAAAAGCCGCCGAACCGCTCGTCTCCCCACGACGCGCAAAAATCAAGAAATGCTGACGGTTGTTAGAATGGACCTGGCAAGCTCGTGATGCTTGGGATTTCGTCGATGGCTGGTCGGTTGCCGAACAAGAAGAGATAGAGGGACTCGCCTCGCAAGCCGAAGACTTCGACACACAAATATTGTCCGGATATACCTCAGCGTTGGAGGCTAGTCCGGGCGCTACTGAGGGAGTCCTGGTTTAAGGGGTCCTCGAATAGCCGACATGTTTCTCATGGGCCGGAGTATATGGGCCGCTGAATGAGCATTGGATGATCAAATGCCCCGTCGCCAGGGTGGAAGCTTCAAGGAGTCGTGGTGTGTCCTCCATGTTTTTGACAGTAGATAGACGTGTTTTTTCCTTTGATGTGTAACCGACCATGTGTAAGCCCTAGGTACTCTCGGCGTCTATATAAGCTGGAGGGTTTTAGGTTGTAGGACAAAGAACAACTCATCTAGGGTTTTAGCTGTTCGATCTCGAGGTAGATCAACTATGTAACATTCATACCATCAATATAATCAAGCAGGACATAGGGTTTTACCTCCATAGGAGGACCCGAACCTGGATAAACATCGTCTCTTTCGTCGCATGTTACCATCCATCCTAGTCTCACAGCTCGGACGCCCTTCCCGAAATCTATCGGTTTTGACACCACGCCACCACAACACCCCTTAACCCTACCCCTAGTGAGAACCGTCTCTCCCTCCGTCCAGGGCCCCTTCTCTTCCCAATACTGCCAATCCCTTCTCATCGAGGTGGCCCTCCTCTCTTCCCCATCTCCGGCAGGCAGCGGCGCATGGCACAAGAGCCAGCAATGCACGCGGGCAGAAGCCTCGCATAGGTTGCGTTGTGTGTGTGATCTGCTCGATCGGGTTTGATCGAACAGACAGCCTGAGTCAGGTGCAATCTTGGGCCGGCCGGCCGATCACCAACGTTTACCAAAAAGGATACACTCCTGTAAGGACACGTCGTGTCATTGTACATGAGTCCGACGCAGACTCAGTACATGGTTGGAATTCAGATAGATCGTACGTGTGTAGACCGACTCGTACTACATGTACAAACTGCCTTTTACATATTGGACGCAAACTCACCGTGAACCCAATCCCAAAGCCAGGCCACGGTCGGTCGAGCTCACAGGTACGAGCAGGAGCCAGTCGGCGAGAGCGAGCCAGTCCGTCGAACGTACGTACGTGCTTTTCCATCTACCTCCAGCTAGCTCCGACCGATGACGCACAGCCATCATGTCGATGTTTCTACGCCGGCTGCATATTCGTACACCCATCATCATGTCTCGGTGCCGGATGCATCGCCGGCGATGACGCACAGCCATCATCACAGCGGCGGCCACGATCACCACCATCATCAACAACACGGCGGCGGCCACCACCACCATCATCATCACCACGGCCAGCAGCCAGCGGCAGTGCCAGGGTTCCCGGTACCGTACGCGTACCCGCCCCCCGCCTTGGCGTCGACGAGGGCGGTGGCGCCGGTCTTCCAGCCCGCGCGGGCCAACTCCGACCGCGCCAAGACGACCGTCGCGGAACGTATTGGCACGGTTCGTCAAATTAATTTCGATAACACTGGAAAATTAAAATCTTATATTACAGGTCGGAGGGAGTAACTAATTCGATCAATCACGCTCTTGTTGCTTGTGGTGCAGTGTGTGGCCTTCCTGATCGGAGCGGGCATCATCATCTTTGTATTCGTGATCAACCGGGAAAATCTTTGATGGCATGGACATGCATGGAGCCAGCAAATTACGTAGGTTTGGGAGGGGGACGTCCTAAGAAGTGTATATATATTGTGTTAAATCAAAGAGACAAATATATCAAACGATGTTGGTTACCTAAATTCCAGTCGCATGCATATGCCACGCAAGGCTGTGCTATCCTGGTCAACCCGTGTAGATAAGGGAGAGACTCTCCGTGTAGATAAGCGAGAGGCGAAGAGCGACCAGAGGAAAGAAAAAAAAAAATCCCCAGCAACTCCAATCCCAAATCCACACAGAGACATGTCCGCGGACACCATCATGGCTGCTCGGCCGGCCGCATCACCAGCGGCGAGAAGAGCTCCCGCCGTGCTCGTCCTCGTCGGAGGAGCCTCCAGGAAGGAGGGTGCCAGGTGAAAACGTCGTTGGAGCCGCCGTTCGCGAACGCTAGGGCCGCTGGCTCCATGTGCCAGCGCGGCCGGAGCGGTTGCTCGACGACGGACCCGCCGACAGGCGTGGGAGTGCGGGGCCAGCCACGGCTTCGCGTGGGCGGGCGCGGCCACGGACACGGCGCTAGCGCGGGCCGCGAGGCCGGCCACGGCTTGGCGCGGGCGGGCGAGCGCAGCCACGGCCTGGTGCGGAGCGCAGCACACGACGCACGCAGTGTGGGCACGGGCGCTCGGGCGCGGCGCCGCGCGGTGGCCGCATCCAACGGCGCGAGGGGCCGAGATAGAGAACGCATGATCCAGTGCAAGAGGAAGTGAACGCATGCCATGGTACCTTTTTTCTTTGTTAACATTGTTTGATATATTTGTCTCTTTGATTTAGCACATTAGCATATCAGTGACCTAACAATAGTTCTAGCAGTGATTTCATTCCTGTTAATATCAGTACATATATTGTAGTACTGTTTCTGTTTAGTACTGATGTATTTTAGATCCTAAGTTGATGTAATACATTTTCACGTTTATCACGTGTTGAGATTAATTACATCTATTATTTACAATTGAGATTTTTTTTTAAACTCTTGTAAAGATAAATTCAGTACCTTGCAAAACAATCTCATTGCGATTGAGATTAATTTTCTCTCGCAAAATATTAATTCACTTTGTTGAATTATCTTGCAACTTGATACAAGATCATCTCATTTAATTTGAGGTCTATACAATTCAAGTTTTTCACTTGAACGTCAAGTTTGCAACATCATTACTATTCATTACAATAGTAGTGTATTTCTGTTGAGTACGATGTATTCTGGAATGTATGCATCTCCATGTTTAACACATGTCGAGATTAATACGTCTATTTGTAATTGAAATTTTCAATTTCATGCAAATACAGATGCAAAATTCAAAGTGATTCCGTCAAATTAATGCTTGGGATCACAAGGTAGTCATATGGATCTACTGCCTACGCAGATTATCGATGACTACTGATAAAGCCGACATTTTGTCATTTTTGACATTATGATTGCTTTACAAAGTGCTCTCTCACGCATTTTACTAAGTCATGACATAAGGCATTACGAGTGAGTATCTACTGATTTCATCAGATTATACTCTCTAGTGTTTCGAGGTCTACTCCATTTTGGAGATTACCTTCAAGGTGTCATATTTAGCAATTTGAGATTCACAATAATGGTTTCAAGATAACTGCTTAAAATACCCATTAATTTTGTTAAGTTCATTACAACATCAACCATGGTGGTCTTTAATTTACTGAATGTAAATTGATTATCTCTGGTTTACCCATAGCGATAACATATGGCTATAAAATTTGAGGCATTCGCCCTCAATGGCCACCACTGTCCTATCTGGGCCATGGATATCATGATCGCTCTTGTGTCTCGTGGGATAATGTGTGCAATGCAGGATTCACTTCTGGTCAGGATCACACCGCTAACAGAAAAATGATGTCTTATACATTATAAGGCATTAGATTCAGATCTCAGCATCTAGTTATTCTGTATCAGCAATTCTTGTGACACAATGAGCTCAAGGACGAAGGTTTGAAGCTCACTTTAACCTTCAATCCGACATCACCAATGATGATGGGACCCCATGGGCACGGAGAATGTGATGGTTGAATATGCCTCAACCGACATGTTTGGAGACTATGAATAGTCTTTCAATCTCTTGAGTAGTTAATATAATTAATGTTCATTTATGATGTTGTATTGTTGTCATCATATATTGTATATCACAATATATTGTATCAGCACTTTGGTACAAATACATTTGTATGTATTCTATATATCTGACAGTGATTTTCTTGAGGATCTTTATGTCTATATATAGATTTCTACGGGGATCAATCTGATGTAAGATGATATGTGCCTTGTGGACATATGCATCACAAACTCTATACTCAGGGAAGTGAAATATTTCCACTCTCGTTGAGAGAAAGGAGATATTTTAAAATCGCTAGACGCGATGAGGTATTTGTTGGCTCAACTCGAGTCATATTTACTATCCCCGTGGGTACTCGAGTAACGTCAGGATGCTTCACTGCCTCCAAGTTTAACTCGTACCATATGAAAGTATAGAGGTATCCGTCGAAATAGTTTCCATAGCGAAACTTATGATGACAACAAAGAGGACTAGCTTCTCTTTACCATATGCAATGGATATGGCAAGCACATTCTCTATGTATCTTATGGATTGTACTACACATACAACAAAACCCGTAGCACATGTTGCGTCCAAGATAGTTTTCCAAAATGTCTTGTACATCACAAACTTGGCATACTCGCCTTGGTCATAGAGACATTGGGTTGAAACCGGAACTATGAACAATTTCATTGGTTTATGATTATTATGATGCTAAATACTAACAATATTTGGATTTTATGTACACTACATGTGACACAGAGAAGTTAATTTTAAGGCTCGCGCACCTTAAAGTCTACGCTGAACCACTCAGACTCCTTGAATGCATCAAGTTGAGGTAAGTGGTTCTTCCCATCCATTGACTAGACTATTCAGGTGTTCCATGGTTCTAAAAGACACATCTATATGATGGTCTCAAGTGTGGTTTATCCACATGAAACCATTGCTTCATTATCCTGACATCGATTTCAAGCAAATCGAATGGATAACATTGCAGAATTCTCCTTGAGTGCCTTCTATATTGGCCCTTGGATTGAAGTTTAGCAATTTGTCCTAATGTATAGACTCAAAATGGTTTGGTAGAATCCTTTATCCAAAGAGTTAAGCTCATTGCATTATCTTTACTTTGGAATTGCAACTTACCAACTTTATGTTGGAGTCTTGCAGTTTTACACGCTCATGACCAAACTGCATACTATTATTCCCCTCTATCTTTGATACGTGGAAATCTACCAAGTATTTCCCATCTGCGGTATTTCGGTTGCATACCGATATCACCATCCAACATACATCATTGGCCCCTCAACATATAGTTGGGATCTATGTGAGGAATAACTATTTTTCCGTCAATACCTCAAGCCCATCGCATGGGGAGTTATTCAAGGCCAGTATGTTGATTCCATGAGGAACATTTCCAGGCATTAGGGGGAGATTTCAAGTACCATAAAGAATGTCAGGAAATTAGTGGAATGTTCAACACATTTCTGCCTCAATACCACGTACTCAAAGATCTGAACAATGCGTTCAGAAGATTTGCAACACATTGCAAATAACCTGGCAGATTCATTTACTGACTATAAAGGTGTCACACAATCCTACATCCCGCAAAAGTACGCCTGAAAGAGTGGAGGTACCAACAAAATCCACTCCACTCCCTGTTCAAAGCAACAGGGGGAGATGCATGGCAAAAGTACATCAGGATTCAGCTTCTTGCAAGCAAGGATATCAAGGCATGTGAATTAGTAAATGCAAGTCAACTTCACGTTGACACACACCTAATGGGTAGTATACCCAGTTGTAAGAGCACATTTCTCCATGTGTGGTTTTGGTAATTGATGACACCCCTATGGACTAATGGTTGCCTTGAGTTATATTCGAAGGATTTGTCCATAGGCACTTCTTGAAGTCCATCTGTTGGGTTTCAAGGAGTTTATATGATGACCAAGGTGGTATGCAAGGTTTATCCTAAGTTTGGTCATGTGAGAGTTGAGCTTATTGCAATCATGTCTTGAAGAAGAAGATAGTGTGAGCATTCATGATTACCTTCAAGACATCATCTTTATGAAGAGAGAAGATAATATACAAGGTTGATCAAGACTAAGTCAAAGAGTGAATCAAGTGATCAACACACAAAGCGTACAAGATGTACCGAGAGGGATCAAGTGATCCCATGGTGTGGTAAGCATTATCCATTACGCTTTGTGTACTAACCCATTTCCTTGTGAGAGTTCCTTGTGGGGTTAGGCATATTTCCATGGGATTGCATCAAGAGGAAGATCCCATACAACCCATGGAAGATGACATCAAGTGGTGATCATTATCAAGGTTGCGGTGTGCAAGTTCAAGTGAAGCATCACGGAGAGATCAGACTTGAAGCTTGCCGTCCATTGTGGTGACAATGGACTTGTGAAAATGTGCCGCATAGTAGCTCACCCATAGTGGAGTATGGGGGAGCAATCATCTAGTCTTCATCAAGCCAACGCAATCAAGAAAGGTGGTCCATCTTGAGGAAGTCAAGATCGTCATCATCTAGATCAAGTGGACTATGCGCAAGGCTAAGGTTTGACCTTGATAGGGTTTTCTATTTTACCGGTCTCATAGTGGTAGTTGGGAGACTGGGTTATAGGGTAGGTAACCGTGCTATCAAGGGGGCTCTCAAGTGAGTAGCTTGATCGTATCGTTCGTTGAGAGCTCAGACCATTGCATTCTTGGCATCATCATCTTTCTTGGTTTTTGGTTGGTTTTTCTCTTTGAGGTTTTTTGAGCTTATGGTCAACTTCATGCCTAGCTCAAGTTCATCGAAAACGGAGTCCATATGCATATTCTATGATGTTTTCGATGTTGGAGTTATTGCCGATTCTTCATTGTAAGAGGTTTCTCATCTCTTCTCCTTTGGCATTCTTTTACTGTCGCTGTTGGATAGCTCTTGTCAGCCTGAATCCAACAAGCTTGAGTTTGCTCAATTCGGAGCTCGCTTGCAGAAGTTGTGACAGTTCTGGTGTTGCTGTTCTGAGGTTTGCGGTAGTACCGCTCCTCCGAGCGGTAGTACCGCAAGTGGCACGGAAGTAATTTTTTACTTCCGCCCCGAGGGCAGTAGTACCGCATGTTGCACGGATGTAATTTTTTACATCCGCCCTGCTGCGGTAGTACCGTGATTCCTGCACGGTACTACCGTGCGGACTTTTTTCACACAGTTTCCTATGCAGAGGTTGGCACGGAAGTAATTTTTTACTTCCGTGCACCTCCAGTACCTGCCTCTGCCGAGCCGTGCGGTTGTACCACACGGGCTCACGGTAGTACCGCTGTGGCGGTCCTACCGCTAGCGCCGTAGTGCTATTTGGCTAGAGCCAGGTACTTCGCACAAGCGGTAGTACCGTAAGCCATCACGGTAGTACCGTGGGTTCTACGGTACTACCGTAATGTGCGGGGCTGGCAAGTGGGTAACAGTTGGATTTTTCCCCACCTATAAAAGGGGGTCTTCTTCCCCATTGAACCTCATCCTTGGAGCTCGTGTTCTTTCCCCATTGTTGACCTTATTTGAGCTTGCTATCTCTCAATCCCTCCAATGATTCTTGCTCCTTTTTGAGGGAAAAGAGAGAGGAGATCTAGATCCACATTTCCACCAATCACTTTCTCCTCTAAGTGAGGGGAACCCCTTGGATCTAGATCTTGGAGTTCTTCATGTTCTTCTTCGTTCTTCCTCTCATTTCCTCCCTAGCATTAGTTGCTTTGTTAGGATTTGGGAGAGAAGGACTTGGGCACTCCGTGTTCCCTTGCCATTGCATTTGGTGCATAGGTTTGAGTTCTCCACGGTGATACGCGGAAGTGAGAAGTTGAGAAGCTATTACTCTTGGGTGTTTGTGCACCTTAGAGCTTGTTCCTCTTGGGTGCTTTGGCGTCCTATACGGTTGGTGGTGCCTTGGAGCTCAATCATTGTGGTGCAAAGCTCCGGGCAAGCTTTGGGGTCTCCAATTAGGTTTTGGAGATTGCCTCGAGCATTTGAGGTCACCTCGGAGCCACATTCCATTGTGGTTAAGCTTCGTGGTGTCGTTGGGAGCCTCCAATCAAGTTGTGGAGATTGCCCCAACCTTGTTTGTACGGGTTTGGTGACCACCCTCAAGGGTCCCTTAGTGGAATCACGGCATCTTGCATTGTGCGAGGGCGTGAGGAGATTACGGTGGCCCTAGTGGCTTCTTGGGGAGCATTGTGCCTCCACACCGCTCATAACGGAGATTAGCATCCGCAAGGGTGTGAACTTGGGGATACATCGTCGTCTCCGCGTGCCTCGGTTATCTCTTACCCGAGCCCCTTTACTTATGCACTTTACTTTGTGATAGCCACATTGTTTATGTTATATATCTTGCTATCACCTAGTTGTATACCTTGCTTAGCATAAGTTGTTGGTGCACATAGGTGAGCCTAGTTGTTTTAGGTTTTGTGCTTGACTAATTAAACGAAAGTTTTATTCCGCATTTGTTCAAGGCTAAACCGTAATTATTTTAAAGCGCCTATTCACCCCCCCTCTAGGCGACATCCACGTCCTTTCACCAGTGGATGGGAAACCTCCACCAACCCAGGTCATAGTGCACACAATGACCGGGACATCGGAATACTCGACTAAATCGCATTGGGAAATCGCGAGCAGTCACCATGGGTAACGATATTTCCATCAACTCTATATTGACATATAGATTCTGGAGAAACATATAACCGGAAGTCTACAATTGTCGACATACATTTCTCAACTAGATTGCAAAAACCTTTCACATGATTCAGGTCCAAAGACCATGGCCATGGCAAAGTGTGAACAACACTCGGACTGAACTCAAGCAAAGGGTATAATCTATGTAGAAATGGTCTTGCTCAATAATGGGAAGATATTCATAAGCAATACCTACACCAGATTTCTTCTGGAAACAGAATTGAGAACAACGAGGTGGTGAAACAAAGGGCAAGTATTGTAGCACGAGGGTTCATGCAGATACCCAACTATTCTCCGAAGATGGAATCTCTTTCCGATAACTTATATCACTGGCAGTACAAAATCATCTATCTGTGCGGTTGATAGATGTAGTGATCACATATCCATATGGATCACTAGATTCAGACACACATATGATTGATTCCCGATGGAATCTCACTTCTGAATCAAAATGCAAAACACAATATACATTGTGTAAAATCAGTAAGTCATCATAAGACTTATTGTTGTCGGTACATATGGTACAACCAACGTAGTGAGTTCCTTCTACACAAGGATTACTCCTACAATGATGATTATCCATGTTTCTGTGTCTGCAATGACGACACATGTAATCATCTAAATGACGAACTTCAAAATGAAGGATTTGGGTAAACCAAAATACTGCTCGTTACTACAACTTGAGCCTCTTCATTCATATATTATGATATACTATGTTGTCTATATCCAGAATATATTGGAGAAATTCATTGTGGACAAATCTTATCCATCCATAACTCTCATGGTAGTTCATTCTCTAGACGTAGATAAAGGTCTATTTAGACCAAGAGATGATGGAAATGAGATATTGGGACTCAACGTTCCATAATGCCATTGGATCCACCAAACATAATTGGTTGGTACTCAAGAATATCTTTCGATATCTCCAAGGCGTCAAACATCTTGTCCTGGTTTTCAGTTTCACAGAAATGTGAACACCGATATCATTGGATACATCGATCAGATCCCCACTATGTCAGATCGTAAAAAATCTTAGTGTTCCTACTAGGTGTGGTAGCCCTCTCATGAAGAGTCTTCGAAACAGACCTCATGGCTACATCCACCAACTATTATCTCAACGATAATGTTTCTTGTGTTGCCCGGATGCAAAAATGTTACGTAATAAGAAATATCGCTATATTGCATATCTTGCAAGTCAAATCATGCGACTGATTTGTTCATCGGGTCTCTACCAACTTCTATGTTCCAGAAATGTGTTCATGGAATTGGTGTGTGACGGCTTCGAAATTTGCAAGAATCAGGGGGAGTATCTTCCTGAATTGTTCCTGTTCGATGCATCATATTATACTCTTTTCCCCTTCATGAGTTTACTATAGAGGTTCTCATAAAGGTTTTTAATGAGGTAATATCAACATGAGATCATATGTCATACTTTCAGTTTTCCCCATCGGGTTTTTTAGGGAAGTATATATGACATATTTATTGTCCTCTAAACTCTATGGGTTTTCTCGTATTGAGTTAAAAGAGACAATAACCATTATATGTTGCATCATGTTCTCCTAATTTTTCCCACAGGGTTTTCAAGGAGTTTTTGGCAACATATCAAGCACCTATCTCCTCAGATTTTTCGCACAAGGTTTTTGGAGGAGCCTCTAATCAAGATGATGATTCTGGATGGACAAGTTTAGATTAGGGGGAGTGTTAAGTTTAATTAACATGTGGTAATTATGGGGTAATCTCCCCTTGTAACTGTCATCTCTCCCGAATAGATGCCTCTTGGTTGCATCTCTTCTCCTTGTATATATATCCACAATCATCTAATGAAAGAGTGATGAGGATTCATTTTAACATATTGTACTGCTAAATTGCTAATAATAGTAGTAGCTAGTTTAATTTGCATAAAGTGCATTAACTTCGTAGCCATATGAGAACTTAATTGATGTTATATCATGTGCAGTAGTTAATTACCATTATTATCATGTAAGATCTGGGTGTAACATTAATTTATGCGGGCAATGTTCAGTGAGGGGTGATAGTCGTAGAAATAACACCCTAGCTACCATAACCATGGACGGAGTTGAGGAAAAGTTATTCGATGCACCACTTACTATGTACTTATATAAATTCTCAAGCAATCTATTAAATAATAATGTTTTCCAAAAAAATAAGAATCATTATTCAACAGGATAGACTAAATTGCACAAATACAAACAGCAATTAAAATGCTAACTTTACCGATGAAACATAGGAAAACTTATATTTAAAAAGATGGCTTGTGTTTGCGAAATAAGTCATCAAACACCAAGCCTCAATCACCTACAATCTTTGTAAATAGTGCTATAAATATCTCCTTATATAAGTTTATGAATGATATGCCTTGAAACAATCGCCTACAGTATTGCTGAAAATTATTTGGCAAGTGTATAAGCATCGAGACGGGAAAAATCATGTGTCCTGCCCCTGCGTCGTCGTCACGGGCGACACCGGAGGCAAATCCCCTTTGCCACTCTTGATCTCCTCTTTCCACCCCTCCCATCCCTGCCACCAATCTTCTACGCACCGGCTATGCCCTGGACAGTACAAGGCGGCGTCCTCCTCTCTCCCTTTACCATCTATCCCCTTTTCCTTCTCTTCCTCCTCTAGAATCTTCGGTGGCGAGCATGCGTCTATCGTTAGTGTTGCCTGCAAGAGGATGCCTTGCAAGGCGGTGATGCGTCTCCTTATGGATCTGCCCTAGTTTTGGGCAAGTAGGGAACTCCAGCTCGAGCGCAGCCACATAGTGTTGGCTGCCTCTGGGAGGAAGCTTAGAGGTGGTAACCCTTCTCCCAGTAGGTGCTCCGATGGATAGGCTTGGAGAGGAGCTACTCCGTCGAGGCTCGTGAATGGAATTCCCTGGATCCGGTCATGGTGGTGCCAATCCATGGGGCTGACTTCCATGGGTTGGGTTCCAGGGTGTGCAGGCAGCTTCCCCGTCTGCCTGGGATGTTGCAGGGCGGCCCTGGAAGGTGCACTGTGTAGTTGTCTCTTTGGCGAGTGGTGTTGTAGTGGTGGTGTCTTCTCTCCTTGGTGTGTGGATGGCGAGGAGGTGGCGCTTTGGGACATGTGTGTTGGCGCTGCTTTGGCAGTGGTGAATCCAAGTTCTTGTTTTGAAGGCTTGCTTTGGTCTCGATGGGCCTGCCCATGGGCCGGGGCGATGACGTGTTCCTGCGGTGAGACTTTGGGTGAAAACTTAGCGCTTCAGCGTCGGTGCCGATATTGCATCTGGGTGTATGTCCCTCTTGTGGGCCCCGGTGTGGTCCCCCTCCCAACGCCAAGGCTCCGGGCTGAATCCCTTGATCGTATGTTCGTTCTCAACGGTGGCTAAGCATAGCATTGCCACCCTCTTGCCATTTTCATGGTGGAGCTTAAATACCTTGTAGTCGCATCATATCAACATTGGCTAGTGATTTTGGATCTTGTCTAAAAGCCCCGTCAACTCTGCCGTGAGGGGTGGGGGCAATATATGTTTTCATATTCTGTACAAAGTGTATTTTCGTAGCGTGTCTTTGTGACCATTTTTTAAGAACCTCACTCATGGGTCATAAGTTGTAATCTACACAATCATCCAGTCTCAAGAGACTACTTAACCCACCACCATCGATTGTTGCCCATGTTTGCCCAAAAGTTTGGCCTCTAGATGCTGACAACATCGTCTATCTTGTGGTTGATGGAATGCGATCGAGCAGGGTTTCTTCTTGCTTGCTCTGGTGATCATTTCGAGTCCTCTAGTGGCTCTTCCTTGCTAAACATGGTCTCGGTGTGTCGTAAAATGAGGAAAACAATTGGCCCTTGACTCCGCATGCATCAACCAGATTACAATATATGACTGTAACTTTTATACCCACTAATTCCTGCCTCTCGCCATTTTCATAGTGGGTCCCTCCAATCCATGATTTTCAACAAAATATTGATAGACTTGTCCACAACTTAATTTACGTATAAATTCTCCGTGGTTGTACCATCTTTTGGTTTAAATGAATCTTCCAATAATCTATATGCCTACTAAAAACGGAAGGTACGTAATATTCTAGGTCCATCATGACATTGTGCAGAAATACCCCTATCTTTTATAGGAATCAACTTACGGTTCTGATTGAAAGTGGATTGGCATTAACTGGAGGCTATGATAATCAGACTCGGCTTTTGTGACAAGTTTGTTAGACTTGTTATGAAATGTATTTCATCGGTTCATTTTTCTGTGAAGGTGAATGGCACCCTTCTTCCTTATTTCCAGCCAAGAAGAGGATTTCATCGAGGGGATCCCATATCCCCCTTTTTTCTCATTTGTGCGGAAGGTTTTACTTCTCTGGTGAACAATTTTGGTGGCCTCAAATTGATCGTGGCATATGAGTGATTATAATCGCACCGTGGGTTACCCATTTAATGTTCGTTGACGATTGTCTTATATCTCTTGGTGCTCAGTTGCAGGTTGAAGGGAGTTCTTGGAACAAGCTGTGAATAAAGACAAGATTTCCATTTATATTAGTCTGAATGCATCACAACCTCCCGTACGCCCTCCGTCCACCTCGTCCTCACGTGCGAGCACGCCAAGGACGTCGTCCTCTTCTAGTCCCTCTTCCACCCTAACCTTAGCCAGCGCGATTGCCATAAATTTGTGTTGGTGATGGTCTGATGGATCTAGGAGGATAAATTGGCAGATTGTAAACCACTTTTTTCACTGTTGATGGTGATAGCAGTGTGGTGCAGATTGTAAATTAGTGATCCTTGGAGTGTTCTTAAACTGGCCGTAGCATGTCCGTGTGACAGCTTATGTATGCATGTGCATTTCTACTGCCTTTGGAGTGCAGGGCCGTCTTCAGGAATTTGGGGGCCCGGTGCAAACTTTAAATTGATGTCTTAATTTTTTGTATTTAAATCATATAAATATAACTAAAGGACTATCTTGAAAAAGTCTCATACCTACCCAAGAAATACCTCATGCTAAAGCATCCAAATATTTGCTTCGTATACACAATATGAGTAGAACTGAAACTTCATGTTGAGCGATCGGAAAAAATAGGTAAAATATGACAAAAATTAACATGGGGATATAAAAGAGTACCTGATCCACAGGTTGCTTCGTCAGTGGCTCCTATATGTGTAGACACTCCTGCTGCGGGCATCGACGAAAAATATCGTCATGATGTTTTTCGACAAATTAATCAAGTTGAAATAAATATGGAGGCAATCTGAGTTTAATGGATAAATTATTATTTTTCACTTTAATTTCAGTTCAATGTTCAAGTGCATCAGTTTATAAATCAACACATGCAACATCAATTTGGCACATACAACACGTCAGTTTAATGCATCTGCTATTGTTACATGTCTGTCTCGGTTCAAGAAATTACCCAGCAGTGTGCTTTTGGCTTCCGATGTGCATCAGTCCTGGGCGAGGGGGAGGCAAGGGAAGGCGCCCAGAAGCAGCAGGGGGCCAGTCGGGCATACACAGATTAGCACAGATTAGCCAGCAAGCCGAGTTGGATTAGGAGAGAGCAGCGGCCGGCGGCAGATTGCAGTAGACCGTCGGGGGGATTTGAGGCGGCGCGAGCATGCAAGGGGGATGACTGGGCTTGGGGAGGGCTACGGCCGTAGGGCTTGCAGCGGCGATTGAGGGGGCGATCTCATCACACTCGGGCGGCTCGGACACACGGACCTGCGCCGCAGTTTTTCCCCGATCGGGGGCCCCACGATTTTGGGGCCCTGTGCGGTCGGCCACTTTGGCCGCCCTCATCGACGGGCCTGTTGGAGTGTAGCCATGCCAAATTTTGTATCGGTTTATGTATGTAGTTCTTGTACTATGTTCTGAAAATGTTTGGCCATTCATCACCGAAGCCACTCCTGCAGGGCTTGCCCTTCCTCTAATATATAGATATATGATATGTAGTAGAGTATGTAGTAACTTGTAGGATCAGAATTAACACTGATAAAAAAAGTTCAGTACAGGTTTCTTTGTTGTACAGATTGTTTCTTTGCTAGTGCTTTTGTTGTTTATTGGATCCTGATGGTTGAGTTCTTGATTTGTGTGTGGTTGAGTTATTGATCCATGGTAGTAGTTCTTGATCCTAATTATATTCAGTCGAGACAAAAAATGCTTTAGCTGCTGCTAGTTATATTACATTGCGTTATAATACGATTATATGATTGATCATATTTCTTTGGTTTAGCTGCTGCTAATTACATTGTGTTAACAAAATTTGCTGCGAGCGAGGTGTACATGTATGCATGAACTAGCTCTTGTTCACACTCTAGAAAGGATGGATGATGATTTATTTGCTTATTCTTTTTCCGATTTTGTGATTTCTTCAGTCTGTTATCTGATTTAGAATAGCAAGTGCTTGATCTGATTTAGAACATCTTTGCCATGTGTTTGTGCTTTCATACGACAGCAATGTAATTTCAATTTCCAGCCTGCTGATTTTCAATTGTTAGCGTACTGAATTTTCTGTGTTAGTATTTCGGTTCAGTGTTCAGACCATTGTGAATTAGTGCACTGAATTTCCAGTGTTAGTGTACTGAATGTTCAGTTCAGTTGCCTGGCAACTGAATTTTCAGTTGAGATATGTGTGCTCACTTATATTCCCAATTCCATTGTTAGCTGAGTAGTTATATTTGAAATCTAGTTTATATGGCTCTAGTTTAATTGACTCTAGTTTAATTTATGGCAACATTGGTTCTTCACTATCAGATTATATGTGTCATCTATTCTGGTCTGCTAGTACTATCTCCCATGCTCAGATTATATAATACAATATGAAAAATTGTTAAACACTTCATGCATCTATCTTTTCATCTAGCTAGCCCTTGTAGTGTTATTTTCTTCTTTAGTCTCTTGCTTCTTCTGTTTTTATTCTAAAAGATTGTTAACTCAGATCTGCCATGTGATGCCTTATTCCGCGGTGTTAACTTAGATCTAACCCTTGGACCAATTCATCTGTTTTTTATAGGGACCTGATCTTGCAGAAGACGGGCGACCATGCTTTTGCTCCTACAAGTCTTCTCCACACCGTGCCATCCGCAAACATGTCACGCAACATTTGCCGATCAAACATGTGTTCATGTATGATGAACCGTTGACTTTTGTTGATCGAACATCTTGTATTTCGCATTTGGACCATGGCATGTGTCATGGTTTTCATTTGGATGGTGGCATGTATGCATGTACTATTTTCATTTGAACCGTTGATAGTACATGAAACAGATTATATGAGCCTGTTTATTGTTTTGTGTAATTTAGTTGAAGCTTTGTTCTAATTACATTTCTTCTCTGATCTCTTGAAGTTGTAAAAATTGCATTTTTAATTATAGTATAGTAATTTTGCAAACCCTATGTATTAAGGGTATGTGAGGGGTTTGGGGATTGGGGGGATTTGAGAGGATTGGGTGGAAGGAAGGGATTCACCCAATCCTTTGAAATCCCTCCCTCCACAAACCTCCTCAATCCCTTTGTGTCAAACAAGGCCTAACTGTGATTTCATGCAGGCCCGCACTGCACCTTGACATCAGCTACATGGAATCCAATCAATGCGGGGCGATTGTAAGCAAATATCCATTTGGTACCCTACACTAGCTTGGAAAAATGTCTTATATTGTGGGATGAAGGGAGTAACACATGAACATGTGCAGGTGAGGAAAAAACAGAAATATAGGGGGAACACATGTACATCACTGGGTGATGATCAAACGACACCATGCTATGTCGCACCCTAAGACGTGCGAAACCAAGTTGCCCGATACAATTCTGGATAGATGTTACTAGTAAATATTTTCGTTTCAATTAATCCTGGAGTTAACCCCCAACCATATGATGGACTGCAAGTCTCCCCCTACATACGAACTGTTACGTTTAGATCAATTTTGACGAGCAAATTATGAATGACGACAGTTCCTATTTAGCTCTTATGGCATCGTTTCCTACTGTTTCCGCCATGTGGTCGGCCCATATTTCAACTTCTTTTCAAATCCACAATCTTTTTTCAAATCTATGAACTTTTTCTGGAAACAAAGAAATGTACGAATTTTTCTCAAATCCTCAAACTTATTTCAAATCTACGAACTTTTTGAAGAAGTAAATGGTCAACCAGGTGACCAACTCCGACTGAAGCGAGCAAAAATGTAGCGCCCTTGTGAATACCCTCTCTACAGCAGCGCCATTGCTGCAGGTCTTGTATGTGATGCGGATCGAAGTTGCTGCGATGACGGTGCCTATGCAGTTGTTGTCGTCGATGCTACATACGAGTGCAGTGTTGGAGGGTTGGTTGTAGCCACACTTGTTTTTGCAGACGAGTATCGGGGTTTCTTGATCGGCTATTGTTGCCTCGCGCCGGTGTTGTACATGTTCACTACCCCACCGCGTGCTACAAGGCCGCATCCCTCCTTGTGTTTTCTAAAACATGAAGAATATTTCAATGGAAACACAACGATGTGGTAATGCGGGTGCGACGATATTGTCTGCAACAAGCCTTCTGTTGCAATGGTGAAAGCGCTGCTTGGCCGCTCGATGTGTCAGAAAGGCTCGCGACGCGGTCGATATTTTAAAAAGACCAGCCGACGGACACATGGCACACCCTAAAGTTGTAGGAGGAATAGCAAAGCCAAAAGTGTCGGCGGTACATATTACTGCCTACACGGCTCCAACGCAAACTCTGTGCGTAGTATGTACTCAACTTGTTGGAATTCATATCCACCGTAGACCGACTCGTACGTGGTAACATGAACAAACTCTCTACATATTGGACGCAAAGCGACCCTGAAATCATTCCAACGCCAGCCCACAATTGCGCTCACAGCCTCACACGTACACCCTCCGTCTCAAAATAAATGACTTAAAAATAACTCAAATTTGCACTAAACATAGTGCAAATTTGAGTCATTTTTGAATCATTTATTTTGAAACGAAGGGAGTACTACTCTACAGACGAGTACGAGCGAGTCAGCGAGAGACAGAGATAGAGAGCCAATCCACCATTACGAACCTACGTAGTTTCCGTCGATCTCCAACAAGCTAGCGCCGACTGATGACGCATGACCATCATCATGTCTCGATGCCAGATACATCTTCGTCGATGACGGACAGCCATCATCACGAGGGTGGCCACCACCACCATCATCAACAACAACAATACGGCGACGACGGCCACCACCACCATCATCATCACGGCCGGCAGCCAGCGGCGTTACCGGGTTTCCCGGTGGCGCATGCTTGCCCACCCTCCTCCCTGAATTTGACGATGGTACAGGCGCCGGTCGTCGAGCCGTGCCGGCGTGTTGCCGGGTTCTCGGGGTACGTGTATACGCATGCCGCATTTTACAACTTTTACGCAATTAATTTTGATAACCATGAATTATAATTACGTACTAACTCGATCGGCCGTGTTTCTGTTGCTTGTGTTACAGTGTGTGGCAGGCTTGGTCCTCCTCGTGATGTCCATCATCCTCTACGTCACCACGATCTGTGGCGTATCCCTTTCATGTCGGACTTGATGACACGGACATGTATGCATGGAGCCAGCCGTTTACTTAATTAGGACTTGGGAGACCTGGAAAGCAACAATATATTATTTTCTCGAACCACAATTTCATACTACTTCCTCTGAAAGGCTTAGACTGGTCGGAATGGAAAGTATCATGCATATAATACCAATGTACGATATTATATTCGTAGTGCATAGTATCATATGTTAGTATTATCATAGAATAATTAATTTATTGTCATGCGAGACATATAGCAACACATCATTTAATATGATACGATATCATGATATGATACTCAACCATCTCTTTATTCATTTAATTCTATGTCATCCCATCAAAATTGTCTAGTTTGACATGCATGATACTATCTATGATACTCCAATTATGTGTAACCTTAGAGCAAGTATAATAGGTGATATAAGCAGGCATCATTGCTTAGTTGAAAAGAGAGAAAAGCGAGTTGTAATATAAAAGACAGTTATAACACAAAACCCAGCACACTTTATGAGATTGTAAGGTGAGTCGGTCAGTGTAGTGCATATTTAAAACCTACTATGGTACATGTCGGCTATTAAATTGATAACTTTCTGTGGCAACTTCTTACAGCATGGTTAATAATATAGTCAACAGTTGACTATAATGTCATGTCTCTAGAGCTAACCAGATTGTACAATAGTAGTTTAAATATGTACCACTTTACTAATAGTTGGCACACTTTACAATCTGACAAAATGTCTTCGGTTTCGTGCTATAGCCCATTCTTATTCTACAATCCGATTTCCTTATTTTTACTTTTTTCTCTCCTCCAACTAAATAAATACTCACTCCGTCCCAAAATAAGTGTCGACGATCTAGTACTAGTTTAGTACTAAATCTACGACACTTATTTTAGGATGAAGGGATTATATAATATTTAAATGATTATAGTCTGTTTATATAATTTTATTGTACTTGAATTTATAGTCGATTGTTGGTTATATTATTAACCATGATCTTAATTTTAAAATCTCTCTAACCAAGATTAGAGGGTGATTGGTGGAAAAAATTGTAGTTTGAAATATTACTTAATTAATATGTTTGTTTTTTTAAGTTGTGTTTGTCAATGCATGCATAACCATTAAAGGACACATACTTGTACATGCATTGGTCTCATGATCCTTGCATGCCCAATTTCGGGTATTTATAGAGTTTTTCTTCATATTTTTAGATAATTTAATTTTAACATAATTTTAGCAGTGTACCACAGGAATTACACGCTGCTAGCACAAGCATTAGCAGGGGTTGGGATCTACCCGCATGCTGCAAGTATATTATATTAATTTGACATGGTAGGAAATGAAAAATGAGCTAAAAACAAGAACTAGGTACAGATTTTATCATATTGAGATTAAACGAAAAATGATCTAAAACTCAAATCAGTACATAATTGATCATTGCTACTCTTTCTTTCGCGAATATGCAAAGATTGCGTATCATTTCATTGATAGGTAGGAGAGAACACATTACAAAGAAAGAGCATTACATAGAGAAGGGAGGAAGAACACCACACCAAAATGTGGGAAAGCAGAAGAAGAGAAACAACACAACCCTAAACTAGCCTAGCAAGAACTCCAACCAAGAAAGGTGAGGAGACGAGACACAAGACACCAAGGCCGTGTTACGACCAACGCGAGGCATCCATGACACGTGACTACGACTCAAAAATCGACCGGATCAACTACCCCCCACCAGAAGCGCCTAGAAGAGTCGGCAAGTGAGTTGCAGGACACGACCGGACCTAAGGAAGGAGCCATGGAGGACGAGCCGACGTTGCCGTACATTGCGCCCCGGATGTCCATGCCTGGAGAAGCACCCACACCAAGCACGACACCCGACAACTCAAAATCCAAGACCAGGGATGCCGTGAACAACCAACACAACAACTTAATGAAGGGGACGGCGTTGTGATGCCGTTGTTGTACAATCCAGATAACTGGATCTAGAGTTTCCCCTGATGTTTGAAGAGGGGTACTGAGAAGGCCTTGGCACATCTTCAGGAAGAGGACGACACCTGCAGATGTCGCCACTGCCAGCACAACTGTGCAGAGATTTCGCCCCGGCCTGTGACCAAATAATCCCCATGCCCCCGGAGGATTTGGAGATATGGGAACGAAACCGCTGGTTGGGGCTACTGTTGTAGGAAGGCAAGACCCGCACATCGTCGAACGAAGGAAACCGGGCACCGCCGGACCCACCATCAACCCAAATCCCGCTACAAACACACGCCTGCCCAGAACCAAAGCCACCAGCCAGCTTGAGGGGGAGCGAGGCATGGCTGGACCAAGCCATTGGGAGAGAAGACGTCGGTGGACCTGGCTGCAACCGGAGGTCAGGGGCTGACCGAGGTAGAGCAGCAGAAGATTGGATGGGTGAGGGTGGCGGGCGAGGGCGAGGGGGGAGGGCTGGCGGAGGTGGTACTAGAGGGACAGGGGGACATGCTGTGGCATAGCGGAGAGGATCACTGGCGACGCCCACGCGAGGCACAATGGCCGCCCCAAGATCCAGCGATGGGGGTGGGGAGTCATTGGGGCGTGGGGGAGAGGATCCAACACCGGGACCAGGGGGACACCGAAACGTGGGGGATGGCCACATGCGGCATCCCCTGCGACGTGGCCCACGACCACCACGAGATCTAGCACGGCCGTCGAAGGGGGGAGGAGAGCCCCGAGCGCAAGGGAAGGGGTCCTGCCGCCAGCGGGCTTTGCCTGGTGACTTCTGTCGGTGGCGGCAAGCGAATCTGGCGAGGGGTGGTGGTGGAGGCGACGGCTCCTAGGGTTCCCGCTCGAGCCGCCTCTAGGGAGACGACGCGGGGGCGGGGGGTGCGTTTTTTCCTGATTTGGGTTTCGAGCATCATCATCACCCCTCGCCATCATTGCTACTCTGGGTAATGCCTAAGCGAAAGACATTATTTTCAGTGTAATGGATGCCTAATCTTGCCGGGACTACAAAACAAATCATCACAGTATTGAGCAGTGCATATCGAAACTTTATAAAGGTTTTTATCTTGGGTCACATCTCGTTGTTTTAGGCATGCGTAACATTATTTCCTGTCCATCTACCCATGTTCAATTGCTTCTCGCGTGTGTCTATCCAAGTATCATCCAACCATGTTCCAAATTATTGAGTGCGGTAGTTATTTTTTGAAACAAGGCAAAAGATTTGTCATTTTATTGATTAAGAAGGAAGAGGTTCGGACAAAGCCACCAAGCCGCAAAACAAAAAGGTCTACTCTCGCAGCATTACAATACTCATGCGTGTCGCACCGGCCACCGCCCAGAGAAACACCTCCGTTTTGATCTTATTGATTAGAACCGTGGAAGGGATGGCCGTATTTCTGAAGACCCATGCATTACGTTTCGTCCAAATCTCCCAAGAAATGAGCATCATCAAGGAGGCAAGAGCCTTAGGGGATCCAAGGCGAATCTGAAGGTTGTCGTTCCATCGTGCTCTCACCGAATCAATTATCTGCCAAGCCGCCGTAGAGATGTGATGCATGCCCACCCACGTGAGAATATGACTCCAAATGCGAGTGATGTAGCGGCATTGGAAAAGGAGATGGGCGGCCGACTCTTGGCATTGCTGACAGAGAGGGAAGAGGCCACAGTTAGGCCAGCCGCGACGTAAGAGGCGATCCGATGTCCAAATCCTGTTTTGAAGGACTAGCCACACAAAGAACTTGCACCAGGGGGGGGGGGGGTGTTGGAAATATGCCCTAGAGGCAATAAATAAAGTGTTTATTATTATATTTCCTTGTTCGTGATAATCGTTTATTATCCATGCTATAATTGTATTGATTGGAAACACGTTAAATGTGTGGGTAAATTGACAACACTTTGTCCGTAGTATGCCTCTAGTGAACTAGCTCGTTGATTAAAGATGGTCAAGGTTTCCTAGCCATTGACATGTGATGTCATTTGATAACGGGATCACATCATTAGGAGAATGATGTGATGGACAAGACCCAAACTACAAACATAGCATATGATCATATCAGTTTATTGCAACTGTTTTCTGCATGTCAAGTATGTGTTCCTATGACCATGAGATCATGTAACTCACGGACACCGGAAGAGTGCCTTGTGTGTATCAAACGTCGCAACGTGAATGGGTGACTATAAAGGTGCTCCATAGGTATCTCTGAAGGTGTCTGTTGAGTTGGCATGGATCAAGACTGTGATTTGTTACTCCGTGTGACCAAGAGGTATCTCAGGGCCCACTCAGTAATACAACATCACAATAAGCCTTGCAAGCAATATGACTAAGTGTTAGTCACGAGATCTTGTATTAGGTTGAACTAGGTATGAAGATACCGACGATCGAATCTCAGGCAAGTAACATACCGAAGAACAAAGGGAACATCATACGGGATTAACTGAATCCTTGCCATAGACGTTCGACCGATGAAGATCTTCATAGAATATGTAGGAACCAATATGGTATCCAAGTCCCGCTATTGATTATTGATCGTAGAGGTGTATCGGTCATGTCTACATAGTTCTCAAACCCGCAGGGTCTGCACACTTAAGGTTCGGTGAAGTTTCGGTAGTATAGAGTTATGTATGATGGTGACCGAAGGTTGTTCGGAGTCCCGTATGAGATCCCGGACGTCACGAGGAGCTCTAGAATGGTCCGGAGGTAAAGATTGATATATAGGAAGTCCTATTTTGGTCGTCGGAAAAGATTCGGGCTCATCGGTAGTGTACCGGGAGACCATCGGGAGGGGTATTTCGACCCAAGAGGCTACATGGGCCGTGGGAGAGTGAATACCAACCCTTAGTGGGCTGGTGGAAGTCCCACACAAGGCCCATGCGGCTGGAAAAGAAAAGTCCAAAGAGAAAAGGTGGAAAAAATGCAAAAAGGCAAAAAAAAGGAAGGAGTCCTAGTCCTACTAGGATTGGAGGAGGAGTCCTCCTCTCCTCCCTAGGTTCAGCCGAAGCCTCCAAGGGTTGGCCCTTGGGCCAAGCCTCCCTTTATCTTCCTCTTATATATACTAGAGGTTTTAGGGTTTCTGCACTTGTTTTTGAGCCACGTGTTACCCGTTCCTCTAGTGCATAGTTTCTCCTCTAGATCGATTTTCTGCAGTGCTTAGGCGAAGCCCTGCCAGAATTGCTCCACCACCATCGCCGCGGCGCCGTCACGCTGCTGGAGAACTCACCTACCTCTCCGCTCCCTCTTGCTAGATCAAGAAGGCGGATATCGTCACCAAGCTGTACGTGTGCTGAATGCGGAGGTGCCGTCCGTTCGGTGCTTGATCGGGACGGATCGTGATTGGATCGTGGGACGCTCGGCGATTTGGATAGAGAATTCGTTCGACTACACCAACCGCGTGTCTTAACGCTTCCCGCTTAGCGATCTACAAGGGTATGTAGATCCACTCTCCCTCTCGTAGATGCTCATCACCATGGATAGATCTTGCGTGTGCATAGGAAATTTTTTGTTTCCCATGCAATGTTCCCCAACAGTGGCATCATGAGCTAGGTCTATATGTAGATGAGATCTTGAGTAGAACACAAAGTGTTTGTGGGCGTTGATGCTTAGATTGCTTCCTCCCTTGGTCGTGTTTTGGTTCAGCGGTATTGTAGGATGAAGCGTCCCGGACCAACATTACTCCTACGCTTACGAAAGACCGGTCCCCTCAACTGCAACTTGTTGCATAGATGGCTAGCGGGTGCCAGTTTCTCCTACTTTAGTTGGACCGGATTCGACCAAGGCGGTCCTTGAGAAGGTTGAAAAGCAAACTAGTGTATCACCATTGTGGTTTATGCGTAGGTGAGAATCGTTCTTGCTAGATACCTGTAGCAGCCACGTAAAACATGCAACAACAATTAGAGGACGTCTAACTTGTTTTTGTAGGGTATGTTGTGATGTGATATGGCCAATTACATGATGTGATATATGTGATGTATGAGATGATCATGTGATGTATAGAATTTCACGACTTGCACGTCGATGAGTACGGCAACCGGCAGGAGCCATAGGGTTGTCTTTAATTATTGTATGACCTGCGTGTCAATCATTAAGGGCTATGTAATGCTTTACTTTATCGCTAAGCGGTAGCAATAGAAGTAGAAGCAGGGCTGGCGCCACAACCCCAATGGCAGCACATTGATGGAGATCAAGATGATGGAGATCATGGTGTTGTGCCGGTGACGATGGAGATCATGCCGGTGTTTTGAAGATGGATATCTTAAACACAAGTTCATGACCATATAATGTCACTTATGATTTGCATGTGATGTTAATCCTTTTTATGCACCTTGTTTTTCTTAGGACGACGATAGCATTATAAGGTGATCCCTCGCTTAATTTGAAGATAAATTGTGTTCTCCCCGAGTGTGCACCGTTGCGAAAGTTCGTCGTATTGAGACACCACGTGATGATCGGGTGTGATAGACTCTACGTTCACATACAACGGGTGCAAGCCAGATTTGCACGTGTTGAACACTCGGGTTAAACTTAACGAGCCTAGCATGTACAGACATGGCCTCGAAACACAAGAGACCGAAAGGTCGAACATGAGTCATATAGTAGATATGATCAACATAATGATGTTCACCATTGCAGCAACCTCAACTCATGTGATGATCGGACTTGAGTTTGTGAATTTGGACCATGTATCACTCGAATGATCGGAGGGATGTCAATTTGAGTGGGAGTTCTTAAGTAATATGATTAATTGAACTCATTATCATGAACATAGTCAATAGTGTCTTTGCAAATTATGTTGTAGATTACTAGCTCGCGCTGTAGCTTCCTTAAATTTTTATATGTTCCTAGAGAAATAGAGTTGAAAGATGTTGGTAGCAATATTGCAGACTGGGTCCGTGATCTGAGGATTGTCCTCATTGCTGCACAGAAGGCTTATGTCCTTAATGCACCGCTCGGTGCGCCACCCCCTCTAGCGTCGTCTGTAGATGTTGTGAACATCTGACAGGCACGTTTCGATGACTACTTGATAGTTTAGTGCGTCATGCATTACGGCTTAGAATTGAGGCTCCGAAACGTTTTGAACGTCACGGAACATCTAAGATGTTCTAGGAGCAGAGATTGTGATCTCAGGCTCGTGCCTGTGTTGCGAGATATGAGATCTCCAACAAGATTCTTTGCCTGTAAGATGAAGGAGAATAGCTCAATCGTTGAGCATGTACTCAGATTGTCTGGGTACTACAATCGCTTGAATCAAGTGGGAGTTGATCTTCCAGATAAGATAGTGATTGATATAGTTCTCCAAGACACTGTCACTAAAGCTACTAGAACTTAGTGATGAACTATAATACACCAGGGATAGAAGTATTGATCCCTGAGCTGTTCGCGATGTTTGACACCGCGAAGGTAGAAATCAAGAAGGAGCGTCAAGTGTTGATGGTTAATCAAACCACTAGTTTCGAAAAGGGCAAGAGCAAGGAGGGAAACTTCATGGATAGCAAGTCAGTTGCTGCTCCAGTGAAGCAACCCAAAGTTGAACTCAAACCCGAGACTAAGTGCTTCTATTATGAGGTGAGAGGTCGCTGAAGCGGAACAACCCTAGATACTTGGTAGATAAGAAGGCTGGCAACATCGACAGAAGTATATTTGATATACGAGTTATTGATGTGTACCTTGCTAGTACTCCTAGTAGCACCTGGGTATTGGATACCGGTTCGGTTGCTAAATGTTAGTAACTCGAAATAAAAGCTACGGAATAAACAGAGAACTAGCTAAGGGTGAGGTGACGACGTGTGTTGGAAATGTTTCCAAGGTTGATGTGATCAACATCGCACGCTCTCTCTACCTTCAGGATTAGTGACGAACCTAAATAAATGTTATTTGGTGCTTTGCGTTGAGCATGAACATGATTAGATCATGTTTGTTGCAATACGGTTATTCATTTAAGTCAGAGAATAATGGTTATTCTGTTTACATGAATAATACCTTCAATGGTCATGCACCCAGTGAGAATGGTTTGTTGAAATCTCGATCGTAGTAATACACATGTTCATAACATTGATGTCAAAAGATACAAAGTTAAATAATGATAGTACCACATACTTGTGGCACTGCCGCAAAATGTCATATTGGTATAAAGCGCATGAAGAAACTCCATGCTGATGGATATTTGGACTCATTCGATTTCGAATCGGTTGAGACATGCGAACCATGCCTATTGGGCAAGATGACTAAAGGACCCCGTTGGATGGATCGGGAAAGTGATTCATTGGAAATGATACATGTTGATGTATGCAATCTAGTGAGTCTTGTAGCGTGCAGTGGATATCATTATTTTCTTACCTTCACTGATGATTTGAGTAGATATAGTGTATATTTACTTAATGAAACACAAGTCTGAATCGTTTGAAAGGTTCAAGCAAATCCAGAGTGAAGTTTAAAGATCATCGTGACAAGAAGATAAAAATGACTGCGATGTGATCGTGGAGGTGAATATCTGAGTCACGAGTTTGGCATACAACTTAAGACAATGTGAAAGTTGTTTCACAACTAAACGCCACCTGGAACACCATAGTGTGATGGTGTGTCCGAACATCATAGTTATGCTCTATTGTACATGGTGCGTGCTATGATGTCTCTTATCGTTTACTACTATAATTTTGGGGTTATACATTAGAGACAACTACATTGACTTTAAATAGGGCACCATCTAAATCCGTTGAGATGACACCGTGTGAATTATGCTTTGATAGAAACCTAAGCTATCATTTCTTAATATTTGGGGCTGCGACAGTTGTGTGGAAAATGTTTTCACCTAATGAGGTCGAACCCAAGGCGGACGAATGCATCTTCATAGAATACCCTAAGATCAGTTGGGTGAACCTTCTATCTCAGATCCAAGTACAAAGTGTTTGTTACTAAAACGGATCCTTTCTCGAGGAAAAGTTTCTCTCGAAAGAATTGAGTGGGAGGAAGATAGAACTTGATGAGGTTGTTAAACCTTTTTTCAACCAGAGAGTAGCGCAGCGCAGGATGTTGTTTCTATGAAGATTACGTTAGTTGAAGAGGAAGTTAATGATGATGATCATGAAGCTTCAGGATCAAGTTACTATCAAACTTTGTAGGTCGACAAGGATGTGTACTACTCCTAAGCGGTACGACAACCCTGTCTTGGAGGTCATGTTGTTGGACAACGATGAACCTACGAGCTATGGAGAAGCGATGATGGGCCCGGATTCCGACAAATGGTTGGAGGCCATGAAATCCGAGATAGAATCCATGTATGAAAACCAAGTATAGACTTTGGTAGACTTGCTCGTTGGACGGTAGGTCGTTGAGTACAAATGGATCTTTAAAATGAAGACAGACGCTGATGGTAATTATCACCATTTGTAAAGCTCGACTTGTTGCAAAGTTGTTTGTGACAAGTTCAAGGAGTTGACTGCGATGAGACTTTCTCACTCGTAGCGATGCTAAAGTCTGTTGGAAATATGTTAGCAGTTGCTGCATTTTTCCATTATGAAATCTGGCAGATGGATGCCAAAACATCGTTTCCTTAACGGTTTTACTTGAGGAAAGGTTGTATGTGATACAACCAGAAGGTTTTGTCAGTCCTAAGGATGCTAAAAGATGTACAAGCTTCAGTGATCCTTCTATGGACTGAAGCAAGCATCTCGGAGTTGGAATATGCACTTTGATGAGGTGATCAAAGTTTTGAGTCTATGCAAAGTTTATGAGAAACTTGTATTTACAATAAAGTGAGTGGGAGCACTATAGAATTTCTGATAAGTATATGTGGATGACATATTGTTGATCGGAAATAATGTAGGATTTCTGGAAAGCATAAATGGTTGTTTGAAAAGTGATTTTCAAAGGAAGACCTGGATAAAGCTACCTAATTGTTGAGCATAAAAATATATAGAGATAGATCAAGATGCTTGATGGGACTTTCAATAAATACATACCTTGACAAGATTTTGAAAGAATTCAAAATGGATCAGTCAGAGAAAGAGTTCTCGCCTGATTTATAAAGGTGTGAAGTTGAGTAAGACTCAAAGCTCGACAACGGCAGAAGAAAGAGAAAAGACGAACGTCGTCCCCTATGCCTTAGCCTTAGGCTCTGTGTAGCATGCCATGCTGTGTACCGCACCTGTGTTTGCCTTGCCATGAGTCTGTCAAGGGGTACTAGAGTGGTCCAGGAGTGGATCACTGGACAGCGGTCGAAATTATTCTTAGTAACCAGAGGACTAAGGAGATGTTTCTCGATTATGGAGGTAATTGTAAATAGTTACGTCGATGCAAGCTTTAAACACCAATCTGGATGGCTCGTAGTAGCAATCTGGATACGTCTAGTGGAGCAGCCATTTGTTAAAGTACCAAGTGGAGTGTGGTAGCAGTGTTTCCGGTTTGACATAGATTTGCAAAGTACACACGGATTTGAATGTTACAGACCCGTTGACTATAAGACCTCTCTCACATGCAAAGCATGATCGAACTCCAGAACTCATTGGGTGTTAGATTCATAACAATGCGAATCACATGGTGATGTGAACTAGATTATTGACTCTAGTGCAAGTGGGAGACTGTTGGAAATATGCCCTAGAGGCAATAATAAATTAGTTATTATCATATTTCCTTGTTCATGATAATCGTTTATTATCCATGCTATAATTGTATTGATCGGAGACTTAAATGCATGTGTGGATACATAGACAAAACCATGTCCCTAGTATGCCTCTAATAGACTAGCTCGTTGATCAAAGGATGGTTAAGGTTTCCTATCCATGGACATGAGATGTCATTTGATAAGGGGATCACATCATTGGGAGAATGATGTGATGGACAAGACCCAAATTACAAACATAGCATATGATCGTGTCAGTTTATTGCTGTAGTTTTCCGCATGTCAAGTATATGTTCCTATGACCATGAGATCATGCAACTCACTGACACCGGAGGGATACTTTGTGTGTATCAAACGTCGCAACGTAACTGGGTGACTATAAAGGTGCACTACAGGTATCTCCGAAGGTGTCTGTTGAGTTGGCATGGATCAAGACTGGGATTTGTTACTCCGTGTGACGGAGAGGTATCTCAGGGCCCACTCGGTAATGCAACATCACAACAAGCCTTGCAAGCAATGTGAATAATATGTTAGCCATGGGATCTTGCATTACGGAACAAGTAAATAGACTTGCCGGTAACGAGGTTGAACTAGGTATGGAGATACCGACGATTGAATCTCGGGCAAGTAACATACCGAAGAACAAAGGGAACGTTATACGGGATTGATTGAATCCTTGACATAGAGGTTCGACCGATGAAGATCTTCGTAGAATATGTAGGAACCAATGTGGACGTCCAGGTCCCGCCATTGGTTATTGGCCGTAGAGGTGTCTCGGTCATGTCTACATAGTTCTCGAACCCGCAGGGTCTGCACACTTAAGGTTCGGTGACGTTTCGGTAGTGTAGAATTATGTATGGTGGTGACCGAAGGTTGTTCGGAGTCCCGGATGAGATCCCAGACGTCATGAGGAGATCCGGAATGGTCCGGATGTAAAGATTCATATATAGGAAGTCCCAGTTTGGTCGCCGGAAAAGTTCCGGGCTCATCGGTAGTGTACCGGAAGTGCCGGTAGTGTACCGGGAGACCACCGGGAGGGGTATTTCGACCTAAGAGGCTTTATGGGCTGTAGGAGGATGAATACCATCCCTTAGTGGGCTGGTGGAAGTCCTACACAAAGCCCATGAGGCTGGGAAGAAAATACCAAAAGGAAAAAGGTGGAAAAGGGCAAAAAAAAAGGGCACAATAGCACCCCTGAATTTTAATGCGTTCCTAGAGAAAGCTAAGTTGAAAGATGATGGAAGTAACTTTGTTGACTGGGCCCGTAATCTGAGGATTATCCTCACGGCTTCCCAGAAATCATATGTCCTTGATGCACCGCTTGGTGACCAACCAGAAGACCTGTCATCCGAAGACGTTAAGAACGCTTGAGAGGCACGTTCTGGAGATTACTCAATAGTTTAGTGTGCAATATTGTATGGCTTAGAACCGGGACTTCAAAGACGTTTTGAACATCATGGAGCATATGAGATGTTCCAGGAGTTGAAGTTTATCTTTCAGAAGAATGCCGGATCGAGAGGTATGAGACCTCCGATAAGTTCTATGCTTGCAAAATGGAGGAGAACGGGTCTATCAGTGAACATATACTCAGAATGTATGGGTATTCAACTCGTCTAACGGAGTTGGGAATTGCCCTTCCGCCAGAGGAGATCATTAACAGAGTTCTTCAATCACTGCCACCTAGTTACAAGAGCTTTGTGATGAACTATAACGTGCACGGGATGAGCAAGTCAGTCGCCGAGTCTGAAATCAAGAAAGAACATCAAGTGTTGATGGTTAATAAAACCACTAGTTTCAAGAAGAATGGCAAGGGCAAGGGCAAGGGCAAGAAGGGTGAAACCAAGAAGGATGGAAAAGCAGTTGCTACTCCTGTATAGAAGCCCAAGGCTGGATCCAAGCCAGAAACTGAGTGCTTTCATTGCAAGGGAACTGGTCACTGGAAGCGGAACTGTCCCAAGTGCCTGGCTGACAAGAAGGCGGCCAATGACAAACAAGGTATATATGATATACATGTTATTGATGTGTACCTTACTAGCTCTCGTTGTAGTGCCTGGGTATTTGATACCGGTTCGGTTGCTCACATTTGCAACTCAAAACAGGAACTACGGAATAGACGAAGGCTGGTGAAGGACGAAGTGACGATGCGCGTGGGAAATGGTTCCAAGGTTGATGTGATCGCCATCGGCACGCTCTCTCTTCGATTACCATCGGGATTAGTGATGAACCTGAATAATTGTTATTTAGTGCCTGTGTTAAGCATGAACATTATATCTGGATCTTGTTTATTGCGAGACGGTTACTCATTTAAATCAGAGAACAATCGTTGTTCTATTTATATGAGTAATATCTTTTATGGTCATGCACCCAATGTGAGGGGTTTATTCATATTGAATCTTGATAGTAATGACACACATGTTCATAACATTGATGCCAAAAGATGTAGAGTTGATAATGATAGTACCACTTTCTTGTGGTACTGCCGTTTAGGTCATATTGGTGTAAAACGCATGAGGAAGCTCCATATTGATGGACTTTTGGAGTAACTTGATTTTGAATCACTTGACACATGTGAACCATGCCTCATGGGCAAGATGACTAAAACGTCGTTCTCTGGAACAATGGAACGGGCAAGTGACTTATTGGAAATCATACATACTGATGTGTGCGGTCCAATGAATGTTGCAGTGCGTGATGGATATCGTTATTTTCTCACCTTCACTGATGACTTAAGTAAATATGGGTATATTTACTTAATGAAACACAAGTCTGAAACGTTTGAAAAGTTCAAGCAATTTCAGAGTGAAGTTGAGAATCATCGTAACAAGAAGATTAAATTCCTGCGATCTGATCGAGGAGGTGAATATCTGAGTTATGAGTTTGGCAGTCACCTAAGACAGTGTGGAATTGTTTCACAGTTGACACCACTTGGAACACCACAGCGTAATGGTGTGTCCGAACGTCGTAATTGAACCTTATTAGATATGGTGCATTGTATGATGTCTCTTGCTGATTTGCCACTATCGTTTTGGGGTTATGCATTAGAGACAACTGCATTCACTTTAAATAGGGCACCATCGAAATCCGTTGAGACGACGCCATATGAGCTATGGTTTGGCAAGAGGCCAAAGTTGTCGTTTCTTAAAGTTTGGGGATGTGATGCTTCTGTCAAAAAGCTTCAGCCTGAAAAGCTGGAACCCAAAGCGGAGAAATGTGTCTTCATAGGATACCCGAAAGAGACAGTCGGGTATACCTTCTATCTTAGATCCGAAGGCAAAGTGTTTTTCGCTAAGAACGGAACATTTCTTGAGAAAGAGTTTCTCTCGAAAGAATTGAGTGGGAGGAAAATAGAGCTTGACGAGGTTATTGAACCTTTACATCAACCAGAGAGTAGCGCAGTGCAGAAAGATGTTTCTGTGGAGCCTACGATAGTTGAAGAGGAAGTTAATGATGATGATCATGAAGCTTCGGATCAAGTTACTATTGAACCTCGTAGGTCGACAAGGGCGCATACTGCTCCTGAGTGGTACGACAACCCTATCTTGGAGGTCATGTTGTTGGACAACAATGAACCTACGAGCTATGGAGGAGCGATGATGGGCCTGGATTCCGAGAAATGGTTAGAGGCCATGAAATCTGAGATGGGATCCATGTATGAAAACAAAGTATGGACTTTGGAAGTATTACCTAAAGGGCAAAAGGCCATTCAGAACAAATGGACATTTCAGAAGAAGACGAACGCGGACGGTAATGTCACCGTCTATAAAGCTCGACTTGTGGCAAAGGGTTTTTCACAAGTTCAAGGAGTTGACTACGATGAGACCTTCTCACCCGTAGCGATGCTAAGTCCGTCAGAATCATGTTAGCAATAGCTTCATATTTCGACTATGAAATTTGGCAGATGGATGTCAAAACAGCTTTCCTCAACGGTTTCCTTGAGGAAGAGTTGGATATGATGCAACCGGAAGGTTTTGTCGATCCATGGAATGCTGACAAAGTTTGCAAACTCCAGCGATCCATTTATGGACTGGTGCAAGCATCTCGGAGTTGGAATAAGTGATTTGATGAGGTGATCAAAGCGTTTGGGTTTATACAAGTTTATGGAGAAGCTTGTATTTACAAGAAAGTGAGGGAGAGCTCTATAGCATTTCTAATATTATATGTGGATGACATATTGCTGATTGGAAACAATATAGAAATACTGGAAAACGTGAAGGAATATTTCAAGAAGAGTTTTTCAATGAAGGACCTAGGAGAAGTTGCTTTCATATTAGGCATTAAGATCTATAGAGATAGATCGAGACTCTTAATAGCATTTTCACATAGCACATACCTTGATAAAGTTTTGAAGAAGTTCAAAATGGATCAGTCCAATAAGGGTTTCTTGCCTGTGTTACAAGGTGTGAAGTTGAGTAAGACTCAATGCCCAGTGACTGCAGAAGATAGAGAAAAGAAGAGTGTCATCCCCTATGCTTCGGCCATAGGCTCTATCATGTAGGCAATGTTGTGCGCAATACCCGATGTCAGCCTTGCCATAAGTATGGCCGGAAGGTTTCAAAGTGATCCTGGAATGGAGCACTGGGTGGCGGTCAAGAATATCCTTAAGTACCTGAAAAGGACTAAGGAAATGTTTCTCGTTTATGGAGGTGATGAAGACTCGTCGTAAAGGGTTATGTCGATGCAAGCTTTGACACTGATCCGGATGACTCTAAGTCACAAACAGGATACGTATTTATTCTCAACAGGGGAGCGGTAAGCTGGTGTAGTTCCAAGCAAAGCGTGGTAGACGATTCTACGTGCGAAGCGGAGTACATCGCAGCCTCAGAGGCGGCGAAGGAAGGTGTCTGGACGAAGCAGTTCATGACAGATCTTGGAGTAGTGCCCAGTGCACTGAATCCAATGAACCTGTTGTGTGACAACACTGGTGCCATTGCTCTGGCCAAGGAACCAAGGTTTCACAAGCGGACTAGACACATAAAGCGACGCTTCAACTCCATCCGCGATTACATCGAGGAGAAGGACATAAATATTTGCAAAGTGCACATGGATCTGAATATTGCAGACCCGTTGACTAAACCTATTCCAAGGGCTAAACATGATCGACACCAAAACTACATGGGTGTTCGATTCATTACAATGTAAATAACATTGTGATGTGAACTAGATTATTGATTCTAGTGCACGTGGGAGACTGTTGGGAATATTCCCTAGAGGCAATAAATAAAGTGTTTATTATTATATTTCCTTGTTCATGATAATCGTTTCTTATTCATGCTATAATTGTATTGATTGGAAACACATTACATGTGTGGGTAAATAGACAACACTTTGTCACTAGTATGCCTCTAGTGAACTTGCTCGTTGATTAAAGATGGTCAAGGTTTCCTAGCCATTGACATGTGATGTCATTTGATAACGGGATCACATCATTAGGAAAATGATGTGATGGACAAGATCCAAACTACAAACGTAGCATATGATCGTGTCAGTTTATTGCTACTGTTTTCTACATGTCAAGTATGTATTCCTATGACCATGAGATCATGTAACTCACGGACACCGGAAGAGTGCCTTGTGTGTATCAAACGTCGCAACGTGAATGGGTGACTATAAAGGTGCTCCATAGGTATCTCCGAAGGTGTCTGTTGAGTTGGCATGGATCAAGACTGAGATTTGTTACTCCGTGTGACGAAGAGGTATCTCAGGGCCCACTCAATAATACAACATCACAATAAGCCTTGCAAGCAATATGACTAAGTGTTAGTCACGGGATCTTGTATTATGGAACAAGTAAAGAGACTTGCCGGTAAAGAGGTTGAACTAGGTATGACGATACCGACGATCGAATCTCAGGCAAGTAACATACCGAAGAACAAAGGGAACATCATACGGGATTAACTGAATCCTTGCCATAGAGGTTCGACCGATAAAGATCTTCGTAGAATATGTAGGAACCAATATGGGTATCCAGGTCCCGCTATTTATTATTGATCGTAGAGGTGTATCGGTCATGTCTACATAGTTCTCGAACCCGCAGGGTCTGCACACTTAAGGTTTGGTGACGTTTCGGTAGTATAGAGTTATGTATGGTGGTGACTGAAGGTTGTTCGGAGTCCCGGATGAGATCCCGAACGTCACGAGGAGCTCCGGAATGGTCCGGAGGTAAAGATTGATATATAGGAAGTCCTATTTTGGTCATCGGAAAAGTTTCGGGCTCATCGGCAGTGTACCGAGAGTGCCGCTAGTGTACCGGAAGACCATCGGGAGGGGTATTTCGACCAATGAGGCTACATGGGCTGTGGGAGAGTGAATATCAGCCCTTAGTGGGCTGGTGTAAGTCCCACACAAGGCCCATGTGACTGGGAAAGAAAAGCCCAAAGAGAAAAGGTGGAAAAAAATGCAAAAAGGCAAAAAAAAGAAAGGAGTCCTAGTCCTACTAGGATTGGAGGAGGAGTCCTCCTCTCCTCCCTAGCTTCGGCCGAAGCCTCCAAGGGATGGTCCTTGGGCCAAGCCTCCCTCTCTCTTCCTCTTATATATACTAGAGGTTTTAGGGTTTCTGCACTTGTTTTTCAGCCACGTGCTACCCGTTCCTCTAGTGCATAGTTTCTCCTCTAGATCGGTTTTCTGCAGTGCTTAGGCAAAGCCCTGTCGGAATTGCTCCACCACCATCGCCGCAGCGCCATCATGCTACCGGAGAAATCATCTACCTCTCCGCTCCCTCTTGCTGGATCAAGAAGGCAGAGATCGTCATCAAGTTGTACGTGTGCTGAACGCGGAGGTGCCGTCCATTTGGTGCTTGATCGGGACAGATCGTGATTGGATCGTAGGACGCTCGGCGATTTGGATCGGGAAGACGTTCGACTACACCAACCGCGTTTCTTAACGCTTCCCGCTTAGCGATCTACAAGGGTATGTAGATCCACTCTCCCTCTTGTAGATGCTCATCATCATGGATAGATCTTGCGTGTGCGTAGGAATTTTTTTGTTTCCCATGCAACGTTCCCCAACAAAACCTTCCACACTGAGTGAATGATATCTGATAAAGTTAATCCCTCGAACTGCGCCTTTTAGGCTGAGAAGGTAGAGTACAACCCATCATTGGTGAACTTCCAAGTGATGGAATCTTCTATGTCGTCGGTCAGGGTGACCATGGAAATCATCTCCCAAAGGTTAGCAAAGTGTTGAACGTGCGCGAGCGACAAACCAATGGAGGTGTCAATGGAAGAGATCCAGTTGTTGTTGTTAAGGGCGTCCTAGAGGAAATGGCAAAGATGCTTGGCGCTAAGTCTCGGGGGCACAAGCCGTTGAGCCAAGGCGAGTTCCAGAATCTGGCTGTGCACCCATTTCCTACTGTAACCGTTGTTGCAGCCACAAAAATTTACGGTTATCTTCTGTGCATGTCGATCCCATGCCTATCCAAGGTTTGGATTTGTCCAGCCATTCGAGCCATAGCAAACGAAGGTGTAGGGCCTTTGCGAATTTGTTTAGATTTAGCACGCCCAGACCACCAAAGCGTTTAGGTTTGCAGACAAGGTCCCAATTAATCTTGCATTTTCCACCAGAAGTTTTGTCTGCCCCGTCCCAAAGGTAAGCACGCCGAAGGCTGTCGATTGCATTTAGGATCTCCACCGGGATATCAAGAGGTGTCAGGTGATAGATCGCAATGGCCGTGAGGACCGCTTTTACAAGAACCACTCGCCCAGCGCTAGCAACATTTGCCTGGGGGAGTTTGCCAGCGACCTTGTCGATGAGGTGTTGAAAGTGAATATTCTTGAGACAATTTACTGACAGTGGAAGGCCAAGATATCGTAACTGCAATGCGGATCGTGCCGCTAGGAAGGCATGCAGAATGTTGTCCAGGTTTATGTTGTCACATCTGATAGGAGCCACCAGACTTTTGGCACAATTAGTAACCAGGACAGTCACATCTCTGAAGGTAGCCAATGAGGTAGCAAGAAATTGGACGTCCTCTCTCGTGGGTTTGATAAAGATGGCAGCATCGTCCTGTCTCGTGGGTGGGGGGGGGGCAAACCTTCCACACTGAGTGAATGATATCTGACAAAGTTAATCCCTCGAACTGCGCCTTGTAGGCTGAGAAGGCAGAGTAGACCCCATCATTGGTGAACTTCCAAGTGATGGAATCTTCTATGTCGTCAGTCAAGGTGACCGTGGAAATCATCTCCCAAAGGTTAGCAAAGTGTTGAACATGCGCGAGCGACAAACCAATGGAGGTGTCAATGGAAGAGATCCAGTTGTTGTTGGTAAGGGCGTCCTGAAGGAAATGGCAAAGATGCTTGGCGCTAAGTCTCCGGGTCACAAGCCGTTGAGCCAAGGTGAGTTCCAGAATCTGGCTGTGCACCCATTTCCTATTGTAACCGTTGTTGCAGCCACAAAATTTTGCGGTCATCTTCGGTGCATGGCGATCCCATGCCTATCCAAGGTTTGGATTTGTCGAGCCATTCGAGCCATAGCAAACGAAGGCGTAGGGCCTTTGCGAATTTGTTCAGATTTAGCATGCCCAAACCACCAAAGCGTTTAGGTTTGCAGACAAGGTCCCAATTAATCTTGCATTTTCCGCCAGAAACTTTGTCCGTACCATCCCAAAGGTAAGCACGCCGAAGGCTGTCGATTGCGTTTAGGATCTCCACCGGGATATCAAGAGGTGTGAGGTGATAGATCGCAATGGCCATGAGGACCGCTTTTACAAGAACCATTCGCCCAGCGCTAGCAACATATCTTCCTTGCCAAGGGGGGAGTTTGCCAGCTACCTTGTCAATGAGGTGTTGAAAGTGAATATTCTTGAGACATTTTACTGACAGTGAAGGCCAAAATATTACAACGGAAATGCGGATCGTGCCGCTAGGAAGGCATGCAAAATGTTGTACAGGTTTGTGTTGTCACATCTGATAGGAGCCACCAGACTTTTGGCACAATTAGTAACCAGACTTTTGGCACAATTAGTAACCAGGATGGTCACATCTCTGAAGGTAGCCAACGAGGTAGCAAGAAATTGGATGTCCTCTCTCGTGGGTTTGATAAAGATGGCAGCATCGTCCGCGTATAAAGACGTCCTGATGGTCGGCATTCTTCCACATATTGGGTGTAGTTGCCCTTGCGCGGTGGTCTGTTTGAGGAGGTGGTACAGGGGGTCGATTGCCAGGACAAAAAGGAGTGGGGATAGCGAATCTCCCTGTCGTAGACCACAACCGTGCTTCATCGGGTCACCCACCACCCCATTGATCAAGACCCTCGAGGTGGCCGTGGAGAGGAGTGCCGAAACCCAATCTCGAAATCTGGTCGGAAATCCAAGGTGTCTCATCAGGTCCATAAGGAAGTCTCATCTCACCGAGTCGAATGCCTTCTTGATGTCAAGCTTGAATAACAAAGATGGTGTACGATTTCTGTGGAGCTTTCTCGCTAAGTTTCTGACGTACATAAAGTTGTCGTGGATATTTCTTTTCTTAATGAATGCGCTTTGGATAGTGTATACAAGGTTGTTCATGTGTGGAGCTAGGCGCGTAGCCAACACCTTGGTGAGAATCTTCGCAATGGCATGGATGAGGCTAATGGGACGGAAGTCTGAGATGCATTCCGCCCCATCCTTCTTTCGAATGAGAGCAATGTTGGCCGAGTTGATCCAATGCAGATTGGATGTGTGCAAACTTGAGAAGTGGCTCACAGCAGTCATAATGTCAGCCTTGATGATCTGCCAACATTCCTTAAAGAAGCTCACAACAGTCATAATGTCAGCCTTGATGATCTGCCAACATTCCTTAAAGAAGGCTCCAGTGAAGCCATCAGGCCCGGAGCTTTGTCACGGGGTAGATCAAAAATCGCCTTCCTAACCTCCTCCTCGCTAAAGGCCGCCCCAAGATCAGAAAGATCAGCAGAAGGCACCGCAATGTTGCTCCAGTTTATGTCCTTATAGCGCGGCGGGCTGCGCTTGGTGGCCTCGACAAAGTGGTTTTGGATGATGGACTTCTTGTGATCATGGTCAACTACCCAACCAATGCCGTGCTTCAGACGGTGAATGAAATTATTTCTTCTTCTATGGTTGACACGCAGGTGAAAGAAGTGAGTGTTTGCGTCGCCCTCTTTGAGATTGGTAATTCTCGAATTTTGCCTTTTTGGAGCACGCTCCATGACGGCCAGGGCAACAATCTTTCTCTTGAGACTCAAACATATATCACGTTCCTCCGCACTGAGAGGCATGTGCTCTTGCGTCACGTCTAGGCGAAGGATGACCTCCAGAGCCATGTGGAGCTGCAGCTTGGAGTGAGCAAAAATGGCCCTGCTCCATTTTCTTAAGGCTTGTCTGGTCTTCTTAAGCTTGTTAAAAAGAATATGATAGGGATCGGCGTGGTTCACACCTTGACTCCAAGCGCCTTGCACGATCTCCTTGAAGCCTGGCATTTTGATCAAAAAGTTCTCAAATCAGAAACACTTTGTCTTCGGTGTCCCTTGGTCATTAGCAAGTAGGAGAGGGCAGTGGTCAGAGAGGAATGAGGAGAGGGCATGCAACAGGTGGTTTCCAAAATGAATGTCCCACTCATCATTGCACAAAAAGGAGTCCAGTTTGCTAGTGTTGGAACGCTTTGTTCATTGCTCCGAGTGAATTTTCTTGCAAGTGTATTTCTTTCAGTTCACATGTATTAAGGGTGTTTCGGAAGCGAGTCATGCGGCTCCGGTCACTGTTGGCTCTGTTCTTGTCACTAGCCCGGTAAATTTGGTTAAAGTCGCCGGCAAGCAGCCATCTGGAACCAGGGGCTGGTTTCTCGCTGATCAGCTCTTGGAAAAAAGAGTATTTGAGATTACTACGAGTCGGCCCATAGATACAAGGTGATGGTGATGGTGACTGTGGCCGAAAGGAAAAAGGATCCCGTGCTAATATTCTTAACCTCCGCGAGGTCTTCATCCCACAGCCATAGAATGCCGCCACGAGTACCAATGGCAGGCCGTTGCGCGAAGCCTTTGAGCCTCTGGCCACCGAGAGAGGAGGCCAGGAATGTGTCGATCTGCTCGAGCTTGGTCTCCTGTAAACAGAGAAGGTGGCAAAGCGTAGCAGCGATGGTCTCTCGGATGGTTGATCGACGGTTGGGACAATTTAGTCTGCGAACGTTCCAGCTCAAGATACACAGATTTTGATCATGCATATTGAAATCTGGGATACATCAAAATGGAAACTGCAAGCTGGAGCACGACATGGAGAGGTTGCTTAGCACTGGTGGAGGTGTACTACCACGTGCGAAGTTTTTTTTTTCAGGGAGGTTTTTGTGTGAAGTTGCGTGGTCGCAGTCGACAAACAAAGGGATGACACGCCCTTTTAGGATCGCTGATCGCAACGGAACGCCGTTCAGCAGGCGGTGGGTCCGGACAAATGCGAGAACTCAACGATGGCGGCCGTTCGCCGTCCTCCGGTGCCGGTCATCAGACAAACAGAAAGGAGGAAGATGATGTGCTCAAGCAGGGAACGGGCGAACGGCACACTTACCAAAAGATAAGAAAAGAATCGGAAGAAAGGAAGCAACGTGGCAACTTCCACGCCGCCTACCGCTAGCTGCACATCAGCGAAGTCCAGGACTCCACCAACCGCGAACGTCAAACAGAGTGAATCTGGAGAGCCATGGTTCTGAAGGTTCTGTGCCCGTTCTTCCTCTTCCTCGCCGTCCTCGCCGGCAGAGCCGTCTCTGCCTCTCTGCACTCGCAATGCCTTGACAACCCGCCGGACTTGAATACCAGCAGGGCCGAGGCCGGAAAGCTCGTCCATGACTTCACCGGCTTCAGGGCGTACGTCACCGGCGCCGTCCGCTCCCATCGGTCCATCGTCCTCGCCTCCGACGTCTTTTTTTTTTTTTTGACGGGCTCCGACGTCTTTGGTTAGTTCATTTCATCCGATTAAACTGTACATGGGACATGTTCGTCGACCGTATATATGTGCAAGTGCAATTTTCCTTCTTTTTTTGTTTTTTGCATATGCCTTGTTTCTCTTTTCTGTGAAGAAGAACTGCATGAACATGGCTTTTGCATTTTGATTTCTTCAGGGTTCCAAGCGCCGTTGCTGAGGTTCCACCAGCCATTGCCGATCATTTTAAGTATTTCTATTTCATAAAAAGGCCTGAATATTATTTCTAAAGTTTCAAGTTTATACATGGTTTTCTTTGGAAGAAAATAAATAAATTTATGCACACAGAATTCAACGCAAAAATGGATGTCCTGGATATAAAATGTACATGCCGTGGGGTTAATTAAGCAACAATTTTCCCTTCTTTTATCTTACAAAAGGTAAAGCAAGATGCTCCCTCTCCATGGAAATAGAAGTCGGGCACGGGGTTTAGGTCTTTCATTTGATTAGTGAAAAATGTATTGTTCATGTATATATACTCATTGTTGAATGAAGTTCTAAACATATTATACATAATTCACTAGTTAAATTGACTACCTGTTAGATATATATTTTCATCCGAAAGAAGTGGTAGCACTGCCGTGAACACTAAATAAGTACAATATGACATGACCACGCATAGGGTCGTGCCAAATCAGAACTTCTTTATCCCCACATATATTCATCTAAATAGTAATCATGTATAGTTGTGAATAATGTTTGAACATGGCAAGGAAGGAAGATAGCAGACGAAGTTGGTGAAGCTGGATACTATGTCGTGGTCCCTGATTTCTGTAATGGGCAACCTTTAACGGGGGCACCAGGTGAAAACATCACACAATGGCTCAGTGAGCAATCTCCGGTAAATATTCCAACAATATCATTCCCTTGAATTTTTATTAAATAGTTACTTTTCTTTTCTTGACTATTAGTCTAATACACCTTGGAGTATACTATCATCAAAGTGGTAAGTTACAAAAGAAACCGGTATATTTTGTTGAAGTTATGTAGTGGATCGGTCTGAATAGATCTACTGTTGAGATAATGTTGTAAAATGTTATCTTATTTACTTGGTTGGTCTTATAGGTAAAAGCTACTCAAGATGCTAAACCAATATTTGCGACCTTGAGAAAAGGGGGGAAAATTAGTCTTGGAGTTGGAGGATACTGTTGGGGTGGTCAGTGAAATCAATATACATTATTGAAAGCAATCAGAACACAGTCAACTTTAATTCCTTCACACTAGACTTAATTCCATAATCCTCTTGTCATGTCCAACTAACAGGAAAGTTCGCAGTGGAGATAGCGAAAGCGAATGAGGTGAAGGCAATCGTCATTTCCCATCCTTACTCGGTCATTGTTGGTGATATGAGAGGTGCACTTTAATTTCTACTTATGAGCTTATTAGTTTCAGTGTGACTCCAGTATGTTTATATTTTAAATTTCTCTGGAACTCAGAGGTCAAGTGCCCTATTGAAATCCTTGGAGGCGAAAATGACCCAGCTAAAGTTCATATATCAGTACTTGCATGCCCTTCGTGAAAGAAGTGATAAGGTGAGTTAATTTTGATTTTCACTAGTAGAAAACGGCCTATTTGTCCCGGTTTTAGAGACCCATTAGTCCTGGTTCCAGAACCAGGACTAAAGGGTCGGGACTAAATCCCTAAACCTTTAGTCCCGGTTCGTTTACGAACCGGGACAGAAGGGGCTCCACGTGGCCTTTGCAGGGAGCCCAGGCAGAAGGACCTTTAGTCCCGGTTGGTAACACCAAGCGGAACCAAAAGTTGCTGGGTTTTCTTTGAAAGGGGGGTAGGGGGTTTGGAGGGTTAATTTAGGGGTTTCATATTGTGTTAGATAGCTAATTAATAGAGAGAAGTGTCCTTTCTTTCTCCGTGCTTGGTCGACGCTGCTAGCTACTATACATATAGAGAGAAATCGACGTCAGCTAATAAGCAAATGAAGGAAACCATTAATTACACAAGATCTAACAATTCATCATCATCATCTTAATCATACAAAGTTAAAGTATCATAAAACGAAAAAAGATAAAATGACATAGTCCACCCTCATAGGACCTACTCCTTCCTCCTAGGTAAAATGACATAAAAAGGAATAACACCTATGTCTCCATGATGAAGCAAAGAGATCCAACGGTCTCGAACTTATGTCTTGCGATCCTTCTTTATTTGTCCCCATGCTTCAATTTGAAGCCTTCTTGGTGGTTTGCGCTCAATCGAGTATGCAAAAGATAACTCGAATTGGAAGGGGCTCTTTATTGTCATATTGCCTTCGGGTTGCATCAACGGTGGCACAACTTCATTTGACAATTTTTTGTTGAAGAACATAATAGTAGCCTAGTTAGCAATGTAATCAATACCATTTACGCAACAGTACTAGAGTACTTAATTAGCAGCTCTTACCAAGATATTTCGGCGAATGTCATCTGCCCTCAACCCATGCACTAGTGTCATGTACAATGTATAATTTTGACCAGTTCCCAAATTATACGGGAAGATGTCCCTACCAGCTATGACACCAATAACAAAGTAGATAAGATCATCCTTCTCCTCCCAACTTAGATGTGATCCATAAGTGTAGTGTGTCATGTCGATTATGTTCTGTATTTCGAAACGAAATAAGATGTAACTTAAAAATTAAAAAATTTAGTACGGATAAACACCAAATATTTATGTATACAAAATGCAAATTACTTGATAAATATGCATGGTTGACAAACTCACATGGAGATAAAACAAGAAGCATATCGACATCCAACCAAATGTCGATATTTCCTTCAATATGATCTTCAGGACGAAGATCGAAGGTTATTTCCATATCCTCCTGAAATCCATATGCCTTGCAAAGAGCTTCCCAATTTGAGCAGCCTAATTATGTGTTATTAAGTGCATTCATTACTTTCACAAGAAATGTGTGACCCTGTTTAGTCTTCGGGTTGGTTGTCCTCGTCTAGAAACTCCCATGCTCTTCGAAACCGAGCCTCTACAAGAAATACCGTCTTGCATGACAGGGGACAAACTAGTCAAATTGTATAAAACAGAAATTACGCGTTGAAGGAAAGAAATAGAAGTCATGCTTAATTACGAAAAAACAGTTATCATCGTTGCGTACCGTAGAAATATCAAAGTCCTCATAAAGATTCATGGTGAAGAACCTGCCGTCTCGCGGCCCAGGCTGGTCACAAAGACGCTTATCTTCACCGCATAATTCACACGCTTGGATCCTATCGTCTTCTGATGATGACGACATTTCCTGTGTTCATAATTCAAGAATTACGACACGCTTTGGATCCTAATGCGTGTGTGACTTTCGGTCCGTCGAGGCTTTCCTTAAATAACTCTCATATCTTATGGTTTGTTGGCGCGCTCTCTCTCTCACACTGATATGGTAGTGCATATATGTTGGTGGGCACTCTCTCACAGTAATAGTTCGACTGTCGGTGATGGACGCCCCCCCCCCCTCTTCTCTTCTTGCGCATTATATCGACGAGTATATCGCAAAGAAGAGAAAAAAGAGGAGGCGCCCACACGACAACAGTCGGGATTCCTCCATCAAGAACACACATGACAGTTACATAAGGAGCAACGACAAACCGAAAGTCACACACGCATGATACCGATAAAATATCACTAATACATTTATAATGAACTCGAACATAATATCACTAATACATCATCTCAATAATCCAGTTATTAATGTATAATCAAATATTAACTAATACATCTGGAATATTATCATATAAGATCACTAATATTTCTTTTGATCGATTTTAAATATTTAAAATCGATCGAAGGAAACTACGAGGAAACTGATCAACACACAAATCGCTATTACTCAATATGCAACGGGTTGACTTTAGGTCTGTCGAGTCTTTCCTTCCTAAACTCTCATCTCGCGTATATGGTGGGCTCCTCCATTCGTCCCCGAGTGCATTATACCAAAATGTCTAGCACACGGGAACGAAGGAGAAGCGACCCTCACGACAACACAAGGAGCCGAAACAGACCTAAAGTCAACTCGTTCCATATATCAAGCAATGACATAGAAAAAAATCCCTATGTTTTGCCGGAATGACCGGCAAATCACAAGCACTCGATATTAACTAATACATCATCCCGAATAATCCAGTTAATGCATCATCAAATATTAACTAATACATCTCGAATATTATCATATAAGATCATTAATACAGATCGAATATCCTAGAATCCAAAGTGGAGGACGGTGAAGTCGGTTCACTAGCGGTCTCTGAGTCGCCGGTGATGGACACCCAAAGATAAGGAACCATCATGGGATCATAACTCAGATGAGATCCCTGAAGAATCTACCAGGTATTGTTGAACCTAGCATCCAATGCCGCGTAGCGATGGACGTGCTCGTCCTCCTCCCTGACACGGCGACGTACCACCTCCGCGGGAGCCCGCTCCCTCTGCACCGAAAGTGTCCCACGTGACCGCCATCACAGAAGCTCCCTCGATGACGAGACATAGATTCCTCACCAACCTCCGAGTCCGGAAAGGTAGCACCTCCCACAGCTAGCCCGGCAGAGCCTAGTCCCGGACATGGCACCTATCAAGCAGGCTCTCGCGAACCACTCGACGACGAGGATATGGGCTAGGCATCATCGACGTCGAGAAAAATTCCTATGAGAACGTTTTCTTATCGTTTAATCACTAATTTTTCATAAAACCAAGAATTTTTCTGTAATCTAACATACACATACTAATTTTTCCTAGGAATCCTAATAATTAAATAAAACATAAAACAACTAAAACATAAACATTCATAATATAAAAAATCCACAGAGCTAGGGAGGCGGCTCACAGCGGGGGCGGCGACGGGGAGGCGATGGGGCGGCGACGGGGGTGGGGCGGTGATGGAGAGGCGATGGGGATGGGGTAGCGATGGGGGCGGTGGGGGCAGCGACGGGGGTGACAGGGGCGACGGGGAGGTGCAGCGACGGGGGCGGCGGGGGCGGCGACGGGGGCGATAGGGGAGGCGACAGGGGCGGCAAGGGAAGCGACGGGTGCGACGGGAGGCGGCGGGGGAGGGGTGGCGACGAGGGCGGGGCGGCGACGGGGGCGACGGGGGCGACGGGGATGGGGCAACGACGGGGAGTCGATGGGGGCGGCGACGGGGACGGGGACGACAAGCGGCGATGGGGACGAGGACGGCGGGTTCGGCGAAGTGGCGATCAAACCTGCGAAAGTTGCTAAGTGCTCCTTATATAGAAGAAGCATTGGTCCCGGTTCGTGGCACCAACCGGGGCCAATGCCCACCTTTTGTCCCGGTTGGTGCCACCAACCGGGACCAAAGGTCTCTTTTTAGCAGCCCAAAAGGGCGGGAAACAGGGACCTTTGGTCCTGGTTGGTGACACCAACCAGGACGAAAGGGGCATTGGTCCTGGTTTGAGACACCAACCGGGACCAAAGGTCCCTTTTCGTCAGCCCAAAGGGCGGGAAGCAAAGAACTTTGGTCCCGGTTGGTGCCACCAACCGGGGACCAAAGGTAGGCATTGGTCCTGGTTGGTGGCACCAACCGGGACCAATGGCCTTGCATAGTGGTGTGGTGGGAGTTTAGTCCCACCTCGCTAAGTAAAGGTTGCCCGAACCTGTTTATAAGCCCCGCCGCGGCTGCTACGTTGAGCTCCTCTCAAAGGGAAAATAGATGCCCTTATATGAAAATTTTGACCTAAGTTCAAAATGCTAGTATTTCTTTTTGCATATTAGAAGTTCTTAACAAAAAATAATTTATGAATATTCTTTTTTCTATTAAAGTTTTTAACAAAAATAACTTTGATAATATTAGTTGCATGAGTTGTATATAATATCAAGTTTAGTTATATAACTTTTATCGAACGAAAACATGTCTGTTACAAAAGGATTTCAAATTTTATATACATATTTGAAATCAAGAATTTTTCTGCATTCAATATGCATCGTTCAAAGCCACATCATCCCTTTTCAACCCTTTTTTGACTTCATTTGCTATTTTTCATGCATTTCATCATTTATTTTGAGCTAAAATGACCCTGAATTGAAAAGTACTGCAAATGAACTCTTAAATTATTGAAACTTGGCATGGTACCATAATTTCACCCACATAGAATTTGCTAAAAAGTTTAGAGGGTTACGGCAAAAACTGGATGCACTTCATGTACAAAATGGGGAATCTCTTTCGAAGTATCAAGGTTTCCCACGTAAACACGTCTGTTACAAAAGGATTTCAATTTTTTAAACATATTTGAACTCAAGACTTTTTCTGCATTCAATACGCATCATTCAAAGCCAGATCGTCCCTTTTCAACCCTTTTCTGACTTCATTTGCTATTTTTCATGCATTTCATCATTTATTTTGAGCTAAAATGACCCTAAATTGAAAAGCACTTCAAATGAACTCTGAAAAAGTTGAAAGTTGGCATGGTATCATCATTTCACCCACATAGCATGTGTTAAAAAGTTGAGAGGGTTACAACAAAAACTGGATGCATTTCGTGTACAAAATGGACAATCTCTTTCGAAGTATAAGGGTTTAGGACAAAAATTCATCTGTTACAAAGAGATTTCATTTTTTTGAACTTATTTGAACTCCATACTTTTTGTGTGTTCAAAATGCACCATTCAAAACCACATCATCAATTTTCAACCCTTTCTGACTTCATTTGGTATTTTACATGCACTTATTGATTTTTTTGAGCTAAATAACCCTGAAATTGAAAAGCACTTCCAATGAACTCTGAAAAGGTTGAAAGTTGGCATGATATCATCATTTCACCCACATAGCATGTTATAAAAAGTTGAGAGGGTTACGGCAAAAACTGGATGCACTTCGTGTACAAAAAAACAATCTCTTTCGAAGTATAAGGGTTTCGGACGAAAACTCATGTGTTACAAAAGGCATTTCATTTCTTCACATGTAATTGTAATGATATAGTTGTGGAGAGAAACACTTCACTTTTTTTCGCTTGTGTCCTTTGCTTATTGTGCCGTAACCATGGATAATCTTCATCGTTTAACAGGGTGCTTGGGTCAGCCTTGACTTTGAAGGGAGGAATTTTATGAAACTTTTCATAATCTTTAGACATGTTTGTCTTGCCCTCCAATCCCACGATGTCTCTTTTTCCTGGAAGAACTATGTGGCGCTTTGGCTCATCGTACGATGTATTCGCTTCATTATCTTTTCTTTTTCTCGGTTTGGTAGACATGTCCTTCACATAGAAAACATGCGCCACATCATTGGCTAGGACGAATGGTTCATCTGTGTACCCAAGATTGTTCAGATCCACTATTGTCATTCCGTACTGTGGATCTTCCTGTACCCCGCCTCCTGACAGATTGACCCATTTGCATTTAAACAAAGGGACCTTCAAATCATGTCCATAGTCAAGTTCCCATATGTCCACTATGTAACCATAATATGTGTCCTTTCCCCTCTTGGTTACTGCATCAAAGCGGACACCGCTGTTTTAGTTGGTGCTCTTTTAATCCTGGGTGATCGTGTAAAATGTATTCCCATTTATCTCGTGCCCTTTGTAAGTCATTACAATCGAAGATTGTCCCCTGGCCAACGAATACAACTCATCAAAAATAGTGTTGTCACGCATGAGACGTGTTTGCAACCAACTGCCGAAAGTCCTGATGTGTTCACATGTAATCCAGTCGTCACACTACTCTGTGTGTTTGGAGCATAGAATATTCTTGTGTTCATTGACATACGGGGTCACCAAGGTAGAATTCTATAGAACTGTGTAGTGTGCTTGAGACCAAGAATTCCCGTCCCTACATATTATTGAGTCCGCTCCTAGCATTCCTTTTCCACTCAATCTCGAGTCATACCGCGATTGAGGGAGACCAATCTTCTTAAGGTTAGGAATGAAGTCAACACAAAACCCATTGACATCCTTGGTTTGATGGCCTATGGAGATGCTTCCTTCTGGCCTCGTGCGGTTACGAACATATTTCTTTAAGACTCCCATGAATCTCTCAAAAGGGGACATAATGTATAGAAATATAGGGCCCAGAACGACAATCTCGTCGACTAGATGAACTAGGACGTGCGTCATGATCTTGAAGAAGGACGGTGGGAACACCAGCTCGAAACTAACAAGACATTGCACCAAATCACTCCTTAACCTTGGCAGGATTTCTGGATCGATGACCTTCTTAGAGATTGCATTGCGGAATGCACATAGCTTCACAATGGCTAATCGAACTTTTTCCGGTAGAAGCCCCCTCAATGCAACCGGAAGCAGTTGCGTCATAATCACGTGGCAGTCATGAGACTTTAGGTTTTGGAACTTTTTCTCTGCTATATTTATTATTCCCTTTATATTTGGCGAGAAGCCAGACGGGACCTTCATACTGAGAAGGCATTCAATGAAGATTTCCTTCTCTTCTTTGGTAAGAGCGTAGCTGGCAGGACCTTCATACTGGTCTGAATGCATGCCGTATTTTTCATGCACACGTTGTTGTTCCTCGCGTGCCTCCGATGTATCTTTTGTTTTCCCATACACTCCCAAGAAGCCTAGCAGATTCATGCAAAGATTCTTCGTCACGTGCATCACGTGGATCGTAGAGGGGACCTCTAGGTCTTTCCAATATGGTAGGTCCCAAAATATAGATTTCTTCTTCCACATGGGTGCGCGTCCCTCAATGTCATTCGGAACAGATAGTCCGGCGGGACCCTTTCCAAAGATTACTTGTAAATCATTGACCACATCAAGTATGTGATAACCAGTACGGAGGGCGGTCTTCTTCCTGTGATCTGCCTCACCTTTGAAATGCTTTCATTTCTTTCGACATTGATGGTTGGTTGGAAGAAATCGATGATGCCCTAGGTACACATTCTTCCTGCATTTTTCCAAATATATATTGTCGATGTCATCTAAATAGTGTGTGCATGCGTGGTATCCCTTTGATTGTCTATCCTGGAAGGTTACTGAGAGCAGGCCAATCGTTGATGGTTACAAATAGCAATGCATGTAGGTCAAATTCCCCCCCTTCGTTCTCATCCCACACACGTACACCTCTTCCATTCCATAGCTATAAAATTTCATCAACTAATGGCCTTAGGTACACATCAATGTCATTGCTGGGTTGCTTAGGGCCTTGGATGAGCACTGGCATCATAATGAACTTCCGCTTCATGCACCACCAAGGAGGAAGGTTATACATACATAGAGTCACATGCCATATGCTATGCTTGATGCTCTGATCCCCAAAAGGATTAATGCCATCTGCACTTAAGCCAAACCATACGTTACTTGGGTGAACTATAAAGTCGCTCCACTTTCTCTCGATCTTTCTCCACTGCGACCCGTCAGCGGGTGCTCTCAACTTCCCCTCTTTCTTACGGTCATCTTTGTGCCATCACATCGACTTGGAATGCTCTTTGTTTCTGAACAGACGTTTCAACTGTGGTATTATAGGAGCATACCACATCACTTTGGAAGGAACCCACTTCCTGGGGCGCTCGCCGTCAACATCACCAGGGTTATCTCGTTTGATCTTATACCGCAATGCACCGCATACCGAGCATGCGTTCAAATCCTCGTACGCACCGCGGTAGAGGATGCAGTCATTAGGGCATGCATGTATCTTATGCACCTCCAACCCTAGAGGGCATACAACCTTCTTTGCTGCGTAAGTACTGTCGGGCAATTCGTTATCCTTTGGAAGCTTGTTGTTCAATATTTTCAGTAGCTTCTCAAATCCTTTGTCAGGTACACCATTCTCCGCCTTCCACTGCAGCAATTCCGGTGTGGTACCAAGCTTTGTGTTGCCATCTTCACAATAGAGGTACAACCCTTTTTTGTGATCCTCTAGCATGTGATCGAAGTTCAACTTCTCCTTTTCACTTTCACATTGTCTCTTTGCATCAACAATGACCCGGCGAAGATCATCATCGGGCACATCGTCTGGTTCCTCTTAATCTTCATCTTCCTCCGTTGCAGCATCACCGTATTCAGGAGGCACATAGTGTTGGAAATTTTCCCTAGAGGCAATAAATAAAGTGTTTATTGTTATATTTCCTTCTTCATGATAATCGTTTATTGTCCATGCTATAATTGTATTAATTGGAAACACATTACATGTGTGGGCAAATAGACACCACTTTGTCCCTAGTATGTCTCTAGTGAACTAGCTCGTTGATCAAAGATGGTCAAGGTTTCCTAGCCATTGACATGTGATGTCATTTGATAACGGGATCACATCATTAGGAGAATGATGTGATGGACAAGACCCAAACTACAAACGTAGTATATGATTGTGTCAGTTTATTGCTACTGTTTCCTGCATGTCAAGTATATGTTCCTATGACCATGAGATCATGCAACTCGCGGATACCGGAGGAGTGCCTTGTGTGTATCAAACTTCGCAACATAACTGGGTGACTATAAAGGTGCTCTACAGGTATCTCTGAGGGTGTCCGTTGAGTTGGCATGGATCAAGACTGGTATTTGTTACTCCGTGTGATGGAGTCAGGGCCCACTCGGTAATACAACATCACAATAAGCCTTGCAAGCAATGTGACTAAGTGTTAGTTGCCGGATCTTGTATTACGGAATGAGTAAAGAGACTTGTCGGTAATGAGATTGAACTAGGTATGGAGATACCGATGATCAAATCTCAGGCAAGTAACATACCGAAGAACAAAGGGAACATCATACGGGATTAACTGAACCCTTGACATAGAGGTTCCACCGATAAAGATCTTCGTGGAATATGTAGGAACCAATATGGGCATCCAGGTCCCGCTATTGGTTATTGACCGTAGACGTGTTTCGGTCATGTCTGCATAGTTCTCGAACCCGCAGGGTCTGCACACTTAAGGTTTGGTGATGTTTCGGTAGTATAGAGTTATGTATGGTGGTGACCGAAGCTTGGGAGTCCCAGATGATATCCTAGACATCATGAGGAGCTCTGGAATGGTCTGGAGGTAAAGATTCATATATAGGAGGTCCTGTTTTGGTCGCCGGAAAAGTTTCGGGCTCATCGGTAGTGTACCGGGAGTGCCGGTAGTGTACCGGGAGACCATCGGGAGGGGTATTTCGACCCAAGAGGCTCTATGGGCTGTGGGAGAGTGTTTACCAGCCCTTAGTGGGCTGGTGGAAGTCCCACACAAGGCCCATGCGGTTTGGGAAAAAGGCCCAAAGAGAAAAGGTGGAAAAAGGCAAAAATAGGGTGAATCCTAGTCCTACTAGGATTGGAGGTGGAGTCCACCTTCTCCACCTGGTTCGGCCAACTCCTTGGAGCCTTGGCCCTTGTGCCAAGCCTCCACCTCTCTTCCTATTATATATACTCGAGGTTTTAGGGTTTTTGCATAGAATTTTCAGCCACGTGTTGTCGTTCCTCCAGTGCATAGTTTCTCCTTTAGATCGGTTTTCTGCAACGCTTAGGCGAAGCCCTGCCGGAATAGCTCCACCACCATCAGCGGAGAGCCGTCACGCTGCCAGAGGACTCTTTTTCCTCTCCGCTCCTTCTTGCTGGATCTAGACGGCGGAGGTCATCATCAAGCTGTACGTGTGCTGAACGCAGAGTTGTCTTCCGTTCGGCGCTAGATCGGAAGGATCGTGATCAAGTTCGTGGGACGGATCATGATCAAGTTCGTGGGACAGATCGTGATTGGATCGCGGGATGGATCGTGATTGGATCGCGAGACAGATCGTGATTGGATCGCGGGACACACGGCGATTTGGATCGCGAAGACGTTCGACTACACCAACTGTGTTTCTTAACGCTTCCCGCTTAGCGATCTACAAGGGTACGTAGATCCAATCTCCCTCTCATAGATGCTCATCACCATGGATAGATCTGCATGTGCGTAGGAAATTTTTTGTTTCCCATGCAACGTTCCCCAACACATAGTTATCATCATCCTCTTCTTCTTTGTTATCTTCCATCATAACCCCTCTTTCTCCATGCTTGGTCCAAATATTATAGTGTGGCATAAAACCCTTCTCAAGAAGGTGGAAGTGAAGGGTTTTAGAGTTGGAGAAAGCCTTCGTATTCTCACAGACAGTGCATGGACAATGAATAAAACCATTCTGCTTGTTTGCCTCAGCCAATTCGAGAAAATTATGCAGACCCTTAAGATACTCGGAGGTGTGTCGGTCACCGTACATCCATTGCCGCTTCATCTGCGTGCGTTATATAATAAAGTGTATGAAAAACCATTACAACATATCATGAATACAGAAGTGACCAAATTAATAAAAATTCATCAATACATTAAAGCCAAATTACAATAGTGACCAAAATAAATACAATAATAAAAGTAAGAAAATTACACAAGTATCTATCTAAATCATACGAGTAAAACCCTTTTTCTTTTAGAAAGAAGATAAGAAGAAGAGGCTAACCACGATGGTGCTAGCACCGAGATGGGCGCGGGCGATTGACAGCAGTGAGGACAGGGACAGGACAGGACGGACCGCCAAACCTAGACAAATCTTGAGTAAAATGGAGCTTGGACAAGGAACTTCGAGAGGAGAAATCTTAAATGTGGCTTGGGCATTTCATCGAACACCTCATGTGCACAGGAGGTGAGCTAGAGCACCACAAAGCTCTTCCCTTGCCGGCCAAAAAAACAGAGCAGTGTGGAGTGCTCTATGTTGGGAGACGTAGTAGTAAATCAAAAAAATGCCTACTTGTCACTGGGGAGAGATTGCATCTTCATACCTTTGAAGATCGCTAAGTGGAAGCGTTACAAGAACGCGGTTGGTGGAGTCATACTCGTAGCGATTCAGATCACGGTGGACTCCAATCTCAGCGCCGAACAACGGCGCCTCCGCGTTCAACACACGTGCAGCCCTGTGACGCCTCCTACGCCTTGATCCAGCAAGGAGGAAGGAGAGGTTGGGGAAGAGCTCCGGCAGCACGACGGCATGGTGATGGTGGAGATGCATGGTCTCCGACAGGGCTTAGCCAAGCGCTACAGAGAACGAGGAGAGGGAGGAGTAGGGTTGCGTCGAGAGAGGAAGAAAACCGTGTGTTGGGCAGCCCCAAACCTTACATATATATAGGAGAGGGAGGAGGAGGCACCCCATCTAGGGTTCCCACCCTAGAGGGTGCGTCATCCCTAGATGGGGCTTGGCCTGCTGCCAGAGAGGGGAGAGGGGGAGGGTGCAACCCTAGTGGGCCTTAGGCCCATCTGGGTCTAGGGTTTCCCCTCCTCTCTCCTTGCTGCGCCTTGGGCCTGGTGGGAGGGGCGCACCAGCCCACCTAGGGGCTTGTTCCCTCCACCTTCGACCCATGCGGCCCTCCGGGGCTGGTGGCCCCACTTGGTGGACCCCTGGAACCCTGCCGGTGGTCCCGGTACGTTACCGGTAATTCCCGAAACTCTTCCGGTGGTTAAATCCTCACTTCATATATATCAATCTTTGTCTCCGGACCATTCCGGAACTCCTCGTGACATCCGGGATGTCATTCGGCACTCCGAACAACCTTCGGTAACCACATACACTATTTCCCTATAACCCAAGCATCATCGAACCTTAAGTGTGTAGACCCTACGGGTTCGGGAGACACGTAGACATGACTGAGACACCTCTCCGGTCAATAACCAACAGCGGGATCTGGATACCCATGTAGGCTCCCACATGTTCCACGATGATCTCATCGGATGAACCATGATGTTGGGGATTCAATCAATCATGTATTCAATTCCCTTTGTCTATCGGTATGATACTTGCCCGAGATTCGATCGTCGGTATCCCTATACCTTGTTCAATCTCGTTACCGGCAAGTCTCTTTACTCATTCTGTAATACATCATCCCGTGGCTAACTCCTTAGTCACATTGAGCTCATTATGATGATGTCTTACCGAGTGGGCCCAGAGATACCTCTCCATCACACGGAGTGACAAATCTTAGTCTCGATTCGTGCCAACCCAACAGACACTTTCGGAGATACCCATAGTACACCTTTATAGCCACCCAGTTATGTTGGGACGTTTGGCACACCCAAAGCATTCCTACGGTATCCGGGAGTTGCACATTCTCATGGTCTAAGGAAACAATACTTGACATTGAAAAGCTTTAGCAGACGAACTACACGATCTTGTGCCATGCTTAGGATTGGGTCTTATCCATCACATCATTCTCCTAATGATGTGATCCCGTTATCAATGACATCCACTGTCCATGGTCATGAAACCGTGACCATCTATTGATCAACGAGCTAGCCAACTAGAGGTTCACTAGGGACATGTTGTGGTCTATGTATTCACACATGCATTACGGCTTCCTGTTAACACAATTGTAGCATGAACAATAGAACATTATCATGAACCAGGAAATACAATAATAACCATTTTATTATTGCCTCTAGGGCATATTTCCAACAGTCTCCCACTTGCACTAGAGTCAATAATCTAGTTACATTGTGATGAATCAAACACCCATAGCATTCTGGTGTTGATCATGTTTTGCTTGTGAGAGAGGTTTAGTCAACGGATCTGTGACATTCAGATCCGTATGTACTTTACAAATATCTATATCTCCCTCCTCAATGTAATCACAGATGGAGTTGAAGCGGTGCTTGATGTGTCTTGTCTTCTTGTGAAACCTAGGCTCCTTTGCAAGGGCAATAGCTCCAGTGTTGTCACAGAATAGAGTCATCGGGCCCGACGCATTGGGAATCACTCCTAGGTCGGTGACAAACTCCTTCATCCAGACTCCTTCCTTTGCTGCTTCCGAAGCAACTATGTACTCCGCTTCACATGTAGATGCCGCCATGACGCTTTGCTTGCTGCTGCACCAGCTGACTGCCCCTCCGTTCAAAATATACACGTATCCGGTTTGCGACTTGGAGTCATCCGGATCTGTGTCAAAGCTAGCATCAACGTAACCCTTTACAACGAGCTCTTTGGCACCTCCATACACGAGAAACATGTCCTTTGTCCTTTTCAGGTACTTCAAGATATTCTCAGCCGCTGTCTAGTGTTCCGCTCCGGAATCACTTTGGTACCTCCCTACCAAAATTATGGCAAGGTTCACATCAGGTCTGGTACACAACATGGCATACATAATAGAGCCTATGGCTGAAGCATAGGGGATGACACTCATCTCTTCTCTATCTTTTGTCGTAGTCGGGCATTGAGTCATACTCAATCTCACACCATGTAGCACACACAAGAACCCCTTCTTGGACTGATCCCTATTGAACTTCTTCAATATCTTTTCAAGGTATGTGCTTTGTGAAAGACCTATGAGGCGTCTCGATCTGTCTCTATAGATCTTAATACCTAATATGTAAGCAGCTTCTCCAAGGTCCTTCATTGAAAAACACTTATTCAAGTAGGCCGTTACACTTTCCAAGAGTTCTATATCATTTCCCATTATCAGTATGTCATCCACATATAATATGAGAAATGCTACAGAGCACCCACTCACTTTCTTGTAAATACAGTGTTCTCCATAAACATGTACAAACCCAAACGTGTTAATCACCTTATTAAAGCGAATGTTCCAACTCCAAGATGCTTGCACCAGCCCATAGATGGAGCGCTGGAGCTTGCATACTTTGTTAGTATCTTTAGGATCGACAAAACCTTCCGGCTGCATCATATACAGTTCTTCCTCGAGGAAACCATTAAGGAATGCCGTTTTGACGTCCATTTGCCAGATCTCATAATCATAAAATGCGGTAATTGCTAACATGATTCGGACAGACTTCAGCATCGCTACGGGTGAGAAAGTCTCATCGTAGTCAACTTCTTGAACTTGTCAATTACCCTTAGCGACAAGCCGAGCCTTATAAACAGTTACATTACCATCTGCCTCAGTCTTCTTCTTAAAGATCCATTGATTTTCAATGGCTCGCTTATCATCAGGAAAGTCCACCAAAGTCCATACTTTGTTCTCATACATGGATCCTATCTCGGATTTCATGGCCTCAAGCCATTTGTTCGAATCCGGGCCCGCCATCGCTTCTTCATAGTTCGAAGGTTCACCGTTGTCCAACAATATGATCTCCAGGACAGGGTTACCGTAACACTCTGGTGCGGAACGTGTCCTGGTGGACCTTCGACGTTCATTAGTAACTTGATCTGAAGTTTCATGATCATCATCATTAACTTCCTCTCCAGCCGATGTAGGCTCCACAGAAACAACTTCCTGTGCTACGCTACTCTTCGGTTTGAGTGGAGGTACAATTACCTTATCAAGTTCTATTTTCCTCCCACTTACTTCTTTCAAGAGAAACTCTTTCTCGAGAAAGGATCCATTCTTGGAAACAAAGACTTTGCCTTCGGATCTGAGGTAGAAGGTATACCCAATAGTCTCTTTGGGATATCCTATGAAGACGCACTTTTTCGCTTTGGGTTCGAGCTTCTCAGGTTGAAGTTTCTTCACATAAGCATCGCATCCCCAATCTTTTAGAAACAACAGCTTAGGTTTCTTTCCAAACCATAATTCATACAGTGTCATCTCAACGGATTTTGACGGTGCCCTATTTAAAGTGAATGCGGCAGTCTCTAATGCATATCTCCAAAATGATAGCGGTAAGTCGATAAGAGACATCATAGATCGCACCATATCCAATACAGTGAGATTACGATGTTCAGACACACCATTTCGCTGAGGTGTGCTAGGCGGTGTGAGTTGTGAAACAATTCCACATTTCCTTAGGTGCGTGCCAAACTCGTGACTTAAATATTCTCCGCCACGATCAGATCATAAGCACTTTATTTTCCTGTCACGTTGATTCTCTACCTCACTCTGAAATTCCTTGAACCTTTCAAAGGTTTCAAACTTATGCTTCATTAAGTAGACATACCCATATCTGCTCACGTCATCAGTGAGGGTGAGAACATAACGGTAGCCACCGCAAGCCTCGACGCTCATTGGACCGCATACATCGGTATATATTATTTCTAACAAGTCAGTTGCTCGCTCCATTTTTCTGGAGAACGGAGTCTTGGTCATCTTGACCATGAGGCATGGTTCGCACGTGTCAAATGATTCGAAATCAAGAGACTCCAAAACTCCATCAGCATGGAGCTTCTTCATGCGTTTGACACCAATATGACCAAGGCGGCAGTGCCACATGTAAGTGGGACTATCGTTATCAACCTTACACTTTTTGGTACTCACACTATGGACATGTGTAACATAATGTTCGAGATTCATCAAAAATAAACCATTGACCATCGGGCCATGACCATAAAACATTTATCTCATATAAATAGAACAACCATTATTCTCAGATTTAAAGGAGTAGCCATCTCACATCAAATGAGATCCAGATACAATGTTCATGCTCAAAGCTGGTACTAAATAACAATTATTGAGGTTTAACACTAATCCCGAAAGTAGATGTAGAGGTAGCGTGCCGACGGCGATCACATCGACCTTGGAACCATTCCCAACACGCATCGTCACCTCGTCCTTTGCCAGCCTCTGCTTATTCCGCAGCTTCTGCTTGGAGTTACAAAAGTGAGCAACTACACCCGTATCAAATACCCAGGAGCTACTACGAGCTCTGGTTAGGTACACATCAATAACAAGTATATCACATATACCTCTAACGTTGCTGGCCTTCTTATCCGCTAAGTACTTGGGGCAGTTCCGCTTCTAGTGATCGGTACCCTTCCAATACAAGCACTCAGCCTCAGGCTTGGGTCCATTCTTGTTCTTCTTCCCGGAAACTTTCTTACCGCGTGCGGCAATAGCTTTTTCGTCCTTCTTGAAGTTCTTCTTACCCTGCCTTTCTTGAAACTAGTGGTCTTATTCACCATCAACACTTGATGCTCCTTCTTGATCTCGACCTCCGCTGATTTCGGAATCGAGTACAACTCAGGAATGGACTTCTTCATACCTAGCATGTTGTAGTTCATCACAAAGCTCTTGTAGCAAGGTGGAAGCGACTGGAGGGTTCTGTCAATGACCGAGTCATCCGGGCGATTAACTCCCAGCTGAGTCAAGCGGTTGTGTAACCCGGACATCTTGAGTATGTGCTCACTGACAGAACTATTCTCCTACATCTTACAGCTGAAGAACTTGTTGGAGACGTCATATCTCTTGACCCGGGCATGAGCTTGGAAAACCAGTTTCAGCTCTTGGAAAATCTCATATGCTCCGTGTTGCTCAAAACACTTTTGGAGCCCCGGTTCTAAATTGTAAAGCATGCCGCACTGAACAAGGGAGTAATCATCAAAGTGCGACTGCCAAGCGTTCGCAGCGTCTTGGTCTCTGGGAAAATGGGTGGGTCACCTAGCGGTGCATCAAGGACATACAATCTCTTGGAAGCTATGAGGATGATCCTCAAGCTACGGATCCAGTTCGTATAGTTTCTTCCATCATCTTTTAGCTTGGTTTTCTCTAGGAACGCATTAAAGTTGAGGGTGACATTCACGTTGGCCATTGGATCTACAATATAGATTGTAAAGACAATTTTAGACTAAGTTCATGATAATTAAGTTCACATAATCAAATTATTTAATGAACTCCCACTTAGATAAACATCTCTCTAGTCATCCAAGTGACACATGATCCATGTCAACTAGCCCGTGTCCGATCATCACGTGAGATGGACTAGTCATCCATGGTGAACATCTCCATGTTGATCGTATCTTCTATACAACTCATCTTCGACCTTTCGGTCTTCCGTGTAACGAGGCCATGTTTGTACATGCTAGGCTCGTCAAGTCAACCTAAGTATGTCGCGTGTGTCAATCTGGCTTACACCCATTGTATGCGAACGATAGAACCTATCACACCCGATCATCACGTGGTGCTTCGGAACAACGATCCTTAGTAACGGTGCACAGTTAGGGTGAACACATCTCTTGAAATTTTATTGAGAGATCATCTTATTTACTACCATCGTTCTGAGCAAATAAGATGTAAACATGATAAACATCACATGCAATCAATATAGTGACATGATATGGCCAATATCATCTTGCTCCTTTGATCTCCATCTTCGGGGCACCATGATCATCACTGTCACCGGCACGACACCATGATCTCCATCATCATGATCTCCATCATTGTGTCTTCATGAAGTTGTCTCGCCAACTATTACTTCTACTACTATGGCTAACGTTTAGCAATAAAGTAAAGTAATTACATGGTGTTTATGATTGACACACAGGTCATACAATGAAATAAAACAACTCCTATGGCTCCTGCCGGTTGTCATACTCATCGACATGCAAGTCGTGAATCCTATTACAAGAACATGATCAATCTCATACATCACAGTGCATCACGTCACATCCTTTTGGCCATATCACATCACAAGTCATATGCTGCAAAAACAAGTTAGACGTCCTCTAATTTGTAGTTGCAAGTTTTTACGTGTCTGCTATAGGTTTCTAGCAAGAACGTTTCTTACCTACGCCAAAACCACAACGTGATATGCCAATTGCTATTTACCCTTCATAAGGACCCTTTTCATCGAACCCAATCTGACTAAGGTGGGAGAGACAGACACCCTCTAGCCACCTTATGCAACAAGTGCATATCAGGCAGTGGAACGTGTCTCACGTAAGCGTACGTGTAAAGTTGGCCCGGGCCGCTTCATCCCACAATACCGCTGAATCAGATAAGGCTAGTAGTGGTAAGCAAATTAACAAGATCAACGCCCACAACTGCTTTGTGTTCTACTCGTGCATAGATTCTACGCATAGACCTAGCTCTGATACCACTGTTGGGAGACGTAGTAGTAAATCAAAAAAATTCTACGTGTCACCTAGATCTATCTATGGAGAAACCAGCAACCAGTGGGGAGAGATTGCATTCATACCTTTGAAGATTGCTAAGCGGAAGCATTACAAGAACGCGGTTGGTGGAGTCGTTCTCATAGCGATTCAGATCACGGTGGACTCCGATCTCAGCGCCGAACAACGGCGCCTCCGCATTCAACACACGTGCAGCCCGGTGACGTCTCCTACGCCTTGATCCAGCAAGGAGGAAGGAGAGGTTGGGGAAGAGCTCCGGCAGCACGATGGCGTGGTGACGGTGGAGCTGCGTGGTCTCCGGCAGGGCTTCGCTAAGCGCTATGGAGAACGAGGAGAGGGAGGAGTAGGGCTACGCCGAGAGAGGAAGAAAACCGTGTGTTGGGCAGCCCCAAAACCTCACATATATATAGCGGAGAGGGAGGAGGACGCACCCCCTCTAGGGTTCCCACCCTAGAGGGTGTGGCAGCCATAGATGGGGCTTGGCCGGCGGCCAGAGAGGGTAGAAGGGGAGGGTGCAGCCCTAGTGGGCCTTAGGCCCACCTGGGTCTAGGGTTTCCCCTCCCTCTCTCCTTGCTGCTCCTTGGGCCTTGTGGGAGGGGCGCACCAACCCATCGAGGGGCTGGTTCCCTCCACCTTCGGCCCATGCAGCCCTCCGAGGCTGGTGGCCCCACTTGGTGGACCCCCGGAACTCTTTCGGTGGTCCCGGTACGTTACCGGTAATTCCCGAAACTCTTCCGGTGGCCAAATCCTCACTTCTTATATATCAATCTTTGTCTCCGGACCATTCTGGAACTTCTCGTGACGTCCAGGATCTCATCTAGGCTTCCGAATAACCTTCGGTAACCACGTACACCATTTCCCTATAACCCTAGCGTCATCGAACCTTAAGTGTGTAGACCCTACGGGATCGGGAGACACGTAGACATGACCGAGACACCTCTTCGGTCAATAACCAACAGCGGGATCTGGATACCCATGTTGTCTCCCACATGCTCCATGATGATCTCATCGGATGAACCACGATGTCGGGGATTCAATCAATCCCGTATTCAATTCCCTTTGTCTATCGGTATGATACTTGCCCGAGATTTGATCGTCGGTATCTCTATACCTTGTTCAATATCGTTACCGGCAAGTCTCTTTACTCGTTCTGTAATACATCATCCCGTGGCTAACTCCTTAGTCACATTGAGCTCATTATGATGATGTCTTACCGAGTGGGCCCAGAGATACCTCTCCGTCACACGGAGTGACAAATCCAAGTCTCGATTCGTGCCAACCCAACAGACACTTTCGGAGATACCCGTAGTGCACCTTTATAGCCACCCAGTTACGTTGTCACGTTTGGCAAACCCAAAGAATTCCTACGATATCTGGGAGTTGCACAATCTCATGGTCTAAGGAAACGATACTTGACATTGAAAAGCTTTAGCAGACGAACTACACGATCTTGTGCTATGCTTAGGATTGGGTCTTGTCCATCACATCATTCTCCTAATGATGTGATCACGTTATCAATGACATCCAATGTCCATGGTCATGAAACCGTGACTATCTATTGATCAACGAGCTAGCCAACTAGAGGCTCACTAGGGACATGTTGTGGTCTATGTATTCACACATGCATTACGGTTTCCTGTTAACACAATTGTAGCATGAACAATAGACAATTATCATGAACAAGGAAATACAATAATAACCATTTTATTATTGCCTCTAAGGCATATTTCCAACACTCTGCCCGCCGGCGAGGGAGTATATATAGGCATCTCATTGATCCCAGTTCGTGGCTGGAACCGGGACTAAAGGACCCCCTTTGGTACCGATTCCTGACACGAACCAGAACCAATGGTTGTGGGCTAGGAGCGAGGCACAGTGGTCCCGGCTCATGTCAGGAACCAGGACCAAAGTTATCCGAAGAACCGGGACCAATGCCCCACATGGCCCGGCCGGCCCCCTGGCGTCACGAACCAGGACCATTGCCCCCGTTGGTCTCGGTTCGTGACTGAACCGGGACTAATGGGCTGGCCCGGTTGGACCAAAGCTCTGTTTTCTACTAGTGTTTGTTGACTCTTGATGCCATTAACATAGTCATGATCGAATTGTTATCCCAACGTTTGAAACCTAGGTTTTTGAAGCACAAGATCCATTTTTGGAATATCATAGTGTGTATAGTTTCTACACATTTCATATGTTAACGTTGCCAAAATGAAGAAACGTGACTATTTTTATCAAATAAGGCCTCATATTTCCTAACATAGTTGTATATGGGTTAATCTTGAAGTGCGCAATTACTTCCTCACGTGTCGAATTTATGATTTTATGAAGTATTAATGATCGTACTTAATTTGACTTTCAACTTTAATTTCGATTAGGACATGTGAATGAGATTTTCATATTCAACAATATTTTTGATAAAAAAGTCAATTTGAATCATAAGAAAGTTTAACGCGGTAACGTTTCTTGGACAAGTAAATGAGAATGGATGTACATACAACCATGGATGTGAAATTCCGAACTTTGTTTACTGGATTTGGTAGGTTTATTAAAGAGGGTAGGCATATGAAAATGGTGTTAAACTGAGCAAAGACTTCAATACACCATCTCATACCACTAGTGCAGAACCGGTCTATAGTCGCGGGTCGTAAGGGCCTTTAGTGCTAGTTCTCGAACCGGCACTAAAGGGTGGGGGCTAAAGCCTACCCCCCTTTAGTCCCGGTTCAACACGGCCCGGCACCAAAGGCCCTCCACGTGGCATCCAACGGTGCCATGGGCTGGGGGACCTTTAGTCCCGGTTGGTAACACCAACCGAGACTAAAAGTATTTATTTTTTTATTTTTTTATTTTTCCTTTTAATTCTTTAGGGGTTTATGAATTAATTATGGTTTAATTTTCCTTTTCATTTTGTGTTTTCTATTTAATTAATATTTATTTCAAACATATATTATGCTACTACATATTGTACACACGTTGTGCATATATATAAATATAAATAGAATTTCTCATAGAACCGATCATATATTGATCATATATATATATACAATTTCTCCTACAATTTGAGGATCATTACATATATATACATGCATTACTGCTTCTTGTTCTTTATCTTGTAATGGTATTCTCCTTTGGGATCTATGACCTGGTCAACCAGAAATCCAGTTAATTCCTCTTGAATAGTTCGTACCCGAGCCTCTAGTATGAGCTGGCCCCGCATCTCCGTCAGCTACAAGATGGAGATCTAGAGGAATATATTAGTTGTGTGTATATATATTAGTTAGATCATGATAAAAAATTATGGATAGTGTTCTAGCAAACGTATCCAAAGATTTCTTTCGTTTCTGCTCCTTTCAGACGTGACCATGCGAATGTTCTCACAAACGTAGTATGCGCATAAACTAGTCTCTTGCTCCTGCCTCATGCACTTTACAAGAATAAAATTCAATCAGGTAATAATTAATCAAGCATGAATATGGTATTGAAACTAGAATTAAAGAGATACACGGACATAGCTTGCTAGCTAGTAGTACTTAATTACCTTCGGTCGCACCCATTTCAGTTGTTGTGCCCAGTCACCTGGGACCTGTTTGATGAACTTGGCCCAAGCCCTGCCCGCCGGCAAAGAAAATAAATAAATGAGTTATTAACTAGTTGATATCAGGAAATGAAGTAATTGTTGGGGAACGTCGCATGGGAAACAAAAAATTTCCTACGCACACGCAAACCTATCCATGGTGATGAGCATCTACGAGAGGGAGAGTGGATCTACGTACCCTTGTAGATCGCTAAGCGAGAAGCGTTAAGAAACGCGGTTGGTGTAGTCGAACTTCTTCGCGATCCAAATCGCCGAGCGTCCCGCGATCTCATCACGATCCGTCCCGCGATCCAATCACTAACCGTACCGTGAACACATCACGATCCGTCCCGTGATCTCATCACGATCCGTCTCACGATCTTGATCACGATCTGTCCCGCGAACTCATCACGATCTGTTCCGCGATCTTATCATGAACTGTCTCGCGATCTCGATCACGGTCCTTCCGATCCAGCGCCGAACGGACGGCACCTCCACGTTCAGCACACGTGCAGCTTGATGACGATCTCCGCCATCTTGATCCAGCAAGAGGAGGTGGAGAGGAGAGAGAGTTCACCGGCAGCGTAACGGCGCTTCGGTGATGGTGGTGTGGCAATTCCGGCAGGGCTTCGCCTAAGCACTGCAGAAAACCGATCTAGAGGAGCACTGGTGGAACGGGTAGCACGTGGCCGTAAAAACTATGCAAAAACCCTCTATTCCACCAGTATATATAGGAGGGAGGGAGAGGAGCAGGCAGCCTTCGCCTCCAAGCCTTGTTGGTTCGGCCGAGCCACAAGAGGAGGAGTCCTACTCCTTCCTCCACTCCTAGTAGGAGTAGGACTCTTCCTTTTTGCCTTTTTTCCACCTTTTTCTTTAGGCAGTTTTCCTCCTGGTGCCATGGGCCTTTTGTGGCTGTTACACCAGCCCACTAAGGGCTGGTTATTATTATCCCACAGCCCATGGACCCTCTGGGGTCGAAATACCCCTCCCGGAGGTCTCCCGGTACACTACCGGCACTCCCGGTACACTATCGATGAGTCTGAAACTTTTCCGGCGACCAAACTGGGACTTCCTATATATGAATCTTTACCTCCGGACCAATCCGAAGCTCCTCGTGACGTCCGGGATCTCATCTGGGACTCCGAACAACCTTCGGTCACCACCATACATAACTCTACACTACCGAAACGTCACCAAACCTTAAGTGTGCAGACCCTGCGGGTTCGAGAACTATGTAGACATGACCGAGACACCTCTACGGTCAATAACCAATGGCGGGACCTGGACGTCCACATTGGTTCCTACATATTCTACGAAGATCTTTATCAGTCGAACCTCTATGTCAAGGATTCAATTAATCCCGTATAACGTTCCCTTTGTTCTTCGGTATGTTACTTGCCCGAGATTCGATCGTCGGTATCTCCATACCTAGTTCAACCTCGTTACTGGCAAGTCTCTTTACTCGTTCCGTAATACAAGATCCCGCAACTAACAATTAGTCACATTGCTTGCAAGGCTCATTGTGATGTTGTATTACCGAGTGGGCCCTGAGATACCTCTCCGTCACACAGAGTAACAAATCCCAGTCTCGATCCATGCCAACTCAACAGACACCATCGGAGATACCTGTAGAGCACCTTTATAGTCACCCAGTTACGTTGTGATGTTTGATACACACAAGGCACTCCTCCGATATCCATGATTTGCATGATCTCATGGTCATAGGAACATATACTTGACATGCAGAAAACAGTAGCAATAAACTGACACGATCATATGCTACGTTTGTAGTTTGGGTCTTGTCCATCACATCATTCTCCTAATGATGTGATCCCGTTATCAAATGACATCTAATGTCCATGGCTAGGAAACCTTAACCATCCTTTGATCAACGAGCTAGTCCATTAGAGGCATACTAGGGACATGGTTTTGTCTATGTATCCACACATGCATTTAAGTCTCCGATCAATACAATTATAGCATGGATAATAAACGATTATCATGAACAAGGAAACATGATAATAACCAATTTATTATTGCCTCTAGGGCATATTTCCAACAGTAATTAAAGAGGCCGACATAGTGCGATAATGATTGAAATTACCTGTCAAGCAGCACCCTCACGATTGCGTATTCGGATGGATCCTTTAATAGCGAGTCGAGTACTTCAACTTTTCCCTTGTCAAATTCAATGATTAACAAGATCCAGTGGTAACTGCATAACTCATCGACAACACTTATTAACATCTAGTAAGCAAAAAATAGAATTTGTAGTACAAGATATATATATATATATATATATATAGTAACACTCACCTGAAGTTGTAAGGAAGTAGTATTTCTGGTTGGGTGTTTAGATGCTTCAAAAAAATTAGCATGGTTTTCTCTGTGTCTTTTCTCAAATATGCAGTTTCCCATATCTTTTGATTAATCGTATTTGGGTCAATGAACATAAGGTCATAGCGTCCAGCTTGTTTCATTTCATACATCTTCATTCTGCATAATACCACAGAAACGAATATAGTGAGGATAATTCCAGGTAATGAACGAGAGCACAGCTAGCTAGAGACTTACATTATAGAAAGAAATAACTTACAGACAATAGCAACTGACTAAAGATTTGTCGAGTGCGTCTTGATTGAATAACTGAAACAACTCTGCGTAATGAATCCACAGATCTTTTCTATGGAAGTAATGACTCTCTTTGACTCTCACCATGAGGGACTCTTCATTAGTATTTGTTGTTATTTGCATGTACCACGTATGCAAATCATACATTCTCGTTGGTAGAAGCTTGACATCTTCAGGCTTGACCATAGGTTTGCCGCGGGCATAATTATATTTTACTTCTCGCTCTTTAAGCACGGGGATTTCTTCAAGGCCTAGGAGTTGTTCAACACTGACACCGGGCTCTTTAGCCATCCTAATATGTTCTTTGGTTACTTCTGGCGGATCGTCGGTGCTCACAGGTGTTTGTACAATGAGCAGAGGGATCGATTGCACAGCCTGTTCTCCCAGCTGTGGGATAGTTTTCCCGCTTTTTTTGCTAACTCCTTGGCTCGAGCTCGAGCTCGACTCCTCCTGTCCTGCAAGATATGACTTCTTGATAGACCGCACATAGTCGCTGTCCTTTTGATCCGGTCGAGCCATATCAATGAACTGTTGTGAGACATGTTCAGGTAATTTCTCCTTTGGCGGCTGGGGTGGTTTCGGTCCAAAATGGGCCTTCAATTTGTCATCCACTGCGTTGTCGAGTTCCTCCTCGATCAAGTGGTAAGGCAACTTCGAAAGAGGCTTGAGGCTTGGACCACATTTGTATTTCTTGCCTGTTGTACCGCTAGTCGTCATAGTTGTGGCCTCTCTCTTCCGTTGTTGCTTAGGCGACGGAGCACGCTGAGTCGACGGAGCACGCTGATGCCATGCCGGACCTAGAGGAGGAGTCGGCTGACGCGGTGCCAGACATGGAGGAGGAATTGGCTGACGTCGTGCCGGACTTGGAGGAGGAGTCGGCTAACGCAGTGACGGACTTGGAGGAGGAGGAGTCGACTGATGCGGTGACGGACTTGGAGGAGGAGGAGTCGGTGGGCTTAGAAATAAGATGCAATCCTTTTTCCATGGAATGATACGATATATGGCCTCTCCCAGTGTTCTCTCCTTGTCACCTCCAGGAATGTCAAGTTGTACCTCGTGATATGCTGACATCACTTCATCAACCCCGACACGAGCATAGCTAGCTGGAATGGGATTGCAATGGAAGGTTGCTTCTGGGGGATTTGCTAAAGCCTAGCCGTCCGCCACCTTCATGGATATGTTCTTCACTTTCATGTGTAGCTCACAATTAGTCATGTCTTTGATATCATCCATAGGGTAGCTGTTGGGGAACGTTGCATGGGAAACAAAAAAAATCATACGCACACGCAAGATCTATCCATGGTGATGAGCATCTACGAGAGGGAGAGTGGATCTACATACCCTTGTAGATCGCTAAGCGGGAAGCATTAAGAAACGCGGTTGATGTAGTCGAACGTCTTCGCGATCCAAATCGCCGACCGTCCCACGATCTCATCACGATCTGTCCCGCGATCTCATCACGATCCGTCCCACGATCAATCACGAATCGTCTCGCGATCTTGATCACGGTCCTTCCGATCTAGCACCGAATGAACGGCACCTCCGTGTTCAGCACACGTACAGCTAGATGATGATCTCCTCCTTCTTGATCAGCAAGAGGGAGCGGAGAGGTAGATGAGTTCTCTGGCAGCACAACGGCGTGGTGGCAATGGTGGTGAACTAATTCTACAGGGCTTCGCCTAAGCACAGCACAACTAATCTAGAGGAGAAACTGATCTAGAGGAAGAAGAGGGCAGCACGTGGCAATTAGAGTTAGCTCTTCCCTCTAAATCCTCTAGTATATATAGGAGGGAGGAAGGGGAGAGGGCAGCCTCAATACCTCAAGGTTTGGTCGAAATTGGAGGTGGAGGAGTCCTACTCCAATCCTAGTAGGATTAGGACTCCTTCCTTATTTAGCTTTTTTGCCTTTTTCCATCCTTTTCTCCTTGGGCCTTTCTTCCCATCTGCATGGGACCTTTGCGGGACTTCAAACAGCCCAATAAGGGCTGGTATTTATCTTCCCACATCCTATGTAGCCTCTTGGGTCGAAATAACCCTCCCGATGGTCCCCCGGTACCCTCCCGGTACACTACCGATGAGCTCAAAACTTTTCCGGTGACCAAAACAGGACTTCCTATATATGAATCTTTACCTCCGGACCATTCCGTAGCTCCTCATGACGTCCGGGATCTCATCCGAGACTCCGAACAACCTTCGGTCACCACCATACATAACTCTATACTACCGAAATGTCACCGAACCTTAAGTGTGCAGACCCTGCGGGTTCGAGAACTATGTAGACATGACCGAGACACCTCTACGGTCAATAACAATAGCGGGACGTGGATGCCCATATTGGTTCCTACATATTCTACGAAGATCTTTATCAGTTGAACCTCTATGTCAAGGATTCAGTTAATCCCGTATGATGTTCCCTTTGTTCTTCGGTATGTGTCGTGGATTTATCACGGCAGATGTCCGGGTGAACGGACTTAGGTTCGGGGCAAAGACGCAACTATGTGGCGGCTTGAAGGGTTTGATCATAATCGAGAGACACAGAGTTTACCCAGGTTCGGCCCCTCCGATGGGGGTAAAAGCCTACGTCATGCTTGTCTGATATTGATGATGATGAAGATCTCTCGGTTACAAGGGTGCTAATTGCTTCCTCTAATCACGAGAGCCTCTAATCTATCTATCTCTAATCTCTTGTGTTGTCTAAACTTGTGGACTTATCCATCTTGTCCCTCTAGGGGTGCTCTACCCCTCCTTATATAGGTGGAGAGGGTAGGCTTACAAATAGAGTCCTACTAGGAGTAGGATTAGGACTAGCCTCTCACGAATCCTACTTCGGGTCTTATTTCCTTTAAGGGAATCCTTCTCTCTTCGGGCCTTCTCTTGTGAGTCGCCAGGCGCCGGCTCACCCGCCGGGTCTTGGGCTTGGTCATCCTTCGACCCGCCTGCCGGGTCATTAATAAGATGTCATGTCTTTATGGGGTCTCCTGTGAGTCACCAGGCTGGGTCATACCGCAGGGTATATCCCCGACATTAGTCCCCATGTTAGCTTGAATTTATTCATGGTAAGCTCCTGAAATAAGAGTAACAAATATGTTAAGTGGCCGGCTTTGGTCCTTTGGCCGGCTTATAAAATGCCTCCTCAAAAATCCGGGTCTTTTCTGCATATGAATGAGTCGTCTTGATAATTATCTTGCTTGTCAATATCCTTTGAAAAATTTTAAGAATAGAACACCCATATGTCATTGAATCGGCTTCCAATACTCTTGGCGGGTCATGTCCTCCGGGTCATAATCATTGATGATGTCGGGTCATTATCGCTGATGACGCCGGGTCATTATCGTTGGTGACGCCGGGTCAAACAACTATAATCCAGCTGACTTGATAAAAATATTGGGATGAAAACCCATCTGATGTAAACCGTACTTCCATTGTTATGAAGCAGGGCGACTTATAAAATCTGGCGGGTTATGATCTTTTGATAACACTGGGTCATAAGTGTTGGTGACGCCGGGTCTAACAACTGAACTCCATACTTAATATCTTGAAAATCTCCTCAAGAGTTTTTGATATGTCCATATTACCTATAGCCCCCAAGCTTCGAGATTATCCATGATAACTTGGTGCTTTGCAATAATATTTTAGACTATGTAGCCCCCAAGGGCCGGGTTGACCTGCCTGTAGCAACTTGGGGCTTATAACTATCTTATACCTGATGAAACTTTGGCGGGTGTAGCCCCCAAGGGTCGGCTCATCAGAAAGCTTCGGCGGGTGTAGCCCCCAAGGGCCGGCTCATCAGAAAGCTTCGGCGGGTGTAGCCCCCAAGGGCCGTCTCATCAGAATGTGATGCATCGGGTCTTCAATTTGAACCTCATAATCTGTTTAAACAGCTGAATATTGTAGCTCCCAAGTGCCGGGTCGCATGCCTACAGCGACTTGGGACTTTGAAAAATTGATCTGAGCGGTGTAGTCCCCAAGTGTCGGGTCAGTAAGAATTATTGGGCTAGGACTTTAGAAAAATATAGAAAAGCCGGCTCATCTCCTTGGGATAACATGGTCTTGCTGACGATGTAATATTTGAAAACCGGCTTGCATTAGCCCCCAAGTTTCATGGTGCATGCTTGCAGTGACATGGGACTTGCATAATTGATATAAACTGGCTTTGAATAGTGTAGCCTCCAAGTGTCGGGTTGTCTGCCTGCGGCGACTCGGGACTATGTGAGAATAATATGACTCTTCGTTTGAATAAATCTTTGGCCGTAGTTGTAATATAATCCAGAGTGAATATCCTGAAATAACTCCTTTGTCTTTGACATGAAATCCCTGCTCATGGTTGCGATGCAACCCGGCAAATATATATTTGAAGAAATCCATGAATATTGTAGATTACTACAGTGCACAATTGAAGAAATCCGAGAACCGGCCAATTATATGACACGGCATTATATCTGACAGGGCGGTTCTTCAAGAATAATCAACTTTCCAATATAACGGCAGCTCATCTTTAATAAACAAGACCTGCAAAAACAAGACAGAATATGTTCCGTGTTGCTGTAAGTGTGGCTTGAAAAATCACAACCCGGAGATGTTATATCTTTCATAACATTGCTCCTTCTTTTATAATCTGGCTCTAACCCGGCTTGATAAGCCGACATGACATGTGAATATGATGAAATATATGATGCAATGTATGATGCCATGTATGATGCAAGATGCAATGTATGATGTAATGTTAACTTGTCAACATTTTTTGGCATAAAGCTGACGGATAGGCGTTAGAAACTATACCCGAAGGTAGGAAGCCGCCCTCGCCACGACTCATTTTCCTGAGCCAGAATTTTGTGCCTCTACGGCCGGCTAATAGGCGTTAGAAGCTGTACCCGGAGGTAAGAAGCCTCCATTCACCGCGACTCATTTTCCTGAGCCGGAATTTTGTGGCATAAAGCCTGGCTAATAGGCGTTAGAAGCTGTACCCGGAGGTAGGAAGCCATCGTTCGCCGGTTGTTAGGTGTTAGATACCCGTCGGTAAAAACCCTTCACAACCGCGGGTAAGCATGTTTTTAGCCGGAGATTTGGTATGAAGCCAGCCGATTGGGTGTTAGAAGTGGTACCTGTCGGTAAGAAGCCCCCTTTTCAGCAATTACGACACAAAGAGCCGGCGGATAGGCGTTAGAAGTTGTACCGGCTAAAGGTAGGAAGCCGCCTCTCCGCGACTCATTTTCCTGAGCCGGATTTTTGTGGCATAACGCATGGCTAATAGGCGTTAGAAGTTGTACCCGAAGGTAAGAAGCCGTCATTCACCGATCTTAGTTGATACATCAACGGAATATTTTTGAACTCTTCTTGTAAGTCGCTATCTTGTAAACCGTCATCTTGTATAAAGAAGCGGCAGCAGCTCCAAGTGATGATCCAATAAATCCGGGCACCTATGTTTGAATGGTGCATCACGGCGGTTTGTCCTCTTGGGCAACTTTAATCTTCCGTCAGTAATGTAATAGCCCCCAGAATTGGACTTTCTCTTGCAAAGACCCGGGGGTCTTGTTGAAAACAACCAAATGTGTCTTCACCATGTCTGTAGCCCCTGAGTCTTAAGTTGACTCGAAGAGGCGGCTTGAGAGTCTCCACCGAAAGTTGAGATTGGTTGTGGCGAGTTGTAGATTATCTCGTATGAATTGTTTGAATGATCCGGTCGATGGTTTGTTCCGGCTATTTGTTGAAGCAAACCAAATTGTAGTGGTGGCGACTTGTGCGCCTGTCCATCGGGCGGCTCATATTGATGAGCACCGCACTAATATGTTGATGTAGATCAAACTGTGGGAGGCGTCTTGTGCGCGTCTGTTGGGCGGCTAGAACCGTTGCATGCAGCCGCTGTTGGTTGATGTAGACATAGCAAACACTCGTGGCATTGTAAGCCGGTGCCGTTGTCAAGATGCCGCGACATTGAAAACCAGCACGGATGGTGAAAGACGGCCACGACATTGTAAGCCGGCAAGGATGGCGAGAGATGGTTGTGGCGCTGTAAGCCGGTATGGACGCCGGTACCAAATGATGCTGGTGCGGTTGCGAGAGACGGTTGTGGCGCTGTTAAGCCGGTACGAATGCCGGTACCAAATGATGCTGGTGCGCCTTCATCTCCGCAGTATGCTACCAATTTGGCAATGAATAATTTGTCCTGTGTAAAAAAGATTACAAAGACGAAGTAATTGTTCTCATAGAAAAAATAATATATACTAACAGGACAAATCAGATGGGTATCACCTGATTTATCTGAACGACGGATGATTCGCAATAGACGTCTCGTTAGATGCTCTTTGACCACAGAAACTGTATTTTTAGTAAGAGCCGTTTTTTTTGGAGTCTCCGGGTCGGGGTCATAGTTGGCCCGAGGCAACAACAGCTTAGCAGATTACTTTATGAAACTGCCTGGTGACTAGATCCTTTCCCAACTTATGTCCTCATCCATGACATAAATCCTCTCGCCCGATCTTTCTTCATCCGACACATCACGAGCACTCGATCCATGAAAATATACCTCCAAGAACACAATAACAACCGTGCGTGCCCCACGGTGGGCGCCAACTGTCGTGGATTTATCACGGGCGATGTCCGGGTGAACGGACTTAGGTTCGGGGCAAAGACGCAACTATGTGGCGGCTTGAAGGGGTTGATCGGAATCGAGAGACACGGAGTTTACCCAGGTTCGGCCCCTCCAATGGTGGTAAAAGCCTACGTCCTACTTGTCTAATATTGATGATGATGAAGATCTCTCGGTTACAAGGGTGCTAATTGCTACCTCTAATCACGAGAGCCTCTAATCTATCTATCTCTAATCTCTTGTGATGTCTAAACTTGTGGACTTATCCATCTTGTCCCTCTAGGGGTGCTCTACCCCTCCTTATATAGGTGGAGAGGGTAGGCTTACAAATAGAGTCCTACTAGGTGTAGGATTAGGACTAGCCTCTCACGAATCCTACTCTGGGTCTTATTTCCTTCAAGGGAATCCTTCTCTCTTCGGGCCTTTTCTTGTGAGTCGCCATGTGTCGGCTCACCCGCCGGGTCTTGGGCTTGGTCATCCTGTGACCCGCCTGCCGGGTCATTAACAAGATGTCATGTCTTTATGGGGCCGGATCTCCTGTGAGTCGCCAGGCCGGGTCATACCGCGAGGTATATCCCCGACAGTATGTTACTTGCCCGAGATTCGGTCGTCGGCATCTCCATACCTAGTTCAATCTCGTTACCGGCAAGTCTCTTTACTAGTTCTGTAATGCAAGATCACGTGGCTAACACTTAGTCACATTGCTTGCAAGGCTTATTGTGATGTTGTATTACCGAGTGGGCCCTAAGATACCTCTCCGTCACACGGAGTAACAAATCCCAGTCTTGATCCTTGCCAACCCAACAGACACCCTCGGAGATACATGTAGAACACCTTTATAGTCACCCAGTTACGTTGCGACGTTTGATACACACAACGTACTCCTCCGGTGACAGTGAATTGCATGATCTCATGGTCATAGGAGCAGATACTTGACATGCAGAAAACAGTAGCAATAAACTGACACGATCATATGCTACGTTTATAGTTTGGGTCTTGTCCATCACATCATTCTCCTAATGATGTGATCCCGTTATCAAATGACATCTCATGTCCATGGCTAGGAAACCTTGACCATCTTTGATCAACGAGCTAGTCTATTAGAGGCATACTAGGGACATGGTGTTGTCTATGTATCCACACATGTATCTAAGTTTCCGATCAATACAATTATAGCATGGATAATAAACGATTATCAAGAAGAAGGAAATATGATAATAACCAATTTATTGTTGCCTCTAGGGCATATTTCCAATAGTCTCCCACTTGCACTAGAGTCAATAATCTAGTTCACATCACCATGTGATTCGCATTGTTATGAATCTAACACCCAATGAGGTCTGGGGATCGATCATGCTTTGCATGTGAGAGAGGTCTTTTAGTCAACGGGTCTACGATATTCATATCCATGTGTACGTTGCAAATCCCTATGTCAAACTGTAGAAACTGCTACTACACTCCACTTGGAGCTATTCCAAATGGCTGCTCCACTATACATATCCGGATTGCTACTAAGAGTGATCCGGATTGGTGTTAAAGCTTGCATCAACGTAACTCTTTATGACAAACTCTTTATCACCTCCATAATCGAGAAAGATTTCCTTAGTATTTTAGTAACTAAGGATAATCTTGACCGTTGTCTAGTGATCTACTCCTGGATCACTCTTGTACCCCTTGATGGACTCATGGCAAGGCACACACAGGTGCAGTACACAGCATCGCACACACGGGTCCTTTCTCTTTCTTCTGCCGTGGTCGAGCTTTGAGTCTTACTCAACTTCACACCTGACAAATCAGGCAAGAATTCTTTCTCTGACTAATCCATTTTGAACTCATTGAAAGTCTCATCAAGCATCTTGATCCATCTCTATAGATCTTGATGCTCAACAATTAAGCAGCTTCATCCAGGTCTTCCTTTGAAAAACTCTTTTCAAATAACCCTTTATGCTTTCTAGAAATTCTACATCATTTCTGATCAACAATATGTCAACCACATATGCTTATCAGAAACTCTATAGTGCTCCCACTCACTTTATTGTAAATACAAGTTTCTCATAAACTTTGTATAGACTCAAAAACTTTGATCACCTCAGCAAAGTGTATACTCAACCTCCGAGATGCTTGCTTCAGTCCATAGAAGGATCACTAAAGATTGCACACCTTTTAGCATCCTTATGACTAACAAAACCTTCTGATTGTATCTCGTACAACCTTTCCTTAAGGAAGGAAACGATGTTTTGTCATCCATCTGCCAGATTTCATAATTGAAAATGAAGCAACTGCTAACATAATTCCAACAGACTTTAGCATCGCTACGAGTGAGAAAGCCTCATCGCAGTCAACTCCTTGAACTTGTCGGAAACTTCTTTGTGACAAGTCGAGCTTTATAAATGGTGACATTTACCATCAGCGTCTGTCTTCATGTTAAAGGTCCATTTGTACTCAATGAGCTTCCGTTCAACAGGCAAGTCTACCAAAGTCCATACTTGGTTTTCATACATTGATCCTACCTCGGATTTCATGGACTCTAACCATTTGTCGGAATCTAGGCCCATCATCGCTTCTTCATAGCTTGTAGGTTCATCGTTGTCCAACAACATGACCTCCAAGACAGGGTTGTCGTACCACTCAGGAGCAGAACACGTCCTTGTCTACCTATGAGGTTCGATAGTAAATTGATCCAAAGCTTCATGATCATCATCATTTACTTCCTCTTCAACTAACGTAGGCTTCACAGAAACATCTTCCTGCGTTGCACTACTCTCTAGTTGAAACAAAGGTTCAACAACCTTATCAAGTTCTATCTTCCTCCCACTCAATTCTTTTGAGAGAAACTTTTTCTCGAGAAAGGACCCAGTTTTAGCAACAAACGCTTTCTACTCAGATCTGAGATAGAAGATATACCCAACTTTTATTAGGGTATTCTATAAAGATGCATTTATTCGCATTGGGTTCGAGCTCATTAGGTAAAAACCCTTTTGACATAAGCATCACAACCCCAAACATTAAGAAATGACAGCTTAGGTTTCTATCAAACCATAATTCACACGGTGTCATCTCAATGGATTTAGATGGTGCCCTATTTAAAGTGAATGTAGTTATCTCTAATGCATAACCCCAAAACGATAGTGGAAAAACGATAAGAGACATCATAGTACGCACCATATCCAATAGAGCACGACTATGACGTTCGGACACACCATCACACTATGGTGTTCCAGGTGGCGTGAGATGTGAAACAACTTTTCACATTGTCTTAAGTTGTATGCCAAACTCGTAACTCAGATATTCACCTCCACAATCATATCGTAGACATTTTAATCTTCTTGTTACGATGATCTTAAACTTCACTCTGAATTTGCTTGAACTTTTCAAACGATTCAGACATGTGTTTCATTAAGTAAATATACACTATATCTACTCAAATCATCAGTGAAGGTAAGAAAATAACGATATCCACCGCATGCTACAAGACTCATTGGATTGCATACATCAATATGTATCATTTCCAATAAATCATTTGCCCGCTCCATCAAACCGAAAACCGGGTCCTTACTCATCTTTCCCAAGAGGAATGGTTCGCATGTCTCAACCGATTTGAAATTGAATGAGTCCCAAGATCCATCAGCATGAAGTTTCTTCATGCGATTTATACCAATATGACATTTAGCGGCAGTGCCACAAGTATGTGGTACTATCATTATTAACTTTGTATCTTTTGGCATCAATGTTATGAACATGTTTATTACTATGATCAAGATTCAACAAACCATTCTCACTGGGTGCATGACCATTGAAGGTATTATTCATGTAAACAGAATAGCCATTATTCTCTAACTTAAATGAATAACTATGTTGCAATAAACACGATTTAATCATGTTCATGCTTAATGCAAACACCGAATAACATTTATTTAGGTTCGTCACTAATCCCGAAGGTAAAGAGAGCGTGCGATGTTGATCACATCAACCTTGGAAACATTTCCAACACAATCGTCACCTCACCCTTATCTAGTTGTCCGTTTATTCCGTAGCTTTTATTTCGAGTTACTAACATTTAGCAACCGAACCGGTATCCAATACCCAGGTGCTACTAGTACTACTAATAGGGTACACATTACTAACACATATATCAAAATATACTTCTATCGATGTTGCTAGCCTTCTTATCTACCAAGTATCTAGGGTTGTTCTGTTTCAGTGACCACTCTCCTCATAACAGAAGCACTTAGTCTCGGGTTTGGGTTCAACTTTGGGTTGCTTCACTGGAGCAGCAGCTGACTTGCCATCCATGAAGTTTCCCTCCTTGCCCTTGCCCTTCTCGAAACTAGTGGTTTTACTAACCATCAACACTTGATGCTCCTTCTTGATTTCTACCTTCACGGTGTCAAACATCGCGAACACCTCAGGGATCATTATTTCCATCCCTGGCATTTTATAGTTCATCACCAAGTTCTAGTAGCTTAGTGACAGTGACTTGGAGAACTATATCAATCACTATCTTATCTGGAAGATCAACTCCCACTCGATTCAAGCGATTGCAGCACCCAGGCAATCTGAGCACATGCTCAATGATTGAGCTATTTTCTTTCATCTTGCAGGCAAAGAATCTTGTTGGATATCTCATATATCACAACACGGGCACGAGCCTAAGATCCCAATTTCAGCTCTTAGAACATCTCATATGTTCCGTGGCGTTCAAAACGTTTTGGAGCCTCAATTCTAAGTCGTAATGCATGACGCACTAAACTATCAAGTAGTCATCGGAACGTGCCTGTCAGATGTTCACAACATCTACAGACAATGCTAGAGGGGGTGGCGCACCAAGAGGTGCATTAAGGACATAAGCCTTCTATGCAGCAATGAGGGCAATCCTCAGATCACGGACCCAGACCGCAATATTGCTACCATCATCTTTCAACTCTATTTCTCTAGGAACATATAAAAATTCAAGGGATCTACAGCGTGATCTAGTAATCTACAACATAATTTGCAAAGACACTTTGACTATGTTCATGATAATGAGTTCAATTAATCATATTACCTAAGAACTCCCACTCAAATTGACATCCCTCCGGTCATCCGAGTGATACATGATCCAAATTCACCCACTCAAGTCCGATCATCATGTGAGTTGAGGTGGTTTCAATGGTGAACATCATCATGTTGATCACATCTACTATATGACTCATGTTCGACCTTTCGGTCCCTTGTGTTCCGAGGCAATGTCTGTACATGCTAGGCTCGTCAAGTTTAACCCGGGTGTTCTGCATGTGCAACACTGGTTGTATGTGAACGTAAAGTCTATCACACCCGATCATCACGTGGTGTCTCGACACGACGAACTTTCGCAACGGTGCACACTCGGGGAGAACACAATTTATCTTCAAATTAAGTGAGGGATCACCTTATAATGCTACCGTCGTCCTCAGAAAAACAAGGTGCATAAAAGGATTAACATCACATGCAAATCATAAGTGACATGATATGGCCATGAACTTGTGCTTTTGATCTCCATCTTGAAAGCATCGGCATGATCTCCATCGTCACCGGCATCACACCATGATCTCCATCATCTTGATCTCGATCAACGTGTCACCATCTGGGTTGTCACGCCCACCATGCTTCTACTACTATTGCTACTGTTTAGCGATAAAGTAAAGCATTACATAGCGCTTAATGATTGACACGCATGTCATACAATAATTAAAGACAACCCTATGGCTCCTGCCGGTTGCCATACTCATCGACATGCAAGTCGTGTTATTCTATACAAAACATGATCATTTCATACATCACATATATCTCATCATGTAATTGGCTATCACATCACAACATACCCTGCAAAAACAAGTTAGATGTCCTCTAATTGTTGTTGCATGTTTTACGTTGCTGCTACGGGTATCTAGCAAGAACAATTCTCACCTACGCAAAACTACAATAGTGATACATAAATTGCTTTTCAACCTTCTCAAGGACCGCCTTTGTCGAATCCGATCCAACTAAAGTAGGAGAGACTCACACCCACCAGCCATATTTGTGCAATGAAGTTACACGTCAGTCGATGGAACCGGTCTCTCATAAGCGTATGAGTAAGGTTGGTCCGGGCCGCTTCATCCCACAATACCACTGAACCAAAACAAGGCCAAGGGAGGAAGCAATCTAAGCATCAACGCCCACAAATTCTTTGTGTTCTACTCGAGATCTCAGCTACACATAGACATAGCTCATGATGCCACTATTGGGGAACGTTGCATGGGAAACAAAAAAAATCCTACGCACACGCAAGATCTATCCATGGTGATGAGCATCTACGAGAGGGAGAGTGAATCTACATACCCTTGTAGATCGTTAAGCGGGAAGCATTAAGAAACGCGGTTGATGTTGTCGAACGTCTTCGCGATCCAAATCGCCGAGCGTCCCACGATCCCATCACGGTCCGTCCCACGATCTTATCACGATCTGTCCCGCGTTCTCATCACGATCTATCCCACGATCAATCACGAATCGACTCGCTATCCTAATCACGGTCCTTCGGATCTAGCACCATATGGACATCACCTCCGCGTTCAGCACACGTACAGCTTGATGACGATCTCTGCCTTCTTGATCTAGCAAGAGGGAGCGGATAGGTAGATAAGTTCTTCGGAAGCACAACGGCGTGGTGGCGGTGGTGGTGAACTAATTCTGCAGGGCTTCGCCTAAGCATCGCACAACTAATCTAGAGGAGAAACTGATCTAGAGGAAGAAAAGGGCAGCACATGGCAATTAGGGTTAGCTCTTGCCTCTAAATCCTCTAGTATATATAGGAGGGAGGAAGGGAAGGAGGCATCCTCAAACCCTCAAGGTTTGGTCGAAATTGGAGGTGGAGGAGTCCTACTCCAATCCTAGTAGGATTAGGACTCCTTCCTTATTTAGCCTTTCTGCCTTTTTTCACCTTTTTCTCCTTGGGGTTTTCTTCCCAGCCGCATGGGCCCTTTGTGGGACTTCAACCAGCCCACTAAGGGCTGGTATTTATCCTCCCACAGCCCATGTAGCCTCTTGGGTCGAAATACCCCTCCCGATGGTCCCCCGGTACCCTCCCGGTACACTACCGATGAGCTCGAAACTTTTCCGGCGACCAAAACAGGACTTCCTATATATCAATATTTACCTCCGGACCATTCCGGAGCTCCTCGTGACGTCCGGGATCTCATTCGGACTCTGAACAACCTTCGATCACCACAATATATAACTCTATACTACTAAAACGTCATCGAACCTTAAGTGTGCAGACCCTGCGGGTTCAAGAACTATGTAGACATGACTGAGACACCTCTACGGTCAATAACCAATAGCGGGAACTGGATGCCCATATTGGTTCCTACATATTCTACGAAGATATTTATCGGCTGAACCTCTATGTCAAGGATTCAGTTAATCACGTATGGTGTTCCCTTTGTTCTTTGGTATGTTACTTGCCCGAGATTCGATCGTCAGCATCTCCATACCTAGTTCAATCTCGTTACCGGCAAGTCTCTTTACTCGTTCCGTAATACAAGATCCCGTGGCTAACACTTAGTCACATTGCTTGCAAGGCTTATTGTGATGTTGTATTACCGAGTGGGCCCTAAGATACCTCTCCGTCACACGGAGTAATAAATCCCAGTCTTGATCCATGCCAACCCAACAGACACCCTCGGAGATACCTATAGAGCACCTTTATAGTCACCCAATTACGTTGTGACATTTGATACGCACAAGGTACTCCTCCGGTGTTAGTGAGTTGCATGATCTCATGGTCATAGGAATAGATACTTGACATGAAGAAAACAGTAGCAATAAACTGACACGATCATATGCTACGTTTATAGTTTGAGTCTTGTCCATCACATAATTCTCCTAATGATGTGATCCCGTTATCAAATGACATCTAGTGTCCATGACTAGGAAACCTTGACCATCTTTGATCAACGAGCTAGTCTATTAGGGGCATACTAGGGACATGGTGTTGTCTATGTATCCACACATGTATCTAAGTTTCCGATCAATACAATTATAGCATGGATAATAAACGATTATCAAGAACAAGGAAATATGATAATAACCAATTTATTATTGCCTCTAGGGCATATTTCCAACAGTAGCTAGCTAGCAGTGCATCATCATCGATATCGGCCAGGGTGGAACCCATGCTTCTTCTCGGCATAGATGGGACGATGGTATCCAATGCTGGATCGATATGCTCATGCTACCACTGAGACGCCCTTTCCTGGCTGAGTGAGTCGATCTACTCCTGCTGCCGCCTGACTCTGGATTCCATCTCCAGGTGCTTTGATTCGAGGCCTTCAAGGTGGAGTGCTTCCTCCTTCTTCTTATGCTCCTCCTACATCTTCTTTCTCGCACGGCTTCTGTAGTCGTCGTTCCAACTAGCAAACCCCTCAAACCACGGAACAACACCTTTCCCCCGTGTTCTTCCCGGGTGTTCAGGATTCTTCAGGGTGCGCATAAGCTCGTCGTCCTCTCTGTTGGGCGTGAACACCCCCATTCGAGCTTCTTCGATTTTCATCAGAATTTCGTCTGTCACTTTTTAAGACTTGCCTTCACCATAATAGCCCCTGTCTTTGGGTACAACTTCCCCCCATGGGCATAAAACCATGTCCTGCACCTCGAGGGCCAGGTCACTGTAACTAGAGTGACCCCTGCACTAATCATATCTTTTTCGGATTGATCCCACTTAGGTAGGGTCGTCTGGTAGCCACCTGGCCCGAGAGTACAGTACCACTGCTTTTTCGCAGCATTAATCTTGTTCTTTCTCGACCGTTCCTTAGCTAGTTCCGATCCCTTGAACTTCACGAAATCGTCCCAGTGATCTTTTGCCTTCACCAGTGCTCCCTCAAATTTTGGAGTCGTCTTGTTTGCTTTGACGTATGCAGCCCATGCATTTTTCTTGAAGGTGTTGAATGCGATCGTCATCTTTTTAAGAGCATAGTTTCTGACTTTCTTCAGATCTGCATCTGTCAAATTATCTGGTAGTGTGAAATGTGACATCAGCTCAATCCAAAGCACATATCTTGCTCTTTCATCGACAAAAGTAACTCCTTCTCGATCTCCCGTTGCTGGTTTTTTCCATTCTTGTGTGGAGATCGGGATTTGGTCCCTGACAATAACTCCGCATTGATTCTTGAACTTGGTCGCATTTTTCTTAGGTTCAAGCGGTTCGTCAGTTGATGTATTGGTGGAATCGATGCTGAACTTTACGCCAGGGTCCAACTTTTTGGTCGGGCGTCGAACTACCCTGTCGCTTGTAGAAGATTTGCTCGATCCGGCGGCCTAAAAGAAAAAAGATTGATTCGTTAATACATATACAACTCAATTAAGACATCTAATGATCACCAGATGGCTTATATAATAAATATACATTGCTGGTCTTTGTTATTTGAAGAACATTTTCTTCGTCAATATCGTTGTCGAATTCATCTATTCTCTCGTCTAGATCAAACATACAACCCTCATTGGAATTGTTTAGATATTGCGAGCCGTCGTCATCTTCATGTTCATGCTATGGGCTTGTGGAGCATATGAAGTTGAACAGAGCCTCTTTTCCTTCTCTGTCGGTATTGTCCATAGCTTTTATTTAACTAACCCAGAAGAAAGATAAAACAATTTAGTATTCAAATTAGAATGCATGCAATCAATAAGGAAAATTGAATCATAGTACATAATATGCATCATCGAATATAATCTCGAATAAATCGTCTCGAATATTATCGAATATAATCTCGAATACATCTCGAATATTATCACTAATACATCTCGAATATTATTAATTATATAATATCACTACTACAGATCCAGTCGACGTCTCGGTGGCAGGCGGTGGACACCCAAAGAGAAGGAACTATGACAGGATCATAGCTCGGGTGAGATCCCTGAAGAACCTGCCAGGTATTGGAGAACCTGATGTCCAACGCATCCATGTACCGACGGACATGCTTGTCCTCCTCCCTGACACAGCAGCATACCTCCACCGGCAGGTCCGGCTGCCTCCGCACCGAAAGTGGCCCACGCGAACACCACCAAAGAAGATCTGGGTCGACAAGGACCCGGGTTCCTCACCAAGCTGTGCGCCCCTGAAGGTAGCACCTCCCAGTGCCAGCTTGGTGGGGCCTAGTCCCGAACGTTGCCCCTCTGAAGCAGGGCGTCGTCGTGAACGAGTCAACGACGAGGATGGGGTTCATGCATCGTTGACTCCGAGAAGAAATTCTATGCAAATTAAACATTTTCTAAATGCTTGATTGTGATTTCTTATATACGAGGAACCTTCAGAATCCTAACGGAATCTCTTAACCTTATGACCCATGACTTTTGCAAATACATAAGAAATACTACTTGCAAATTAATACATAACAAACTTTTGCAAATACGACATTAAAATATGCAACTTTTGCAAATACTAATTGCTATACATTGCATCAAATGTCAAAATTCATCAACTTTTTTCTATACATATTGGATCAAAATGTAGAAATTCCTCAAATGTCAAAATTCCTTCACTTTTTTGTATACATCTAACTAATCATAAAGTGAAAAAAATGTCAAAATTCATGCATCTATGTCAAAATTCGTCAAATGTCAAAATTCCTTAATTTTTTCTATACATCAAAATTCTTGCATCTGATCTTCCATACATCTAATTAATCATCTAATTATCAAAATTGTGTGTGTGTTTGTGTTCATTAAAACTGGGGAGAGGGTTCGGGCCGGGGAGGGGCTGGCGGCCGCCATGGCGGCACAAGGGGCGAGGGAGAGGGGGGAGCTCACAGCCGGGTGACCGGGCGACAACGAGGCGAGGCGAGTCGGGGGCGGCGACGGTGAGGAGCTCGGGGCCGGAGGAGCGAGCGCGGGCGGCGTCAAGCCGGGCTCGGGGAGGAATGAGCACGGGCGGCGTCGGAGATCGGCGCGAGGAGGCACGGGTGGCCGGCATCGGGGGCGGCGACGAGCTCTGGCGTCGGGGAGGCGAGACGGCGACGGCACGGCGATGTCGCGAAGAGAAGAAGAATGCGGAGTAACTAAATTTTTGTTGAAGTATTGTATATATAAGGAGGCCTTTAGTCGCGGTTGGTGGCTCCAACCGCGACTAAAGACCCCCCTTTAGTCGCGGTTGGAGCCACCAACCGTGACTAAAGGTGAATTTCAGCGGGTGTGGGCGGCGGGAAGCGAAACCCTTTAGTCGCGGTTGGTGGCTCCAACCGCGACTAAAGACCCCTTTAGTCGCGGTTGGAGCCACCAACCGCGACTAAAGGGGTGTTCTTGGCATGGCGCACTACGTTGGAAGTTTAGTCCAACCTCGCTAGTCAAGGGGCGCCACGACCAGTTTATAATACCCAGCGCGGACACTGCATTGAGCTCCTCTCTAATACATGCCTTTTAGGCCTACCTCTGTTGCTATTCCTTGTGGGCCTTTTGGGCCTTGCGGGCCTGCATCCTGGCCCAGGTTGGCTTTCTAGTCGTATGTAGGTCGTGGCAACCCAGTAGGCGGGATTTTTAAATTTATTTTTAATTTATTTTTTGGTTTTTTGATTTATTTATTTTCTTTTGTTTCTGAGTTTTTTTGTGCTTTATTGAGAGTTAATGAGTTAATCTTTTTGCGTTAGGTCAAAAAATTATAAACTTTCTGTTAGTGGCAGTAGTTTTCAAATTCGAATAGTTTAAATTTGAATTATTTCAAACTTGTGTGAATCACTAGTTTGTGAATAACTTTACTTTAAAAATAGATTTTCCAGTGATTCTTTTTTCTACTGTTTAATATTATCGTGTTTAATCATTATATCCAATTTGGTAATTCTTAGGTTATTTAAAAAATGAAATGCTATTGTAACAGGCGAGTTTTCGTTTGAAACCTTGATACTTCGAAAGAGATTGTCTATTTTGTACACGAAGTGCATCCAGTTTTTGTCGTACCCCTCTCAACTTTTTAGCACATGTTATGTGGGTGAAATGATGATACCATGCCAACTTTAAACCTTTTCAGAGTTCATTTGTAGTGCTTATCAATTTTAGGGTCATTTAGCTCAAAAAAATTAGCAAATGTATCAGAAAGGGATGAAAATTGATGGCCTCCCTTCGAATGGTGCATACTGAACGCACGAAAAGTCTAGAGTTGAAATAATTTTAAAAAATGAAATGCCTTTGTAAGAGGCGAGTTTTTGTCTCAAACCCTGATACTTCGAAAGAGATTGTCCATTTTGTACATGAAGTGCATCCAGTTTTTGTTGTAACCCTCTCAACCTTTTAGCACATGCTATGTGGGTGAACTGATGATACCATGCCAACTTTCAACCTTATCAGAGTTCATTTGTAGTGCTTATCAATTTCAGGGTCATTTAGCTCAAAAAAATTAGTAAATGCACGAAAAATAGCAAATGAAGTCAGAAAGGGTTGAAAATTGATAGCCTCCCTTCGAATGGTGCATACTGAACGCACAAAAAGTCTGGAGTTGAAATAAGTTAAAAAATGAAATGCCTTTGTAACAGGCGAGTTTTCGTCTGAAACCCTGATATTTCGAAAAAGATTGTCCATTTTGTAGACGAAGTGCATCCAGTTTTTGCCGTAACCCTCTCAACTTTTTAGCACATGCTATGTGGGTGAAATGATGATATCATGCCAACTTTCAACCTTTTTAGAATTCATTTGTAGTGCTTATCAATTTCAGGGTCATTTAGCTCAAAAAATCAGTAAATGCATGAAAATAGCAAATGAAGTCGGAAAGGGTTGCAAATTGATGGCCTCCCTTCGAATGGTGCATACTGAACACACAAAACACATAAGTACACTACTATTACAAATAGTCCCTTTGGTTTGTCCGGAGTGGGACTATCTAGATATATAAGTCCGGAAACTAACTAGAGAAGCCGGTCACATCCCAGAGTGGGATCTTTGGGTGTAAAACTTTTTCTTCGTGTGTGTCCCTTTGCGTCGTAACCATGGACAATCTTCATCGTTTAACTTGATGCTCGGGTCAACATTCACTATGAAGGGAGCAATTTCATGAAACTTTTCATAATCTTCTGACATGTCTGTCTTGTCCTCCACTCCTACGATGTTTCTTTTCCCTAAAAGAACTATGTGGCGCTTTGGCTCATCGCATGATGTGTTTGCTTCCTTATATTTTCTTTTTCTCGGCTTGGTAGACATGTCCTTCACATAGAAAACCTGCGCCACATCATTGGGTAGGACGAATGGTTCGTCTGCGTACCGAAGATTGTTGAGATCCACTGTTGTCATTTCGTACTGCGGGTCTTCCTTTACCCTGCCTCCTGTCAGATTGACCCATTTGCACCTAAACAAAGGGACCTTCAAATCAAGTCCATAGTCAAGTTCCCATATCTCCTCTATGTAACCATAGCATGTGTCCTTTGGCCCATTGTTGTTGGCTGCATCAAAGCGCACACCAGTGTTTTGGTTGGCGCTCTTTTTATCTTGGGGATCGTGTAAAATGTATTCCCATTTATCTCCTACCCTTTGAAAGTCAACATAGTCGAAGATGGTAACTTGGACAGCAAGTACAGGTCATCTTCAACAGTGTCGTCATGCATGAGACGTGTCTGCAACCAACAGGCGAAAGTCACCGTTTGTTCATGTGTAATCCAGTCGTCAGACTTCTCCGGGTGTTTGAAGCGTAGAATATTCTTGTTTTGCTCGATATATAGAGCCACCAAGGCAGAACTTTGTAGAACTATGTAGTGTGCTTGCACCAAAGAATGCTCGTCCCGACATATTAATGAATTCTTTCCTAGCGTGCCTTTTCCACCCAGTCTACCCTCATGCCACGATTCAGGAAAACCTATCGGCTTAATGTCAGGAATAAAGTCAACACAAAACTCAATGACCTCCTCTGTTTCCTGGCTCTTGGAGATGCTTCCTTCTGTCCTAGCATGATTATGAACACATTTCTTTAAGACTCCCATGAACCTCTCAAAGGGAAACATATTGTGTAGAAATACAGGAACCAGAATGGCAATCTCCTCGACTAGGTGAACTAGGACATGCGTCATGACATTGAAGTAGGATGGTGGGAACACCAACTCGAAACTGACAAGACATTGCACCAAATCATTCTCTAACCTTCATAGGATTTCTGGATATATTACCTTCTAAGAGATTGCATTCAGGATTGGACATAGCTTCGCAATGGCTAATCGAACGTTTTCTAGTAGAAGCCCCCTCAATGCAACCGGAAGCGGTTGCGTCATAATCATGTGGCAGTCATGAGACTTTAGGTTCTGGAACTTTTTCTCTGCCATATTTATTATTCCCTTTATATTCGACGAGAATCCAGACGGGACCTTCATGCTGAGCAGGCATTCAAAGAAGATTTCCTTCTCTTCTTTGGTAAGAAAGTAGTTGGCATGACCCTGAAACTACTTTGGATCCATGTTGTCTTTTCCGTGCATACGTTGCTGGTCCTCCCGTGCCTCCGGTGCATCTTTTGTCTTCCCATACATGCCCAAGAAGCCTAGCAGGTTCACGCAAAGATTCTTCGTCACGTGCATCACATCGATTGCAGAGCGGACCTCGAGGTCTTTCCGATACGGTAGGTCCCAAAATATAGATTTCTTCTTCCACATGGGTGCGCGTTTGTCAGCGTCATTAGGAATAGATTGTGCATCAGGACCCTTGCCAAAGATTACTTTTAAATCCTTGACCATATCAAGTATTTCATCACTCGTACGGTGGTGAGGCTTCTTCCGGTGATCTGCCTCCCTTTGAAATGCTTGCCTTTCTTTCTTATGGGATGTGACAGGGATATACCCCATGGTATGACCCGGCCTGGCGACTCACAAGAGACCCGGCCGAAGACATGACATCTTATTAATGACCCAGCCAGGCAATTCACAGGAGACCCGTTAAAAACATGACATCTTATTTATGACCCAGAAAGCGGGTCACACGATGACCAAGCCCAAGACCCGGCGAGTGTGCCGGCGCCAGGCGGCTCACAAGAGAAGGCTTACAAGAGAAGGCCCCCAAGAGAAGGCCCACAAGAGAGAAGGATTCCCTTAAAGGAAATAAGACCCGGAGTAGGATTCATGAGAGACTAGTCCTAAGCCTACTCCTAGTAGGACTCTATTTGTAAACCTACCCTCTCCACTTATATAAGGAGGGGTAGAGCACCCCTAGAGGGGCAAGTTCTCAAGAGACACGAGTCTACAAGTTTAGACAACACAAGAGATTAGAGGCACAAGAGATTAGAGGTAGCAATTAGCACCCTTGTAACCGAGAGATTTTCATCATCATCAATACCAGACAAGCAGGATGTAGGCTTTTACCTCCATCGGAGGGGCCGAACCTGGGTAAAAATCTGTGTCTTCTCGATTCCGAGCAACCCCTTCAAGCCGCCATGTAGTTGTGTCTCGCCCCGAACCTAAGTCCGTTCACCCGGACTTCTGCCGTGACAAATCCACGACAGTTGGCGCCCACCGTTGGGCCTGTGCACGGTGGTGTTGTGTTCTTGAGGGGATCTTTCCTAGGGATCGAGAAGATTATGACCCACCGGATCCGCAAGAGCCGGCATGGGAGATTCTTCATCAACTACGAGTTCATCGATCGAGGCGGAAAATGTTTCAGTGGAGACATAAAATTACTACTGCGCCCCGCCGCGGTTTCCTCTCGCCTCCGGCTCCCTTTACGGGCACCTCTTGCCCTCCGCCTCGCTGCTGCACCCGCCAGCTGTCGTGCTGCTGCCGCACTTCACCTCGCCTCGCTCGTGGCGCCGAGGCTGGCTCGGTCTTGTCTCGCCCGCTTTGCCATGACCGGCTCGCTCTCGCTCTCGCCTACATCCGCCTATGACCCAGCCTCCACCTCCGCGCTCTATAGCCGTGGCCCGTCGGCTGGCTTCGTTTGGCCTCGCCCTTGGCCTGCTGGCGCGTGAGCCGCCAAATCCACCTTCAGCCGCCTCACCTCCTTCCACGCGCGGCCTTGCTTCAGGCTCCCGCGGCCTCCCATCGCCTCTGAGCAGAGTCATCTCTCGAGCGGCCCCAACGCGCACCCTGCCTCCATGAGCCGCCACTGTCACGTTCGTCTCCGTCGCGCGTGGCCGCCTTCGCCTCAAACGGCTACAAGTCGCCCTCCGGCTCTGAGCCGCCCTGACCCGGCACTATCTCGGAGCTGTCGTGGACGAATTTCTATGGACTCGAGAGGGTACCTCAATTGCTGTTGAAATTACGGGAGGTGATCCACGGACGATGTATATGACTCAGCTGGTCGTCGAGACAAAACAGGTGCTATCCACCCAATTTGTTTTATCTATACATTTTTTCCTTCGAAGATCAATTACTTCGTCTTTGTAATATTTTTTATATACAGGACAGATATTCAGGTGGCATTGTACCACGGAGATGGAGCACACAACAACATCATTTTGTACTGGTGCCCATCGGAGGCGTGTTACTCGTTGGACGCACGTGAGTCGCCACCCCCGCGGACGGTCTACATCGACTCGCCGGTACTGCGCACTCTCACCTGCCCGTAGGAGCCGCCCAATGGACGCGGCAAGCCGCCGCATTCGCGATATGGTCTTCACTAACCACGCCATGGCTGACTCGTTGTTCTCGCCGGCTTTCAACGCCACTGCTGACTCACCTATCTATGCCGGCTTACAACGCCGTGGCCGTCTCTCGCCACCGTGTCGGCTTACAACGTCGTGGTCGTCTCTCACCGTCGTGCCGACTCACAATGCCGCGGCCGATTCTCGCCTCCCGCGCAGACTTACAATGCCATGGTCGTCTCTCATCATCCGCGCCGACTTACAATGCCATGGTCGTCTCTCATCATCCGCGCTGGCTTACAACGCTGTGGCGTCTTTTACAACATCACCAGTTTACAATGCCACGGCCGTTTTCTACGTCTACATCAACATATCGGTGCAGTGCTCGCCTGTACGAGCCGCCCAACGGGCGTGTGCAAGACACCACCCACACTGTGATATACATCAACATATCGGTGCAGTGCTCGCCTGTACGAGCCGCCCAACGGATGCATGCAAGACATCACCCACAATTTGATCTACATCAATATATCAGTGCAGTGCTCATCGATATGAGCCGCCCGACGGACAAGCACATGAGTCGCCAGCACTACAATTTGGTTCACTTCAACAACAGTCAGAACGAACCATCGACTGGATCATTGAAGCAATTCATACGGGATCATTTATAACCCGCCACGGTCAACCTCAAACTTCTAGTGAAGATTCTCAAGCCGTCTCTTCGAGTCAACTTAAGACTTGGGGGCTATAGACATGGCGAGACACATTTGGTCGTTTTTAACAAGAACCTCGGGTCTTTTCAAGAGAAAACCCAATCCTGGGGGCTACTACATTATTGGCGGATGATTAAAAGTTGCCCAAGAGGATGGACCGCCGTGACGCACCATTCAAACATGGGTGTCTGGATCATTGGATCATCATAAAGACACTTGGAGCTTCTGTCGTTTCTTCATACAAGATGGCGGCTTACAAGATTGATGCTGCTCCGCTATGTGACCCGCCTGCCTTACCGGTTAATCTTGCCTAGAGACCCTGAGCCAGTTCAAAGAATTGACGGTCAATCTTGATAGAGACCCTGTACCGGCTAAAATTGAGGTGACCCGCTGAACTCTTACCAGTCAATCTCGCCTAGAGACCCTGAGCCGGTTCAAGAAATTGATGGCCAATCTTGCCTAGAGACCCTGAGCCGGTTTAAGAAATTGACGGCCAATCTCGTTAGAGACCCTGAACTGGTGTGAGTTAAACCGGCGATGAGGGATACTCATGCCCTGTTGTGTCTCTAGCTAGGATGTTGCGCTTATCAATTCTCGCCTGGAGAACGAGTGTTGCTCTAAGTTTGAAGTCAGCGAGTCCTCTCGGCGAAACCAGTATCCGTGTCTCTTTCTGGTTCGTTGCGCTCATCAATTCTTGCCTGGAAACCGAGTATTGCTCTGAGTTTCAAGCAGCGAGTCCACCCAGAAGAACCCGTGGATGTGTCTCTTTCTGGTTCGTTGCGCTCTTATCAGTTAATCTCGCCTAGAGACCCTGAACCGCTCAAAGGAGTTGACAGTCAATCTCGTTAAGAGACCCTGAACTGGTGTGAGTTCAAGCATCGAGTCCACCCAAAAGAACCATCATATGAGTTTTTTGAGGAAAAGCAAGATCATCATGCATTACATCACATATTGCATCATACATTGCATTGCATCATACATTGCATCATATTCACATGTCATGCCGGCTTATCAAGCCGTGTCAGAGCAAGGTTATGAAAGAAGGAGCAATGTTATAACATCTCCAGGTTGTGCTTTGTCAAAGCCGCCCTTACAACAATACAGAATATATTCTGTCTTGTTCATTTTTGCAGGTTTTATCTCTTAAGATGAGCCGCCGTTAAAGTATCCTGCAAAAGCAAATGGATTTTTTAATAGCCAACATGGCTGGATCTTCATGGTTTATCATAACCAGTAATAAATGATTGGGATTTTTTCAAACCAGCTCGGAGAAATTATTATGTTTCAAGAGCCGCCCTATCAGATATAATGTCGTCGCATCTAATTGGCCGGTTCTCGGATTTCTTTAATTATGCTTTGTAGTAATCTACAACACTCACGGATTTCTCAAACTTATATTTGTCGGGTTGCACCGCAACCACGAGCAGGAATTTCATGTCAAAGACAAAGGAATTATTCCAGGATATTTATTCCGGGTTATATTACGACCACGGTCAAAGATTCATTCAACAAATTATGGTGAGACGTATTATTCTCACATAGTCCCGAGTCGCCGCAGGCAGACGACCCGGCACTTGGGGGCTACATTATCCAAGTCCAAGTTTATATCAATTATGCAAGTCCCATGTCGCTGCAAGCATGCACCACGGCACTTGGGGGCTAATGCAAGCCGGTTTTGAAACCATTACATTGTCAGCAAGACCATATTATCTCAAGGAGATGAGCTGGCCCTTTTATATTTTTCTAAAGTCCCAGCCCAGTAATTCTTACTGACCCGGCACTTGGGGAGCTAGAGTATTCAGCTGTTCCAACAGATTAAGAGATTCAAATTCAAGACCCGGCGCTTCACATTCTGATGAGCCGGCCCTTGGGGGCTACACCCGCCGAAGCGTTCTGATGAGCCGGCCCTTGGGGGCTACACCCGCCGAAGCGTTCTGATGAGCCGGCCCTTGGGGGCTACACCCGCCGAAGCATTATAAGATATAAGGCAATTATAAGTTCCAGGTTGCTACAGGCAGGACAACCCGGCACTTGGAGACTACACAGTCCAAAATGTTATTTGCAAAGCACCAAGTTATCATGGATAATCTCGGAGCTTGGGGGCTACAGGTAATATGGACATATCAAAAACTTTGAGGAGAATTTTCAAGTTATTAAATATGGAGTTCAGTTGTTAGACCCGGCGTCACCAACACTTATGACCCGGTGTTATCAAAAGATCATAACCCGCCAGAGTTTATATAAGCCGCCCTGCTTCACAACAATGGAAGTCCGGTTCTACATCAGATGGATTTTCATCCCAATATTTATCAAGTCAGCAGGATTCTAGTTATTTAACCCGGAGTCACCAACAATAATGACCCGGCATCATCAATGATTATGACCCGGCGGAGATGACCCGCCAAGAGTATTGGGAGCCGACTCAATGGCATATGGGTGTTCTATTCTCAATGATTTTCAAAAGACATTGACAAGCAAGATGATTATCAAGACGACTCATTCATATGGAGAAAAGACCCGGATTTCTGAGAAGCCGTTTTATAAACCGGCCAAAGGAGCAAGCCGGCCACTTAACATATTTGTTACTCTTATTTCAGGAGCTTACCATGAATAAATTCAAGCTAACCTGGGGGCTAATGACGGGGATATACCCCATGGTATGACCCAGCCTGGTGACTCACAGGAGACCCGGCCGAAGACATGACATCTTATTACTGACCCGGCCAGGCAATTCACAGGAGACCCGTTAAAAACATGACATCTTATTTATGACCCGGCAAGCGGGTCACAGGATGACAAATCCCAAGACCCGACGGGTGAGCACGCGCCAGGCGGCTCACAAGAGAAGGCTCCCAAGAGAAGGCCCACAAGAGAGAAGGATTCCCTTAAAGGAAATAAGACCTGGAGTAGGATTCGTGAGAGACTGGTCCTAATCCTACTCCTAGTAGGACTCTATTTGTAAATCTACCCTCTCCACTTATATAAGGAGGGGTAGAGCACCCCTAGAGGGACGAGTTCTCAAGAGACACAAGTCTACAAGTTTAGACAACACAAGAGATTAGAGGCACAAGAGATTAGAGGTAGTAATTAGCACCCTTGTAACCGAGAGATCTTCATCATCATCAATACCAGACAAGCAGGACGTAGGCTTTTACCTCCATCGAAGGGGCCGAACCTGGGTAAAAATCCGTGTCTTCTCGATTCCGATCAACCCCTTCAAGCCGCCATGTAGTTGCGTCTCACCCCGAACCTAAGTCCGTTCACCCGGACATCTGCCATGACAAATCCACGACAGGATGCCTACTCTGAAGAAATCGACGATGCCCCAAATACACATTCTTCTTACATTTATCCAAATATATACTGTCGGTATCATCTGAACAGTGCGTGCATGCGTGGTATCCCTTGTTTGTCTGTCCTGAAAGGTTACTGAGAGCAGGTCAATCATTGATGGTTACAAAGAGCGACGCATGTAGGTCAAATTCCTCCTGATCTTTTTCATCCCATGCACGTACACCTTTTCCATTCCATAGCTGTAAAAGTTCTTCAACCAATGGCCTTAGGTACACATCAATGTCGTTGCCGGGTTGCTTGGGACCTTGTATGAGCACTGGCATCATAATGAACTTCCACTTTATGCACAACCAAGGAGGAAGGTTATAGATACATAGAGTCACAGGCCATGTGCTATGATTGCTGGTCTTCTCCCCAAAAGGATTAATGCCATCTGCACTTAAACCAAACCATACGTTCCCTGCATCTTTTGCAAAGTCCTTCCAATTTCTCTCGATTTTTCTCCACTGCAACCCGTCAGCGGGCACTCTCAACTTCCCATCTTTCTTATGGTCTTTGTTGTGCCATCGCATCAACTTGGCATGCTCTATGTTTTGGAACAAACGTTTCAACCGTGGTATTATAGGAGCATACCACATCACCTTGGAAGGAATCTTCTTCCTGGGGCGCTCGCCCTCAACATCACCAGGGTCATCGTGGCCGATCTTATAGCGCAATGCACAGCATAGCGGGCATGCATTCAAATACTCGTACTCACCGCGATAGAGGATGCAGTCATTAGGAAATGCATGTATCTTCTCGACCTCTAATCTTAGAGGGCAGACAGCCTTCTTTTCTTCGTACATACTCTCTGGCAATTCGTTGTCCTTTGGTAGCTTCTTCTTTAACATTATGAGCAACTTTTGAAATGCCTTGTCAGATACACCATTCTCTGCCTTCCATTGCAGCAATTTCGGTGTGGTACCCAGCTTTTTATTGTCATCTTCGCAATTTGGGTACAACCCTTTTTCGTGAACCTCTAACTGTTGGAAATATGCCCTAGAGGCAATAATAAATTAGTTATTATCATATTTCCTTGTTCATGATAATCGTTTATTATCCATGCTATAATTGTATTGATCGGAGACTTAAATGCATGTCTGGATACATAGACAAAACCATGTCCCTAGTATGCCTCTAATGGACTAGCTCGTTGATCAAAGGATGGTTAAGGTTTCCTAGCCATGGACATGAGATGTCATTTGATAACGGGATCACATCATTAGGAGAATGATGTGATGGATAAGACCCAAACTACAAACATAGCATATGATCGTGTCAGTTTATTGCTACTGTTTTCTGCATGTCAAGTATATGTTCCTATGACCATGAGATCATGCAAATCACGGATATCGGAGGAGTGCCTTGTGTGTATCAAACGTCGCAACGTAACTGGGTGACTATAAAGGTGCTCTACAGGTATCTCCGATGGTGTCTGTTGAGTTGGCATGGATCGAGACTGGGATTTGTTACTCCGTGTAACGGAGAGGTATCTCGGGGCCCACTCGGTAATGCAACATCACAATAAGCCTTGCAAGCAATGTGCCTAATTGTTAGTTGCGGGATCTTGTATTACGGAACGAGTAAAGAGACTTGCCGGTAACGAGGTTGAACTAGGTATGGAGATACCGACGATCGAATCTCTGGCAAGTAACATACCGAAGAACAAAGGGAACGATATACGGGATTAACTGAATCCTTGACATAGAGGTTCGACCGATAAAGATCTTCGTAGAATATGTAGGAACCAATGTGGATGTCCAGGTCCCGCCATTGGTTATTGACCGTAGAGGTGTCTCGGTCATGTCTACATAGTTCTCGAACCCGCAGGGTCTGCACACTTAAGGTTCGGTGACGTTTCGGTAGTGTAGAGTTATGTATGGTGGTGACCGAAGGTTGTTCGGAGTCCCAGATGAGATCCCGGACGTCACAAGGTGCTCCGGAATGGTCCGGAGGTAAAGATTCATATATAGGAAGTCCCAGTTTGGTTTCCGGAAAAGTTTCGGGCTCATCGGTAGTGTACCGGGAGTATCGGTATTGTACCGGGAGTGCCGGTAGTGTACCGGAGGACCTCTGGGAGGGGTATTTCGACCCCAAGAGGTCCATGGGCTGTGAGATAATAATAACCAGCCCTTAGTGGGCTGGGAAATCAGCCACAAAGGCCCATGGCGCAGGAGAGAAAGTCCTAAAGCAAAAAGTGGAAAATCAGCCAATAGGAGGCAATCCTACTCCAACTAGGATTGGAGGTGAAGTAGGATTGCTCCCACCTCCTATTTCGGCCGACTCAAAGGCCTTGGCTGCCTCTCCTCTCCTCTCCTCCTATATATACTAGTGGATTGGGTGGTTTTTGGACAGAATTTCCGGCCACGTGCTACCCGTTTCACCGGTGCACAGTTTCTCCTCTAGATCGGTTTTCCGCAGCGCTTAGGCGAAGCCCTGCCGGAATCACTCCACCACCATCACCGGAGCGCTGTCACGCTGCCGGTGAACTCTCTCTCCTCTCCACCTCCTCTCGCTGGATCGAGACGGTGGAGATCGTCATCAAGCTGCACGTGTGCTGAACGCGGAGGTGCCGTCCGTTCGGCGCTAGATCGGAAGGACCGTGATCGATATCGCGAGACAGTTCGTGATGAGATCGCGGAACGGATCGTGATGAGTTCGCGGGACAGATCGTGATCAAGATCGTGAGACGGATCGTGATGAGACCGCGGGACAGATCGTGATGAGTTCACGGGACGGATCGTGATTGGATCGCGGGACGGATCGTGATGAGATCGCGGGACGCTCGGCGATTTGGATCGCGAAGATGTTCGACTACACCAACCGCGTTTCTTAACGCTTCCCGCTTAGCGATCTACAAGGGTATGTAGATCCACTCTCCCTCTCGTAGATGCTCATCACCATGGATAGGTTTGCGTGTGCGTAGGAAAATTTTTGTTTCCCATGCGACGTTCCCCAACAGTGGTATCAGAGCTTGGTTGATGGTTCGATAAGATCTCGAGTAGAACACAAAAGGTTTGTGGGCGTTGATGCTTAGATTGCTTCCTCCCTTGGTCGTATTTTGGTTCAGCGGGATTGTGAGATGAAGCAGCCCGGACCAACATTACTCGTACGCTTACGAGAGACCGGTTCCCTCGACGCAACTTGTTGCCTAGATGGCTTGCGGGTGACAGTTTCTTTCACTTTAGTTGGATCGGATTCGACAAAGGCGGTCCTTGAGAAGGTTGAAAAGCAAACTAGTGTATCACCGTTGTGGTTTATGCGTAGGTGAGAATCGTTCTTGCTAGATACCCACAGCAGCCACGTAAAATATGCAACAACAATTAGAGGACGTCTAACTTGTTTTTGCAGGGTATGTTGTGATGTGATATGGCCAATTACATGATGAGATATATGTGATGTATGAGATGATCATGTGATGTATAGATTATCACGACTTGCATGTCGATGAGTACGGCAACCGGCAGGAGCCAGAGGGTTGTCTTTAATTATTGTATGACCTGCGTGTCAATCATTAAACGCTATGTAATGCTTTACTTTATCGCTACGGTAGAAATAGTAGTAGAAGCATGCAGGGCGTGACAACCCCAATGGCAACACCTTGATGGAGATCAAGATGATGGAGATCATGGTGTTGTGCCGGTGACGATGGAGATCATGCCGGTGTTTCGAAGATGGAGATCTTAAACACAAGTTCATTGCCATATCATGTCACTTATGAATTGCATGAGATGTTAATCCTTTTATGCACCTTGTTTTGCTTAGTACGGCGGTAGCATATAAGGTGATCCCTCACTTGAATTTCAAGATGAAATGTGTTCTCCCCAAGTGTGCACCGTTGCGAAAGTTCGTCGTGTTGAGACACCACGTGATGATCGGGTGTGATAGACTCTACGTTCACATACAATGGGTGCAAGCCAGATTTGCACGCGCAGAACACTCGGGTTAAACTTGACGAGCCTAGCATGTACAGACATGGCCTCGGAACACGAGAGACCGAAAGGTCGAACATGAGTCATATAGTAGATATGATCAACATAATGATGTTCACCATTGCAGCCACCTCAACTAACGTGATGATCGGACTTGAGTTGGTGAATTTGGATCATGTATCACTCGAATGATCGGAGGGATGTCAATTTGAGTGGGAGTTCTTAAGTAATATGATTAATTGAACTCATTATCATGAACATAGTCAAAGTGTCTTTGCAAATTATGTTGTAGATTACTAGCTCGCGCTGTAGCTCCCTTGTATTTTTATATGTTCCTAGAGAAATAGAATTGAAAGATGTTGGTAGCAAAATTGCGGACTGGGTCCGTGATCTGAGGATTGTCCTCATTGCTGCACAGAAGGCTTATGTCCTTAATGCACCGCTCGGTGCGCCACCCCCTCTAGCGTCGTCTATAGATGTTGTGAACATCTAACAGGCACGTTTCGATGACTACTTGATAGTTTAGTGCGTCATGCATTACGGCTTAGAATTGAGGCTGCAAAACGTTTTGAACGTCACGGAACATATGAGATGTTCTAGGAGCAGAGATTGTGATCTCAGGCTCGTGCCTTTGTTGCGAGATATGAGATCTCCAACAAGATTCTTTGCTTGTAAGATGAAGGAGAATAGCTCAATCGTTGAGCATGTACTCAGATTGTCTGGGTACTACAATCGCTTGAATCAAGTGGGAGTTGATCTTCCAGATAAGATAGTGATTGATATAGTTCTCCAAGTCACTGTCACTAAAGCTACTAGAACTTAGTGATGAACTATAATACACCAGGGATAGAAGTATTGATCCCTGAGTTGTTCGCGATGTTTGACACCGCGAAGGTAGAAATCAAGAAGGAGCGTCAAGTGTTGATGGTTAATCAAACCACTAGTTTCGAAAAGGGAAAGAGCAAGGAGGGAAACTTCATGGATAGCAAGTCAGTTGCTGCTCCAGTGAAGCAACCCAAAGTTGAACTCAAACCCGAGACTAAGTGCTTCTATTATGAGGTGAGAGGTCGCTGAAGCGGAACAACCCTAGATACTTGGTAGATAAGAAGGCTGGCAACATCGACAGAAGTATATTTGATATACGAGTTATTGATGTGTACCTTGCAAGTACTCCTAGTAGCACCTGGGTATTGGATACCGGTTTGGTTGCTAAATGTTAGTAACTCGAAATAAAAGCTACGGAATAAACGGAGAACTAGCTAAGGGTGAGGTGACAATGTGTGTTGGAAATGTTTCCAAGGTTGATGTGATCAACATCGCACGCTCTCTCTACCTTCAGGATTAGTGACGAACCTAAATAAATGTTATTTGGTGTTTTGCATTGAGCATGAACATGATTAGATCATGTTTGTTGCAATACGGTTATTCATTTAAGTCAGAGAATAATAGTTATTCTGGTTATATGAATAATACCTTCAATGGTCATGCACCCAGTGAGAATGGTTTGTTGAAATCTTGATTGTAGTAGTACACATGTTCATAACATTGATGTCAAAAGATACAAAGTTAATAATGATAGTACCACATACTTGTGGCACTGCCGCTAAATGTCATATTGGTATAAAGCGCATGTAGAAACTCCATGCTGATGGATATTTGGACTCATCGATTTCGAATCGGTTGAGACATGCGAACCATGCCTCTTGGGCAAGATGACTAAAGGACCCCGTTGGATGGAGCGGGCAAGTGATTCATTGGAAATGATACATGTTGATGTTTGCAATCTAGTGAGTCTTGTAGCGTGCAGTGGATATCGTTATTTTCTTACCTTCACTGATGATTTGAGTAGATATAGTGTATATTTACTTAATGAAACACAAGTCTGAATCGTTTAAAAGGTTCAAGCAAATTCAGAGTGAAGTTTAAAGATCATCGTGACAAGAAGATAAAAATGACCGCGATATGATCGTGGAGGTGAATATCTGAGTTACGAGTTTGGCATACAACTTAAGACAACGTGAAATTTGTTTCACAACTAACGCCACCTGGAACACCATGGTGTGATGGTGTGTCCGAACATCATAGTCATGCTCTATTGATATAGTGCATACTGTGATGTCTCTTATCGTTTTACTACTATAATTTTGGGGGTTATGCATTAGAGACAACTACATTCACTTTAAATAGGGCATCATCTAAATCCATTGAGATGACACCGTGTGAATTATGGTTTGATAGAAACCTAAGCTGTCATTTCTTAATGTTTGGGGCTGCGATGCTTGTGTGGAAAATGTTTTCACATAATAAGCTAGAACCCAAAGCGGACAAATGTATCTTCATAGAATACCCTAAGAACAGATGGGTATGCCTTCTATCTTAGATCCGAGTGCAAAGTGTTTGTTGCTAGAACTGGGTCCTTTCTCGAGAAAAAGTTTCTCTCGAAAGAATTGAGTGGGAGGAAGATAGAACTTGATGAGGTTGTTGAACCTTTGTTCAACCAGAGAGTAGCGCAGCGCAGAAAGATGTTACTGTGAAGCCTACGTTAGTTGAAGAGGAAGTTAATGATGATGATCATGAAGCTTCAGGATCAAGTTACTATCAAACTTCGTAGGTCGACAAGGATGTGTACTGCTCCTAAGTGGTACGACAACTCGGTCTTGGAGGTCATGTTGTTGGACAACGATGAACCTACGAGCTATGGAGAAGCGATGATGGGCCCGGATTCCGACAAATGGTTGGAGGCCATGAAATCCGAGATAGGATCCATGTATTAAAACCAAGTGTAGACTTTGGTAGACTTGCTCGTTGGATGGCAGGTCATTGAGTACAAATGGATCTTTAAAATGAAGACAGACATTGATGGTGAATGTCACTATTTGTAAAGCTCGACTTGTTGCAAAGATGTTTGTGACAAGTTCAAGGAGTTGACTACGATGAGACTTTCTCACTCGTAGCGATGCTAAAAGTCTGTTGGAATTATGTTAGCAGTTGCTGTCTTTTCAATTATGAAATCTGGCAGATGGATGTCAAAACATCGTTTCCTTAATGGTTTACTTGAGGAAAGGTTGTATGTGATACAACCAGAAGCTTTTGTCAGGCCTAAGGATGCTAAAAGGTGTGCAAGCTTCGGTGATCCTTCCATGGACTGAAGCAAGCATCTCGGAGTTGGAATATACGCTTTGATGAGGTGATCAAAGTTTTGATGTTTATACAAAGTTTATGAGAAACTTGTATTTGCAATAAAGTGAGTGGGAGCACTATAGAATTTCTGATAAGTATATGTGGATGACATATTGTTGTTCAGAAATAATGTAGAGTTTCTGGAAAGCATAAAACAGTTATTTGGAAAGTGATTTTCAAAGGAAGACCTGGATAAAGCTACCTAATTGTTGAGCATCAAAATCTATAGAGATAGATCAAGATGCTTGATGAGACTTTCAATGAGTGCATACCTTCACAAGATTCTGAAAGAGTTCAAAATGGATCAGACAGAGAAATAGTTCTCGTCTGATTTGTAAGGTGTGAAGTTGAGTGAGACTCAAAGCTCGACAACGGCAGAAGAAAGAGAAAGGACGAACGTCGTCCCCTATGCCTTAGCCATAGGCTCTATATTATGCCATGCTGTGTACCGCACCTATGTGTGCCTTGCCATGAGTCTGTCAAGGGGTACAAGAGTGGTCCAGGAGTGGATCACTGGACAGCGGTCGGAATTATCCTTAGTAACCAGAGGACTAAGGAAATGTTTCTTGATTATGGAGGTGATAAAGAGTTCGATGTAAAGAGTTACGTCGATGCAAGCTTTAACACCTATCCGGATGACTAGTAGTAGCAATCTGGATACGTATAGTGGAGCAGCCATTTGGAAATAGTACCAAGTGGAGTGTGGTAGCAGTGTTTACGGTTTGACATAGAGATATGCAAAGTACACACGGATCTGAATATCGCAGACCCGTTGACTATAAGACCTCTCTCACATGCAAAGCATGATCGAGCCCCAGAACTCATTGGGTGTTAGATTCATAACAATGTGAATCACATGGTGATGTGAACTAGATTATTGACTCTAGTGCAAGTGGGAGACTGTTGGAAATATGCCCTAGAGGCAATAATAAATTAGTTATTATCATATTTCCTTGTTCATGATAATCGTTTATTATCCATGCTATAATTGTATTGATCGGAGACTTAAATGCATGTGTGGATACATAGACAAAACCATGTCCCTAGTATGCCTCTAATGGACTAGCTCGTTGATCAAAGGATGGTTAAGGTTTCCTAGCCATGGACATGAGATGTCATTTGATAACGGGATCACATCATTAGGAGAATGATGTGATGGATAAGACCCAAACTACAAACATAGCATATGATCGTGTCAGTTTATTGCTACTGTTTTCTGCATGTCAAGTATATGTTCCTATGACCATGAGATCATGCAAATCACGGATATCGGAGGAGTGCCTTGTGTGTATCAAACGTCGCAACGTAACTGGGTGACTATAAAGGTGCTCTACAGGTATCTCCGATGGTGTCTGTTGAGTTGGCATGGATCGAGACTGGGATTTGTTACTCCGTGTAACGGAGAGGTATCTCGGGGCCCACTCGGTAATGCAACATCACAATAAGCCTTGCAAGCAATGTGACTAATTGTTAGTTGCGGGATCTTGTATTACGGAATGAGTAAAGAGACTTGCCGGTAACGAGGTTGAACTAGGTATGGAGATACCGACGATCGAATCTCTGGCAAGTAACATACCGAAGAACAAAGGGAACGATATACGGGATTAACTGAATCCTTGACATAGAGGTTCGACCGATAAAGATCTTCGTAGAATATGTAGGAACCAATGTGGATGTCCAGGTCCCGCCATTGGTTATTGACCGTAGAGGTGTCTCGGTCATGTCTACATAGTTCTCGAACCCGCAGGGTCTGCACACTTAAGGTTCGGTGACGTTTCGGTAGTGTAGAGTTATGTATGGTGGTGACCGAAGGTTGTTCGGAGTCCCGGATGAGATCCCGGACGTCACGAGGAGCTCCGGAATGGTCCGGAGGTAAAGATTCATATATAGGAAGTCCCATTTTGGTTTCCAGAAAAGTTTCGGGCTCATCGGTAGTGTACCGGGAGTATCGGTATTGTACCGGGAGTGCCGGTAGTGTATCGGAGGACCTCCGGGAGGGGTATTTCGACCCCAAGAGGTCCATGGGCTGTGGGATAATAATAACCAGCCCTTAGTGGGCTGGGAAAACAGCGACAAAGGCCCATGGCGCAGGAGAGAAAGTCCTAAAGCAAAAAGTGGAAAATCAGCCAATAGGAGGCAATCCTACTCCAACTAGGATTGGAGGTGAAGTAGGATTGCTCCCACCTCCTATTTCGGCCGACCCAAAGGCCTTGTCTGCCTCTCCTCTCCTCTCCTCCTATATATACTAGTGGATTGGGTGGTTTTTGGACAGAATTTCCGGCCACGTGCTACCCGTTTCACCGGTGCACAGTTTCTCCTCTAGATCGGTTTTCCGCAGCGCTTAGGCGAAGCCCTGCCGGAATCACTCCACCACCATCACCGGAGCGCCGTCACGCTGCCGGTGAACTCTCTCTCCTCTCCACCTCCTCTCGCTGGATCGAGACGGTGGAGATCGTCATCAAGCTGCACGTGTGCTGAACGCGGAGGTGCCGTCCGTTCGGCGCTAGATCGGAAGGACCGTGATCGAGATCGCGAGACAGTTCATGATGAGATCGCGGAACGGATCGTGATGAGTTCGCGGGACAGATCGTGATCAAGATCGTGAGACGGATCGTGATGAGATCGCGGGACAGATCGTGATGAGTTCACGGGACGGATCGTGATTGGATCGCGGGACGGATCGTGATGAGATCGCGGGACGCTCGGCGATTTGGATCGCGAAGATGTTCGACTACACCAACCGCGTTTCTTAACGCTTCCCGCTTAGCGATCTACAAGGGTATGTAGATCCACTCTCCCTCTCGTAGATGCTCATCACCATGGATAGGTTTGCGTGTGCGTAGGAAAATTTTTGTTTCCCATGCGACGTTCCCCAACACTAACATGCGCTGCAACTTCAGCTTCTCCTTTTCACTTGCGCAGTTTCTCTTTGCATCGGCAATGGCCTGGCCAAGATCATCAGCGGGCTCATCTGATGCCTCTTCTTCAGCTCCTTCCCGCATTGTTGGCTCAGCTTCTTCCCCCATTGTTGTACCATCGTATTCATGGAACCCATGGCCAGGGTAGCTGTCGTCATCCTCTTCTTCTTCATTCTCTTCCATTAGGACCCCTCTTTCTCCGTGCTTGGTCCAACAGTTATAGCCGGACATGAAACCGGACTCAAGCAGGTGGACGTGAATGGTTCTTGAGTTACAGTAATTTTGATCATTCTTACAGCCGGCACATGGACAATACATAAAATCATCCGGCCGCTTCTTTGGCTCAACCGCAACTAGAAAAGTATGCACGCCATTAATGAACTGGGGAGAGCATCGGTCGTCGTACATCCATTGTCGGCTCATCTTCATTACACAACACCGAAAAGACCAAATTAAGACAAGTTCGTACATAAAGTTCATACACATTTGTTCTCATAAAACAACATAGAAACTCTCTAGCTAAAGCATTTAAATGCAACAACAAATGCGATCGACATCGCAACTAAGGTAACAATTGATCCAACAGCATAGTGATACCAACCCTCACTATCAATCGCATATCTTTTAAATTTTCTAATCTTCAAGCGCATTGCACCCATCTCTATCTTCTGATCATCGAAGACATCGGCAACATACAACTCCAGTTTCATCCTCTCTTCTTCAACTCTTTTCAATTTTTCTTTCAAATACTCATTTTCGTTTTCAACTAAATTTAACTTCTTGACAAGAATATCTATGTCGGTTGGAATCTCCGGTTCACATACCTCCTAGATAAAAACATCTATGTCAACTTGATTGGCATAATGGTCATGAACACGACATGCAACAAAGAGTTATAAAAGAGAGTATATACCACATCCGCATCATAAACCAGACGAGGGCCGACGGAGACAGATTTCAAAACCATGCTACTATGTATAACAAACAATCATATAGGTAAGAAAACTATACAAGTAACTAACTAAATCTTACAAACATGGTTTTTTTATTATAAAAAAGATAAGAACAAGAGGCTCACCAAGGTGTTGCCGGCGACGGGACGGTGCGGGCGATCGACGGTGGTTAGGACAGGGACGGGAAGGCACTAAGTAAACCACACCTACAAATGCAAAGTAAGAAGTTAATTTGAGCTCAAATTGCATAAATCAAATAAACTACCACATACAAACTAAAACCCACAAATTACTATACTTATAGAGCACTGCAAGAGTTAATCTAGCAATGAGAGATGAAAGGACAAAGTTGCTAACCTTTGTGAACACTTGGATGGATGGGATGCCTCCAAATCTTGACAAATTTTGGCAAAAATGGAGTATGAGCTCGAGGAAGAGAGGAATAACAGAGAGGAGAGGAAAGGAAAGGGGAAGAACAGAGGACTCTGCTCGGACTGGCGTCGATGGGTTTCAATATAGAGGGACCTTTAGTCCCGGTTGGTGGCTCCAACCGCGACTAAAGGTTAGCCTATAGTCGCGGTTGGAGCCACCAACCGAGACTAAAGGTTCCCGTGGGGCCCCAGGCTGACGTCAGCCTGCCACCACACCTTTAGTGTCGGTTCGTGGCACAAATCGGGACTAAAGGTCCATAACGAACCGGCACTAATGATGCCCGTCATGAACCGGCACTAATGAGCACATTAGTGCCGGTTCAAAAGCTAACCGTGACTAATGAGGCGGACGAAAGGTATGCTTTCTAGCTCATTAGTGCCGGTTCAAAAACTAACCGTGACTAATGAGGCGGACGAAAGGTATGCTTTCTACTAGTGTACATGAATTTGCAGGACTGGTGAGAAGCTCTTTTTAACCCAAGTGCTACCTAGGCTCATATCAGATTGCTTTGTCGCAGATACCTTACTTCGGCAAGATCTTTCCAGGAGTTGCCCATGGGATTGTTTGTAGGTACAATAGCACCAACCCGTTCGAAGTCAAAACTGCTGAACAAGCTCTTGTGCTAATGGTCAGATGGTTCGAGAAATGCCTGAAATGAGAACTGCCAATCAGTAATCATAAAGGACATGTTGATCCGACCTAGTTAGTTTTATATCCAAGTAAAAGTTTCCAACACAATATTTGTGAGTCATTTGTAACCTCCTTTGCATGCAGTGTGTTTTTTAATGGAAGGTTTATGGATTCCAATATCATATTGAGATATACAACATAATTCACTTTCATATTCTTTTCTTATATCAAGATTCTACCTAGAACTTTATCAGCTGTATTTTATTTATCAATTCCTGTATATATGAGTTGACTATACCTTATAGAAAATAATTAATTAATTTTTAAATCTAAACTATCAAGCATGGTTTGCATCGTCGACTACTCCCCGAACAATATCGAGAGACAACCTTCTAACTAGTCCTCCCTTCCTTGTTGAAAAAGAGGATACAATATTTTCTAAAGTCAAACGGTGTAATAGGTGATCAACTTTATCAAATAACCTATACTACTATAATAGAATATATGTATTTTAGTATTAATCAATTTTTATTCCAATTATTGCCTGTTTTATATAAAGTTTTTCAACGCATGGTGGAGTAGTAAAGAAGATATGACCAGCCTTGAAGGCGGCGACCTCGCCGAACAACCTCTCACTCTCTAGATACAACATGTATTCCATGGGAATATATGGAAACACTAAAATTAACACAACTGATTTTCTGTCTAGCGTCAGTCACGTCGTATGCATGATACGTGCCAGTGTTGGGTGCACCCATCGCTTTTACATAACACCTTATCAACAAGCAAACTATTCATCCACCCGTTTCTCCCGTCTCTCTAACATCATCTCTTCCCTCTCGCTACCTTTTCAATCCACTCGCTCGACATGAAGAAGAGGGGCTACATGGACACCCGATGCTAGTACAAAACAGGGCTTTGGTTCTAGCCGGGACAGCCCATTAGTTTCGGTTCACTCATGAACCGAGACCCATGGGGGCAATGGTCCCGGTTCGTAAGGCCAGGGGGCGGCCGGACCACGTGGGACATTGGTCCCGGTTCGTCAGACCCCTTTGGTCCCGGTTCCAGATACGAACCGGGATCAACGTGCCTTGCTCCTGGCCCACACCCATTGGTCCCGGTTCTAGTCTGGAACCGGTATCAAAGGGGGTCCTTTAGTCCCGGTTCTAGCCACGAATCGGGACCAATGAGATGTCTATATATACCCCGTCGCCGGCGAGCAGAGCACTCCACACTGCTCTCTTTTTTTCTAGCCGGCGAGGGAAGAGCTTTGTGGTGCTCTAGCTCACCTCCTATGCACATCATGTGTTTGATGAAATGCCCAAGCCACACTTAATCTTTCTCCTCTCGAAGCTCCTTGTCCAAGCTCCATTTTCCTCAAGATTTGTCTAGGTTTGACTGTCCGTCCTGTCTCGTCCCCGTCCTCACCGCCGTCGATCGCCCGCGCCCATCTCGGTGCCGGCACCACCGTGGTTAGCCTCTTCTTCTTATCTTCTTTCTAAAAGGAATTTTTTTTACTTGTATGATTTATATAAATACTTGTGTAATTTTCTTAATTTTATTATTGTTTGTAATTATATAGTGCGATGGTTTTCGTATCCGCCTCCGTCGGCCCTCATCCTGTCTATGATTCGGATGTGGTATATATTATATTTTATAACTATTTGTTTTATTTAGTGTTTATGATAATTATGCCGACCAACGTGACATAGATTTTTTAATCTAGGAGGAGGTAGTTGAACCGGAAATTCCAACCCACATAGCAACTCTTGTCGAGAAGTTGAATTTGGTTGAAAAATAAACCAATGACTTGAAAGAAAAATTACAAAGTTAAAGAGGAGAAGATGAAGTTGGAGTTGCATGTTGCCGATGTCGTCGACAATCACAAGACCAAGATGGATGCAATGCGGTTGAAAATTAGAAAGATTAGAAAATATCTCATTCATATTAAGGCTTGGTATCATTATGCCGTTGGATCAATTGGTACCTTAGTAGCGGTTATGATCGCATTTGTTGTTGCATTTAAATTTTTAACATAGTTTCGATGTATGTTTTCATTAGATGCTCTGGAGAGCTATATGTTGTTCAATAATGAGAACTATGTATAAACTGTATGTATTTATTTTGGTCACTATTGTACTTTGCCTTTAATGTGATGATGAATTTCTATTAATTTGGTCACTTCTCTATTCATGATATGTTGTAATGGTTTCTAATACACTTTAGTATATAACATGCTATGTGGGTAAAATGATGACGCCGTGCCAACTTTCATCTTTTTCAGATTTCATTTGAAGTACTTTTCAATTTCAAGGTTATTTAGCTCAAAAAAATCAGTAAGTGCATGAAAAATACCAAATGTAGTCAGAAAGGTTGAAATTGATGATGTGTCTTTGAATGGTGCATTTTGAACACACAAAAAGTATGGAGTTCAAATAAGTTCAAAAAAATGAAATCCCTTTGTAACAGATGAGTTTTCGTCCAAAACTGTGATACTTTGACAGAGATTGTCCATTTTGTACACGAAGTGAATCCAGTTTTTGTCGTAACCCTCTCAACTTTTTAGCACATGCTATTTGGGTGAAATGATGATACCATGCCAACTTTCAACCTTTTCAGAGTTAATTTGAAGTGCTTTTCAATTTCAGGGTTATTTTGTTGGAAATCTTCCCTAGAGGCAATAATAAAATGGTTATTATTATATTTCCTTATTCATGATAATTTTCTATTGTTCATGCTATAATTGTATTAACCAGAAACCATAATGCATGTGTGAATACATAGACCACAACATATCCCTAGTGAGCCTCTAGTTGGCTAGCTCGTTGATCAATAGATGGTCACGGTTTCATGACCATGGACATTGGATGTCGTTGATAACGGGATCACATCATTAGGAGAATGGTGTGATGGACAAGACCCAATCCTAAGCATAGCACAAGATCGTGTAGTTCGTCTGCTAAAGCTTTTCTAATGTCAAGTATCGTTTCCTTAGACCATGAGATTGTGCAACTCCCGGATACCGTAGGAATGCTTTGGGTGTGCCAAACGTCACAACGTAACTGGGTGGCTATAAAGGTACACTATGGGTATCCCCGAAAGCATCGGTTGGGTTGGCACGAATCGATACTGGGATTTGTCACTCCGTGTGACTAAGAGGTATCTCTGGGCCCACTCGGTAAGACACCATCATAATGAGCTCAATGTGACTAAGGAGTTAGCCACGGGATGATGTATTATGGAACGAGTAAAGAGACTTGCCGGTAACGAGATTGAACGAGGTATAGGGATACCGACGATCGAATCTCGGGCAAGTATAATACCGGTAGACAAAGGGAATTGTATACGGGATTGATTGAATCCCCGACATCGTGGTTCATCTGATGAGATCATCGTGGAGCATGTGGGAGCCAACATGGGTATCCAGATCCCGCTGTTGGTTATTGACCGGCGAGGTGTCTCGGTCATGTCTACGTGCCTCCCGAACCCGTAGGGTCTACACACATAAGGTTCGATGACGCTAGGGTTATAGGGAAATAGTGTGCATGGTTACCGAAGGTTGTTCGGAGTCCCTAATGAGATCCCGGACGTCACGAGGAGTTCCGGAATGGTCCGTAGGTAATGATTCATATATAGGAAGTTAGGTTTTCGTCGCCGGAAGTTTTCCGGGCGTTACCGGTAACGTACTCGGACCACCGGAAGGGTTCCGGGGGTCCACCAAGTGGGGCCATAGATACTGGAGGGCTGCATGGGCCGCAAGTGGGAGGGAACCAGCCCCTAGGTGGGCTGGTGTGCCCCTCACAAGGGCCCAAGGCGCAGCACAGGTGGGAGGGGGCAAACCCTAGGGACAGATGGGCCTTAGGCCCACCTAGGGCGCCGCCCCGCCCACTCCCTCTCCTGGCCGCCACACCAGATGCCATCTGGGCTGCTGTCGGCTCCTAGGGTGGAAACCCTAGGACTGTTTCCTCCCTCCTCCTCCTCCTATAAATAGTGGGGATTTGGGGGCTGCCGAGAACACAAGTTTCTTCCTCCCTCGGCGCAGCCCTACCCTTCCTCTTCCTCGTTCTTCGTAGCACTTGGCGAAGCCCTGCCAGAGTACCACACAGCTCCACCGTCACCACGCCGTCGTGCTACCGGAGCTCTCCCTCAACCTCTCCTTCCTCCTTGCTGAATCAAGGCGTAGGAGACGTCACCGGGCTGCACATGTGTTGAACGCGGAGACGCCGTTGTTTGGCGCTTAGATCGGAATCCACGGCGATCTGAATCGCTGCGAGTACGACTCCACCAACCGCATTCTGGTAACGCTTCCACTTTGCGATCTTCAAAGTTATGAAGATGCACTCACCTTTGCTCGTTGTTGGTTTCTCCATAGATAGATCTTGGTGACACGTAGGAATTTTTTTGATTTACTACTACATCTCCCAACAGTGGCATCATGAGCTAGGTCTATGCATAGAATTTATGCACGAGTAGAACACAAGTTGTTGTGGGCGTCGATCTTGTTAATTTACTTGTTGTTACTAGTCTTATCTCGATTCGGCGGTATTGTGGGATGAAGCGGCCCGGACCGACTTTACACGTACGCTTACATGAGACTGGTTCCACTGCCTGACATGCACTTGTTGCATAAGGTGGCTAGCAGGTGTCTGTCTCTCCCACCTTAGTCAGACCGGATTCGATGAAAAGGTTTCTTATGAAGGGTAAATAGTAATTGGCATATCACGTTGTGGTTTTGGCGTAGGTAAGAAACGTTCTTGCTAGAAACCTATAGAAGCCACGTAAAAAACTTGCATCAACAAATTAGAGGACGTCTAATTTGTTTTTGCAGCATGTGCCTTGTGATGTGATATGGCCAAAGAATGTAATGTGATGCATTGTGATGTATGAGATTGATCATGTTCTTATAATAGGATTCACGACTTGCATGTCGATGAGTATGGCAACCGGCAGGAGCCATAGGAGTTGTCTTAATTTATTGTATGACCTGCATGTCAATGATAAACGCCATGTAATTACTTTACTTTATTGCTAATCGTTAGCCATAGTAGTAGAAGTAATAGTTGGCAAGACGACTTCATGAAGACACGATGATGGAGATCATGATGATGGAGATCATGGTGTCGTGCCAGTGACAATGATGATCATGGTGCCCCGAAGATGGAGATCAAAGGAGCAAGATGATATTGGCCATATCATGTCACTATATTGATTGCATGTGATGTTTATCATATTTTTACATCTTATTGGCTTATAACGACGGTAGCTTAATAAGATGATCTCTCACTAAAATTTCAAGAAATGTGTTCCCCCTAACTGTGCACCGTTGCTAAGGATCGTTGTTCCGAAGCACCACGTGATGATCGGGTGTGATAGGTTCTAACGTTCGCATACAACGGGTGTAAGCCAGATTTGCACACGCAACACACTTAGGTTGACTTGACGAGCCTAGCATGTACAAACATGGCCTCGAAACACGCAAGACCGAAAGGTCGAAGATGAGTCGTATAGAAGATACGATCAACATGGAGATGTTCACCATGGATGACTTGTCCGTCTCACGTGATGATCGGACACGGGCTAGTTGACATGGATCATGTGTCACTTGGATGACTAGAGATGTCTATCTAAGTGGGAATTCATTAAATAATTCGATTATGTGAACTTAATTATCATGAACTTAGTCTAAAATTGTCTTTACAATCTATATTGTAGATCCAATGGCTAACGCTAATGTCACCCTCAACTTCAACGCGTTCCTAGAGAAAACCAAGCTGAAAGACGATGGAAGCAACTATGCGGACTGGGTCCGTAGCTTGAGGATCATCCTCAAAGCTTCCAAGATACTGTATGTCCTTGATTCACCGCTAGGAGACGCGCCCATTTTCCCAGTGGATCAAGACGTTACAATAGCTCGGTAGTCACGCTGTGATGATTACTCCCTGGTTCAGTGTGGCATGCTTTACAGTTTAGAACCGGGGCTCCAAAAGCGTTTTGAGCGACACGGAGCATATGAGATGTTCCAAGAGCTGAAATTGGTTTTCCAAGCTCATGCCCGGGTCGAGATATATGATGTCTCCAACAAGTTCTTCAGTTGTAAGATGGAGGAAAATAGTTTTGTCAGTGAGCACATACTCAAAATGTCTGGGTTGCACAACCGCTTGACTCAGCTGGGAGTTAATCTTCCGGATGACTCGGTTATTGACAGGATCCTTCAGTCGCTTCCACCTAGCTACAAGAGCTTTGTGATGAACTACAATATGCAAGGGATGGAGAAGTCCATTCCTGAGTTGTACTCAATGCTGAAATCAGCGGAGGTGGAAATCAAAAAGGAACATCAAGTGTTGATGGTGAGTAAGACCACTAGTTTCAAGAAAGGCAAGGGTAAGAAGAGCTTCAAGAAGGACGGCAAAGTAGTTGCCACGCCCGGTAAAAAAGTTGCCGGGAAGAAGAACAAGAATGCACCCAAGCCTGAGATTGAGTGCTTTTATTGCAAGGGTACCGGTCACTGGAAGTGGAACTGCCCAGAGTACTTAGCGGATAAGAAGGTCGGCAACGTTAAAGGTCTATGTGATATACTTGTTATTGATGTGTACCTTACCAGTGCTCGTAGTAGCTCCTGGGTATTTGATACCAGTGCAGTTTCTCACATTTGTAACTCCAAGCAGGAGCTGCGGAATAAGCGAAGACTGGCGAAGGACGAGGTGATGATGTGCGTCGGGAATGGTTCCAAGGTCAATGTGATCACCGTCGGCACGCTACCTCTACATCTACCTTCGGGATTAGTTTTAAACCTTAATAATTTTTATTTAGTACCAGCTTTGAGCATGAACATTGTATCTGGATCTCGTTTGATGCGAGATGGCTACTCATTTAAATCTGAGAATAATGGTTGTTCTGTTTATATGAGAGAAATGTTTTATGGCCATGCCCCGCTGGTCAATGGTTTATTTTTGATGAATCTCGAACGTGATGTTACACATGTTCATAGTGTGAGTACCAAAAAGTGTAAGGTTGATAATGATAGTCCCACTTACATGTGGTACTGCCGCCTTGGTCATATTGGTGTCAAACGCATGAAGAAACTCCATGCTGATGGACTTTTGGAGTCTCTTGATTTTGAATCATTTGACACGTGTGAACCATGCCTCATGGGCAAGATGACCAAGACTCCGTTCTCCAGAATAATGAAGCGAGCAACTGACTTGTTGGAGATAATACATACCGATGTATGCGGTCCGATGAGCTTTGAGGCTCGCGGTAGCTACCGTTATGTTCTCACCCTCACTGATGACTTAAGCAGATATGGGTATGTATACTTAATGAAACACAAGTCTGAAACCTCTGAAAAGTTCAAGAAATTTCAGAGTGAGGTAGAGAATCAACATGACAGGAAAATAAAGTGCCTACGATCTCATCGTGGCGGAGAATATTTGAGTCACGAGTTTGGCATGCACCTAAGGAAATGTGGAATTGTTTCACAACTCATGCCGCCTGGCACACCTGAGCGAAATGCTGTGTGTGAACGTCGTAATCGCACTCTATTGGATATGGTGCGATCTATGATGTCTCTTACCGACTTACCCCTATCATTTTGGGGATATGCATTAGAGACTACCGCATTCACTTTAAATAGGGCACCGTCTAAGTCGGTTGAGACGACACCGTATGAACTATGGTTTGGAAAGAAACCTAAGCTGTCGTTTCTAAAAGTTTGGGGATGCGATGCTTATGTGAAGAAACTTCAACCTGAGAAGCTCAAACCCAAAGCGGAAAAGTGCGTCTTCATAGGATACCCCAAAAAAACTATTGGGTATAACTTCTACCTTAGATCCGAAGGCAAAGTCTTTGTTGCCAAGAATGGATCCTTTCTAGAGAAAGAGTTTCTCTCGAAAGAAGTAAGTGGGAGGAATATAGAACTTGATGAGGTAATCGTACCTCCACTCGAACTGGAGAGTAGCGCAGCACGAGCAGTTGTTTCTGTTGAGCCTGCATCGGCTGGAGAGGAAGTTAATGATGATGATCATGAAACTTCAGATCAAGTTGTTATTGAACCTCAAAGGTCCACAAGGGCACGTTCAGAACCAGAATGGTGCGGCAACCCTGTCCTAGAGATCATGTTGTTGCACAATGATGAACCTTCGAACTATGAAGAAGCAATGGCGGGTCCCGATTCCAACAAATGTCTTGAAGCCATGAAATCCAAGATAGGATCCATGTATGAGAACAAAGTATGGAATTAGATGGACTTGCTCGATGATCGGCGAGCCATAGAAAAAAATGGATCTTTAAGAAGAAGACTGACGCGGATGGTAATGTGACCGTATAAGGCTCGGCTTGTCGCTAAGGGTTATCGACAAGTTCAAGGAGTTGACTACGATGAGACTTTCTCATCCGTAGCGATGCTGAAATCCGTCCGAATCATGTTAGCAATTGCCGCATTTTATGATTATGAGATCTGGCAAATGAACATCAAAACAGCATTTCTTAATGGTTTCCTCAAGGAAGAATTGTATATGATGCAGCCGCAAGGTTCTTTCGATCCTAAGAATGCTAACAAGGTATGCAAACTCCAGCGCTCCATCTATGGGCTGGTGCAAGCATCTCGGAGTTGGAACATTCACTTTAATGAGGTGATTAAAGCGTTTGGGTTTATACAGGTTTATGAAGAACCCTGTATTTACAATAAAGTGAGTGGGAGCTCTGTAGCATTCCTCATATTATATGTGGATGACATATTGTTGATGGGAAATGATATAGAACTCTTGAAAAGTATAAGGGCCTACTTGAATAAGTGTTTTTCAATGAAGGACCTTGGAGAAGCTGCTTACATATTAGGCATCAAGATCTATAGAGATAGATCGAGATGCCTCATTCGTGTTTCACAAAGCACATACCTTGACAAGATATTGAAGAAGTTCAATATGGATCAGTCCAAGAAGGGGTTCTTGCCTATGTTGTAGGGTGTGAGATTGAGTACGACTCAATGCCCGACCATGCCAAAGGATAGAGAAGAGATGAGTGTCATCCCCTATGCTTCAACCATAGGCTCTATTATGTATGCCATGCTGTGTACCAGACCTGATGTGAAGCTTGCCATAAGTTTGGTAGGGAGGTACCAAAGTGATCTCGGAGCGGAACACTCGACAGTGGTCAAGAATATCCTGAAGTACCTGAAAAGGACCAAGGACATATTTCTCGTATATGGAGGCGCCGAAGAGCTCGTCGTAAAGGGTTACGTCGATGCTAGCTTCGACACAGATCCGGATGACTCGAAGTCACAAACCGGATACGTGTATATTTTGAACGGAGGAGCAGTCAGCTGGTGCGGCAGCAAGCAAAGCATCGTGGCGGCATCTACATGCGAAGCAGAGTACATAGTTGCTTCGGAATCAGCAAAGGAAGGAGTCCGGATGAAGGTGTTCATCACCGACCTAGGAGTGATTCCCAATGCGTCGGGCCCGATGACTCTATTCTGTGACAACACTGGAGCTATTGCCTTGCCAAGGAGACCAGGTTTCACAAGAAGACAAGACACATCAAGCACCGCTTCAACTCCATTCGTGATTACATTCAGGAAGGAGATATAGATATTTGTAAAGTACATACGGATCTGAATGTCGGGGATCCGTTGACTAAACTTCTCTCACGAGCGAAACATGATCAGCACCAGAACTCTATGGGTGTTCGATACATCACAATGTAACTAGATTATTGACTCTAGTGCAAGTCTCCCACTGTTGGAAATATGCCCTAGAGGCAATAATAAAATGGTTATTATTATATTTCCCTGTTCATGACAATTGTCTATTGTTCATGCTATAATTGTATTAACCAGAAACCATAATGTATGTGTGAATACATAGACCATAACATGTCCCTAGTGAGCCTCTAGTTGTCTAGCTCGTTGATCAATAGATGGTCAAGGTTTCATGACCATGGACATTGGATGTCGTTGATAACGGGATCACATCATTAGGAGAATGATGTGATGGACAAGACCCAATCCTAAGCATAGCACAAGATCGTGTAGTTCGTTTGCTAAAGCTTTTCTAATGTCAAGTATCGTTTCCTTAGACCATGAGATTGTGCAACTCCCGGATACCGTAGGAATGCTTTGGGTGTGCCAAATGTCACAACATAACTGGGTGGCTATAAAGGTACATAACGGGTATCCCCGAAAGTATCTATTGGGTTGGCACGAATCGAGACTGGGATTTGTCACTCCGTGTGACGGAGAGGTATCTCTGGACCCACTCAGTAAGACATTAGCATAATGAGCTCAATGTGACTAAGGAGTTAGCCACGAGATGATGTATTACAAAACGAGTAAAGAGACTTGCCGATAATGAGATTGAACAAGGTATAGGGATACCGACGATCGAATCGCAGGCAAGTATAATACCGGTAGACAAAGGGAATTGTATACGGGATTGATCGAATCCCTGACATCGTGGTTCATCCGATGAGATCATCGTGGAGCATGTGGGATCCAACATGGGTATCCAGATCCCGTTGTTGGTTATTGACCGGAGAGTTATCTCGGTCATGTCTACGTGCCTCCCGAACCCGTAGGGTCTACACACTTAAGGTTCGATGACGTTATAGGGTTATAGGGAAATAGTGTGCATGGTTACCGAAGGTTGTTTGGAGTCCCGGATGAGATCCCGGACGTCACGAGGAGTTCCAGAATGGTCTGGAGGTAAATATTCATATATAGGAAGTGAGGTTTTGGTCACCGGAAGTGTTCCGGGCGTCACCGGTAACGTACCGGGACCACCGGAAGGGTTCCGGGGGTCGACCAAGTGGGGCCACAGGCACCGGAGGGCTGCATAAGCCGCAAGTGGGAGGGAACCAGCCCCTAGGTGGGCTGGTGCGCCCCCCCCCCCCCACAAGGTCCCAAGGAGCAGCACAGGTGGGAGGGGGCAAACCCTAGGGGCAGATGGGCCCTAGGCCCACCTAGGGCGCCGCCCCTCCCACTCCCTCTCCTGGCCGCCGCACCAGATGCCATTTGGGCTGCCGCCGGCTCCTAGGGTGGGAACCCTACGGTTGTGCCCTCCCTCCTCCTCCTCCTATAAATAGTGGGGGTTTTGGGGCTACCGAGAGCACAGGTTTCTTCCTCCCTCGGCGCAGCCCTACCCTTCCTCTTCCTCATTCTCCGTAGCGCTTGGCAAAGCCCTGCCAGAGTACCACGCAGCTCCATCGTCACCACGTCGTCGTGCTGCCGGATCTTTCCCTCAACCTCTCCTTCCTCCTTGCTGGATCAAGGCGTAGGAGACGTCACCGGGCTGCACGTGTGTTGAACGCGGAGGTGCCGTTGTTCGGCGCTTAGATCGGAATCCACCGCGATCTGAATCGCTACGAGTACGACTCCACCAACCGCGTTCTAGTAACGCTTCCGCTTTGCGATCTTCAAAGGTATGAAGATGCACTCCCCTTTGCTCATTGCTGGTTTCTCCATAGATAGATCTTGGTGACACATAGGAAATTTTTTGATTTACTACTACGTCTCCCAACATATTTAGCTCAAAAACAATTTGTAAGTGCATGAAAAATACCAAATGTAGTCAGAAAGGGTTGAAAATTGATGATGTGGCTTTGAATGGTGCATTTTCAACACACAAAAAGTATGGAGTTCAAATAAGTTTAAAAAATGAAATCCCTTTGTAACAGATGAGTTTTCGTCCGAAACCGTGATACGTTGAAAGAGATTGTTCATTTTGTACACGAAGTGCATCCAGGTTTTGCCGTAACCCTCTCAACTTTTTAGCACATGGTATGTGGGTGAAATGATGATACCATGCCAACTTTTAACCTTTTCAGAGTGCATTTGAAGTGTTTTTCAATTTCAAGGTTATTTAGCTCAAAAAAATATGTAAGTGCATGAAAAATACCAAATGTAGTCGGAAAGGGTTGAAAATTGATGATGTGGCTTTGAATGGTTCATTTGGAACACACAAAAAGTATGGAGTTCAAATAAGTTAAAAAAATGAAATCTCTTTGTAACAGATGAGTTTTCGTCCGAAACTGTGATACTTCGAAAGAGATTGTCTATTTTGTACACGAAGTGCATCCAGTTTTTGCTGTAACCCTCTCAACTTTTTAGCACATGCTATGTGGGTGAAATGATGATACCATGCCAAATTTCAACATTTTCACAGTTCATTGAAGTGCTTTTCAATTTCAGGGTTATTTAGCTCAAAAACCAGTAAGTGCATGAAAAATTCCAAATGTAGTCAGAAAGGGGTGAAAATTGATGATGTGGCTTTGAATGGTGAATTTTGAACACACAAAAAGTATGGAGTTCAAATAAGTTCAAAAAAATGAAATCTCTTTGAAATAATATAAAAAATAGCAGAAATGAATATAGATGCGCTTATATAGGTAAAATTCGACCTGAAATTCAGTTTGATTTCATGTCAAATTTCTCATATAAGAGCATCTATTTTTAATTTGAGAGGAACTCAACAAGGCAGAGGGGTGGGCTTATAAACCTGTGCGAGCGCCCCTCGCTTGGCGAGGTGGGACTAAACTCCCACCACAGCTAGGACCAACCCTTTAGTCCCGGTTGGTGGCTATAAATGGGACCAATGCCGCCCTTTCGTCCCGGTTGGTCGCTCCAACCAGGACTAATGCCACCCTTTAGTCCCGGCTGGTGCCACCAACCGGGACCAAAGGTCTCTACTTCCCATCCTTTGGGCTGACGAAAAGGGATCTTTGGTTCCGGTTGGTGGCACCAACCGGTATTAAAGGTGGGTATTAGTCCCGGTTGATGCCACCAGCCGGGACCAATTCTTCTTCTATATAAGAAACACTTGGGAAATTTTGTAGTTTTCATCGTCACTTCGCCGAGCCCACCGTCCTCGTCCCCGTTGCCGCGCGCTGCCCCGAGCCCGCCATCGTCGTCCCCGCCCCCGTCGCCGCCCCGTTCCCGTCCACTCCCCGTCGCCGCGCCTCCCAGTCGCCGCCCCGCGGTGCCCTATTAAAAGTGAATGTTGTTATCTCTAATGCATAACCCCAAAACTATAGTGGCAAATCGATAAGAGACATCATAGTTCGCACCATATTCAATAGAGCATGACTACGATGTTCAGACACACCATCACACTATGGTGTTTCAGGTGGCATGAGTTGTGAAACAGCTTTTCACATTGTCTTAAGTTGTATACCAAACTCGTAACTCAGATATTCACCTTCACGATCATATCGTAGACATTTTATCTTCTCGTCACGATGATTTTAAACTTCACTCTGATTTTGCTTGAACTTTTTCAAACGATTCAGACTTGTGTAAATATACACTATATCTACTCAAATCATCAGCGAAGATCAGAAAATAACGATATCCACCGCACGCTACAAGACTCATTGGATTGCATACATCAACATATATCATTTCCAATAAATCACTTGCCCGCTCCATCAAACCAGAAAACGGGGTCCTTAGTCATCTTGCCCAAGAGGCATGGTTCGCATGTCTCAACCGAATAGAAATCGAATGAGTCCAAAGATCCATCAGCATGAAGTTTCTTCATATGATTTATACCAATATGACATTTAGCGATAGTACCACAAGTATGTGGTACCTTGACGGCGATATCGAAAAGGCAGGCGGCATCCGGCCTGACATTATTTACACCACCACAATGGCGGCGAGGCTGCCGACGAGTAGCACGGCGCCAACTCCACCTCGGTGGCGACATCGGAGAGGCCAACGGCATCTATCCCGACACCATCTACACGACCACAATGGCGGTGAGTAGCACAACCAACTCCACCTCGGCGACAACATCGGAGAGACAGGCGCCATCCGCCCCGGCGCCATCTCCACCCTGCCGGCATGTGGCTCAGGGCCATCTACGGCAACACGACGACGTCAAAGCTGCTGACCTACAGCCTGGCGTCGTCTTCCCCCTTCCAACATCAACCTGCATCGAAGTTGAGAGCAGTGATGTAGTACGCGCCACAACAAGACTCGAGATGGCAGCGACCTGGTGCGCGCCCATGAAGACCGCGACGATGACGACGAACATCTGCCGGCAAGCCAGGCGGAGCCTTCTCTCGTACACGCCGGCACACACTGCATCAACACAGGCATCCCGATGACACCTCAGAGTCTCACTACATACACCTGGTGAACTCGTACAGTGGTACATATGCCGGAGTGAGGAGGCTGTCGTCCAAGGCTGTACCATCATCTACCTCAGCAAGGGAAGATTAAAATCATGGCATCCATCTTATTTAATGGGCATCCATCTTATTTAATAGCATGCCTACATGCATCATTTTCTCTTTATCTTTCTCTATGTCTCTCATTTCAGTGCATCTGAAGGGTGAGCAGGCGATAGGAATCGCGATCGAGATGGACGGATAATCAGAGCTCACCCGTGTGCAACCAAAGAAGACGGAGGAGGAGTTGCTCACCGTCTTCACATTTCATCAACTTCGTCAAGTGCCGTCATCACCAACCCCAGGCTCGACGAGGAAGGCTTCTACATCAACCTAACTTCTGACACCTTCATGAACTTCTCTCCCAGCGAGGGCACCGACTGCCTCAACACGCCGCCTGGCTACATCGACATGGCATCGCCAACTTCATTAGGTCTTCATCTGACGAGGATGCTGTCTTCGTCTCACGAGGATGCTGTCTTCATCAATGCCATTGGACGCCCGCAACGACATAATGTCACCACCTTCATCGACTTATTGCCCGACAAGCACACCAACTGCACCGGCACGTCGACATCTCCTACACCAACCGTCTCACCAAGCGGAGGCCGTCCCTGTAACAGCGACGCACCAAGGTCTACATCAACGAGCTCGTATTGTCGTCATCTTCAAGCAACGCCGACATGTATTCATTATGCACTACATTGTGTAAAGTAATTTGCATGTTGGGAACTACCACTTTGTTCCTGGTTGTATCTACAGAATTTTCATCACACATTGTCATACACGACGAATCATTTGTCCACATCCGAAGAAGAGACATAGGCTTCAATCACGTCACGCCCTAGAACAAGCTGTTACGTGCCCCTGAATATTTTGCAATGTATGATGTGTGATGGATGTCCTTCCTTCACATCTACTCCCTCCGTCGTTTTAGCAAGTTAAAATAGCTTGCTAAAACGACCTATATTCTGGAACAGAGGAAGTAGTCTAGTACTATAGTAAATAAAGGCCGATTTGATCCTGGTTGAATACCTGCGTACGTCACGTGCAACAAGCAATCCAATACGGACCCTGCGTTCTGATTCTATCCGGCCGGATATACCAATATCAATACTAACAATCTGTTTTTGTCGCCCGCGCATCGAGCCAGGAACCCTAGATCAACCGAACGTATGTCTCGCCGTGGCCGCCGCCGCCTGAATCGCATGGCTCGGGCCGCTATAGCACCGTCACCTTGGGCCGACCTTCCGCCAGACCTTCTCGGCGACGTCTCGGGACGCCTGCACGCCGCCGCCGATTTCACGCGCTTCCACGCCGTCTGCACGGCCTGGCGCGACGCGCTGCCGACGCCGCTGTGCCACCGTCCCGCGTTCCTGCCATGGCTCATGTGCACGGTTAGGGCCAGCGAGGGCCCCATCCTGCACTCCTCCTTCAACTCCGGCCGCAGGGCCCGGAGATGTGGTGACATCCTTCTCGCGGGTCCACCATGTTCATCACCCATAAGAAACTGGGTGGCCAGCATGGATGGCACAGCCGCCTGGCTGTTGTTGACCAAAGATACAGGAGCAGGACTCATGGACCTCCTCACTGGAGCCTGGACCCAGCTACCAGCGTACGATGAACACAACTCGCCACAGCTTGACAATCCCCGTGGCATCATCTCCGGCGACGGCACCGTCCTCCTCTACGACTCAAAATGCGAGTCAGCCCGCAGGCTCGCCTTCATGGCCACGCTCTTGCGTCCCGGAGATGTGGCATGGACGCAAGTGAAAACGGTGCTGGATTATTCGCCAGACATCATTTCCTTCAACACCACCGCCGCGTATCACAACGGTAAGATCCTAGTGTGTGCGGACGTGAATTATTGGTGCATACTCACGCCGGACGACTATAGCGTTAGTCACAGGCTGGAGCTGTTGACCATGTCCAAAGATTACAAAGGCTGGTGCCACAAAAGTAGCCACTTCTTGGAGTTTGAGGGTCAACTGTTGTGGGTGTCCGTCATGGTCACAAGCAGGCTCGACATGTTTTCTCTTGTAGTGCATGCCTTGGAACAAGACAAGATGCGTTGGGTGGTGGTGAGGGACGGCGCGAGCTTGGGAGGCCAAGTTCTCTTCCTTGGCTCCCGCGCTAGCTTCACTATGGATGCCGCGCGGTTGGGTGTGGATGGCGGGTGTGCCTATTTCATCTTTGCACACCATGTGTTTAGGTACAACTTTGTTGACGGTGAGGTCATTCTTGTGGAAAACCTTCCTCCATCCTGGCCTGCCATCAAAGAGGGGGACTGGCTCGTGCCTCAGTCTACGATTGCTTCCATTCAGGAAATTAGAAAAAGGCTCGGGCTTCAACAAGAACACTGATTTCCTCCATCCTCGTCTGCTTACTACTTAAGGCCTCCATTGGTTTGGAGGAATTTCACAGGAAGTCTATAGGATAGGATTCTTGTAGAATTTTTTTCCTTTAGAACCATTTGGTTCGTAGGAATGCATTTTTATTCTTACATAGGATTGGTTTCTACCCTCTACATTTTAAAGGAAAATAAAAATAAGTCTAGACTCAATGAAAAATTCCTATGATGTGAATCAAATGACATCTTCTTTTTCAGTCCTACTCATAGGATTTGAGATGCATGTCATCTCATTTCCTACAAGTTTTCTATTCCTATGATAATCTATACCTACTATTAAAGGAAGGTGATATTTTTGGTTTCGTCCTGCATTTAATCCCACGTTATAGATGAAAAATACATGAGGTGGTACTAATTTGTAGAGCCAACTTTCATATCGGCCATTAAAAAAGTTCGTAACGGCTCAGTCGGGCTTGCGTTCCTTCACTTGGGCCTTCGCTCGTACGTTGCGATCCAGCCCCCTCAGGTTGTTTCAGTTTTTTTTAAGAATCCTACGTTGCCCCGCACGGGATTGAGCAGGCGATCAAGCTCATCCCGTTTCCCTCACGTAAGTTATCTCAGTTTTGTTTCTAAAAAATCAGTTATCCAGCTGGGCCTTATGGGCCAGCAGGCACGTCTCAGCTTTCAACGGAATCAAAAACCTGCTCAGCTAGCCTAGGCCTTTATCTAAAAAAAAGATAGAGCAAGCCTAAATATGATGTGTCTTTTTTTGTCAATAGTCCCACCTTGCTAAGTTAAATTGATTACCATCAGTTTATATACGTTCTCAAACGATTGCCAGCAGTCGCCTTGGGAAATAAACAGTGAGCTGATAGAATGAGGTTAGCATATGTTGCATATATAAAAACACAACAATGACTCGAGACACGCCTACAACAAGGAGAATGGGATGCATATACAAAACATAAAATGCAACGAGAGAAAGGTGAGCATGATTTTTTTTTTCTTCATTGTAACGCACGGGCATGATTGCTAGTTATATCCTATGAACCAAAGAAGGTCTTAATTGTACAGTTAAAAAAGAGGTACAGATGGCGTGGAATGTTCAAATGTTGTGAATGCGCACAAAGGCTGGCTGGATTTACGGAGTGCTGAGGTGCCGGGGAAGATGAAAAATCATGTTTGGAAGCTGGCCTGGAATGGTCTTGCGGTGGGTCACGAGTTGCAACGTAGGAAGATTAAGCATGGTGTCACATGCACTGAGTGTGGATGTGATGAAACTACTTCATAGATTCTGGACATGCATGCATGCAAAACTTTGCTGGAAGCTCATGCGCCAACGAGGCCTCCTGCTGGATTTCAAGCCGCCAGCATGTGATATGGACCAGCGACCGATCAGGACGTGGCTGTTCGATTGGTTAGGAGATGCGCAGGGGAAAGAGCGAACGTCGACTTAGAGCAACTTCAACGTGACAACACAGACAGAAACTCGGTTTGTCCGTTTGGGTCGGTTAGGCGGACGAATGCCTTTATGTTCTTATTTGGATCGGTCGGTGCGTCCACCTGAAGGTAGACTTAAATTTGCATACGTAAAATCAATAAACACGTGGCACATATAAACATAATAAAATTTTAAATAAACATGAGTGACCGGTCAACCATTGGTCAAAATCCACCTAAAACATAATTAAACATTAATTAAAACAAAACAAAAAAGTCCGTGCCCGCCACCTTGCATTGCCCTTGCCATCTTCATCGCCGCCTTTGAGGTCGATCAATAGTTATCTGTACGAGCGACTAGCCAAAAAGTGGTACAGAGACCGGCGGATCAGTGGTCAGCACCTGTTGAAACTCGCCCACAGAATTGATCACATTAAATCACGACGACCACAAGCATACGGAAGAACTTTCGTCAAAGACATGTGTTGTGTCTTGTTTCTTTTTAATTTTCTCTTTTTCTCAACTCATGATGTTACCATCTTTGTACAGCCTCCCGTGTATATGTACACGTGAAGCTGCCGGCCTAGGGTACTATGTCTCACTTGGACTGACTCAGATATAAACTACTAATCCTAGTACAACTCGTACCAACACAGCTAGACACAATTTCAAAAAAGAAAAAAACAGCTAGACACAACTCCTAGCCGGACTCAACTTGGCAATTTTCCTCGTCTAATTACACGCCAAGTTGATCACCTTGTGGCCTAACATAACACATACCAAATACCAAATACATGAATGTATCCTACGTGTGCTACTGGGACACAAACTACTAGTACTCCTACTGCTATATCACGTACGCTTACTAATTCAAGATTAATTCTAACAGCACCGGAGGTCTGGCTAAATCTGGAAAGTCTGGGGCCAGTGGGGTGGTCATGCGGGATCACAATGTAAGCGAGGCATTTTTTGCCGCTATTAGCGGACCGAAGAAGGCTGAGCTTTTGGCATGTTCGAGCATCTAACGCCTCAAACGACCCTCGTATGTCTGTGGATGTTCCCGGTCAACGACTGACCAGAAAAAAGAAAAAAAAAACTAACCGGATCCCTTATATCATTCATATACGTTCGGACTGTCTGCAAAGGCTCATATCCATCTTAAACATAGGGAGGATATGAGATCTCGTGAACGCGCCCGGGCATGCCCGGTCAGTCCGTCACATACGACGCGACTCCATGCTTTTATTCATTCGTTTCTTTCTCTTCACCAATCACGTGCAAGTGATCGGACATATGAATAAGAAAATAGAAAGTATGGTTGCGCGGATGGACAAATAGAGGACACATCCGGTCACTGACCGGACGTCCACAGACGTTTAGGAGGTCATATTTGCTATGTCTGGCTGTAGATGCTCTTAGCGAGCTATTCAGGTGGCCTCTGAGGTTGGTGTGCGAAAGATTGTGCTCGAGGTGGATTGTCAGTCTAGGGGTGCTACCAGAAAGGAGTCTTAACAGGTCGGTAAACGGGCCTCTCATCGAGGAGATACTACCAATACGGTATCTCATATCTTGCACCGGTTTGTGTCATGAATGCATTGATTGCAGACTATAGTAACCAGTAGAGGCGTGCTTGGGAACACCACCCCCCCCCCCCTCCAAGAACTATAAGGGTCATTTCACGCGCCGTACAACTCCTACCCCCCCCCCCCCCGGCGCGCGTATAGAAAAATTAATAGTGTGGCAACTAATTTCTTATTTTTTTATTTTGCGGGTAAAGACTTGTTTACTCAACAAATGTCCTGATTACAATCTACTTTGCTAAGATCAACAGCTCCCGGTGGACCCGAGCCCAACCAAACTATATTTTCGGTCCTAACAAAGTTAGCCAAATAATATACTACAGTATTTTGGCTACGCAGCCTACACTTAATAAGATTAGTACAAGTTTTATGGAGAGAGAGGAGATATTTAATCTCAGCTAGTAAAAAAGCAAACACCGATCTATCAGGGCCTTCATCCATGAGTAAATTCACCGCCTAGCTAGAATTCATCTCCAGTACAATTAATTGGTAGCTCTGAACGTTGAAGAGACAGAGAAAGTCCTTCTAATATATATTGACACCGTGCTGTCAATATTATGGAAGAACTGTATGAATTCCCTTAGACGTTGAACAAATCACACATCTGATCATGTTAACCCGAAAAGATTGATCATGCTCCTTGAAATATTTGCCATCTAGATTACACTTTAGAAAAAATATATTAATTAAATGTGCGAACCCAAAATTTCCATGTGATTACGATACCAAATGGTTGCCACCATTTTTCTTTTGCTGTAGGGCTAAGATCAGATCGTATGAAAATCATACCTAATTTCATCTTATTCAAAGCAATTCCTTTTTAGCTAACTGCAAGTTCCAGTTAATTTATCTATTTTGTGAGAAAGTATCGATTGAATTTAGTACAGCTCCAAATTTATGGGCCATGAATGAGTTTTACTTCTTCCTTTTATTCTTGCCCTCTTTCCTCCATAAAATCCCTAATATTATTACGGAGTTTCAATTCGCTTTATAAATTAATAAAATTTATTTTGTATTGTAGAAGACTAGAAGTACCTCACAATTCTGCAAAAAAAGCTTTTCCATGTCAGGCATAGTTTGCCAAAAGCGATCCAATATGCTTGAAAGCTTTTCCATGTCAGGCACAGTTTGCCAGAAATAAATAAATCAAAAGTAACGTAAAAACTGGCTCGATTTGCCTCAAGAAGATGTGGGCACGGTGGCTTAGCATCGATCCTGCTTTTCTTTCCTTTTTTAATTTACTTGTGTGCGAATAGGTCGGAGCGATTACGATAGACCCGTCAACGGGACATCCTAATGTCTTGCTTAATGCGAGATATACACTACTGGAATCGGAAGATTTGCCGTCTGCCATATTTTTACCGGCAAAGAGTGACTTTGTCATTAACTAGAAGAAAACAGACGGCAAAGAGCTAGCGGACGGTAAAGGGTGGCTTTGCCATCAGCAATTTCTTTGCCGTCTGCCAGCTGATGGCAAAGATTCTTGCCATCGGCTAGCAGACGGCAAAAAGGTGGGCTGGGGCCCAGTGGAGGCCAGCTTAGGGCAACGGCCCACCCCACCTCTTTGCCGTCTGCTAGCTGACGGCAAAGAGTCTAGCGTTGGACAACCAAGAACTTGCTATCTAACGGCCCGTTACCCCCTTCTCTCTCTCTCTCTCTCTCTCTCCCCGACCGCACCCCGCCGCCGCCCCGACCCCACGCCGCTCCGGCCCCCCGCCCGCCGCCACCGACGCCCTGCCGCTCCCCCCTGCCCCGCCGCCCCGACCCCCACCGCCACCGCCCTGCCCCTCCACTGCCCCGGCCCCGCCCCGCACCATCCCCTGCCCCGGCCTCCTCTACCAGCCCCGCGCCCGCCCCCTCCCCTGTCCCGACCTCCTCCACCGGACCGGCCCCGTCCCCTCCCCTATGGCGACGCCTAGGCCGCCCGCCCGCCGGCACCGCCGCTGCCGCACCCCGCCGCCGCCGCACCCCACCGCCGCCCCGACCCCACCCATGAGTTTAATTAGGTTTAGTTTTTTTTCCTTTTTTCTGTTTTTTAGATTTAGGTTTAATTAGTTTAGTTTAGTTTATTAGGTTAGAAAAAAAATAAGTTAGTTAGTTAGTTTTTTCTGTTAAGTTAGTTAGTTAGTTAGTTAGTTAGTTAGGAGGAGGAGGAGAGGAAATGAAGAAGAAGAAGAGAGAAGAAGAAGAAAAGAAGAAGAAGAAGAAGAAGAAGAGAGAAGAAGAGAGAAGAAGAAGAAGAAAAGAAGAAGAAGAAGAGGAGAAGAAGAAGAAGAAGAAGAAGAAGAAGAAGAAGAAGAAGAGGAAAAAGACGAAGAAAAAGAAGAAGAAAAGGAGGAGGAGGAGGAGGAGGAGAAGAAAAGGAAAAAGGAAAACCGGGTCGAGGATCGGCGACGGGGTGCGTCGGCACCGACGTAACCGGGTCAAGGACCGCCGACAAGACACCACCGACACCCTGACCCCCGACACGACACCCCCGACCCCCGACACGACACCACCGACACCCCCGACCTCCGACTCGACACCCCGACACAGCACCCCTACCCCGACACGACACCACCGACACCTCGACCCCCGACACGACACCCCGACACCCTAACACGGCACCCTAGACCCCGACACAGCACCCCTACCCCGACACGACACCCCTGACACCCCGACCCCAACACGACACCCCCGACACCCCGATCCCGAAAAAGGTGCTCTTCGGCCTTCCAGAGGCCGACGGGTCATATATTTGTGAATTATGAGTTAGGTCATATATTTTTCGATTTTGTTATACAGAACATCATATTTATGTTGATCGGGTGGATTTAAATGTGCAGTTGTTTCGTCGCTGCGATGGTCTGTTTCATGAAGGAGACTAGAAGGACTCATGAACATATAGGGCTAGTCGAAATCAAACAAAACGCCCATTTAGATGTTCCCGATGTCTATATTACGGCTCAACAAGCGATCCAAGTTTTCTATCTACCGTGGGCCTGCCAAACGGATCCAAATTAGAAAGGTTGGGATGTCATTTATGATGTGCCGCCACATTTTAGACCACCTCCCCGCAATGAAGATGATTATGAACCTCACATTAACCCAGACACATATGAAGGAGAATTCTTTCAAGAAACACGTGTTTCCAAAAAACATTTCAAGAACCGCTCTAATTCACCCCAGAACATTAAGGTCGACAGCGACAGTGAATCCGACTTCACCCCTGAGCTGGAACAAGAAGAGACGGAAGAAGAAGAGGTTACTGCTGCGGATGACCTGTCAATGTTTGAACGATTACATAGAAGCCTTCCACATGTTGATGCATTTATTGATGATGCTGATGAGCACATCATTACTAATAGTGATGATGATTATGCATTTATTGATCCCGGAGCATATATAGACGATGAAGATTAATATTAGTAATGTGAGGTATTCAATTATTATTACGTACATATATATTATTAATTAGTTCATGTTATTACGTATTCAATTTTTTATGTTGAACTAATTTCGTTCACTCTTTGTCATTGCAGGTGTTGACAGATGGTGGACTCGGGTCGAGAGCCCTCTGAGCCTCCTTCCTCGGCGCGTGCTGGGAGGGGTGCTATTATTCCACCCCAGCAACTCCGGAGAGCGCTGGTACACAGTATGCAGACACCGGCGGGCGCTTCTTCTTCGACCAGGAGAGGTCAGGGGAAGACGAAGAGAGGTGCTAGAAGTAGGAAGGCTGCTGCGCCTTCCTTGCCGCCACCCCCAGCTGATTCTCCCGACCATAGGAGTGCTCCGTCTCAGGTGGACCCGTCTGACTTGGACCTGTCTCGGCCTCCGGTCGCCGAGCCTCGGGTCACCGAGTCTTCGTCCCAGGAGACTCCGGTCCTAGAGTCTTCGTCCCAGGAGACTCGGGTCCCAGAGTCTTCATCCCCCGTGACTCCGGAGGCTAGTGGCCATGCTGATGGTGGCGAGGACAACTTGTCTGAGGACACCTATAGCGAGGGCGAACTAGTTGAGGAGGGCAAGAAGGTTTACCAGTGTGGTTGTACAAAGCTCCCGCCCGTGCCGACAACCCGCGATCAGAGGTGGTTGATTGAGCCTAATGCGGAGAAGTAAGTGCATTTACTCTTTTTTAACCTCTTGCCTTCATGTTTCTTAAAATTATTATCTAATGTGTTGGCCTTGTCATACTGCAGGGGTTGGAAACACGAGCGTGGTGTCCGCAGGCCCAACCAGGTCCTTGGTGTGCTTCTCCGGCACCACTTCCCGGGGAAGGTCCAGTTGCCCGGTGAGGGTGAGGTTCCACAGGTAGCACTGACTTGGGAGCTGTACAGGGCTGCCCCGGCGCCGCCGGAGGAGATGGTCGTCGGTGTCTTGTGCGAGACGGTGGCTGACATTATGATCCGTCGCTTTTGGGTAATTTCTCCTTTACAGAATTTAAAATCAACAGCACCTAGTGATTGTGCTAATCAGTGTTGTCTTGTTTGATTGCACACCTTCTACAGGTGTCTTGAGGAACGCGAGGCAAAAGCGGTTGTTGTTCTCGAAGCCCAGTGCAAGCGCCTACTTCAGAACTTACGGCACGAGGCTCGGGTGCAGGCTATTCGAGACTACTACGCCTCGACTAACATTAAGAGGACCAAGAATAAGTGCCGCAAAAATTATCTGAGTAAGGAGAAGTTAATGAAGGTAATTATCTATTGTTATGGCCTTGTACTTAGTTTCTTTGATTTGATTCGTAGGCGTAGCGCTAAAATTTCTCTTGTCTAACTTAGGTGCCCCCGAGATGGTGTGCGAATAGGATGGACTGTTGGGAGGCATTGGTGGATGAGTGGTGCTCTCCCGAATGGCTAGCCGAACACAACAAGACCAAGGATAGGCATGCCCAAATGAGAGGTGTGCCACACCATCAAGGGAGCTCCGACATGTTTGAGTACGGGGATAACTGGGTATGTGGTTTGCTTCATGATTCATGCAATTTCATTATTCATGCTAGCTTGAGCCCTTAACTAATATTTTGTTCCTCTCTTGTAGGCGCGAGAAAACAAGAAGGAGGTGCCACCTCTGTTCGACATCTATGCCATGGCCCATACTGCCTCGTATAAGAAGGCCAAGGCATTCTCTGAGGATGACCCCGATCATCCAGAGAGCTTCAGCAACATCTCCTCCCACAACAAGCTCGTGGGGTATAGAGACGAGGGGAAGGCGAGGAAAGGGGAGGACTTCAACCCGAGCCAGAGTCCTTTTGATCCAAAGCTCGTGATGATATCTGGTGGCGGGAGGCCCCATGGCTCGATAGCCATTGGGGATGGACTGATACGTTGTCCTAGAACTCTCCCGGAGTTCAAGAAGCGCGAGACGAGCTTTGATCCTGAGATAAGGCCTCGTCCACGGCCAATGGAGCTCGCCATTGAGGCTAGGGCCCAGGAGCTTCTAGCGAAGGCAAACAGGCAGGCGGCACAGAGGGAGAGGGACATGGAGGAGAGGACGGCTAGGCTGTTGGAGGAGGAGAGGAACCGGAACGACGCGTCTCACCGGGCCCTAGACGAGCTCCTCGTGGTAAGTTTCTCCTGCATATTAGCCAAATCATGCACGTAATGTTTGTTTCATCACTAACTAATATGAATGACTCGTGAAAACAAAATGTGCAGACCGTGTGCCAGAACAATGGTCAGACCCCTCCGTCGATGCCCCATATTGCTATAGCACCCACGGTGAGTTTCATTTGAATGGTTATTATTTACTAGTATTCACATTTGAGTTGCATCATGCTAAGGAGACATTGCAAATGATCTTTGGTGCAGCGTGCCTCCCGACAAGCATCGACCGATCCTTCTGCGTCTGCCGCAACCCCGACCGGTCCTTCTGCGTCTCACCCTGGCGCAAACCCGACCGGTCCTTCACCTCCGTGATGATGGTAAGTTTTCCCAAGTGTTTTCATTAACAAATGCATACTTAGCTTAACAAATGACCTACTTAGCTCCAAAATGACCTATACTTAGCTTATTTTCCTCAAAAATGACATAATAACCTTACTTACCTCCAAAATGATATATTCTACCTAGAATAGCTATAAAATGACCTATACTTAGCATTTTTTCCTTCAAAATGACTTTATATGCTTAGTTAGCTAGAAAATGGAATAACCACCTAGGATAACTCAATAATGATCTATAGCTAGCTTAGCTAGTTCATTTACCTCACTTAGCATTTTTAACTACCTTAGCTAAAAAATGGCATTTTTACCTACCTTAGTTAGAAGAAGAAGAAGATAAAGAAGAGGGGATGATAAAAAGAAAGATAAGATAAATTCTTCTTCTTCTTCTTTTTCTTCTTTTTCTTCTAGCTAGTCTTCTTCTTGTTCTAACTTTCATCTTTCCTAATTTGCAGATTTGCTATAGATGAGGAAGCTTGCATTGATGGAGTATACTCTTCTACTTGTGCTTCCTTTTTGTTTATGGAAACTTATTGGAAACTTGTTTTGGATATGTATGTATGGATATGTTGTTGGAAACCACTGTATGTTGGATATGTTGTTGGAAAATTGTATGTTGGATATGTTGTTGAAAACTTATTGTTGGTATGCTTGTTGAAACTTATTGTTGGTATGCTTGTTGGAAACTTGTATTGTTGATATGTTGGATATATATGTGAAATTCTGTCAAATTGAATGATTTAAAAACAGAAAAAACAGGGGTTATATAGCAACTTTGCCGTCTGCTGGCTGACGGCAAAGAGCTTTGTCGTCGGCCAGCAGATGGCAAAGCTGCCACGTGGCAGCTACCTGTGCAACCTGGGGTAGCAGTAGGCTGGCCTAGGTGGGTTTTTTGCCGTCCACTGGCGGACGGCAAAGACCTAAGGTTCTTTGACGTCTGTCAGCTTAGGTCTTTGCCGTCCGCCAGTGGACGGCAAAGAACCCACATAGGACAGCAAAGAAACAGGTGCTTTGCCGTCCGCTAGCGAACGACAAAGCACGCCGTTAAGCCCTTAACGGACCTAAGTTGCCACGTGTGTCGTCCATGCCTTTTGCCGTCTGCTGGCGGACGGCAAAGATGCAAAGGTCTTTACCGTCCGTCAGCAGACGGCAAAGCGCCCTTTACCGTGGCTTATTCAGCCGGACGGTTGGCCGTCTGCTGGCGAACGGCAAAGCCTCTGCCGTCCGGGATGGCTGACAGCAAAGTACCTGATGCCTGTAGTGATAGTTGTCGCGGACACTAATCCCATCTAGGAAATCAGAAAAAGGATCATGCTAAAAGATAAGCCTGTCTTTTATCCAACACCAGCCAAGGCCCATGCATCTTTATTTAGGCATAACGGGTTAGAGATTGTATATATCCCGTCTCCTTCTCTTTACTAGGTTTAGATTTAAATGGAAAATTAATATAGTGATTTTTTGAGAATTGTTTTTTTACCATTCAATAATGTTTGTGAAGATACAAAAAATGTTCACGGGTTTGAAAATAATTTCTTGGGAATTTTTTAAACAAAATCAGGGGTTTAAAAAGTATTCACGGGTTTGAAAATGTTCGTCTGGTTTTTTGTGTTCTCCATATAGGTTTTACTTTGGTTTCTTTAGGTTTCTTTTTCTTTTCCTCTTTTAAAAAAAATCACAATACATGTCTACTGTTTTCACCACACATTGTAAATGTTTTGAATACATATAAAAATATTTTTTTACACGTTCAATATTTTTCAAATGCATGATTAGTTTTTTACACCGCTCCTCTCCCCTCTCCCTCCCTCTCTCTCTCTCTCTCTCTCTGACTTCACACCAAGGAGGAGGCTAAGCGAAAAGGCGGTAGTGTTGTAGAAAAGGGCAAGGAGTCGATGCGGGAGAGGAGGGAGACATACCCGACAACCAAACAACGTCTCGAGGGAACTAAGGGGAAGGAACTGGCGCACTGGAGGAAATGAGGATAAGGTCAAACGACAGTGGGAGAGGAGCGGTGTCGACGATTAATGCACCATCAATCTTACGAACTGAATACAACCATGAAAGTGAGTAGCGGGAGGGTTGCTGCTCGAAGGGAACGTCAAAAACAGCAAAGATGACAACCAAGTTTCGAACTTGGGATGGGCATTAGCCCTACTTCTTGCTTCATACTGTATTATGAAATATGATTAAAATGGTGTCATGCCCTCTTATTTTTATAGTCTAGGTGGATCCTGTAAGTTGGTATCTATTTTCAGGGGATACGAGGCAATCGAGCAATTCCGCATTTGGGGAACGTACCTATAGCGCACTTCAACCTTATCCCCACCCCTCCCCTACATTGGTGTCATGAGAAATGAGTCCTAGAGGTCTCTAGACACCTTTTAAGGAGAAAGGGTCAAAGGCGTCCTTGATTACCATCAATATGACTAGGTATTCGTACTCATCAAAAAAACATGAGGCCGATGGAAAGTATGTTGACATCTTGAAGAAACAAAATGTGAATACAAGTTGTCGTTTTATGTAAACTAGGTGATTTCCCGCACGCTGTTGCGAGATTTTAAAGATTAGTTTTGGTTAAAAAAATTATGAACGAAATGACCTAAATCAAAATCTATTATTTTTGAAAGTAATTGTGTGTGAATAAATAGTATGCATGTAGCTGGACCGTTGGAGATGAAACAATTAAATTGGGGTATGCATATGCTAAAAATAGTTTCAGTGGATAATGACATGGCATATTTGATGATGTGAAGGGCTGCGCATTGAAAGAATTAGAGTTAGTGGGGATCAACTACTTTGGTATTATAGATACAAAGGTGAGCACTTTTTGACTGAACTGAAAATAATCTTGTTTTTGATAAAACCCCACTCAAAAAATTATTTAGCATTCATGAACACAAATTCCAACATAATATTACATTTTTAGGGGAAATTCGGACATGGTATATTATAAATATTTTTCTTTACATGTTTTTAGGATCTTTTTTTAGTAAACTTTTAGGATCTTTTCTTTACATGTTTATATCAGGATCTGCCCAAACAGGGCCGCGAGGGATGGGCTTTAGGTCGTGGACTGTAAGGGCCTCAAAAGCCCAATCAATGTGGTGAGAGCTAACCCTAACTCTTTCAGGCAGGCCCAGCCACACGCACAAACGAGCCGCCGCCGCCGCCGCCGCAAACTTGTCTCCGGGAGGATCGACGGCGGCGCGGCGAGTGGAACGGTGGCGACTTGCCAGGACCGACTTCCAACCCCGTGCGGTGCATGCGGCCGCTGGACGTGACTAGCTTTTCCCCTCACCTCGCTGCAAACTCTCTTTCAAAGAGAAGCGGCTTCGGGTTGGCAGCGCAGCGCGTAGAGCGGCGGCGACTCCGTCCAGTCGCCGGTGCAAGCAGCGATTCCGTGTGTTGCGGGCGACTTGACCAGGTTTGCACCTCAGCTCATTGATCCCAACCTTGAAACTCAGTAATGTGAATGGTTGACTGAGCAGATCGTGAATTTCCGATGAGCTCGCTGCAGGTCCGCCATGTCGACGTTCGCCGGTGTAACCGTCATCGACGGCGACAAGAAGTGCTACCAGGAAACGTCGGGCACCTACGCCGGCGCCAAGGCGGACAGCGGGTACCACCTGCTCATGGTCAAGGGCTACTCGCGGAGCAAAAAGGAGCTGCCCACCTGTGAGAGCGCCTGCACTGAAACTTTCATGGTAGGAGGCCATCATTGGTCCATCGAGTACTACCCCAACGGCGAGAGCCCGAGCTGCGCCGACTTCATTTCGCTCAGTATCACCCGTGTCTACGACGAGGAGGTCGAAGTGGGCGTGGAGGCCAAGTTCAGTTTTAGTTTCGTCGACGAAGTCGAGAAGCAGATGCCGGCGTACATACGCGCAACCAGTAAAACTTATGACTTCTCCCGGCGTGATCCTTGCTGGGGCTGCGACAAGTTTGTGAGAAGAGATGCCCTTGAAAGATCGGCCAATCTAAAGTGTGATTGTTTCACCATCCGGTGTGACATCATGGATGTCAATGACCCCAACCCCAATGACGATGACGATACTGATGATGCCGGCACCGAATCAGTGCTCCAGCCTGACATACACCAGCATTTTAGCTATCTCCTTCAAAATAAGGTGGGTGCTGATGTGACCTTCGAGGTCAGCGGCGAGACCTTTGCTGCACACCGGTGTGTGCTTGCAGCGCGGTCTGCAGTGTTCATGGCACAGCTCTTTGGCCCCATGAATGAGGGCACCACCACGTCCAACAACGTCATACAAATCAAAGACATGGAAGCGAAAGTGTTCAAGGCTTTGCTTAGCTTCATCTACACAGACACATTCCCTTCGATGGAGAAGGACGGCATGGAGGAGGAAGAAATGCCAGGAGTTGCGGAACAAGGACACGTAGAGGAAGCAACTGAGTGTAAAATGTCAGATGTCGTGGAACAAACACAAGAAGAGGCAGTAGAGGATGAAATGCGGCTGCAATGGCTGCAAGACTTGTTCGTTGCGGCAGACAGATACGACCTCCAGCGCCTCAAGCTCATCTGTGAGAAGCAGTTGTCTGAGCACATGTGTGTGAGCTTGGTGGCGTCCACTTTCGCTCTAGCCGAGCAGCACCACTGCCGTGGATTGAAGGAGGCGTGCTTGAAGTTTATCCAAGTCCAACCTCGCTCGCGTTTGCAGACACTAATGGGGACTAATGGCTGGGGGCATGTAGTTACAACTTATCCCTCTGTTTTGAACGAGCTCATTGCCAACCTTGCTTCAAACCAGCGGAAGTAACACTCTGGTACGGTACACATCTTTGTTAATTAGACCTGAAATGACAATCTTGGGCATATATGGGATCTTCTAGAGTGATCGTAGTTTGTGTCTTGCTTGTAATTGTCTCATCATGTAATTTGCCTATACGCTGAATAAGAAAAATCCAACATGTTGGTAGATTGTCTCTTCATGGAAAGGATAGTCTGTAAATTCTGGTGTGAGAGTCACGGCTGGTCTGCATTGCAGCAATGCGCAAGTTTCCAAGCCAGTCATTTTATCCTCATATATTTCTCTGTGCATCTTGTCGTACGTTGTAGCTATTCCCTTCCCTGTCATTTAAAACCTTTTCTGTGGTTTATCAAGCAGAACAAATATTTATTTTTGGAGGAGCGTTTTATGAACCTAGATGTAGGGAAAATAATTTGGAGGACTAGACAGAGGTTACTAAGATTTCCGAGTACCCTCAGAGCGGTAGTGACCCAGTACCCAGAAATTAATCTTCTCCTGGGTGCTTGTTGTTTTCCTCAGGTGGCGCTGGCGCTCCCCACCCCATGGGAGAGGAAGGTCGGAGCTTGGAGATGCTGCAGCCTGCAGAGTCCAATGTTATAGCTTTTCCCTGTACCCGAAAAGATGACCTCCATTCTGGTGTATTTTGAAGCACATATGAGCGGCTGCTGTCAATTTCAGCAATGAAAGGCTGGGGAGTGCTTTGAATGGATGGGCATTGGCTATACTTTTTCTTCACATAATATATCTTTTGGTCAAGTCGGTACAAAGCTTTGGGAGATGACCATTTTCCATAAAATCCATATCTTCCTCCCTTTGGATGTTGTTTTTAAATAAGCATCTCACTATAGACAAGTTAGCTATTGGACAACACAGGTTGATTACAAAACCTGCTTGCTTTGCGACAAGCCTGAACTAACATCTGTACATGCGTACACGATTCACTTTTTTTTTTTTGAAGTTGTGATTTCTGGACATCTTGTGAGTTAGCCATGACTCTGAATTATGTATGATGTACATGATGCTGATGCTTGTTCTGTTAGTCATTCATTGGTCCTAATATGCACTGTTGCATTAACATCTTTACTCGAGCAACGAGCATCATATTTATGGGTGATTTGGAATCTGTGTCTGTTTTCAGGGCAAGCAATGCAATGTTGAGAGATGCATGCACTATATTTGGGATGCTCTATTGTGATGAGGTATGCTTACTCCGGGAGACCGTTGTGCAGGAGCAAGAACAAGTCACTCACTGCTGGACCAAACCAAGGTATGCTCTGGCTCCTGGAGAAGAAACGGAATGCTCCGGCTCTTGAACCAAACCAAGGTATGCTCCGGCTCCTGGAGAGAGAGGAAACGGAAAGAGTAGAATTGCTTGACCGGAATGTCATACGGCGCATGCGGAGCATTCCCTCTGCCTCAAGCTCAAGGCCAACACCAACTGTTTCTGAAGGCCAGAGAGACAGACACCAACAGGAAAATGTAATAGTGACCCTGACTGAGTTGGCCGCTTTTGAATTGATGCTGCGATGTGCTTCTTCTTATGGTACACAGTTAAATGGTACCCTAGCTAGCTGCTCCTTGCTGGGTATCAGAATCGCAAATTTATCGGTGGACAATTGTTGTCTATATATATTTATTACCGAGAATTTGCAGAGGATGTGTATGTATGGATCATCCACTCAATCCATCTGTTTGGCAGACTCAGAATGGAGGTACATACACACGGCAGAACTGGCATAATTTATTTGAACTGACATTTTGCTACCCATGTTCATGCTCTGTTGGAAGCCAAACTGAAGGACATTCCTACCCTGACCATAGATCCAAACTGATCGGACATTCTTACCTGGCTAACAGATCCAAACTCAACCTGACCTGTTCCTGTTTCGCTTTGGATTTATTTATGCCAGTGTACTCCCTACTAACTTTGTACTCCCTCCGTCCAAAATAATTTATTTTGACTCAACTTTGTACTAACATTGTACTAAAATTAGTACAAAGTTGAGTCACTTATTTTTGGACGGAGGGAGCGGTAATCACCCACAATTATTTGGACGGAGGGGAGTAGTAAACATTATCGTTTCATGCAAAGATAAATTCAGAATTCAGAGTTTTGTTTTACATGTACTTTTATTTGATACCCAAAAGACGTTGTTTTCTTTGAATCTGATAAATATACTGTGATGTTTCTTTTCAGTGGAGCACGATGTTGTTTTCTCTTTGATGTTGTCGTAGACAATTTTACACGACCTCGGTCATTAAGCAGATACTTTTTGATCCACCTGTAATTTTTGTCAGTTTGCAGGATTCTCCACCAAACCAGTTTGATGTCAATCCAGGAAACATTATAAAAAATCATACTGTTTCTATGCTTCCAAATAGACCACATCGCTGTTGAATTTAAGCAAGAGGTGTTTCTTGTTGGCAATCCAAAATCTAGTACTTGATTCAAAGGAATTGCCAATAGAAACATTAAAATATCTAGCAATGACTAAGCAAAGCTCATTAGACACAACCAAAGAAAATATGCTGAATAGATGCATGATAAGAGCAAAACAATCTTCAGACCTAGCAAGGTTTCTTTTCATCAGGTTGTCTTTCGGGGAACATAAATAGTCTGAACAACTCTAAATTTTGTAAAGACTGTTGAATAGATTCATCATAACAAAACAGACAATCTTCAGACCTTGCAAGGTTTTATTTCATCAAGTTGTCTTTGGTCATAAGCTGGTTATTGGCCAGCAGACGCAGGAAGATGTGTATCCTAGTGGCAACACATAATTTCCAGACAGCAGGAACATAAACAGGCTGAACTCCTCTACAATTTGTAAACCGACAAATGCTATTTTAGTCGGGCCAGTACATGAGCTTCCACATCTCCAGATCCTTGCCTCTGTTGTATTCTCTGATGTACTGAGGAACCCTCGCAAGGTCTATCTGCTCCCCCACAAGCCCTGGTTTCAGTGTAGCATTATCCTGGCCTCCACATCCTGGAGACAATGGGATTGAACGGGGGTTAGTTGAGATAGCCTGATGGAGCAATTATTTTGCCAGCTTGTCAGACTCTAGCAAGGATGTTACCATCTTGAACCGCGAAGAAGCTTCGGAAATGCTTGCAACCATTGGCCACGACGTCTAGTTCGTCCAGGCTGAAGTTGTACCTCTTCTCCAGGGTCAAGTACAACACCTAACAGATGGAAAGGAGAATCTGAGTCTTCCTCCCAACCATCTTCACTAGCTGAATCTCTATGACTAGATAATGGTTGTCAGTGAATATAATGATACCTTCTTGGCACCACGTGACATAAGCTGCCGCACTGTGTCGAAGAACAAATCAGTGAGATCGTCACTGTAAATAACATCTGCAGCAAATAGCAGTGTGGCTTGCTCGGCCTCCTTGATTTCACGTGCAGACCATAAGTACATTGAACTGCATTGAAGAACAGATAGCTTAAGCTCGGTGCCGAGGAACATTTGGAAAAAGTAAAAAATAGATTAGAAGTCCATGGTAAACAATTGAACAATCAGGACTGCAACTGGCAGAAAAAAAATAAACCTTGGATCAGATGCATCACGTGTACCCACAGGTGGAGGCCACGACATTTTCCAGTCCAGTTCCCGTACATGGACTTTAGCTTCATCAAACTTTAGCATGCTAGAGTTGAGACGGACATTAGCCAAGCAATTATCGAGGATATCAGTGCCTCTATCTGTTCATTCCCATTGGTGAATAAAATATGTAAGGACTAAAGATAGCAACATGATAAAAAGGCTCGATCATTCCAGGTATTACTCTTTATTAGGGGTGCGTGTGAGTATCATGTCGAAATTTTAATATTAAAATAAGACATTCAGACTTTCAGATTTTGTACAAGATTGCTAAATTATTAGGTGTTAAGGCTGAAATATAATTACAGGTTTAATGGACGACTTGAAAGATATTCTAATATTAGAAACAAGACCATAAAAATGAAATGTTCAGACCATCGAAAAATTAAGTAATACAGACTGCAATTCAGACAATACTATGATCAAACAACACCTGTTGGATTCACTGTGGCACTTGCAAATTCTACCGTCAAACTGTACTTAAAATTAAAAGGAGGAGCAAGTATACCTCCAAAAAAAAGGACGGCTAAGAAAGTGCATCCAATAAAAGGACTATAAGTACCTGTAATGAAAATTCTTCTAGCAACTCGAGCGTGCGCCAACCCTACCAAACCTGGCAAACATTGTGCGATTACATGAATATCACTGGTGTTCAGGAACAAGCCGTGCAGTAACCTTGTACAGAGTGGTATTAAAACCGGAAGGTAAAGCAAAGGCGGAAGGATTCTTTAAGATCGAGTCATCACCTGTCCCAGCACCAATCTCCATGGCAGTAACACCGTCGAATTCAGACGACGTGAAGCTCTTGTGCAACACAAAGTCTGTTAGCAGCATGGCCGCCTTCCAAACCTGTAAACCAACAGGAGCAAACAATGGGCCACAAATGAAACGACGAACAGACACGAGGAAATCCGGCACCGAGGCTCTCCAAAGTACCTGAAGCCCGACGCTCCGGAGCGAGGAGGTGACGCCGTGCTGCACGGTGAGCACATGATCATCGTTCCTTCTCCCTGCAAACCAAGGAATATCAATCAAGTTCACAACAGACCAACAACGAAAAGACAGCCACAGAACAAACGCCTTACTGTCTCTCTTCCTTCTTCTCCGGTCGAGAACGAGATCCCCATCGTCGTCCACGGCGACAGCGTCCCGCGATCCACCTTCTCAATAAAGCCAAGAATCAAGTCACCACAGCGAGCAATCCACCGTCTACAGTACGAGCAATGCAAAACTCACTCGCCCGCTCACATGAGCTGCTCGTTGATGCGACGAGCTCGCGCCCATCGCTACGCTCGCCGCCACCACCACCATCGCCTCCGGGTTGCTCTAGAAACATCATATGACACTTCAGCACAGGCCAAACCGACGGCCTCGTCTGGATGTGAACCAAGAAGCGGCGCAGTGTAGGTGTATGATGAAATGCGCCTGAGAACAGAGGAGGGGGCGAGCGAGTTCGGGCCGCTCTTTACCTATCGGGCGGGAGGAGAAGGTGAAGCGGGAGAGGAAGAGGCCGGAGAAGCGGGGCGGGCAGCCCAGGTGCACCTCGCTCATCACCTGCTCCTCCGCCGCCGCCTCCGGCTCCCCACCACCGGCGGCCTCCATTTTTCGCCCGAAGACCAGAATTGGGGGAGGGGGAGCCTGGAAGCGGACTGGAGAAAGACTGCGGTGTCTTATTGGGCCGGGCGGCGTATGGGCTGCCCTTCGCTCTTGGGCTGCATCCCGTGAGCGGCTTACGCCTTAGGCTCTTCTTTCTTTTGCTGCAACCGGCCTACCTACTGTGGGAAAAGTCCACATTACGACAACGCTAAACTCTGCTTCGTTTTTTTTTACATGGTAATGCGTATCATTTATATCATAAAAATCACGTAGAAATCGACATGACAAAACTAAAAAGATAGCAAAACATCACCAAGCTTGACACCAACGTCCGGCACCTGCCTCCAGCACCACCACAACAGCCACCAAAAAAAATAATGACGGATCACCTCCTCATCCGAGGTCGACGCGGCTCCATCGCTGATATACAGCTTTGCGGACCTCTAAGGTGGCTCACTAAAGATGAAGCCATGGTCGTTGAACGAACAGACCGGGGCAACATCCCAGACACGCCATCGAACTCCAGATCTGACACCCCACCACGACTAAGACGTTGAAGGAGGAAATAATACCTGCCATCCATCGACCACGAACCAAGCACATGTTTCGTCTTCCAGATGTCGTCAATGCAGACCACAATCTGCATCCGCTCCTGAACTACCTCCCAAGCTCCGCGCCGACGCTGGAGCAGACGTCGTCACAACGACGAAGCCCGAGAACACAAGTCCACCACAAGGATGACGTCACTGCCACAATATCCTCGCTTGAATAGACTGATTACCAAATCCATGACCGACAATAGAGACGAGCGCCTCGTCGGTGAAGAATCCGGAGCTTCTTTATTCAGCATCGCCATCGCCGCCACCGAAGCCAAGACGTCAGACGATCCAAAAACCTAAGCTACTAGGGTCTAAACCTAAAGCAAAAGAGATCCGCACGCATGTGATCCGGCGACCCCCCCCCCCCCTCACGAGCGACGATCAAGAGGTCGCTGAAGGAGGAGAGCCGCCGGAAAACATCATCGGATGGTCAGCTCCCTTGGCGGCGGTGGCTAGGGTTTTAGTGTTAGCTAAACCCACCCCACGTCTATGAACAGATAGAGGCATTGATCTAAACCAGTTAAGATTCAACCCTGAACTATCAAAAACGGCTATAGGAATCAAACCTCCCCTCCCCTTGTTGAAAATATGCCCTAGAGGCAATAATAAATTAGTTATTATCATATTTCCTTGTTCATGATAATCATTTATTATCCATGTTATAATTGTATTGATCGAAGACTTAGATGCATGTGTGGATACATAGACAAAATCATGTCCCTAGTATGCCTCTAATAGACTAGCTCGTTGATCAAAGATGGTTAAGGTTTACTAGCCATGGACATGAGATATCATTTGATAAACGGGATCACATCATTAGGAGAATAGTGTGATGGACAAGACCCAAACTAAAAACGTAGCATATGATCGTGTCAGTTTATTGCTACTGTTTTCTGCATGTCAAGTATATGTTCCTATGACCATGAGATCATGCAACTCACGGATACCGGAGGAGTGCCTTGTGTGTATCAAACGTCGCAACGTAACTGGGTGACTATAAAGGTGCTCTACAGGTATCTCCGAGGGTGTCTGTTGAGTTGGTATGGATCAAGACTGGAATTTGTTACTCCGTGTGACGGAGAGGTATCTCAGGGCCCACTCGGTAATACAACATCACAATAAGCCTTGCAAGCAATGTGACTAAGTGTTAGTCACGGGATCTTGTATTACGGAATGAGTAAAGAGACTTGCCGGTAACGAGGTTGAACTAGGTATGGAGATACCGACGATCGAATCTCGGGCAAAGTAACATACCGAAGAACAAAGGGAACATCATACGGGATTAACTGAATCCTTGACATAGAGGTTCGACCGATAAAGATCTTCATAGAATATGTAGGAACCAATATGGGCATCCAGGTCCCGCTATTGGTTATTGACCATAGAGGTGTCTCGGTCATGTATACATAGTTCTCGAACCCGCAGGGTCTGCACACTTAAGGTTTGGTGACGTTTCGGTAGTATAGAGTTATGCATGGTGGTGACCGAAGGTTGTTCGGAGTCCTGGATGAGATCCCGGACATCACGAGGAGCTCCGGAATGGTCCGGAGGTAAATATTGATATATAGGAAGTCCTATTTTGGTCGCCGGAAAAGTTTCGAGCTCATCGGTAGTGTACCGGGAGTGCCGGTAGTGTATCGGGGAACCATCGGGAGGGGTATTTCGACCCAAGAGGCTATATGGGCTGTGGGAGAGTAAATACCAGCCCTTTGTGGGCTGGTTGAAGTCCCACACAAGGCCCATGCGTCTGGGAAGAAAAGCCCAAAAGGAAAAAGGTGGAAAAAGGCAAAAAAAAGGGCCAAATAAGGAAGGTGTCCTAATCCTACTAGGAGTGGAGGAGGAGGACTCCTCCCTCCTTGGTTTGGCCGAACCAAGGGCTGCCTCTTTGGCAGCCAAGCCTCCTCCTCCTCTCCTCCTATATATACTAGAGGATTTTAGGGTTTTGGCACAAGATTTTCAGCCACGTGCCACTCGTTCCTCTAGTGCATAGCTTCTCCTCTAGATCGGTTTTCTGCAGTGCTTAGGCGAAGCCCTGCCGGAATAGCTCCACCACCATCGCCGCAGCGCCGTCACGCTGCCGGAGAACTCTTACCTCTCCGCTCCCTCTTGCTGGATCAAGAAGGCGGAGATTATCATCAAGCTGCACGTGTGCTGAACGCGGAGGTGTCGTCCGTTCGGCGCTAGATCGGAAGGACCGTGATCAAGATTGCGAGACGGATCGTGACGAGATCGCGGGACGGATCGTGATGAGATCGCGGGACGGATCGTGATGAGTTCGCGGGACGGATCATGATGAGATCGCGGAACGGATCGTGATGAGTTCGTGGGACGGATCGTGATTGGATCGCGGGACGGATCGTGATGAGATTGCGGGACGCTCGGCGATTTGGATCGCGAAGACGTTTGACTACACCAACCGCGTTTCTTAACGCTTCCCGCTTAGCGATCTACAAGGGTACGTAGATCCACTCTCCCTCTCGTAGATGCTCATCACCATGGATAGATCTGCGTGTGCGTAGGAAAAAATTTGTTTCCCATGCAACGTTCCCCAACAGTGGCATCATGAGCTAGGTCTATGTGTAGATGAGATCTCGAGTAGAACACAAAGAGTTTGTGGGTGTTGATGCTTAGATTGCTTCCTCCCTTGGTCGGATTTTGGTTCAGCGGTATTGTGAGATGAAGCGGCCCGGACCAACATTACTCGTACGCTTACGAGAGACCGGTTCTCCCGACCACAACTTGTTGCATAGATGGCTTGCGGGTGCCAGTTTCTCTCACTTTAGTTGGATCGGATTCGACAAAGGCGGTCCTTGAGAAGGTTGAAAAGCAACTAGTGTATCACGCTTGTGGTTTTTGCGTAGATGAGAATTGTTCTTGCCAGATACCCGTAGCAGCCACGTAAAACATGCAACAACAATTAGAGGACGTCTAACTTGTTTTTGCAGGGTATGTTGTGATGTGATATATGTGATGTATGAGATGATCATGTGATGTATAGTTTATCACGACTTGCATGTCGATGAGTACGGCAACCGGCAGGAGCCATAGGGTTGTCTTTAATTATTGTATGACCTGCGTGTCAATCATTAAGCGCTATGTAATGCTTTACTTTATCGCTAAACGGTAGCAATAGTAGTAGAAGCATGTTGGGCGCGACAACCCCGATGGCAACACGTTGATGGGGATCAAGATGATGGAGATCATGGTGTCTTGCAGGTGACGATGGAGATCATGCCGGTGCTTTCTAGATGGAGATCAAAAGCACAAGTTCATGGCCATATCATGTCACTTATGATTTGCATGTGATGTTAATCCTTTTATGCACCTTGTTTTTCTTAGGACGATGGTAGCATTATAAGGTGATCCATCACTTAAATTTCAAGATGAATTGTGTTCTCCCCGAGTGTGCACCGTTGCGAAAGTTCGTCGTGTTGAGACACCACGTGATGATCGGGTGTGATAGACTCTACATTCACATACAATGGGTGCAAGCCAGTGTTGCACACGCAGAACACTCGGGTTAAACTTGACGAGCCTAGCATGTACACACATGGCCTCGGAACACAAGAGACCGAAAGGTCGAACATGAGTCATATAGTAGATATGATCAACATGATGATGTTCACCTTTGAAACCACCTCAACTCACGTGATGATCGGACTTGAGTTGGTGAATTTGGATCATGTATCACTTGAATGACTGGAGGGATGTCAATTTGAGTGGGAGTTCTTAAGTAATATGATTAATTGAACTCATTATCATGAACATAGTCAGTAGTATCTTTGCAAACTGTGTTGTAGATTACTAGCTCACGCTGTAGCTCCCTTGAATTTTTATATGTTCCTAGAGAAATAGAGTTGAAAGATGATGGTAGCAATATTGCGGACTGGCTCCGTGATCTGAGGATTGTCCTCATTGCTGCACAGAAGGCTTATGTCCTTAATGCACCTCTCGGTGCGCCAACCGCTGTAGCATTGTTTTTAGATGTTGTGAACATCTGACGGGCACGTTCTGATAACTACTTGATAGTTTAGTGCGTCATGCATTACAACTTAGAATTGAGGCTCCGAAACGTTTTGAACATCATGGAACATATGAGATGTTCTAAGAGCTGAAATTAGGATCTCGGGCTCGTGCCCATGTTGCGAGATATGAGATCTCCAAATAGATTCTTTGCCTGTAAGATGAAGGAGAATAGCTCAATCGTTGAGCATATGCTCAGATTGTCTGGGTGCTACAATCGCTTGAATCGAGTGGGAGTTGATCTTCCAGATAAGATAGTGATTGATATTGTTCTCCAAGTCACTATCACTAAGCTACTAGAACTTGGTGATGAACTATAAACACCAGGGATAGAAATAATGATCCCTGAGTTGTTCGCGATGTTTGACACCGCGAAGGTAGAAATCAAGAAGGAGCATCAAGTGTTGATGGTTAGTAAAACCACTAGTTTCGAGAAGGGCAAGGGCAAGGAGGGAAACTTCATGGATAACAAGTCAGTTGCTGCTCCGGTGAAACAACCCGAAGTTGAGCCCAAACCCGAGACTAAGTGCTTCGATTATGAGGAGAGCGGTCGCTGAAGCGGAACAACCCTAGATACTTGGTAGATAAGAAGGCTGGCAACGTCGACATAAGTATATTTGATATACGTGTTATTGATGTGTACCTTGCTAGTACTCCTAGTAGCACCTGGGTATTGGATACCGGTTCGGTTGCTAAATGTTAGTAACTCAAAATAAAAGCTACGGAATAAACGGAGAACTAGCTAAGTGTGAGGTGACAATGTGTGTTGGAAATGTTTTCAAGGTTGATGTGATCAACATCGCACGCTCTCTCTACCTTCGAGATTAGTGACGAACCTAAATAAATGTTATTTGGTGTTTTTGCGTTGAGCATGAACGTGATTAGATCATGTTCATTGCAACACGGTTATTCATTTAAGTTAGAGAATAATGGTTATTCTATTTACATGAATAATACCTTCAATGGTCATGCACCTAGTAAGAATGGTTTGTTGAAACTTGATCGTAGTAATACACATGTTCATAACATTGATGCCAAAAATATACAAAGTTAATAATAATAGTACCACATACTTGTGGCACTGCCGCTAAATGTAATATTGGTATAAAACGCATGAAGAAACTCCATGCTGATGGATCTTTGGACTCATTCGATTTCAAATCGGTTGAGACATGCGAACCATGCCTCTTGGTCAAGATGACTAAGGACCCCGTTTTCTATTTTGATGAAGCGGGCAAGTGATTTATTGGAAATGATACATGTTGATGTATGCAATCGAATGAGTCTTGTAGCGTGCGGTGGATATCGTTATTTTCTTACCTTCACTGATGATTTCAGTAGATATAGTGTATATTTACTTAATGAAACACAAGTGTGAATCGTTTGAAATGTTCAAGCAAATTCAGAGTGAAGTTTAAGATCATCGTGACAAGAAGATAAAAATGTTTGCGATATGATCATGGAGGTGAATATCTGAGTTACGAGTTTGGCATACAATTTTAGACAATGTGAAAGTTGTTTCACAACTCATGCCACCTGGAACACCATAGTGTGATGGTGTGTCCGAACGTCATAGTCGTGCTCTATTGGATATGGTGTGTGCTATGATGTCTATTATCGTTTTATTACTATAATTTTGGGGTTATGCATTAGAGACAACTACATTCACTTTAAATAGGGCACCATCTAAATCCGTTGAGATGACACTGTGTGAATTATGGTTTGATAGAAACCTAAGCTGTCATTTCTTAATGTTTGGGGCTACGATGGTTATGTGGAAAATGTTTTCACCTAATGAGCTCGAACCCAAAGCGGACAAATGCATCTTCTTAGAATACCCTAAGAAAAGTTGGGTGAACCTTCTATCTCAGATCCAAGCATAAAATGTTTATTGCTAAAATTGGGTCCTTTCTTGAGGAAAAGTTTCTCTTGAAAGAATTGAGTGGGCGGAAGATAGAACTTGATGAGGTTATTGAACCTCTGTTTCAACCAGAGAGTAGCGCAACGCAGGAAGTTGTTTCTGTGAAGCCTACGTTAGTTGAAGAGGAAGTTAATGATGATGATCATTAAGCTTCGGATCAAGTTACTATCGAACTTCGTAGGTCGACAAGAACGTGTACTGCTCCTGAGCGGTACGACAACCCTGTCTTGGAGGTCATGTTGTTGGACAACGATGAACCTATGAACTATGGAGAAGCGATGATGGGCCCGAAAACCAACAAACGGTTAGAGGCCATGAAATCCGAGAAAGGATCCATGTATGAAAACCAAGTATAGACTTTGGTGGACTTGCTCGTTGGACGGCAGGTCGTTAAGTACAAATGGATCTTTAAAATGAAGACAGACGCTGATGGTAATTGTCACCATTTATAAAGCTCGACTTGTTGCAAAGAAGTTTACGACAAGTTCAAGGAGTTGACTGTGATGAGACTTTCTCACTCGTAGCGATGCTAAAGTCTGTTGAAACTATGTTACAGTTGCTGCACTTTCAATTATGAAATCTGGCAGATGGATGTCAAAACATCGTTTCCTTAACGGTTTACTTGAGGAAAGATTGTATGTAATACAACCAGAAGGTTTTGTCAGTCCTAAGGATGCTAAAAGGTGTGCAAGCTTCAGTGATTCTTGTATGAATTGAAGCAAGCATCTCGGAGTTGGAATATACACTTTGATGAGGTTATCAAAGTTTTTGAGTCTATACAAAGTTTACAAGAAACTTGTATTAGCAATAAAGTGAGTGGGAGCACTATAGAGTTTCTGATAAGTATATGTGGATGACATATTTCTATTCGGAAATGATGTAGAATTTATGGAGAGCATAAACGGTTGTTTGAAAAGAGTTTTTCAAAGGAAGACCCGAATAAAGCTACCTAATTGTTGAGCATCAAGATCTATAAAGATAAATCAAGATGTTTGATAAGACTTTCAATGAGTACATACCTTGACAAGATTTTGAAAGAGTTCAAAATGGATTAGTCAGAGAGAAATGTTCTCGCCTGCTTTGTAAGGTGTGAAGTTGAGTGAGACTCAAAGCTCGACAACGGCAGAAGAAAGAGAAAGGACGAATGTCGTCCCCTATGCCTTAGCCATAGGCTCTCTATATTATGCCATGATGTGTACCGCACCTGGTGTGTGCCTTGCCATGAGTCAGTCAAGGGGTACAAAAGTGATCCAGGAGTGGATCACTGGACAACAGTCAAGATTATCCTTAGTGACTAAAAGACTAAGGAGATGTTTCTCGGTAATGGAGGTGATAAAGAGTTCGTCGTAAAGAGTTACGTTGATGCAAGCTTTGACACCAATCTGGATGACTCGTAGTAGCAATCTGGATACGTATAGTGGAGCAACCATTTGGAATAGTACCAAGTGGAGTATGGTAACAGTGTTTACGGTTTGACATAGAGATTTGCAAAGTACATTCGGGTCTGAATGTCGCAGACCCATTGACTATAAGACCTCTCTCACATGCAAAGCATGATCGAGCCCCAGAACTCATTGGGTGTTAGATTCATAACAATGTGAATCACATGGTGATGTGAACTAGATTATTGACTCTAGTGCAAGTGGGAGACTGTTGGAAATATGCCCTAGAGGCAATAATAAATTAGTTATTATCATATTTCCTTGTTCATGATAATCGTTTATTATCCATGCTATAATTGTATTGATCGGAGACTTAGATGCATGTGTGGATACATAGACAAAACCATGTCCCTAGTATGCCTCTAATAGACTAGCTCGTTGATCAAAGATGGTTAAGGTTTCCTAGACATGGACATGAGATGTCATTTGATAAACGGGATCACATCATTAGGAGAATGGTGTGATGGACAAGACCCAAACTACAAACGTAGCATATGATCGTGTCAGTTTATTGCTATTGTTTTCTGCATGTCAAGTATATGTTCCTATGACCATGAGATCATGCAACTAACGGATACCGGAGGAGTGCCTTGTGTGTATCAAACGTCGCAATGTAACTGGGTGACTATAAAGGTGCTCTACAGGTATCTCCGAGGGTGTCTGTTTAGTTGGCATGGATCAAGACTGGAATTTGTTACTCCGTGTGACGGAGAGGTATCTCAGGGCCCACTCGGTAATACAACATCACAATAAGCCTTGCAAGCAATGTGACTAAGTGTTAGTCACGGGATATTGTATTACGAAACGAGTAAATAGACTTGCCGGTAACGAGGTTGAACTAGGTATGGAGATACCGACGATCGAATCTCAGGCAAAGTAACATACCGAAGAACAAAGGGAACATCATACGGGATTAATTGAATCCTTGACATAGAGGTTCGACCGATAAAGATATTCGTAGAATATGTAGGAACCAATATGGGAATCCAGGTCCCGCTATTGGTTATTGACCGTAGAGGTGTCTCGGTCATGTCTACATAGTTCTCGAACCTGTAGGGTCTGCACACTTAAGGTTTGGTGACGTTTCGGTAGTATAGAGTTATGCATGGTGGTGACCGAAGGTTGTTCGGAGTCCCGGATGAGATCCCGGACATCACAAGGAGCTCCGGAATGGTCCGGAGGTAAATATTAATATATAGGAAGTCCTGTTTTGGTCGCCGGAAAAGTTTCGGGCTCATCGGTAGTGTACCGGGAGTGCCGGTAGTGTACCGGGGGACCATCAGGAGGGGTATTTCGACCCAAGAGGCTATATGGGCTGTGGGAGAGTAAATACCAGCCTTTTGTGGGCTGTTGGAAGTCCCACACAAGGCTCATGCGGCTGGGAAGAAAATCCCAAAAGGAAAAAGGTGGAAAAAGGCAAAAAAGAGCCAAATAAGGAAGGAGTCCTAATCCTACTAGGAGTGGAGGAGGAGGAGGACTATGATGAGACTTTCTCACCCGTAGCGATGCTGAAGTATGTCCAAATCATGTTAGCAATTGCCGCATTTTATGATTATGAGATCTGGCAAATGGACGTCAAAATGACATTCCTTAATGGCTTCCTTAAGGAAGAACTGTATATGATGCAACCAGAAGGTTTTGTCGATCCTAAAGATGCTAACAAGGTATGCAACCTCCATTGCTCCATCTATGGGCTAGTGCAAGCATCTCGGAGTTGGAACATTCACTTTAATAAGGTGATTAAAGCGTTTGGATTTATACAGGTTTATGGAGAACCCTGTATTTACAAGAAAGTGAGTGGGAGCTCTGTAGCATTTCTCATATTATATGTGGATGACATACTGTTGATGGGAAATGATATAGAACTTTTGGAAAGTGTAAAGGCCTACTTGAATAAATGTTTTTCAATGAAGGACCTTGGAGAAGCTGCTTACATATTAGGTATTAAGATCTATAGAGATAGATCGAAACACCTCATAGGTCTTTCACAAAGCACATACCTTGAAAAGATATTGAAGAAGTTCAATATGGATCAGTACAAGAAGGGGTTCTTGCCTGTGTTATAGGGTGTGAGATTGAGTATGACTCAATGCCCGACCACGGCAAAGGATAGAGAAGAGATGAGTGTCATCCCCTATGCTTCAGCCATAGGCTCTATTATGTATGCCATGCTATGTACCAGACCTGATGTGAACCTTGCCATAAGTTTGGTAGGGAGGTACCAAAGTGATCCCAGAGCGGAACACTGGACAGCGGTCAAGAATATCCTGAAGTACCTAAAAAGCACAAAGGACATGTTTCTCGTATATGGAGGTGTCAAAGAGCTCGTCATAAAGGGTTACATCGATGTTAGCTTCGACACAGATCCGGACGACTCCAAGTCGCAAACCGGATACGTGTATATTTTGAATGGAGGGGCAGTCAGCTAGTGCAGCAGCAAGCAAAGCGTCGTGGCAGCATCTACATGTGAAGCGGAGTACATAGCTGCTTCGGAAGTATCAAAGGAAGGAGTCTGGGTGAAGGAGTTCATCACCGACCTAGGAGTGATTCCCAATGCGTTGGGCCCGATGACTCTATTCTTTGACAACACTGGAGCTATTGCCCTTGTGAAGGAGCCCAGGTTTCACAAGAAGACAAGACACATCAAGCGCCACTTCAACTCCATCCGTGATTACATTCAGGAAGGAGATATAGATATTTGTAAAGTGCATACGGATCTGAATGTCGCAAATCCGTTGACTAAACCTCTACCACGAGCAAAACATGAGCAACACCAGAATGCTATGGGTGTTCGATTCATCACAATGTAACTAGATTATTGACTCTAGTGCAAGTGGGAGACTATTGGAAATATGCCATAGAGACAATAATAAAATGGTTATTATTATATTTCCTTGTTCATGATAATTGTCTATTGTTCATGCTATAATTGTGTTAACAGGAAACCGTAATGCATGTGTGAATACATAGACCACAACATGTCCCTAGTGAGCCTCTAGTTGGCTAGCTTGTTGATCAATAGATGGTCACGGTTTCATGACCATGGACATTTGATGTCATTGATAACGGGATCACATCATTAGGAGAATGATGTGATGGACAAGACCCAATCCTAAGCATAGCACAAGATCGTGTAGTTCGTGTGCTAAAGCTTTTCCAATGTCAACTATCATTTCCTTAGACCATGAGATTGTGCAAATCCCGGATAGCGTAGGAATTCTTTGGGTGTGCCAAACGTCACAACATAACTGGGTGGCTATAAAGGTGAACTACGGGTATCTCTGAAAGTGTCTGTTGGGTTGGCACGAATCGAGACTAGGATTTGTCACTTCGTTTGACGGAGAGGTATCTCTGGGCCCACTCGGTAAGACATCATCATAATGAGCTCAATGTGACTAAGGAGTTAGCCACGGGATGATGTGTTGCGGAACGAGTAAAGAGACTTGCCGGTAACAAGATTGAACAAGGTATAGGGATACCGACGATCGAATCTCGGGCAAGTATCATATCGGTAGACAAAGGGAATTGTATACGGGATTGATTGAATCCCCTACATCATGGTTCATCCGAATGAGATCATCGTGGAGCATGTGGGAGCCAACATGGGTATCCAGATCCCGCTGTTGGTTATTGACCGGAGAGGTGTCTCGGTCATGTCTACGTGTCTCCCGAACCCGTAGGGTCTACACTCTTAAGGTTCGATGACGCTAGGGTTATAGGGAAATAGTGGACGTGGTTAGCGAAGGTTGTTCGGAGTCCCGGATGAGATCACGGATATCACGAGGAGTTCCGGAATGGTCCGGAGACAAAGATTGATATATAGGAAGTGAGGTTTTGGTTACCGGAAATGTTTCGGGAGTCACCGGTAACGTACCGGGACCACCGGAAGGGTTCCGGGGGTCCACCGGGAGGGGCCACGGGGCCCGGAGGGCTGCATGGGACGAAGGTGGAGGGAACCAGCCCCTAGGTGGGCTGGTGCGCCCCTCCCACCTGGCCCAAGGCGCAGCAAGGAGAGAGGGGGGCAAACCCTAGGCCCAGATGGGCCCTAGGCCCACCCTAGGGCTGCTAGGGCTGTCGCACCACCTCTCCCTCCCTTGGCCGCCGCCCAAGTCCCATCTTGGGCTGCCACCAGCCCCTAGGGTGGGAACCCTAGGGCGCAGCCCTCCCTCCTCCTCCTCCTATATATATAGTGGTGCCCTTGGGGCTGTTTGAGACACACATCTCTTTCTCCCACGGTGCAGCCCTACTCCTCCCTCTCCTCGTTCTCCGAAGTGCTTGGCGAAGCCCTGTCGGAGACCACGCAGCTCCACTGTCATCACGCCATCATGCTACCGGAGCTCTCCCTCAACCTCTCCTTCCTCATTGCTGGAGAGGTCATCGGGCTGCACGTGTGTTGAACGCGGAGGCGCCGTTGTTCGGCGCTTAGATCGGAGTCCACCGCGATCTGAATCGCTACGAGTACAACTCCACCAACTGCATTCTTGTAACGCTTCCGCTTAGCGATCTTCAAAGGTATGAAGATGCACTCTCCCCTTACTCGTTGTTGGTTTCTCCATAGATAGATCTTGGTGAACACGTAGGAATTTTTTTGATTTACTACTACGTCTCCCAACACATGGGCCTTGTGGGAGTGCCAGCCAGCCAACCAGGGGCTGGGGTGCCCTCTCTCATAGCCCATGTAGGCCTTTGGGGCTGGTGGCCCCTTCCGGTGGACCCCCGGGACCCTCTCGGCACCCCCGGTACGTTATCGGTGACGCCCGAACTTTTCCCGGTAACCAACATGGAACTTCCTATATATGAATCTTTACCTCCGGACCATTCCGGCGCTCCTCGTCATGTCTGGGATCTCATCCAGGAATCCAAACAACATTCGGTCACCAACACACATAACTCATCTATACCAAAACGTCATCGAACCTTAAGTGTGCATACCCTACGGGTTCGAAAACCATGTAGACATGACCGAGACACCTCTACGGTCAATAACCAATAGCGGGACCTGGATGCCCATATTGGTTCCTACATGTTCTACGAAGATCTTTTGTTCTTCAGTATGTTACTTGCCCAAGATTCGATCGTCGGTATCTTTATACCTAGTTCAATCTCATTACTGGCAAGTCTCATTACTCGTTCTGTAGTACAAGATCCCACGACTAACACTTAGTCACATTACTTGCAAGGCTTGTTGTGATGTTGTATTACCAAGTGGGCCCTAAGATACCTCTCCGTCACACGGAGTAACAAATCCCAGTATTGATCCATGCCAACTCAACAAAAACCATCGGAGATATCTTTAGAGCACCTTTATAGTCACCCAGTTACGTTGCGACGTTTGATACACACAAGGCACCCCTCCGGTGTCAGTGAGTTGCATCATCTCATGGTCATAGGAACATATACTTTACATGCAGAAAACAGTAGCAATAAACTGACACGATCATATGCTATGTTCATAGTTTGGGTCTTGTCCATCACATCATTCTCCTAATGATGTGATCCTGATATCAAATGACATCTCATGTACATGGCCAGGAAACCTTAACCATCTTTGATCAACGGGCTAGACTACTAGAGTCATACTAGGGACACAGTGTTTGTCTATATGCCCACACATGTATTTACTTTCCAATCAACACAATTATAGCATGGACAATAAACGATTATCATGAACAAGGAAATATAATAATAAACACTTTATTTATTGCCTCTAGGGCGTATTTCCAACAGTCTCCCACTTGCACTAGAGTCAATAATCTAGTTCACATCACTATGTGATTTACATTGTAATGAATCGAACACCCATGCAGTTCTGGTGTTGATCATGTTTAGCCCTTGGAAGAGGTTTAGTCAACGGGTCTGCAACAGTCAGATCCGTGTGTACTTTGCAAATATTTATGTCCTTCTCCTTGACGTAACCACGGATGGAATTGAAGCGTCGCTTTATGTGTCTGGTCCTCTTGTGAAACCTTGGTTCCTTGGCTAGAGCAATGGCACCCGTGTTATCACAGAACAGAGCCATTGGATTCAGTGCACTGGGCACTACTCCAAGATCTGTCGTGAATTGCTTCATCCAGACACCTTCCTTTGCTGCCTCCGAGGCTGAGATGTACTCCGCTTCGCATGTAGAATCGGCTACCACTCTTTGCTTGGAACTGCACCAGCTTACCGCTCCCCCATTGAGAATAAATACGTATCCGGTTTGCGGCTTAGAATCATCCGGATCAGTGTCAAAGCTTGCATCGACGTAACCCTTTATGACGAGATCTTGATCACCTCCATAAATGAGAAACATGTCCTTAGTCCTTTTCAGGTATTTAAGGATATTCTTGACCGTAGTCCAGTGCTCCATTCCAGGATCACTTTGAAACCTTCCAGCCATACTTATCGCAAGGCTGACATCGGGTCTTGTGCACAGCATCGCATACATGATAGAGCCTATGGCTAAAGCATAGGGGATGACACTCATCTTGTCTCTATCTTCAGCAGTCACTCGGCATTGAGTCTTACTCAATTTCACACCTTGTAACATAGGCAAGAACCCCTTCTTAGACTGATCCACTTTGAACTTCTTCAAAACTTTATCAAGGTATGTGCTTTGTGAAAGTGCTATCAAGCGTCTTGATCTATCTCTATAGATCTTAATGCCTAATATGAAAGCAGCTTCTCCTAGGTCCTTCATTGAAAAACTCTTGTTCAAATATTCCTTCACGCTTTCCAGCATTTCTATATTGTTTCCAATCAGCAATATGTCATCCACATATAATATTAGAAATGCTACAGAGCTCCCACTCACTTTCTTGTAAATACAAGCTTCTCCATAAACTTGTATAAACCCAAACGCCTTGATCACCTCATCAAAGCGCTTATTCCAACTCCAAGACGCTTGCACCAGTCCATAAATGGATCGCTGGAGTTTGCAAGCTTTGTCAGCATTCTCTGGATCGACAAAACCTTCCGGTTGCATCATATACAGCTCTTCCTCAAGGAAACCGTTAAGGAACGCTGTTTTGACATCCATGTGCCAAATTTCATAGTTGAAATATGCAACTATTGCTAACATGATTCTGACGGACTTAAGCATCGCTACGGGTGAGAAGGTCTCATCATAGTTAACTACTTGAACTTTTGAAAAACCCTTTGCCACAAGTCGAGCTTTATAGACAGTGACATTACCGTCCGCGTCCGTCTTCTTCTTAAAGATCCATCTATTCTGAATGGCCTTTCGCCCTTCAGGTAATATTTCCAAAGTCTATACTTTGTTTTCATACATGGATCCCATCTCAGATTTCATGGCCTCTAACCATTTCTCGGAATCCGGCCCATCATCGCTCCTCCATAGCTTGTAGGTTCATTGTTGTCCAACAACATGACCTCCAAGACAGGGTTACCATACCACTCAGGAGCAATACGTGCCCTTGTCGACCTACGAGGTTCAATAGTAACTTGATCTGAAGCTTCATGATCATCATCATTAACTTCCTCTTCAACTGTCGTAGGCTCCACAGAAATATCTTTATGCGCTGCGCTACTCTCTGGTGAAGTAAAGGTTCAATAACCTCATCAAGCTCTATTTTCCTCCCACTCAATTCTTTCGAGAGAAACTCTTTCTCAAGAAATGTCCCGTTCTTAGCGATAAACACTTTGCCTTCGGATATGAGATAGAAGGTATACCCAACTGTCACTTTTGGGTATCCTATGAAGATGCATTTCTCTGCTTTGGGTTCCAGCTTTTTAGACTGAAGCTTTTTGACATAAGCATCACGTCCCCAAACTTTAAGAAACGACAACTTTGGCTTCTTGCCAAACCATAGTTCATATGGCGTCGTCTCAAGGGATTTCGATGGTGCCCTATTTAAAGTGAATGCAGTTGTCTCTAATGCATAACCCCAAAACGATAATGGCAAATCGGCAAAAGACATCATAGAACGCACCATATCTAATAAGGTTCCATTACGATGTTCAGACACACCATTATGCTGTGGTGTTCCAAGCAGTGTCAATTGTGAAACAATTCCACACTGTCTTAAGTGACTGCCAAACTCATAACTCAGATATTCTCCTCCTTGATCAGATCGTAGGAATTTAATCATCTTGTTACGACGATTCTCAACTTCACTCTGAAATTGCTTGAACTTTTCAAATGTTTCAAACTTGTGTTTCATCAAGTAAATATACCCATATCTACTCAAGTCATCAGTGAAGGTGAGAAAATAATGATATCCTCCGCGCGCCTCAATGTTCATTGGACCGCACACATTAGTATGTATGATTTCCAACATATCATTCGCCCGTTCCATTATTCCAGAGAACGGTGTTTTAGTCATCTTGCCCATGAGGCATGGTTCACATGTGTCAAGTGATTCAAAATCAAGTGACTCCAAAAGTCCATCAGCATCGAGCTTCCTCATGCGTTTTACACCAATATGACCCAAACGGCAGTGCCACAAGAAAGTGGTACTATCATTATCAACTCTACATCTTTTGGCATCAATGCTATGAACATGTGTATCATCACTATCGAGGTTCAATAAGAATAAACCCCTCACATTAGGTGCATGACCATAAAAGATATTACTCATGTAAATAGAACAACCATTATTCTCTGATTTAAAGGAGTAACCGTCTCGCAATAAACAAGATCCAAATATAATGTTCATGCTTAACGCAGGCACTAAATAACAATTATTTAGGTTCATCACTAATCCCGATGGTAATCAAAGAGAGAGCATTACGCCGGCGATCACATCAACCTTGGAACCATTTGCCACACGCATCGTCACTTCGTCCTTTGCCAGCCTTCGTCTATTCCGTAGTTCCTGTTTTGAGTTGCAAATATGAGCAACCAAACCGGTATCAAATACCAGTGCACTACAACGAGAGCTAATAAGGTACACATGAATAACATGTATATCGTATATACCTTGTTTGTTGTTGGCCGCCTTCTAGTCAGCCAGGTACTTGGGGCAGTTCCGCTTCTAGTGACCAGTTCCCTTGCAATGAAAGTCTTGAAAATATGCCCTAGAGGCAAAAAAATAAAGTGTTTATTATTATATTTCCTTGTTCATGATAATCATTTATTATCCATGCTATAATTGTATTGATTGGAAACACATTACATGTGTGGGTAAATAGACAACACTTAGTCCCTAGTATGCCTCTAGTGAACTAGCTCGTTGATCAAAGATGGTCAAGGTTTCCTAGCCATTGACATGTGATGTCATTTGATAATGGGATCACATCATTAGGAGAATGATGTGATGGACAAGACCCAAAGTACAAATGTAGCATATGATCGTGTCAGTTTATTGCTACTGTTTTCTGCATGTCAAGTATGTGTTCCTATGACCATGAGATCATGTAACTCACGGACACCGGAAGAGTGCCTTGTGTGTATCAAAGATCGCAACGTAAATGGGTGACTATAAAGGTGCTCTATAGGTATCTCCGAAGGTGTCTGTTGAGTAGGCATGGATCAAGACTGGGATTTGTTACTCCGTGTGACGGAGAGGTATCTTAGGGCCCACTCGGTAATACAACATCACAATAAGCCTTGCAAGAAATGTGACTAATTGTTAGTCATGGGATCTTGTATTACGGAATGAGTAAAGAGACTTGCCGGTAACGAGGTTGAACTAGGTATGGAGATACCGACGATCGAATCTCGGGCAAGTAACATACCGAAGAACAAAGGGAACATCATACGGGATTAACTGAATCCTAGACATAGAGGTTCGACCGATAGAGATCTTCGTAGAATATGTAGGAACCAATATGGGCATCTAGGTCACTATTGGTTATTGACCGTAGAGGTGTCTCGGTCATGTCTACATAGTTCTCGAACCCGCACGGTCTGCACACTTAAGGTTCGGTGACGTTTCGGTAGTATAGAGTTATGTATGGTGGTGACCGAAGGTTGTTCAGAGTCCCGTATGAGATCCCAGACATCACGAGGATCTCCGGAATGGTCCGGAGATAAATATTTCTATACAGGAAGTCCTATTTTGGTCGCCGGAAAAGTTTCGGGCTCATCGGTAGTGTACAGGGAGTGCCGATAGTGTACCGGGAGACCATCGGGAGGGGTATATCGACCCAAGAGGCAACATGGGCTGTGGGAGAGTGAATACCAGCCCTTAGTGGGCTTGTGGAAGTCCCACACAAGGCCCATGCGGCTGGGAAAGAAAACCAAAGAGAAAAAGGTGGAAAAAAGGCAAAAAGGCAAAAAAGGAAGGAGTCCTAGTCCTGCTAGGATTGGAGAAGGAATCCTCCTCTCCTCCTTTCTTCGGCCGAAGCCTCCTAGGGCTGTCCCTTGGGCCAAGCCTCCTTCTCTCTTCCTCTTATATATACTAGAGGTTTTAGGGTTTTTGCACTTTATTTTCAGCCACGTGCTACCCGTTCCTCTAGTGCATAGTTTCTCCTCTAGATCGGTTTTCTACAGTGCTTAGGCGAAGCCCTACGGGAATTGCTCCACCACCATCACCGCAGCACCGTCACGCTTCCGGAGAACTCATCTACCTCTGCGCTCCCTCTTGCTGGATCAAGAAGGCGGAGAACGTCATCAAGTTATACGTGTGCTGAACGCGGAGGTGCCATCCGTTCGGTGCTTGATCGAGACGGATCGTGATTGGATCGCGGGACGGTCGGCGATTTGGATCGTGAAGATGTTCGACTACACCAACTACATTTCTTAATGCTTCTCGCTTGGCAATCTACAAGGGTATGTAGATCCACTCTCCCTCTCGTAGATGCTCATCACCATGGATAGATCTTGCATGTGCATAGGAAATTTTTTGTTTCCCATGCAACGTTCCCCAACAGTGGCATCATGAGCTAGGTCTATGTGTAGATGAGATCTCGAGTAGAACAGAAAGTGTTTGTGGGTGTTGATGCTTAGATTGCTTCCTCCCTTGGTCGTGTTTTGGTTCAGCGGTATTGTAGGATGAAGCGGCGCGGACCAACATTACTCGTACGTTTACGAGAGACCGGTTCCCTCAACTGCAACTTGTTGCATAGATGGCTGGTGGGTGTCTGTTTCTCCTACTTTAGTTGGATCGGATTTGACAAAGGCGGTCCTTGAGAAGGTTCAAAAGCAACTTATGTATCACCGTTGTGGTTTATGCGTAGGTGAGAATTGTTCTTGCTAGATACCCGTAGCAGTCACGTAAAACATGCAACAACAATTAGAGGACGTCTAACTTGTTTTTGCAGGGTATGTTGTGATGTGATATGGCCAATTACATGATGAGATATATGTGATGTATGAGATGATCATGTGTTGTATAGAATATCACGACTTGCATGTCGATGAGTATGGCAACCGGCAGGAGCCATAGGGTTGTCTTTAATTATTGTATGACCTGCGTGTCAATCATTAAGCGCTATGTAATGCTTTACTTTATCGCTAAACGGTAGCAATAGTAGTAAAAGCATGGTGGGCGCGACAACCCCGATGGTGACACGTTGATGGAGATCAAGATGATGGAGATCATGGTGTCATGCCGGTGACGATGGAGATCATGCCGGTGCTTTCAAGATGGAGATCAAAAGCACAAGTTCATGGCCATATCATGTCACTTATGATTTGCATGTGATGTTAATCCTTTTATGCACCTTATTTTTCTTAGGACGACGGTAGCATTATAAGGTGATCCCTCACTTAAATTTCAAGATTAATTGTGTTCTCCCCGAGTGTGCACTGTTGCGAAAGTTCGTCGTGTCGAGACACCACGTGATGATCGGGTGTGATAGACTCTACGTTCACATACAACGGGTGCAAGCCAGTGTTGCACATGCAGAACAATCATGTTAAACTTGACGAGCCTAGCATGTACAGACATGGCCTCGGAACACAAGAGACCGAAAGGTCGAACATGAGTCATATAGTAGATATGATCAACATGATGATGTTCACCATCGAAACCACCTCAACTCACGTGATGATCGGACTTGAGTTGGTGAATTTGGATAATGTGACACTCAGATGACCTGAGGGATGTCAATTTGAGTGGGAGCTTTAGTAATTTGATTAACTAAACTCATTATCTTGAACAATAGTCTAAGTAACCTTTGCATATTTATGTTATAGATCAATGGCTCGCACAATAGCACCCCTGAATTTTAATGCGTTCCTAGAGAAAGCTAAGTTGAAAGATGATGGAAGTAACTTTGTTGACTGGGCCCGTAATCTGAGGATTATCCTCACGGCTTCCCAGAAATCATATGTCCTTGATGCACCGCTTGGTGACCAACCAGAAGACCTGTCATCCGAAGACGTTAAGAACGCTTGAGAGGCACGTTCTGGAGATTACTCAATAGTTTAGTGTGCAATATTGTATGTCTTAGAACCGGGACTTCAAAGACGTTTTGAACATCAGGGAGCATATGAGATGTTCCAGGAGTTGAAGTTTATCTTTCAGAAGAATGCCGGATCGAGAGGTATGAGACCTCCGATAAGTTCTATGCTTGCAAAATGGAGGAGAACGGGTCTATCAGTGAACATATACTCAAAATGTCTGGGTATTCGACTCGTCTAGCGGAGTTGGGAATTGCCCTTCCGCTAGACGCGATCACTGACAGAGTTCTTCAATCACTGCCACCTAGTTACAAGAGCTTTGTGATGAACTATAACATGCACGGGATGAACAAGTCAGTCGCCGAGCTATTTGCGATGCTAAAAGTCGCTGAGTCTGAAATCCAGAAAGAACATCAAGTGTTGATGGTCAATAAAACCACTAGTTTCAAGAAGAATGGCAAGGGCAAGGGCAAGAAGGGTAAAACCAAGAAGGATGGAAAGCATTTGCTACTCCTGTAAAGAATCCCAAGGCTGGACCCAAGCCAGAAACTGGGTTCTTTCATTGCAAGGGAACTGGTCACTGGAAGCGGAACTGCCCCAAGTACCTGGCTGACAAGAAGGCGGCCAACGATAAACAAGGTATATATGATATACATGTTATTGATGTGTACCTTACTAGTTCTTGTTGTAGTGCCTGGGTATTTGATACCGGTTCGGTTGCTCACATTTGCAACTCAAAATAGGAACTACAGAATAGACGAAGGCTGGCAAAGGACGAAGTGACGATGCGCATGGGAAATGGTTCCAAGGTTGATGTGATCGCCACTGGCATGCTCTCTCTTCAATTACCATCGGGATTAGTGATGAACCTGATTAATTGTTATTTAGTGCATGCGTTAAGCATGAACATTATATCTGGATCTTGTTTATTGCGAGATAGTTACTCATTTAAATCAGAGAATAATGGTTGTTCTATTTATATGAGTAATATCTTTAATGGTCATGCACCCAATGTGAGTGGTTTATTCATATTGAATCTTGATAGTGATGACACACATGTTCATAACATTGATGCCAAAAGATTTGGAGTTGATAATGATAGTACCACTTTCTTGTGGCACTGCCGTTTAGGTCATATTGGTGTAAAACGCATGAGGAAGCTCCATGCTGATGGACTTTTGGAGTCACTTGATTTTGAATCACTTGACACATGCAAACCATGCCTCATGGGCAAGATGACTAAAACGCCGTTCTCTGGAACAATGGAACGGGCAAGTGACTTATTGGAAATCATACATATTGATGTGTGCAGTCCAATGAATGTTATGGCACGCAGTGGATATCGTTATTTTCTCACCTTCACTGATGACTTAAGTAGATATGGATATATTTACTTAATGAAACACAAGTCTGAAACGTTTGAAAAGTTCAAGCAATTTCAGAGTGAAGTTGAGAATCATCGTAACAAGAAGATTAAATTCCTGCGATCTGATCGAGGAGGTGAGTATCTGAGTTATGAGTTTGGCAGTCACTTAAGACAGTGTGGAATTGTTTCATAGTTGACACCGCCTGGAACACCGCAGCGTAATGGTGTGTCCGAACGTCGTAATCGAACCTTATTAGATATGGTGCATTCTATGATGTCTTTTGCTGATTTGCCGCTATCGTTTTGGGGTTATGCATTAGAGACAGCTGCATTCACTTTAAATAGGGCACCATCGAAATCCGTTGAGATGACGCCATATCAACTATGGTTTGGCAAGAGGCCAAAGTTGTCGTTTCTTAAAGTTTGGGGATGTGATGCTTATGTCAAAAAGCTTTAGCCTGAAAAGCTGGAACCCAAAGCGGAGAAATGCATCTTCATAGGATACCCAAAAGTGACAGTTGGGTATACCTTCTATCTCAGATTCGAAGGCAAAGTGTTTGTCGCTAAGAACGAAACATTTCTTGAGAAAGAGTTTCTCTCGAAAGAATTGAATGGGAGCAAAATAGAGCTTGATGAGGTTATTGAACCTTTACTTCAACCAGAGAATAGCGTAGCGCAGAAAGATGTTTTTGTGGAGCCTACGATAGTTGAAGAGGAAGTTAATGATGATGATCATGAAGCTTTGGATCAAGTTACTATTGAACCTCGTAGGTCGACAAGGGCACGTACTGCTCCTGAGTGGTACGGCAACCCTGTCTTGGAGGTCATGTTGTTGGACAACAATGAACCTACGAGCTATGAAGGAGCGATGATGGGCCTGGATTCCGAGAAATGGTTAGAGGCCATGAAATTTGAGATGGGATCCATGTATGAAAACAAAGTATGGACTTTGGAAGTATTACCTAAAGGGCGAAACGCCATTCAGAACAAATGGATCTTTAAGAAGAAGATGGACGCGGACGGTAATGTCACCGTCTATAAAGCTCGACTTGTGGCAAAGGGGTTTTCACTAGTTCAAGGAGTTTACTATGATGAGACCTTCTCACTCGTAGCGATGCTTAAGTCCCTCAGAATCATGTTAGCAATAGATGCATATTTCGACTATGAAATTTGGCAGATGGATGTCAAAACAGCGTTCCTCAATGGTTTCCTTGAGGAAGAGTTGTATATAATGCAACCAGAAGGTTTTGTCGATCCAGAGTATGCTGACAAAGTTTGCAAACTCCAGCGATCCATTTATGGACTGGTGCAAGCATCTCGGAGTTGGAATAAGCGCTTTGATGAGGTGATCAAAGCGTTTGGGTTTAGAAAAGTTTATGGAGAAGCTTGTATTTACAAGAAAGTGAGTGGGAGCTCTATAGCGTTTCTAATATTATATGTGGATGACATATTGCTGATTGGAAACAATATAGAAATGCTGGAAAGCATGAAAGAATATTTGAACAAGAGTTTTTCAATGAAGGACCTAGGAGAAGCTTCTTTCATATTAGGCATTAAGATCTATAGAGATAGATCGAGACGCTTAATAGCACTTTCACAGAGCACATACCTTGATAAAGTTTTGAAGAAGTTCAAAATGGATCAGTCCAAGAAGGTGTTCTTGACTGTGTTACAAGGTGTGAAGTTGAGTAAGACTCAATGCCCAGTGACTGCAGAAGATAGAGAAAAGATGAGTGGCATCCCCTATGCTTTAGCCATCGGCTCTATCATGTATGCGATGTTATGCACAAGACCCGATGCCATTCTTGCCATAAGTATGGCCAGAAGGTTTCAAAGGGATCCTGGAATGGAGCACTGGGCGGCGGTCAAGAATATCCTTAAGTACCTGAAAAGGACTAAGGAAATGTTAACGTTTATGGAGGTGATGAAGAGCTCTTCGTAAAGGGTTACGTCGATGCAAGCTTTGACACTGATCCGGATGACTCTAAGTCACAAACCGGATACGTATTTATTCTCAACGGGGGAGCGGTAAGCTGGTGCAGTTCCAAGCAAAGTGTGGTAGCCGATTCTACATGCGAAGCAGAGTACATCACAGCCTCGGAGGCGGCGAAGGAAGGTGTCTGGATGAAGCAGTTCATGACAGATCTTGGAGTAGTGCCCCGTGCACTGAATCCAATGAACCTGTTCCGTGACAACACTGGTGCCATTGCTCCGGCCAAGGAACCAAGGTTTCACAAGAGGAACAGACACATAAAGCGACGCTTCAACTCCATACGCGATTACATCAAAGAGAAGGACATAAATATTTGCAAAGTGCACACGGATCTGAATGTTGCAGACCCATTGACTAAACCTCTTCCAAGGGCTAAACATGATCAACACCAGAACTGCATGGGTGTTCGATTCATTACAATGTAAATCACATAGTGATGTGAACTAGATTATTGACTCTAGTGCAAGTGGGAGACTGTTGGAAATATGCCCTAGAGGCAATAAATAAAGTGTTTATTATTATATTTCCTTGTTCATGATAATCATTTATTATCCATGCTATAATTGTATTGATTAGAAACACATTACATGTGTGGGTAAATAGACAACACTTTGTCCCTAGTATGCCTCTAGTGAACTAGCTCGTTGATCAAAGATGGTCAAGGTTTCCTAGCCATTGACATGTGATATCATTTCATAACGGGATCACATAATTAGGAGAATGATGTGATGGACAAGACCCAAACTACAAACGTGGCATATGATCGTGTTAGTTTATTGCTACTATTTTCTGCATGTCAAGTATGTGTTCCTATGACCATGAGATCATGTAACTCTTGGACGCCGGAAGAGTGCCTTGTGTGTATCAAACGTTGCAACATAACTGGGTGACTATAAAGGTGCTCTACAGGTATCTCCGAGGGTGTCTGTTGAGTTGGCATGGATCAAGACTGGGATTTGTTACTCCGTGTGACGGAGAGGTATCTCAGGGCCCACTCGGTAATACAACATCACAATAAGCCTTGCAAGCAATGTGACTAAGTGTTAGTCATGGGATCTTGTATTACGGAATGAGTAAAGAGACTTTTCGGTAATGAGGTTGAAGTAGGTATGGAGATACCGACGATCGAATCTCGGGCAAGTAACATACCGTAGAACAAAGGGAACATCATACGGGATTAACTGAATCCTTGACATAGAGGTTCGACCGATAAAGATTTTCGTAGAATATGTAGGAACCAATATGGGAATCCAGGTCCCGCTACTGGTTATTGACCGTAGAGGTGTCTCGGTCATGTCTACATAGTTCTCGAACCCGCAGGGTGTGCACACTTAAGGTTCGGTGACGTTTTGGTAGTATAGAGTTATGCATGGTGGTGACCGAAGGTTGTTCGGAGTCCGGATGAGATCCCGGACATCACGAGGATCTCCAGAATGGTCCGGAGGTAAAGATTGATATATAGGAAGTCCTATTTTGGTCGCCGGAAAAGTTTCGGGCTCATCGGTAGTGTACCGGGAGTGCCTGTAGTGTACCGGCAGACCATCGGGAGGGGTATTTCGACCCAAGAGGCTACATGGTCTGTGGGAGAGTGAATACCAGCCCTTATTGGGCTGGTGGAAGTCCCACACAAGGCCCATGCAGCTGGGAAAGAAAAGCCCAAAGAGAAAAGGTGGAAAAAAGGCAAAAAGGCAAAAAAGGAAGGAGTCCTAGTCCTACAAGGATTGGAGGAGGAATCCTCCTCTCCTCCTTGCTTAAGCCGAAGCCTCCTAGGGATGTCCCTTGGGCCAAGCCTCCTTCTCTCTTCCTCTTATATATACTAGAGGTTTTAGGGGTTTTGCACTTGATTTTCAGCCACATGCTACCCGTTCCTCTAGTGCATAGTTTCTCCTCTAGATCGGTTTTCTGCAGTGCTTAGGCGAAGCCCTGCCGGAATTGCTCCACCACCATCGCCGCAGCGCCGTCACGCTGCCAGAGAACTCATCTACCTCTCCGCTCCCTCTTGCTATATCAAGAAGGCGGATATTGTCATCAAGCTGTACGTGTGCTGAACGCGGAGGTGCCGTCCGTTCGGTGCTTGATCGGGATGGATCATGATTGGATCGCGGGACGCTCGGCAATTTGGATCGCGAAGACGTTTGACTACACCAACCGCATTTATTAACGCTTCCCGCTTAGCGATCTACAAGGGTATGTAGATCCACTTTCCCTCTCGTAGATGCTCATCACCATGGATAGATCTTGCGTGTGCGTAGGAATTTTTTTTGTTTCCCATGCAATGTTCCCCAATAGAAAGCACTCAGTTTCTGGCTTCGGTCCATCCTTGGGTTTCTTCACGGGAGGAGCAACTGGTTTGCCACCCTTCTTGGAGTTACCCTTCTTGCCCTTGCCATGCTTCTTGAAACTAGTGGTTTTATTGACCATCAACACTTGATGTTCTTTCTGGATTTCAGACTCAGCGACTTTCAGCATCGCAAACAGCTCGGCGACTGACTTGTTCATCCCGTGCATGTTATAGTTCAACACGAAGCTTTTGTAGCTAGGTGGCAATGATTGAAGAACTCTGTCAGTGATCTCCTCTGGCGGAAGGGGTATCCCTAACTCCGCCAGACGGGTCGAATACCCAGACATTCTGAGTATATGTTCACAGATAGACCCGTTCTCCTCCATCTTGCAAGCATAGAACTTATCGGAGGTCTCATAACTCTCGATCCGGGCATTCTTCTTGAAGATAAAATCCAACTCTTGGAACATCTCATATGCTCCATGACGTTCAAAACATCTTTGAAGTCCCGGTTCTAAGCCACACAACATTGCACATTGAACTATTGAGTAATCTTCAGAACGTGCCTCCCAAGCATTCTTAACGTCTTCGGATGACACGGGAGCGGGTGGGTCACCAAGCGGTGCATCAAGGACATAAGCCTTCTGGGAAGCCGTGAGGATAATCCTCAGATTGCGGGCCTAGTCAACAAAGTTACTTCCATTATCTTTCAACTTAGCTTTCTCTAGGAACGCATTAAAATTTAGGGGTGCTACTGCGCGAGCCATTGATCTACAACATAAATATGCAAAGGTTACTTCAGACTATTGTTCAAGATATTGAGTTTAGTTAATCAAATTACTAAGACTCCCACTCAAATTGACATCCCTCAGGTCATCTGAGTGATACATGATCCATATTCAACAACTCAAGTCCGATCATCACGTGAGTTAAGGTGGCTTCAATGGTGAACATCATCATGTTGATCATATCTACTATATGACTCATGCTCGACCTTTTGGTCTCTTGTGTTCCGAGGCCATGTCTGTACATGCTAGGCTCGTCAAGTTTAACCCGGGTGTTCCGCATGTGCAACACTGGCTTACACCCGTTGTATGCGAACATAGAGTCTATCACACCCGATCATCACGTGGTGTCTCGACACGACGAACTTTCGCAATGGTGCACACTCGGGGAGAACATAGTTCATCTTAAAATTTAAGTGAGGGATCACCTTATAATGCTACTTTCGTCCTAAGCAAAATAAGGTGCATAAAAGGATTAACATCACATGCAATTCATAAGTGACATGATATGGCCATGAACTTGTGCTTTTGATGTCCATCTTGAAAGCACCGGAATGAACTCCATTGTCACCGTCATGACACCATGATCTCCATAATCTTGATCTCCATCAACATGTCGCCATCGGGGTTGTCGCGCCCACCATGCTTCTACTACTATTGCTACCATTTAGCGATAAAGTAAAGCATTACATAGCGCTTAAAGATTGACACGCAGATCATACAATAATCAAAGACAACCCTATGGCTCCTGCCGGTTGTCGTACTCATCAACATGCAAGTCGTGATATTCTATACAATAACATGATCATCTCATACATCACATATATAATATCATGCAATTGGCCATATCACATCACAACATACCCTGCAAAAACAAGTTAGACATCCTCTAATTGTTGTTGCATGTTTTACGTGGCAGCTATGGGTATCTAGCAAGAACGATTCTTACCTACGCAAAACCACAACGGTGATATGAAGATTTCTTTTCAACCTTCTACAAGGACCGCCTCAATCAAATCCGGTTCAACTAAAGTGGGAGAGACAGACACCCGCCAGCCATCTTTATGCGACGAAGTCACATGTGAGTCAATGGAACACGGTCTCTCATAAGCGTCCGAGTAAAGTCGGTTCGAGCCGCTTCATCCCACAATACCGCTGAACCAAGAAAAGACTAAGGAAGGAAGCAATCTGAATATCAATGCCCACAAACTCTTTGTGTTCTACTCAAGATCTCATCTACACATAGACCTAGCTCTGATACCACTGTTGGGGAACGTTGCATGGGAAACAAAAAATTTCCTACGCTTCACCAAGATCAGTCTAGGAGATGAGCATCTATGAGAGGAGAGATTGGATCTACGTACCCTTGTAGATCGCTAAGCGGAAGTGTTAAAGAACGCGATTGATGTAGTGGTACGTCTCCGTGATCCAAATCGCAAGCCGTCCCACGAACTCCCGATCAAGTACCAAACGGACGACACCTCCGCGTTCAACACACGTGCAGCTCGATGAAGATCTCCACCTTCTTGATCCACCAAGAGGGATCAGAGAGGTAGATGGGTTCGCCGGCAGGACGATGGCGTGGCGGCAGTGGTGGTGGAGCTGATCCGGCAGAGCTTCGCTAAGCGTCGTCGAATCAATCTAGAGGAGAGGCTATCGGAGAGGGAGGAAGGGTTGCACCGTGGCTTAGGGTGCGGCTTCCCTCCTCCCTCTCACATATATATAGGGGGAGGGGTGGTGCGCCCAACCCCTAGGGTTTCCCCCTTGGGGCGGCGGCCAAGGGTGGAGGCGCCCTAGGGTGGCTTGCCACCCAAGAAAGGTGGCGCCAACCCTAGGGTTGGCCCTCCCACCAACCCCCAACCGCATGGGCCTTGTGGGAGTGGCGGCCAGCCCACTAGGGGCTGGTGTGCCCTCTCTCACAGCCCATGTAGGCCTTTGGGGCTGGTGGCCCCTTCCTGTGGACCCCCAGGACCCTCCCGGCACCCCCGGTACGTTACCGGTGACGCCCGAACTTTTCCCGGTAACCAACACGGAACTTCCTATATATGAATATTTACCTCCGGATCATTTCGGAGCTCCTCATCACGTCCGGGATCTCATCCAGGACTCTGAACAACCTTCGGTCACCAACACACATAACTCATCTATACCAAAACATCACCGAACCTTAAGTGTGCAGACCCTACGGGTTCGAGAACCATGTAGACATGACTGAGACACCTCTACGGTCAATAACCAATAGCGGGACCTGGATGCCCATATTGGTTCCTACATGTTCTACGAAGATCTTTATCGGTAAAACCACTATGTCAAGGATTCATACAATCCCGTATGTTGTTCCCTTTGTTCTTCGGTATGTTACTTGCCCGAGATTCGATCGTCGGTATCTTTATACCTAGTTCAATCTCGTTACTGGCAAGTCTCTTTACTCGTTCCGTAGTACAAGATCCCACGACTAACACTTAGTCACATTGCTTGCAAGGCTTGTTGTGATGTTGTGTTACCGAATGGGCCCTGAGATACCTCTCCGTGACACGGAGTAACAAATCCCAGTATTGATCCATGCCAACTCAACAAACACCCTCGGAGATACCTGTAGAGCACCTTTATAGTCACCCAGTTACGTTGCGACGTTTGATACACACAAGGCACTCCTCCGGTGTCAGTGAGTTGCATGATCTCATGGTCATAGGAACATATACTTGACATGCAGAAAACAGTAGCAATAAACTGACATGATCATATGCTACGTTCATAGTTTGGGTCTTGTCCATCACATCATTCTCCTAATGATGTGATCCCGATATCAAATGACGTCTCATGTCCATGGCCAGGAAACCTTAACCATCTTTGATCAATGGGCTAGCCTGCTAGAGTCATACTAGGGACACAGTGTTTGTCTATATGCCCACACATGTATTTAGTTTCCAATCAACAGAATTATAGCATGGATAATAGACGATTATCATGAACAAGGAAATATAATAATAAACACTTTATTTATTGCCTATAGGGCATATTTCCAACATTCTTCCCCATTGCTCTCTAACTCTCGAGCTCATGTTCTTCCCCCATTGTTGACCTTCTTCGAGCTTGCTAACTCTCAATCCCTCCAATGATTCTTTCTAGTTCTTAAGGGAAAAGAGAGAGGAGATCTAGATCCACATTTCCACCAATCACGCTCTCCTCTTTGTGAGGGGAACCCCTTGGATCTTGATCTTGGAGTTCTTCGTGTTATTCTTTGTTCTTCCTCTCATTTCCTCCATAACATTTGTTGTTGTGGTGGGATTTGAGAGAGAAGGACTTGGGCACTCCGTGTGCCCTTGCCATTGCATTTGGTGCATAGGTTTGAGTTCTCCACGGTAATACGTGGAAGTGAGAAGTTGAGAAGCTTATTACTCTTGGGTGTTTGAGCACCCTGGAGCTTGTTCCTCTTGGGTGCTTTGATGCCCTAGACGGTTGGTGGTGCCTTGGAACTCAATCATTATGGTGCAAAGCTCCGGGCAAGCTTCGACATCTCCAATTAGGTTGTGGAGATTGCCCCGAGCATTTGAGGTCAGCTCGGAGCCACAATCCGTTGTAGTGAAGCTTCGTGGTGTCGTTGGGAGCCTCAAATTAAGTTGTGGAGATTGCCCCAACCTTGTTTGTACGGATTCGGTGACTGCCCTCAAGGGTCCCTTAGTGGAGTTACGGCACCTTGCATTGTGCAAGGGCATGAGGAGATTATGGTGGCCCTAGTGGCTTCTTGGGGAGCATTCTGCCTCCACACCGCTCCGAACGGAGATTAGCATCCGCAAGGGTGTAAACTTTGGGATACATCATCGTCTCCTCGTGCCTAGGTTATCTCTTACCCGATCACTTTACTTATGCACTTTACTTTGTGATAGCTATATTATTTGATGCTATATATCTTGCTATCACTTAGTTGTTTATCTTGCTTAGCATAAATTGTTGGTGCACATAGGTGAACCTAGTTGTTTTAGGTTTTGTGCTTGACATATTAAATGTTAGTTTTATTCCGCATTTGTTCAAGCCTAAACCGTAATTATTTTAAAGCGCCTATTCACCCCCCTCTAGGTGACATCCACATCATTTCAACGGACCCGTAGGTCTGTGGTGAAGTACTCACACATCATTCATGAGGGTAGCAAGGTTGACGAAGAGGCCCTCCGTGATCGATGCCCCCTCCGGCAAGGTGCCGAAACAGAGCTCCAGATGGCCTCCCGTCGGAACAGACACTTGCGGCGGGGTAAAAAGTGATTCGTGGATGCCTCTAGGTTTTTTAGGATATATGAGAATTTATAAGCTAGAGAACGGTGTCAGGAGAGCCACGAGGGCCCCAAAAGACATCATGGTGCGCCCCTTAGGCCGTGCCGTGTTGGCTTGTGGGGCCCTCGGGTGGCTCCCGACCTTCTTTCAAATCTTCTAGGTCCTCTTTTGGTCCAAAAGAAATCGTCAAAAAGTTTCAGGACAATTGGACTTTGTTTGGTATGGTAAACCTGAAAAGTGAAAAACATACAGAAAACAACAAATGGCACTGGGCACTCGGTTAATAGGTTAGTGCTAAAAAATAATATAAATTGGTAAATAAATACCCAAAAAGTATTCTAGAATGATAATATATCAGCAACGAATAATCAAAAATTATAGATACGTTGGAGACGTATCACTCCCATACCGAACCCACATGGGCTTGTCGATGTAAGCCGGGAAGTCTTCGTGCATGTCCCCGTGAGGACCAACGCTCTTAAGCATATTCTTCTTCATTGAAACCATGAATCAATCTAAATAACCTCACACCAAATCTAGGTGTCGCGTACGCATAACGTGGAACCCTGACGTCGCTACCCCAAGGAGCATGAATGAATCTATGCTAGACCTCCGTCTAATCCGTCCGACAGACAAACTTGATGAGGATCAAAGGTCAAAAGACTGACTCGAAGAAGAAGCGCCACCATCCGTCTGAGCATTGCCCCCGCAAAGGCAAAACCCTAACATACCTACTAGGTAGAGTCGATGCATCAGGATTTCTCTCCCCACCAACGGCCACCAGAGTGACACGCAGAGGGTCGATGTATCCATAGACTGACCGATGAAGATCCAGGGGAGGAAGGCTTTGTTATAGTCACCTTTGAAAAGAGGAAAGAAATACATGGAGCCTTATCTTAGATCCTTTGGAGTACAAATCTAACCCGTCAAAAACTATCAAGCAAGGTAAATGGTTTCACATGACCACTTAAAAGAGATTAGCTGTTACTTTCAAGGTAAGTTTTTTCTAAGATCTCAAATAGATCACTTGCGCCCAGTTAACATTGACTTCTATGTGTCCTTCACCCGTGAGTAGAGTTATATTAAAACAAACCATGGGCCCACAAAAAAGTATGCGACAACCGTGGTTAAGGTGTCATGAACAATGACCAAGACACCAACGCTAACATGACGCCCTCATGTTTGGAGATGTACCATAGCGAGGGTGCTCTGCTTGAGGACGGAGTTGGTAGTGCCGGTGTACTCGGAGTTCCACACCTCCGAAGCTTATACGAGAGAAGGAGGAACGACAATGGCTCGCCATTAATGGATTGGGCCGACCCTTGCGGTTTCAAGGCCGAGTCCGATCCCTCCACATCAGCAGCTAGCCAAGTGTCATTATGTCACGTGTGTGTGCAGGTAAATCAAGATGTATATAAAAAATAAAACAAAGAAAAATTGTCAACAGTTATACAGGTAAGCGGTTATATTTGCCCAAAAGTTTCCTTGCGATTAGGTGGAATTTTGTCTGCCCAGGTGGGTCCAAACCAGTGGCCAGCTCAGGCAGGCTCAGCTCAGCCTTCCTTTCCTCTTCCTTCCTCGCCTGAGCCCCTGACCACCACCCAACCCTCTGAATCCCGACGCGCCTGCCCTACTGCCGCCGGCCGCCGCCGCCGCCGCCGCCCACCGCCCACCGCCGACGCCTCACCCCCCCTCCCCCTCCGCCCCCAGCCCATCCGCCCCTCACGCGTGGCTTCGCCGCCGTCTATCGCCGTGACCCTCCCCCGCCCTCGTCGCAAGACGAGGCGGCCCTATCCCAACCGGACCCGGGGCGGCCGCGCGTGGCCTGCAGCTCCCGACGCCTCGCTCCGCCCCCACGCGCGCGCGTCGCCGTAATCGCTGTCCCGGCCCGGCCGCAACCCTTGGCCGCCATTGACTGGGTTTCAAGGTACGAGCTTGCTCCCATCCATCTATTGGTCAAATCCTGCTGACCTGACATCTGACCTGATGATCCAAAGAGAGAGAGAGAAAGAGAGAAAATCCCACTGACCTTCGCGATTTCTATGTGCGCGCCGTCTAGATCCGTCCCCCTGTTTCTGTTCATCTGTTCCTCTGCGGGTCTGATTGCTGAATTGCTGGGAAAGACGGCGGATTTCGAGTGTCCAGCTGAAATTTCTTCCGCCGATTGATTGATTGATTGATTGATTGCGCGTGCGTTGCTGATTCGACTGTTTCTTTGACCAGCTGCGCAGCCCCCTTGGTGATTGATGATGGCCAACCACGAGCTGGTTCTTGGGCACGGGCAGGACGCCGCGGAGCTGGCGCTGGGGCAGAGCCACCACGACTTCGGGCAGGATCATCACCATCACCATCATCATGTGCTGGGTCTGGGCCACAGCCACGACCTCGGCCTCGGCCATCCGCATGACCACGATCTTGTTCTCGGTCAGTCGCATGACCACGAGCATGATCATGAGCTCGTCCTCGGCCACCACCACGACAGCCAGCTTGTCCTCAGGCATGACCACCACCATGGCCACACCAGTGATCTTGCTTTGGGGCAAGGGCACGAGGACGAGTCGATGGACGACGGGGAAGACCATCATGATCTCGGCGATTTGGCGCTCACCGAGTCACACCACCTTGGCGACGACGATAATCTTGATCATCTTTCGCTTGAGCAAGCCCATGACCTCGCCCTCGAGCCGGGCGATAACTACTCGCAGGGCCCTCTTGCCGTTGCCCCTGTCGTCCAGTCGCGGATGATGGTTGTGAGCACCGAGTTTCAGCTTGTGGTGGGGCAGGAGTTCCCAGATGTCATGAGCTGCCGCAGGGCTATCCGCAACACTGCTATTGCCTGCCACTTTGAGATTCAGACGGTCAAGTCTGACAAGACGCGGTTCACTGCTAAGTGTGCTGCTGAGGGCTGCCCGTGGCGCATCCATGCTGCAAAGCTTCCTGGAGTGCCCACTTTCTCCATCAGGACTATACTTGACAAGCATACTTGTGTGGGGATAAACCATCTTGGTCACCAGCAGGCATCTGTTCAATGGGTTGCAAGTACTGTCGAAGAGAGGCTGCGAGAGAACCCGCACTGCAAGCCTAAGGAAATTTTGGAAGAAATCCACAAGTCACATGGGATCACACTGTCGTACAAGCAAGCCTGGAGAGGGAAAGAGCGGATCATGGCAGCAGTTCGAGGTTCTTTTGAAGAAGGATACCGAATCCTGCCTGAGTACTGTAGGCAGGTGGAAAGAACAAACCCAGGAAGTATCGCTAGAGTCTATGGGAACCCAGATGATAACTGCTTCCGGCGACTCTTCATATCCTTCTATGCTTCGATATATGGTTTTGTAAATGCATGCCGTCCGCTCATTGGTCTCGATAGAACTACTCTGAAAAACAAGTATCTTGGCACCTTGTTTCTTGCCTCTGCTTTTGATGGCGATGGGGCTCTGTTTCCTCTGGCGTTTGGCGTGGTTGATGAGGAAAATGATGAGAATTGGATATGGTTTTTGTCTGAGCTGCATGAGTTGCTGGAGAAGAACACAGAGAACATGCCAAGGCTCACAATTTTGTCAGACAGGCGCAAGGGTATTGTTGATGGAGTCGATTTCAACTTCCCAACTGCGTTCCATGGGTTCTGTATGCGGCATGTCAGTGAAACTTTCCGGAAAGAGTTCAACAATTCAGTGCTTGTTAACCTTCTCTGGGAGGCTGCCAATGCGCTGACTGTGATAGAGTTCGAAACCAAGCTGCTAGAGATAGAGGACACATCACAAGAGGCTGTTTGTTGGATAAGACGCCTGCCTCCTCGCCTTTGGGCAACCGCTTACTTTGAGGGGATACGGTATGGCCACTTGACAGCAAATGTCATGGAGTCGATGAATTCTTGGATACTGGACGCATCTGGCCTTCCCATAAATCAGATGATGGAGGTTCTCCGTCGCCAGCTCATGACGTGGTTCAACGAACGGCGCGAGGCGAGCATGCAGTGGGCAACCATCCTCGTGCCCATGGCCGAGCGCCGGGTGCAGGAGGCCATCGAGCGCGCTCGGGGCTTCCAGGTGGCCCGCGCCAACGAGGCGGAGTTTGAGGTCATCTCGCCCCATGAGGGGACGAACGTGGTGGACATCCGCAACAGGTGCTGCCTGTGCCGCGGGTGGCAGCTGTACGGTGCGCCGTGCGCCCACGGGGTGGCGGCGCTGCTCTCGTGCAGGCAGAACGTGCACCGCTACACGGAGAGCTGCTTCACGGTCGCGACGTACCGCAAGACGTACTCGCAGACCATACACCCGATCCCGGACAAGACCCTCTGGAACGAGGGCCAGCCCGAGGAGGAGAGGCTGGAGGTGATCATCAACCCGCCAAAGTCGCTGAGGCCCCCCGGACGGCCGAGGAAGATGAGGGTCCGCGCGGAGGACCTGGGCCGTGTCAAGCGGGTCGTGCACTGCAGCCGTTGCAACCAGACAGGCCACTTCAGGACCACCTGCGCTGCTCCCATATGAGCTCTGATCCGGAGCGCATCTGCTGCTGCTGCTGGTGGTGGTGTGAATGCAGAAGAACAAGTTAGAAGTTGGCGCCTATTATGCAAACTTCCTGCTTGCAGATTAGTGTTCCTTTTGGTTATACAGTGCTAGGTTACATACCGCTGTTGTTTTAGCCGCGACGATGATGGTGATCTGATAATAATGCATTTAACTTGTGCTTGCTCTTCTAGACTAGACCGAGGGAAAATATAAGAGTGGTTGTGTTGCTCAGGCAGGAGCTGGTTGTTCCATGGAATGATTGAATTATGTATGTGACCCTTGAATCAAATGGCACGTACTGGAATGGACCCTGATGTTGGTTGTGCAACCTGTGGTGATGTTTCTTTTGCTCTCATGTGTATATGTTGTAGCTGTAGCTGTGGTGATGCTGCATTTTCTCGTTCCTTATGTTTCCTTGTTTGCTGGTGTACTGGTATAGTATGGGTTCATTCATCATTATTTATGGTGTTGAGTGAGCCTTGTTGATCCTGTTGTGTTTTGTCAGGTCACACAACAGATGATTGGGAAGTGAAGTGCCAGAGTTCCGCATGAAAATCTGTAGGAAACAGTGCAGCAACTGATGATGATTCTGGGAAGTTCATGCACCCCAAAAGTGACCAGATTCATCCAACAAGATCCATCATCATCATCATCACCCAGATTGAAAGTTCTACCGAAGGCATTATCAGCTTTTGACAAGATCTGCTGGATAGATATACTACTACTATGTTAAGCACCGCCGGGGTCGGCAGGGGCGCCTGCGCCTGTGCCGGCGACAACGGAGCTGCTTGACGGCCAAAATGGGGGCGGCGCCGCGCCCCTAGGGTAACGGCGGTTCTTTCTTCCCAAAACGTCTTATGCCGACGCCTGAATGCTGCAGCCCGGTAGCTGCTCAGCGCCACAGCTGCTCCCTGCTGCCCGGCCGGTGGTGGTTCAGCCGCTGGATGCCTCCCAGCCCTGGCGCCGGCGGGAATCCTGATGATGCTGCTGCTGCTGCCTCGGCGGCGTACGGCTGCCAGCGATCGCTGCCAGCCATGGACCACCCGAGCATGTGTGGCTCTGCCCTGCCGCCTCCGCCGATCTGGCCCTGTTCAACGGTCAGAGGACATGATACTCTAGGCTGGTCAGTAAGTGGTTTCAGTCAGGCGATCATTGGTCACAGGTTTGTTACTGTATCACATACCATCTGGAGCATGCTGCTGCGCGGGATGGTGGGACGGTGATCGCCGTCCGGGCACCTCAGCGCCGGTGTTATCGACGTCGGCGAAGGCCTGATCCAGATGCTCCTGTTCCTGCCGGGGTGCGACAGAGCTGCCTCCTCCTCCTCCTCCGGCATCTCGAACTGATCCCCGGCGACACCGAAGAAACAGTTTCAGTCTCAGAATCAACTCAGTCATGTTTAGTTTGAACAGAATTCAGTGTGTCCTAGACATACCGTCAGCCTCGTCCTCCAGCTCCCCGGCGCGGCTGCGGTGTGGAGGGTGTCGCCGGTGGTGACTGTGGAGGGATCGCCGCCGCCGGAGCAGCCCAGGCTGAGCTCAAGATCAGGCTCGTCGCCCCAAGCTACAACCACAGTTCCCATTTTCAGAACATGCAAACAAAATAAGTTGTTGCCATCAGTCAGGGAGCTTACAGTGCAGGCCGAGCTCGCTGTCGCACACCGCCGCTGCCGCCGTGGGCTCGAAGTTGGTCACAGCGTCCTCGCCGCTGCAGTCGAGCGCCGCCTTATCATAAGCCCTGACCGTGCAATCAATCACACAACACATGACAGGAAATCATCAGCAAGCAAACAGACAGCAGATAAGATCACCATCATCGTCATCCATGGCACAGAAACAGAATGAGCATCAGTTATCGCAGAAACTGGGAGGAGATTGTGTACTAGTACTAACTTTGCAGCGTCCATCTCCGTGTCATACAGGCCAAGGTACACGAACCTGCAACGATCATCATCACACAGGATTAATAATAATGGTATAATAAGTTTCATGTTCATCTCTGGCGAATCGAGCGCATTTTGCTCTGACGGGTCATGGATGGGTATGGAGAATGGAGGTGGATCACTGACTTCTTGCCCATGAGCTGGCCGATCCTGGCCTCCCACTTGCCGCACTTGTGCAGGGTGACGCCGCGGAACCGGGAGCTGCCCCTCACGAAGCCGGCGCCCTGCCGCCGCAGCACCTGCACCAGCTCCTCCTTGCTCAAGACGCTCATCTGCCATGGCAGCCAGCAACATCAACAACATGCTGTCGTCCTCAGAAACAGAGCAGCCATTGCCGACGAGGAAGATGCAGCAAATGGACATGGGAGAGTGAGCTCTTGTGTGTTCGTGGTCACCTTGCCGATGTCCTCCTTGTAGTCGTCCAGCACGAAGTTGATGTCCGCCTCCACGCCGCGGAACTTGATCGCCGCCTGGTCGTACGCCCTGAAACTCAGACAAGTAAGCTCCTGTTCTTCAGGTTTTGATTTTGCAAGAACGTGTTGTCTGCTCTTGTTTATGTTTTCAAGACAATATTAAGGCAATGTGCAGGTTGTTATGGAGCATTGCTGGGGTTTTGCTAACCTTGCAGCAGCCTGTGCCGTGTCGAATCCTCCTGCGAAAAATGAAAGGAAAAAGAGAAGCAAGAAGAGAGTCATGAGCAGAGCATTGAGGAGGAACCGGTGAAGAATGATCTTCCATCCACGGAAGAAGAAAGCTGGGACTCACCCAGGTACACCTGCTTCCCGCAGTCCCTGCAGATTGACGAGAGATGAAGAGGCATAAGTAAATGAGGGCAAGATCGAGGGAAGATGGTTTCCGTGATGATCTTGGAAGCTTGCCGTCGCCATGGATTTTGGAAGGGGGTGGAGGGAAGGAGGGAGGGTGGCGGACGGACCAGATGTGGGACTCCCAGCGGCCGGTGCGGCGGTAGAAGGTGACGCCGCGGTACTGCGAGCTCCGGGACCGCGGCCCGCGCCGGCTCTTGGTCCTGGACGTCGGCCGGGCCCAGTGCGCGGCCGCCCCGGCCCCGGCCGCAGCCGCCGCGCCGGCCAGGACGCACCGCTCCATCGCCTGCTGCTGCTGATGCTGCTGCGTCGCCGTCCCCATCAGGGAGGCCGCCGCTGCCGCCGTGGGGAAGAGCTGGTGGGTGACGAAGGCCGGCCGCGCCGCACTGAGGCTGCCGCCGCCGCCGAAGACCGCCCTTCCAGCCCCAGCCCCAGCTTCTGCCTCCACCACCACCCCCGCCTCCTCGTCCTCTCCGCCGTGGAAGAATGCCGCCGCCATGGCCGGGTGCATGTGTGCTGTCTCCGATCGACCAAGATTCTGGAGCCCCGACGTGATGGAGTTGGAGTATATACCAAGCAGGGCAGCAGCTGGTGGCAAGCTCTGCACGCGAGTGTAAGTGTGTGTGGGAGCAGCTGGCAGCGCTGTGGCTGTGATAAAGAATCTGCAGGGTTTGTGTTTGGGCTGCTGCGGATGCCGATGCAGATGGCGGAGGCGGAGGAGTGCAGAGCGGCAGCAGAGCAGGCTGCCTGTGCGTGTCTGCCCGCCAGAGTAAAGGGAAAGGGAAAGGGAAAGGGAAGGGGAGGAAAAGATTTCTGGGCAGGGCCTCTTGTTTTCATGGATCTCGACCTCCATCCACCTAACCATCGCCCATCACCTTTTCCACGGCTGATCACCTCTGACAATGCTTCCGGATAAACAGTAAAATCGAAATAATACTAGTAATAAACAACTCTGGAATTTTTTCGGATCAAAGATGAACCCGTTCGTTGCTTTATCTATAAAAACGGTCCGAAAGCCTGTTTCGAGAAAGACGAACACGATTAGTCAGGACGTGTGAAATTTCACGGCGATTTGACGTTGGAGGAGCGCGGAGCAGAAAAAATAAAATCGTTCCTCCACAATAAATAAGAAAAACTTTTCGTAAAATGCAGTTCTATATTCTTTTTTTTCTGCCATCCTCCTCGTCACCCTCTTGCTCTTCTCGCTTGACTTGCTCCTTATCGTCTTCCTCACCGTCCTCTCTCCTCAACATGGTGAGACGACGGGGTGGCATGGCTAGAGGAAGCTGCGCCGGCATGGCTCGATGAAGCAACGGTATGTGTTGACGGTCCAGGAACATGCACACCAGCCGAGCTAGCGCATCGAAGCATGCTCGCTGGATTGTGATAACGACTCATGAACTCCTAGAATGACAAATAAACAAAAAACATGATGTGGATCAAGTTTATCGTTACAGATCTAGTGCCAAATACTATACTAGGTTATGGTTACTCGAACATATGGGTATGGTTAGTCTCAAACTTACCTTGGTCACTTCCCTCAGCTTGTCGGATTCCGCTGTCTTGGGATCGTAAAGTAGCGCATTCGAGCCATAAAAAAAATGCTCATGTTCAGCTCGGCAGCCTGCATATGTCAGCACCAAGGATAAGTTAGTGACAACGAGCAAACTACATTCTCTTCCAAATGTCGGCTCCAAACAATCGAACACAACTTACCACTTTGTTCATTAGAGGTGCATACTCCCTAAATTCACTGAAGGGCTCTCTAATGTTGGCATTGCAGGCTTCTTCCTCGGGGTCATCCGCCTCTAGTGATGTGACATCCGCTTACGTCCACTATGGCCTCAGACGCACACGGTGCTTTATGCCACCAGCATACCACTTTAGATGCCGATCATATGCGTCCCAGTCAACCAATGCCCTCTTCCCATCTTTGCAATACCTCCTCTCCTCACAAGCTTTCACGTAATCCCCATGCTCTTTTCCCCAGTCCAATATTGCCTGAGAATTCTTCATACTCTTCCTACAAGGCATAAGAAACAATAAAGTATTAAAAATAATAAAAACATCAAACCATATGAAAACATAATAGAGATTAATGACCTCAATAGTGAAGTTCGAAACCACCAGTGTGGGTTTCCACCGGTGGGGTGTTTTGGTATTTATTGAATTGCATGGCCGCATGTTGTGGTATGTGCCACTCGACAGCGTAAACACATATCAATGGAACAGTAGTTCGGTAGATAAACTTGTCCCAAGTGCACATCTCTTTCAGCTCAAAACCCCGATCTGTGTCCTAATACGACCACCAGTTAACCTGCAGGAAGATTGGTAAGCACCCGTGAAAGTGGATACAAGAAAACACTAGCAAGAGGTTTACCTGGTGATATATCAAGTGGTCCAGCTCGTCGGTGAAGGCCTTGTGGAACGCAGTGGCCTTGCCTGTGAAGACTTTAGCGCTGTCCCAAGAGTACGTGACGGTGGGGTATCGAGAAGTGTCCTCATCTTCGCCATACTCTGTACATGGACGCCGTTTGTCTTTATCAGGACGAGCCACCGGCAACCACTCCCGCATCCAAATCAAGAGGGCCAGGCACATCCACACACACCAGACGTATCGTCGGTTCTCTCACATGCGTCGTCCAGCTATAAATGTTAATTCATGATTAGATGACACAATTCAAAGAAGCATACATAAATCCATACACGAATATTGAGATTTATGTGAGGCCGGTAGACCGCGAGCTGTACCATGCCTCCTAGTCAGCTAGGAAGTCTAGATACATCCATAGGGTAGTGTCCCTCGAGCAGTCTGGAAACACGATCTCCGTCAGGAGATACCACAAGTAGGCCCTCACATATTGCTCCACGATCCGTGCGTCGACACCTTGCGGGCATCCATACCGGTTGTGAGCGAGTCAAATTAGTGGTACACCGGATGTTCGGTTATCCACGATGCCATCAACCTCAATACAGATAGAGGCGGGGCAATCACCGATGAGGGCGACGACCCTCTCCCATTAGTTGCTCCTCTCCACTCACCCAGTGAGTGCCTGGCCCTGGAGCGGTAGGGTCGTGGTCATGCCGAAGTCCTCAAGGGTCACAATCATCTCACCACATGGGAGATGAAAACCGTGTGTCTCGGGCCGCCAACGATCCACACATGCTGTGAGAGATGAGTGGATGAGCATCGGCGGCGCATGGTTGAATTGAAGCACAAACGGTTGCAACCCGGCTCTCCTTAAGTACGGCTCAAAGCGGCGGTCATATTGCATTCGGAAGGCCTTCGTGTGACCCCTCATATGCAATGGTGGTAGCATCTGCCAATGTCTAGATGAAAATAGTCAGTAACTTACTTTTGCAAAACCAAAATTTTGTTGCAAGACCTTGATCATGGTTATTACCATTCCATTCTCAATAAAACTTGCACAATGATCCTTTTCAAACACAGGGTCAAGCATGGTGTACTTAGTGTTGGTGTTTGCATCAAGGGTCCTCCTAAAACAATTGCCAATTCAAGTTGACAACAACGTTAATCCATCCACTTTGACTCTATATACATCATTGATATTAATCCATCAATATAATACTAACTAAAGAAAAAAAAACTAAGCAACTAATATCAACAACATTCATTCAACATCATTGATTCATCAACATCAACTCTATATGCAAATAAAATACTCATATAGTACTAACTAGAAAAAAATATCTAATCAACTAATATCAACAACATTCATATATCAAATATCAAAAATATTCATTCAACAACATTAATTCATCAACATCAATCATATTCAACAAACATCAATCTTATTCAACCAACGTCAATCGTATGAATTAGAGTTCATCTTCAAACTAGATAGAATCCACAAAACTCCTTACTAGAATATGAACTATGATTCATCTACAACATATACATCATGTTCAATCATTCAAAATAAAGCTATAATCTGCAGAACTTCAAAATACAACATGAACTAGGGTTCTTCTTGTGCCAAACAATGCATCAAAACAAATACTTTTTGACCAAAACTAATTGGAGGGATCGAAGGAGCTCACTTTTCCTGTCATGGAGGCATGTCAATCCGCCAAAACGATGGAAAAAACGAAAGAGATCGAAAGGAGGGGTTGGGAGGAGGAGGAGCCGCCGCTCCTGTCCGTTTCTCGGGCGGTAGGGGACCAATTGGGGGCTGGCTTGGTGGGGTGGGCCCTGCCAGCCAACCCCCGTGGCTATTATCTGTTAAAACCCTATCGCCGGGGTCGCTGGCGGTAGGGTATAACTATCTATTCCCAGAGCCACTGACGGTAGGATTGACGACAGAGCTCGCGGACATTTCGGCGATGCTGATGTGAATAAATTGTCTACCGCAACAACCTCGACGGTAGACTATTCTACCCTACCACCAGCGACTCCGACGGTAAAAAAAGTCAAATCCACAACTTTTATGAAAGTAAGGACAAATCTTGCTCAGCTTTCGAAAAAAGGTCAAAACAGTGAATTTTGCCGCCCTTAGCTGAGCCAAGACGAGCGACTGTCGTCCTGCATGCATTCACTTGGCCACACCGTACGGAGGGGGAGTAGCGACTCTCCACTTGCTGATCCGGCGGTGAAAGAGGTGTTTATTATTACGACGTGTCTGTGCGCTGATCCCACGTAATAGTCCGTACGTACTGTACGTCCGACGTTAACCACGTCGAAACACACCATGCATGCATCGCCCGACATATCCATACACTGCCATCAATCCATGCATGGTCCCTAGCTAAGCTCTTTCTCGAAACCAATCTGATCCGGCCGTTTCCTTCCGGTGAAACTCCAAACAGTCTCTTCCAAATTAACTTTACTCCATGCCAATACTTACCAAGGTGTTGTTCATGGGGATTACTCATCCATGCATGGTGCAATTCTTGCTCCCTTCACCCATGGTGAGAAATGCTAGCTAGCTAGTAATGTACTGATTGGAGACAGTTTCAGGCATGGGGCGATCTCATGCCATATCTCATTTCCATGACAACTAAGGGCATCTTCCAACGCCAGCCCTCGGAACGGACACACTATTTATCCGTGGACAGGTTCAGACTCGTCCATGAACAGTGAAATGGGAGTTGGCGATCGAACCCGGTCTCTTAAATCGTCCACCCCTGTTTTTTCTTAAGTCCGGAACACTCAAAGTAATAGTACACCAAATCTTAGAGGAGAGTGAAAATATTTAAATCGTAACACTACTTTAAATGTAAATAATACAATCTAACTATTGAAATAAAATAGTTCAAAGTTGACTTGAACTTGCACATATGTTCTAGCTGTCCCTTTTAACCACCCACATATACTCAATCCGAAATTCCTCAAGATGCTTATGAGTTGCTCGATACCGAATTTGTTGATGCATTTGTACAAACTCATCAAACATGGCCGGATTCTGATGTGGTATTTGGATAGGATCATCCATATCCCAAATTCCATATCTCCGACAGAAACTTGACCCTCATTCTTCATGATCATGTTGTGCATGCTCACATAATATGTCATCACCTCCCACTATATCTTTGGGTCCCACTTTTTAGCAAGTGCGTGGACAACTAAAAAATGGGCTTGGAGCACTCCAAATGCCTTCCGCACATTCTTTCTAACCAACTAGCTCACATTCTGATTCCAACGAGCTCTTTTCTGACCAACTGGCTCACAGATGGTCTTGACGAAGATCGCCCATAGAGGATAGATACCGTAAACTAGATAGTAGCACATGTTGGACTCATGTCCATTGACAATACATTTACTCGAAGGAGTTTTTCTTTATGTTAACCTAGCAAACAATGGAGACCTTGTCAACACATTGATATCATTGTAAGACCCATACATGCCAAAGAAAGCATGCCAAATCCAGAGGTTTTCTGATGTAACTACTTCAAGAACGATGGTGGGCTTCTTAACATGACCCTGATATTGCCCTCGTAGAGATTTTCAGCAGTTCTTCCATCTATAGTGCATGCAATCAAGAGAGCATACCTAGTGACCATCTTGCTTCAGACATTGAGCCTGTCAGTGTCCACGGCAGTTGGTTCTCTCAAGTACCAAGGTCTAAACCCCTCAAACAGCATAGTAGCAAACCTCACCATGGCGTATTCGCATGTCCTCTCAGACATATGGACGTACTCTTCCCACGAATATCTACGACCGTGCCATAGGCAAGCATTAGCAATGCACCCATGCACTTCCCATAACCAGAGATCCAATTCTTCCTACGACATCCTTGTTCAAGATGAAGTAGACATTGTAGGACCGTACACCATTGTAGAGGCGATCGAACACATTTTTTCCCATCTGAAAAATGCCGATGAAAGTTGCCCGCTAACAGAGCATCGAGGGCAAAGTATTCGTCCACGAGTGTCAAATGCCCTCGTGCCCTATTAGGATTCAACACTCGATGATCCTCGATCGATCTGTTAAAGTTGAGAACAACGACGGCTAGGATGGTATAGCGGCGACGACAGTCAAAGAGGAAGCAGATGAAGCGGGAAGAGATAGAGATGCAGGGGTCGAGGTGTGGTTTTGGGTGGGTCGGAGGTGTCAGAGTCCTACATGGTGGAGGTATGGACGTCTGCAATGCCCCCTAGTTTGCTTCCAGTTTGCAGTAAAACAGTCACATGGACTGGTCCACAGACTAATGAATGACGACGTTGGATGGCAAACATTGTATTCAAACAGCTCGGTCCGAACGTTTACGAGTGATTTGAGGGTCCGCTTTGAAGATGCCCCAAGGAACCATTTTCTTGTCTTCTTTTCTAGGGGAGTGATGATTAATTACTAATCCTATTGGTAATATGATGATGGGCATAAGTATGGTTTGTGTAATAATTTACTTATGAGAGGGCCCCAATTTGATTACGTGAATAAACCTTTATTTTCGTAGATCGTCAGGGGTAGGTCAGATCCTTTGGGAAACAATTACAACGATGAAACTTTTGTGATAGAAAATTATGAACACAAGCAAGTACTTTGAAATAAGTATCTAGTGATTTATGCCACATAAAGTATATATTCCTTACCCTAAACTAAATAGAAATATAGAAGTATATACCCCTCCTTTTTTGTAATACTTTTCATTTAGCTTTGTCTTAAGTCAAACTTTCTAAAGCATGACCAAAATTTGAAAATAATGTTTCATAATGGATAATGATATTGATTTGGTATGGTGAATGTTGACTTTATTTTTTGTAAACTTAATGAAACGAAGGAAGTACTATTATTGTAATTGTTGGTCGAAGACTTTTCGCAACGAAAACTAATAAGAAAGATATCTTAGGACGGAGTGTGTATATTTGCTTGAAAATAAGCCAGCCACTTATCGCAACGCCCATTAAGGAAGCATTCTTTTGTTCTCTCTTATCTTTTAGTTAGGCGAGTGATGATTAATTTGTACTCTTATTAGTACCATGATGGGAATAAATTATTAGGGAACGTGGGAAACAAAAAAAATTCTACGCACACGCAAGATCTATCCATGGTGATGAGCATCTACGAGAGGGAGAGGGGATCTACGTACCCTTGTAGATCGCTAAGCGGGAAGCGTTAAGAAACGCGGTTGGTGTAGTCGAACGTCTTCGCGATCCAAATCGCCGAGCATCCCGCGATCTCATCACGATCCGTCCCGCGAACTCATCATGATCCGTCCCGCGAACTCATCACGATCCGTCCCGCGAATTCATCACGATCCGTCCCGCGAACTCATCACGATCTGTCTCGCGATCTTGATCACGGTCCTTCCGATCTAGCGCCGAATGGACGGCACCTCCGCGTTCAGCACACATACAACTCGATGACGATCTCCGCCTTCTTGATCCAGCAAGAGGGAGCGGAGAGGTAGAAGAGTTCTCCGGCAGCGTGACGATGCTCCGGTGATGGTGGTGGAGCTATTCTGGCAGGGCTTTGCCTAAGCACTGCAGAAATCCGATCTAGAGGAGAAACTATACACTGGAGGAACGGGTAGCACGTGGTTGAAAATTCTGTGCCAAAACCCTAAAATCCTCTAGTATATATAGGAGGGAGGGAGGAGAGGCTTGGCGCAAGGGCCAAGCCTCCTTTGGGTTGGCCGAAGTGGGGAGGAGAGGAGGAGGACTCCTCCAATCCTAGTAGGACCAGGATTCCTCCTTTTTTTTGACCTTTTTCCACCTTTTTCTCTTTGGGCTTTTTCTCCCAGCCGCATGGGCCTTGTGTGGGACTTCCACCAGCCCAAAAAAGGCTGGTATTTACTCTCCCACAGCCCATGAAGCCTCTTGGGTCGAAATACCCCTCCCGGTGGTCTCCCGGTACACTACCGGCACTCCCGGTACATTACCGATTAACCCAAAACTTTTCCGGTGACCAAAATGGGACTTCCTATATATCAATATTTACCTCCGGACCATTCCGGAGCTCCTAGTGACATCCTGGTCTCATCCGGGACTCTGAACAACCTTCGGTCACCACCATACATAACTCAATACTACCAAAACGTCACCGAACCTTAAGTGTGCAGACCCTGCAGGTTTGAGAACTATGTAGACATGACCGAGACACCTCTACGGTCAATAAACAATAGCGGGAACTGGATACCCATATTGGTTCCCACATATTCTACGAAGATCTTTATCGGTCGAACCTCCATGTCAAGGATTCAGTTAATCCCGTATGATGTTCCCTTTGTTCTTCGGTATGTTACTTGCCCGAGATTCGATCGTTGGTATCTCCATACCTAGTTCAACCTCGTTACTGGCAAGTCTCTTTACTCGTTCCGTAATACAAGATCCCGTGACTAACACTTAGTCACATTGCTTGCAAGGCTTGTTGTGATGTTGTATTACTGAGTGGGCCCTGAGATACCTCTCCGTCACACGGAGTAACAAATCCCAGTCTTGATCCATGCCAATCCAACAGACACCCTCGGAGATACCTGTAGAGTACCTTTATAGTCACACAGTTACGTTATGACGTTTGATACACACAAGGCACTCCTCCGGTGTCAGTGAGTTGCATGATCTCATGGTCATAGGAACAGATACTTGACATGCAGAAAATAGTAGCATTAAACTGACACGATCATATGCTATGTTTGTAGTTTGGGTCTTGTCCATCCCATCATTCTCCTAATGATGTGATCCCGTTATCAAATGACATCTCATGTCAATGGCTAGGAAACCTTAATCATCTTTGATCAATGAGCTAGTCTATTAGAGCCATACTAGGGACATGGTTTTGTCTATGTATCCACACATGCATCTAAGTCTCCGATCAATACAATTATAGCATGGATAATAAACGATTATCATGAACAAGGAAATATGATAATAAATAATTTATTATTGCCACTAGGGCATATTTCCAATAGTCTCCCACTTGCACTAGAGTCAATAATCTAGTTCACATCATCATGTGATTCACATTGTTATGAATCTAACACCTAATGAGTTCTGTGGCTCGATCATGCTTTGCATGTGAGAGAGGTCTTATAGTTAACGGGTATGCGACATTCAGATCCGTGTGTACTTTGCAAATGTCTATGTCAAACCGTAAACACTGCTACCACACTCCACTTGGTACTATTCCAAATGGCTGCTCCACTATACGTATCCAGATTGCTACTACAAGTCATCCGGATTGGTGTTAAAGCTTGCATCGACGTGACTCTTTACGACGAACTCTTTATCACCTCCATAATCGAGAAACATCTCCTTAGTCTTTTAGTTACTAAGGATAATCATGACCGCTGTCCAGTGCTCCATTCTAGGATCTCTTTGAAAACTTCTGGCCATACTTCTGGCAAGGCTGACATCGGGTCTTGTGCACAGCATTGCATACATGATAGAGCCTATGGCTGAAGCATAGGGGATGACACTCATCTTTTCTCTATTTTCTACAGTCACTGGGCACTGAGTATTACTCAACTTCATACCTTACAAATCAGGCGAGAACTCTTTCTCTGACTGATCCATTTTGAACTCTTTCAAAATCTTGTCAAGGTATGTACTCATTGAAAGTCTCATCAAGTATCTTGATCTATCTCTATAGATATTGATGATCAAAAATTAGGTAGCTTTATCCAGGTCTTCCTTTGAAAAACTCTTTTCAAACAACCCTTTATGCTTTCTAGAAATTCTATATCATTTCCGATCAACAATATGTCAACCACATATGCTTATCAGAAACTCTACAGTGCTCCCACTCACTTTATTGTAAATACAAGTTTCTCGTAAACTTTGTATAGACTCAAAAACTTTAATCACCTCATCAAAGTGTATATTCCAACTCCGAGATGCTTGCTTCAGTTCATAGAAGGATCACTGAAGCTTGCACACCTTTTAGCATCCTTAGGACTGACAAAACCTTCTGGTTGTATCAGATACAACCTTTCCTCAAGGAAGGAAACGATGTTTTGGCATCCATCTGCCAGATTTCATAATTGAAAAATGCAGCAACTGCTAACATAATTCTAACAGATTTTAGCATCGCTACGAGTGAGAAAGTCTCATCGCAAGCAACTCCTTGAACTTGTCGTAACTTCTTTGCGACAAGTCGAGCTTTATAAATGGTGACATTCACCATCAGCATCTGTCTTCATTTTAAAGATCCATTTGTACTCAACGACCTGCCGTCCAACGAGCAAGTCTACCAAAGTCTATACTTTGTTTTCATATATGGATCTTTTCTTGGATTTCATGGCCTCTAACCATTTGTCGGAATCCGGGCCCATCATTGCTTCTCCACAGCTCGTAGGTTCATTGTTGTACAACATGACCTCCAAGACAGGGTTGTCGTACCGCTCAGGAGCAGTACACATCCTTGTAGACCTACGAGGTTTGATAGTAACTTGATCCGAAGCTTCATGATCATCATCATTTACTTCCTCTTCAACTGACGTAGGTTCCACAGAAACATCTTTTTGTGTTGCGCTACTCTCTGGTTGAAACAAAGGTTCAACAACCTCATCAAGTTCTATCTTCCTCCCACTCAATTCTTTTGAGAGAAACTTTTTCTCGGGAAAGGACCCGTTTTAGCAACAAACACTTTATGCTTGGATCTGAGATAGAAGGTTCACCCAACTGTTCTTAGGGTATTCTACGAAGATGCATTTGTCCGCTTTGGGTTCGAGCTCATTAGGTGAAAACATCTTCCACACAAGCGTCGCAGCCCCAAACATCAAGAAATGACAACTTAGGTTTCTATCAAACCATAATTCACACGGTGTCATCTCAACAGATTTAGATGGTGCCCTATTTAAAGTGAATGTAGTTGTCTCTAATGCACAACCCCAAAATTATAGTAGCAAAATGATAAGAGACATCATAACATGCACCATATCCAATAGAGCACGACTATGACCTTCGGACATACCATCACACTATGATATTCACCTCCATGATCATATTGCAGACATTTTTATCTTCTTGTCACGATGATCTTAAACTTCACCCTGAATTTGCTAGAACTTTTCAAACGATTCAGACTTGTGTTTCATTAAGTAAACATACACTATATCTACTGAAATCATCAGTGAAGGTAAGAAAATAACGATATCCACCGCACACTACAAGACTCATTGGATTGCATACATCAACATGTATCATTTCCAATAAATCACTTGCCCATTCCGTCAAACCAGAAAACGGGGTCCTTAGTCATCTTTGATCAAGAGGCATGGTTCGCATGTCTCAACCGATTCGAAATCGAATGAGTCCAATGATCCGTCGGCATGGAGTTTCTTCATGCGTTTTATACCAATAACACATTTAGCGGCAGTGCCACAAGTATGTGGTACTATCATTATTAACTTTGCATCTTTTGGCATCAATGTTATGAACATGTGTATTACTACGATCAAGATTCAGCAAACCATTCTCACTGGGTGCATGACCATTGAAGGTATTATTCATGTAAACAGAATTGTTGGAAATATGCCCTAGAGGCAATAATAAAATGTTTATTATTGTATTTCCTTGTTCATGATAATTGTCTATTGTTCATGCTATAATTGTGTTAACCGGAAACCGTAATACATGTGTGAATACATAGACCACAACATGTCCCTAGTGAGCCTCTAGTTGACTAGCTCGTTGATCAATAGATGGTCACGGTTTCATGACCATGGACATTGGATGTCATTGATAACAGGATCACATCATTAGGAGAATGATGTGATGGACAAGACCCAATCCTAAGCATAGCACAAGATGTGTAGTTCGTCTGCTAAAGCTTTTCAATGTCAAGTATCGTTTCCTTAGACCATGAGATTGTGCAACTCCCGGATACCGTAGGAATGCTTTGGGTGTGGCAAACGTCACAACGTAACTGGATGGCTATAAAGGTGCACTAAGGGTATCTCCAAAAGTGTCTGTTGGGTTGGCACGAATCGAGACTGGGATTTGTCACTCTGTGTGACGGAGAGGTATCTCTGGTCCCACTCGGTAAGACATCATCATAATGAACTCAATGTGACTAAGGAGTTAGCCACGGGATGATGTATTACGGAACGAGTAAAGAGACTTGCCGGTAACGAGATTGAACAAGGTATAGAGATACCGACGATCGAATCTCGGGCAAGTATCATACCGATAGACAAAGGGAATTGTATACGGGATTGACTGAATCCCCGACATCGTGGTTCATCCGATGAGATTATCGTGGAGCATGTGGGAGCCAACATGGGTATCTATATCCCACTATTGGTTATTGACCGAAGAGGTGTCTCGGTCATCTCTACGTGTCTCCCGAACCCGTAGGGTCTACACACTTAAGGTTCGATGATGCTAGGGTTATAGAGAAATGGTATACGTGAGTACCGAAGGTTGTTCGGAGTCCCGGATGAGATCCCGGACATCACGAGGAGCTCCGGAATGGTCCGAAGGTAAAGATTGATATATAGGAAGTCCAGTTTTGGTCACCGGAAAGTTTTCGGCCTCATCGGTAGTGTACCGGGAGTGTCGGGAGGGTGCCGGAGGACCCCCGGGAGGGGTGTGACGACCATAGGACTTCGTGGGCCCTTAGAGGAGGTGTGGCAGCCCTTTTTGGGCTGGCCAAGACCTTCAAGATATAGGGCAAAGGAGTTTGAAAAGGAGGAGATCCACCTCCCTTGTGGGAGGTGGACTCTTCCCCTAGTTCGGCCGAAGCACTCCTCTTTGGAGGAGGGGCCAAGGCAGCCCTCCCTCTCCCTCCTCCTATATATACTTGAGGTTTTGGCCTTTTGGGAACAGATCTGATCTCTCTCTCTCACGGCGAAGCCCTACCTCTCTTCTTCCTCCTCCGCAGCGCTTAGGCGAAGCCCTGCCGGAATACCTTGCTACTCCACCACCACCACACCATCGTGCTACTGTTGGAGCTCTTCCCCAACCTCTCCTTCCTCCTTGCTGGATCAAGGCATAGGAGACATCACCGGGCTGCACGTGTGTTGAATGCGGAGGTGCCGTTGTTCGGCGCTAAGATCGGAGTCCATCGCAATCTGAATCGCTACGAGTACGACTCCACCAACCGCGTTCTTGTAACGCTTCTGCTTAGCGATCTTCAAAGGTATGAAGATGCAATCTCTCCCCACTCATTGCTGGTTTCTCCATAGATAGATCTTGGTGACACGTAGGAATTTTTTTGATTTACGACTATGTCTCCCAACAGTGGCATCATGAGCTAGGTCTATGCATAGAATCTATGCACGAGTAGAACACAAAGCAGTTGTGGGCGTCGATCTTGTTAATTTGATTACCACTACTAGTCTTATATTGATTCGGCGGTATTGTGGGATGAAGCAACCCGGACCGACTTTACACGTACGCTTACGTGAGACTGGTTCCACCGCCTGACATGCACTTGTTGCATAAGGTGGCTAGCGGGTGTCTGTCTCTCCCACCTTAGTCGGATTGGATTCGATAAAAAGGGTCCTTATGAAGGGTAAATAGAAATTGGCATATCACGTTGTGGTTTTGGCGTAGGTAAGAAACGTTGACAATGATGATCATGGTGCCCCGTAGATGGAGATCAAAGGAGCAAGATGATATTGGCCATATCATGTCACTATATTGATTGCGTGTGATGTTTATCATGTTTACATCTTATTTCCTTAGAAACACGGTAGTAAATAAGATGATCTCTCAATAAAATTTCAAGAGAAGTGTTCACCCTAACTATGCACCGTTGCTAGGGATTGTTGTTCTGAAGCACCACGTGATGATTGGGTGTGATAGGTTCTAACGTTCGCATACAACAGGTGTAAGCCAGATTTACACACACGAAACACTTAGGTTAACTTGACGAGCCTAGCATGTACAGACATGGCCTCGGAACACGGAAGACCGAAAGGTCGCACATGAGTCGTATAGAAGATACGATCAACATGGAGATGTTCACCATGGATGACTAGTCCGTCTCACGTGATGATCGGACACGGGCTAGTTGACATGGATCATGTGTCACTTGGATGACTAGAGAGATGTCTATCTAAGTGGGAGTTCATTAAATAATTTGAATATGTGAACTTAATTATCATGAACTTAGTCTAAAATTGTCTTTACAATCTATATTGTAGATCCAATGGACAATGCTAATGCCAACCTCAACTTCAACGCGTTCCTAGAGAAAACCAAGCTGAAAGATGATGGAAGCAACTATGCGGACTGGGTCCGTGGCTTGAGGATCATCCTCATAGCTTCCAAGAAATTGTATGTCCTTGATGCACCACTAGGTGACCCACCCACTCTCCCAGTAGAGCAAGATGTTGCGAACACTTGGCATTCTTGCTGCGATGATTACTCCCTTTTTTAGTGCGGCATCCTTTACAGTTTAGAACCGGGGCTCCAAAAGCGTTTTGAGCACCACGGTGCATATGAGATGTTCCAAGAGCTGAAACTGGTTTTCCAAGCTCATGCCCGGGTCGAGAGATATGACGTCTCTGACAAGTTCTTCAGCTGTAAGATGGAGGAATATAGTTCTGTCAGTGAGCACATACTCAAGATGTCTCGGTTGCACAACCGCCTGACTCAGCTGGGAGTTAATCTCCCGGATGACTCGGTCATTGACAGAATCCTCCAGTCGCTTCCACCTAGCTACAAGAGCTTTGTGATGAACTACAACATGCAAGGGATGGACAAGTCCATTGCTGAGTTGTACTAGATGCTGAAATCAGCGGAGGTCGAGATCAAAAAGGAGCATCAAGTGTTGATGGTGAATAAGACCACTAGTTTCAAGAAAGGCAAGGGTAAGAAGAACTTCAGGAAGGACGGCAAAGCTGTTGCCACACCCGGTAAGCAAGTTGCCGGGAATAAGAAGAACAAGAATGGACCCAAGCCTGAGACTGAGTGTTTTTATTGCAAGGGTACCGGCCACTGGAAGCGGAATTGCCCCAAGTACTTAGCGGATAAGAAGGACGACAACGTTAAAGGTGTATGTGATATACTTGTTATTGATGTGTACCTAACCAGCACTCATAGTAGCTCCTGGGTATTTGATACCGGTGCAGTTGCTCACATTTGTAACTCCAAGCAGGAGTTGCAGAATAAGCGGAGGCTGGCAAAGGACGAGGTGACGATGCACGTTGGGAATGGTTCCAAGGTCGATGTGATCGCCGTCGGCACGCTACCTCTACATCTACCTTCGGGATTAGTGTTAAAACTTAATAATTGTTATTTAGTACCAGCTTTGAGCATGAACATTGTATCTGGATCTCACTTGATGCGAGATGGCTACTCATTTAAATCTGAGAATAATGGTTGTTCTATTTATATGAGAGAAATGTTTTATGGTCATGCTCCGCTGGTCAATGGTTTATTTTTGATGAATCTCGAACGTGATGTTACACATGTCCATAGTGTGAGTACCAAAAAGTGTAAGGTTGATAACGATAGTCCCACTTACATGTGGCACTGCCGCCTTGGTCATATTGGTGTCAAACGCATGAAGAAGCTCCATGCTGATGGACTTTTGGATTCACTTGATTTCGAATCATTTGACACGTGCGAACCATGCCTCATGGGCAAGATGACCAAGACTCCATTCTCCAGAACAATGGAGCGAGCAACTGACTTGTTGGAAATAATACATACCGATGTATGCGGTCCAATGAGCGTCGAGGCTCGTGGTGGCTACCGTTATGTTCTCACCCTCACTGATGACTTGAGCAGATATGGGTATTTCTACTTAATGAAACACAAGTCTGAAACCTTTGAAAGGTTCAAGGAATTTCAGAGTGAGGTAGAGAATCAATGTGACAGGAAAATAAAATGCCTACGATCTGATCATGGCGGAGAATATTTAAGTCACGAGTTTGGCACGCACCTAAGGAAATGTGGAATTGTTTCACAACTCACGCCGCCTGGCACACCTTAGTGAAATGGTGTGTCTGGACGTCATAATCGCACTCTATTGGGTATGGTGCGATCTATGATGTCTCTTACCGACTTACCGCTATCATTTTGGGGATATGCATTGGACTGCTCCATTCACTTTAAATAGGGCACCGTCAAAATCCGTTGAGACGACACCGTATGAATTATGGTTTGGAATGAAACCTAAGCTGTCGTTTCTAAAAGTTTGGGGATGCGATGCTTATGTGAAGAAACTTCAACCTGAGAAGCTCGAACCCAAAGCGGAAAATGCGTCTTCATAGGATATCCCAAAGAGACTATTGGGTATACCTTCTACCTCAGATCCGAAGGCAAAGTCTTTGTTGCTAAGAATGGATCCTTTCTCGAGAAAAAGTTTCTCTCGAAAGAAGTAAGTGGGAGGAAAATAGAACTTGATGAGGTAGTTGTACCTCCGCTCGAACCAGAGAGTAGCGCATCACAGGAAGTTGTTTCTATGGAGCCTACACCGGCTAGAGAGGAAGTTAATGATGATGATCATGAAACTTCAGATCAAGTTACTATTAAACATCGAAGGTCTACTAGGACACGTTCCGCACCAGAGTGGTACGGCAACCCTGTCATGGAGATCATGTTGTTAGACAATGGTGAACCTTCGAACTATGAAGAAGCGATGGCAGGACCGGATTCCAACAAATGGCTTGAAGCCATGAAATCCAAGATAGGATGCATGTATGAGAACAAAGTGTGGACTTTGGTGGACTTGCCTGATGATAAGCGAGCCATTGAAAATAAATGGATCTTTAAGAAGAAGACTAACGCGGATGGTAATGTGACCGTCTATAAGGCTCGGCTTGTCGCTAAGGGTTATCGACAAGTTCAAGGAGTTGACTACGATGAGACTTTCTCACCCGTAGCGATGCTAAAGTCTGTCCGAATCATGTTAGCAATTGCCGCATTTTATGATTATGAGATCTAGCAAATGGATGTCAAAGTGGCATTCCTTAATGGCTTCCTTAAGGAAGAACTGTATATGATGCAGCCGGAAGGTTTTGTTGATCCTAAAGATGCTAACAAAGTATGCAAGCTCCAACGCTCAATCTATGGGCTGGTGCAAGCATCTCGGAGTTGGAACATTGGCTTTAATGAGGTGATTAAATCATTTGGGTTTGTACAGGTTTATGGAGAACCCTATATTTACAAGAAAGTGAGTGGGAGCTCTATAGCATTTCTCATATTATATGTGGATGACATACTGATAATGGGAAATGATATAGAACTTTTGGAAAGTGTAAAGGCCTACTTGAATAAATGTTTTTCAATGAAGGACCTTGGAGAAGCTGCTTACATATTAGGTATTAAGATCTATAGAGATAGATCGAGACACCTCATAGGTCTTTCACAAAGCACATACCTTGAAAAGATATTGAAGAAGTTCAATATGGATCAGTCCAAGAAGGGGTTCTTGCCTGTGTTACAGGGTGTGAGATTGAGTACGACTCAATGCCCGACCATGGCAAAGGATAGAGAAGAGATGAGTGTCATCCCCTATGCTTCATCCATAGGCTCTATTATGTATGCCATGCTGTGTACCAGACCTGATGTGAACCTTGCCATAAGTTTGGTAGGGAGGTACCAAAGTGATCCCGGAGCAAAACACTGGACAACGGTCAAGAATATCCTGAAGTACCTGAAAAGGACAAAGGACATGTTTCTCGTATATGGAGGTGCCAAAGAGCTCGTCGTAAAGGGTTACGTCGATGCTAGCTTCAACACAGATCCGGACGACTCCAAGTCGCAAACCGGATACGTGTATATTTTGAACGGAGGGGCAGTCAGCTGGTGCGGCAGCAAGAAAAGCGTCGTGGCGGCATCTACATGTGAAGCGGGGTACATAGCTGCTTCGGAAGCAACAAAGTAAGGAGTCTGGATGAAGGATTTCATCACCGACCTAGGAGTAATTCCAAGTGCGTTGGGCCAGATGACTCTATTCCGTGACAACACTGGAGCCATTGCCCTTGCAAAGGAGACCAGGTTTCACAAGAAGATAAGACACATCAAGCGCCGCTTCAACTCCATCCGTGATTACATTCAGGAGGGAGATATAGATATTTGTAAAATGCATACGGATCTGAATATCGCAGATCCATTGACTAAACCTCTCTTACGAGCAAAACATGATCAACACCAGAATGCTATGGGTGTTCGATTCATCATAATGTAACTAAATTATTGACTCTAGTGCAAGTGGGAGACTATTGGAAATATTCCCTAGAGGCAATAATAAAATGGTTATTATTGTATTTACTTGTTCATGATAATTGTCTATTGTTCATGCTATAATTGTGTTAACCGAAAACCGTAATACATGTGTGAATACATAGACCACAACATGTCCCTAGTGAGCCTCTAGTTGACTAGCTCGATGATCAATAGATGGTCACGGTTTCATGACCATGGACATTGGATGTCGTTAATAACGGGATCACATCATTAGGAGAATGATGTGATGGACAAGACCCAATCCTAAGCATAGCACAAGATCGTGTAGTTCGTCTGCTAAAGCTTTTCAATGTCAAGTGTCGTTTCCTTAGACCATGAGATTGTGCAACTCCCAGATACCGTAGGAATGCTATGGGTGTGCCAAACATCACAACGTAACTGGGTGGCTATAAAGGTGCACTACGGGTATCTCCGAAAATGTCTGTTGAGTTGGCACGAATCGAGACTGGGATTTGTCACTCCGTATGACGGAGAGGTATCTCTAGGCCCACTCGGTAAGACATCATCATAATGAGCTCAATGTGACTACGGAGTTAGCCACGGGATGATGTATTACGGAACGAGTAAAGAGACTTGCCGGTAACGAGATTGAACAAGGTATAAAGATACCGACGATCAAATCTTGGGCAAGTATCATACCGATAGACAAAGGGAATTGTATACGGGATTGACTGAATCCCCGACATCGTGGTTCATCCGATGAGATTATCGTGGAGCATGTGGGAGCCAACATGGGTATCTATATCCCGCTATTGGTTATTGACCGAAGAGGTGTCTCGGTCATGTCTACGTGTCTCCCGAACCCGTAGGGTCTACACACTTAAGGTTCGATGATGCTAGGGTTATAGGGAAATGGTATACGTGATTACCGAAGGTTTTTCGGAGTCCCGGATGAGATCTCTAATGTCACGAGGAGATCCGTAATGGTCCGCAGGTAAAGATTGATATATAGGAAGTCCAGTTTTGGTCACCGGAAAGTTTTTGGGCTCATCGGTAGTGTACCGGGAGTGCCGGGAGGGTGCCGGAGGACTCCCGGGAGGGGTGTGACGACCATAGGACTTCGTGGGCCCTTAGAGGAGGTGTGCCAGCCCTTTTTGGGTTGGCCAAGACCTTCTAGAAAGTCCCATGCGGCTGGAGATCAAGAGATAGGGCAAAGGAGTTTGAAAAGGAGGAGATCCACCTCCCTTGTGGGAGGTGGACTCTTCCCCTAGTTCGGCCGAAGCCATCCTCTTTGGAGGAGGGGACAAGGCAGCCCTCCCTCTCCCTCCTCCTATATATACTTGAGGTTTTGGCCTTTTGGGAACAGATCTGATCTCTCTCTCTCTCACGGCGAAGCCCTACCTCTCTTCTTCCTCCTCCGCAATGCTAAGGCGCAGCCCTGCCGGAATACCTTGCTACTCCACCACCACCATGCCGTCGTGCTGCTGTTGGAGATCTTCCCCAACCTCTCCTTCCCCTTGCTGGATCAAGGCGTAGGAGACGTCACTGGGCTGCACGTGTGTTGAATGCGGAGGCGCCGTTGTTCGGCGCTAAGATCGGAGTCCATCGCGATCTGAATCGCTACGAGTACGACTCCACCAACCGCATTCTTGTAACGCTTCCGCTTAGCGATCTTCAAAGGTATGAAGATGCAATCTCTCCCCACTCGTTGCTGGTTTCTCCATAGATAGATCTTAGTGACACGTAGGAATTTTTTTGATTTACCACTACGTCTCCCAACAGTGGCATCATGAGCTAGGTCTATGCGTAGAATCTATGCACGAGTAGAACACAAAGCAGTTGTGGGCGTCGATCTTGTTAATTTGGTTACCACTACTAGTCTTATCTTGATTCGGCGGTATTGTGGGATGAAGCAGCTCGGACCGACTTTACACGTACGCTTACGTGAGACTGGTTCCACCGCCTGACATGCACTTGTTGCATAAGGTGGCTAGCGGGTGTCTGTCTCTCCCACCTTAGTCAGATTGGATTCGATGAAAAGGGTCCTTATGAAGGGTAAATAGCAATTGGCATATCACATTGTGGTTGTGATGTATGAGATTGATCATGTTCTTGTAATAGGATTCACCACTTGCATGTCGAGGAGTATGACAACCGGCAGGAGCCATAGGAGTTGTCTTATTTTATTGTATGACCCGCGTGTCAATCATAAACGCCATGTAATTACTTCACTTTATTGCTAAACGTTAGCCATAGAAGTAGAAGTAATAGTTTGCGAGACAAATTCATGAAGACATAATGATGGAGATCATGGTGTCGTGCCGGTGACAGTGATGATCATGGTCGCCTGAAGATGGAGATCAAAGGAGAAAGATGATATTGGCCATATCATGTCACTATATTGATTTCATGTGATGTTTATCATGTTTACATCTTATTTTCTTAGAACGACGATAGTAAACAAGATGATCTCTCAATAAAATTTCAAGAGAAGTGTTCACCCTAACTGTGCACCGTTGTTAAGGATCGTTGTTCCGAAGCACCACGTGATGATCGGGTGTGATAGGTTCTAATGTTCACATACAACGGGTGTAAGCCAGATTTACACACGCGAAACACTTAGGTTGACTTGATGAGCCTAGCATGTATAGACATGGCCTCGGAACACGGAAGACGGAATGGTCGCACATGAGTCGTATAGAAGATACGATCAACATGGAGATGTTCACCATGGATGACTAGTCCGTCTCACATGATGATCGGACACAGGCTAGTTGACATGGATCATGTGTCACTTGGATGACTAGAGAGATGTCTATCTAAGTGGGAGTTCATTAAATAATTTGATTATGTGAACTTAATTATCATGAACTTAGTTTAAAATTGTCTTTACAATCTATATTGTAGATCCAATGGCCAACGCTAATGCCAACCTCAACTTCAACGCGTTCCTAGAGAAAACCAAGCTGAAAGATGATGGAAGCAACTATGCGGACTGGGTCCATGGCTTGAGGATCATCCTCATAGCTTCCAAGAAATTGTATGTCCTTTATGCACCGCTAGGTGACCCACCCATTCTCCCAGCAGAGCATGACATTGCGAACGCTTGCATTCTTGCTGCGATGATTACTCCCTTGTTCAGTGCGGCATGCTTTATAGTTTAGAACCGGGGCTCCAAAAGCGTTTTGAGCAACACGGAGCATATGAGATGTTCCAAGAGCTAAAACTGGTTTTCCAAGCTCATGCCCGGGTCGAGAGATATGACGTCTCTGACAAGTTCTTCAGTTGTAAGATGGAGGAATATAGTTCTGTCGGTGAGCACATACTCAAGATGTCTCGGTTGCACAACCGCCTGACTCAGTTGGGAGTTAATCTCCCGGATGACTCAGTCATTGACAGAATCCTCCAGTCGCTTCCACCTAGCTACAAGAGCTTTGTGATGAACTACAACATGCAAGGGATGGACAAGTCCATTCCTGAGTTGTACTCGATGCTGAAATCAGCGGAGTTCGAGATCAAAAAGGAGCATCAAGTGTTGATGGTGAATAAGACCACTAGTTTCAAGAAAGGCAAGGGTAAGAAGAACTTCAGGAAGGATGGCAAAGCTGTTGCCACCCCGGTAAGCAAGTTGCCGGGAAGAACAAGAATGGACCCAAGCCTGAGACTGAGTGTTTTTATTGCAAGGGTACTGGCCACTGGAAGCGGAACTGCCCCAAGTACTTAGCGGATAAGAAGGACGACAACGTTGAAGGTGTATGTGATATACTTGTTATTGATGTGTACCTAACCAACACTCGTAGTAGCTCCTGGGTATTTGATACCGGTGCAGTTGCTCACATTTGTAACTCCAAGCAGGAGTTGCAGAATAAGCGGAGGCTGGCAAAGGACGAGGTGACGATGCACGTCGGGAATGGTTCCAAGGTTGATGTGATCGCCGTCGGCACGCTACCTCTACATCTACCTTCGGGATTAGTGTTAAAACTTAATAATTGTTATTTAGTACCAGCTTTGAGCATGAACATTGTATCTGGATCTCACTTGATGCGAGATGGCTACTCATTTAAATCTGAGAATAATGGTTGTTCTATTTATATGAGAGAAATGTTTTATGGTCATGCTCCGCTGGTCAATGGTTTATTTTTGATGAATCTCGAACGTGATGTTACACATGTCCATAGTGTGAGTACCAAAAAGTGTAAGGTTGATAACGATAGTCCCACTTACATGTGGCACTGCCGCCTTGGTCATATTGGTGTCAAACGCATGAAGAAGCTCCATGCTGATGGACTTTTGGAGTCACTTGATTTCGAATCATTTGACACGTGCGAACCATGCCTCATGGGCAAGATGACCAAGACTCCATTCTCCAGAACAATGGAGCGAGCAACTGACTTGTTGGAAATAATACATACCGATGTATGCGGTCCAATGAGCGTCGAGGCTCGTGGTGGCTACCGTTATGTTCTCACCCTCACTGATGACTTGAGCAGATATGGGTATGTCTACTTAATGAAACACAAGTCTGAAACCTTTGAAAGGTTCAAGGAATTTCAGAGTGAGGTAGAGAATCAACGTGACAGGAAAATAAAGTGCCTACGATCTGATCGGGGCGGAGAATATTTAAGTCACGAGTTTGACACGCAACTAAGGAAATGTGGAATTGTTTCACAACTCACGCCGCCTGGCACACCTCAGCGAAATGGTGTGTCTGTACGTCATAATCGCAATCTATTGGATATGGTGCAATCTATGATGTCTCTTACCGACTTACCGCTATCATTTTGGGGATATGCATTAGTGATTGCTGCATTCACTTTAAATAGGGCACCGTCAAAATCCGTTGAGACGACACCGTATGAATTATGGTTTGGAAAGAAACCTAAGCTGTCGTTTCTAAAAGTTTGGGGATGAGATGCTTATGTGAAGAAACTTCAACCTGAGAAGCTCGAACCCAAAGCGGAAAAATGCGTCTTCGTAGGATATCCCAAAGAGACTATTGGGTATACCTTCTACCTCAGATCCGAAGGCAAAGTCTTTGTTGCTAATAATGGATCCTTTCTCGAGAAAGAGTTTCTCTCGAAAGAAGTAAGTGGGATGAAAATAGAACTTGATGAGGTAGTTGTACCTCCGCTCGAACCGGAGAGTAGCGCAGCACAGGAAGTTATTTTTGTGGAGCCTACACTGGCTAGAGAGGAAGTTAATGATGATGATCATGAAACTTCAGATCAAGTCACTATTGAACATCGAAGATCCACTAGGACACGTTCCACACCAGAGTGGTACGACAACCCTGTGATGGAGATCATGTTGTTAGACAACGGTGAACCTTCGAACCGGATTCCAACAAATGGCTTGAAGCCATGAAATCCGAGATAGTATCCATGTATGAGAACAAAGTGTGGACTTTGGTGGACTTGCCTGATGATTAGAGAGCCATTGAAAATAAATGGATCTTTAAGAAGAAGACTGACGCGGATGGTAATGTGACCGTCTATAAGGATCGGCTTGTCGCTAAGGGTTATTGACAAGTTCAAGGAGTTGACTACGATGAGACTTTCTCACCCGTAGCGATGCTAAAGTCTGGCGAAATCATGTTAGCAATTGCCGCATTTTATGATTATGAGATTTGGCAAATGAATGTCAAAATGGCATTCCTTAATGGCTTCCTTAAGGAAGAACTCTATATGATGCAGCCGGAAGGTTTTGTCGATCCTAAAGATGCTAACAAGGTATGCAACCTCCAGCGCTACCAACATCTTTCAACTCTATTTCTCTAGGAACATATAAAAATTCAAGGGAGCTACATCGCGAGCAAGTAATCTACAACATAATTTGCACAGACACTATTGACTATGTTCATGATAATGAGGTCAATTAATCATATTACTTAAGAACTCCCACTCAAATTGACATCCCTCCAGTCATTCGAGTGATACATGATCCAAATTCACCAACTCAAGTCCGATCATCACGTGAGTTGAGGTGGTTTCGATGGTGAACATCATCATGTTGATCATATCTACTATATGACTCATGTTCGACCTTTCGGTCTCTTGTGTTCCGAGGCCATGTCTGTACATGCTAGGCTCGTCAAGTTAACCCAAGTGTTCTGCATGTGCAACACTGGCTTGCACCCGTTGTATGTGAACGTAGAGTCTATCACACCCGATCATCACGTGGTGTCTCGACACGAAGAACTTTCGCAACGGTGCACACTTGGGGAGAACACAATTTATCTTGTAATTAAGTGAGGGATCACCTTATAATGCTACCGTCGTCCTAAGCAAAACAAGGTGCATAAAAGGATTAACTTCACATGCAAATCATGAGTGACATGATATGGCCATGAACGTGTGCTTTTGATCTCCATCATGAAAGCACCGGGATGATCTCCATCATCACCGGCATGACACCATGATCTCCATCAACGTGTCGCCATCGGGGTTGTCGCGCCCACCATGCTTCTACTACTATTGCTACCGTTTAGCGATAAAGTAAAGCATTACATTGTGCTTAATGATTGACACGCAGGTCATACAATAATTAAAGACAACCCTATGGCTCCTGCCGGTTGCTGTACTCATCGACATGCAAGTCGTGATATTCTATACAACACATGATCATCTCATACATCACATATATCACATCATGTAATTGGCCATATCACATCACAACATACCCTGCAAAAACAAGTTAGACGTCCTCTAATTGTTGTTTGCATGTTTTACGTGGATGCTACGGGTATCTAGTAAGAACAATTCTCACCTACGCATAAACCACAACGGTGATACACTAGTTGCTTTTCAACCTTCTCAAGGACCGCCTTTGTCGAATCCGATCCAACTAAAGTGAGAGAAACTGGCACCCGCAAGCCATCTTATGCAACAAGTTGCGTTTGAGGGAACCGGTCTCTCGTAAGCGTACGAGTAATGTTGGACCGGGCCGCTTCATCTCACAATACCGCTGAACCAAAACATGACCAAGGGAGGAAGCAATCTAAGCATCAACGCCCACAAACTCTTTGTGTTGTACTCGAGATCTCATCTACACATAGACCTAGCTCATGATGCCACTGTTGGGTAACGTCGCATGGGAAACAAAAAATTTCCTACGTTCACGCAAGACCTATCCATGGTGATGAGCATCTACGAGAGAGAGAGTGGATCTACATACCCTTGTAGATCGCTAAGCGGGAAGCGTTAAGAAACACGGTTGGTGTAGTCGAACGTCTTCGCGATCCAAATCGCCGAGCATCCCGTGATCTCATCACGATCCGTCCCGCAATCCAATCACGATCCGTCCCGCGAACTCATCACGATCCATCCCGCGAATTCATCACGATCCGTCCCACGAACTCATCATGATCCGTCTCGCGATCTTGATCAATGTCCTTCCGATCTAGCGCCGAACGAACGGCACCTCCGCGTTCAGCACACGTACAGCTCGATGACGATCTCCGCCTTCTTGATCCAGCAAGAGGGAGCGGAGAGGTAGAAGAGTTCTCTAGCAGCATGACAGCGCTCCGGCAATGGTGGTGGAGCTATTCCGGCAGGGCTTTGCCTAAGCACTGCAGAAATCCGATCTAGAGGAGAAACTATGCACTGGAGGAACGGGTAGCACGTGGCTGAAAATTCTGTGCCAAAACCCTAAAATCCTCTAGTATATATAGGAGGGAGGGAGGAGAGGCTTGGCGCAAGGTCCAAGCCTCCTTTGGGTCGGCCGAAGTGGGGAGGAGAGGAGGACTCCTCCTCCAATCCTAGTAGGACTAGGATTCCTCCTTTTTTTGGCCTTTTTCCACCTTTTTCCCTTTGGGCTTTTTCTCCCAGCCGCATGGGACTTGTGTGGGACTTTCACAAGCCCACAAAAGGCTGGTATTTACTCTCCCACAGCCCATGAAGCCTCTTGGGTCGAAATACCCCTCCCGGTGGTCTCCCGATACACTACCGACACTCCCGGTACATTACCGATTAGCCCAAAACTTTTCCGGCGACCAAAATGGGACTTCCTATATATCAATCTTTACCTCCGGACCATTCTGGAGCTCCTCATGACATCCGGGATCTCATCCGGAACTCTGAACAACCTTCGGTCACCGCCATACATAACTCTATACTACCGAAACGTCACTGAACCTTAAGTGTGTAGACCCTGCGGGTTCGAGAACTATGTAGACATGACCGAGACACCTCTATGGTCAATAACCAATAGCGGGACCTGGATTCCCATATTGGTTCCTACATATTCTACGAAGATCTTTATCGGTCGAACCTCTATATCAAGGATTCAGTTAATCCCGTATGATGTTCCCTTTGTTCTTCGGTATGTTACTTGCTCGAGATTCGATCGTCGATATCTCCATACCTAGGTCAACCTCGTTATCGGCAAGTCACTTTACTCATTCCATAATACAAGATCCCGTGACTAACACTTAGTTACATTGCTTGCAAGGCTTGTTGTGATGTTGTATTACCGAGTGGGCCCTGAAATTCCTCTTCGTCACACAGAGTAACAAATCCCAATCTTGATCCATGCCAACCCAACATACACCCTCGGACATACCTGTAGAGTACCTTTATAGTCACCCAGTTACGTTGCGACGTTTGATACACACAAGGCATTCCTCTGGTGTCAGTGAGTTGCATGATCTCATGGTCATAGGAACAGATATTTGACATGCAGAAAACAGTAGCATTAAACTGACATGATCATATGCTACGTTTGTAGTTTGGGTCTTGTCCATGGATAATAAAGGATTATCATGAACAAGGAAATATGATAATAACTAATTTATTATTGCCTCTAGGGCCTATTTCCAACATAAATAGGGCGTGATTTAATTATGCAGAGGACATCATTTTATCTTGCTGGTTGCGTTTTGTTTTGTTTTTATTATGCCTAGGAAGGTAAAAATATTTTATTACTGCTTACAAAACCATCATGGTCACATTAAGTTACATATGAATGATGGAAATGTCCAAGCATGCTTTGCCTAAAAGAGCTTGCTTAATTTGCTGGCAGAAAACAGAAGTAGTACTAAGGCAAGCAGTAATAAAATCTAAGATTGCTTCGAGATGAAATGCCCAAATAGCCTAATATAGACCCAAAATGAGTTGTTTAACTTGTCATACAAAAATGATTAGGATTGGCAGCATCTAATGGCGCCATCTACATACATAGTAAAATATTGTTAATCGGTGGGATGTAAAGAACAATCAGGTGGCTTGGCCCAGCGAGCAGGACAGGACACCACTTGACATTACATCAAACTGTCCAATCAACCACACAACTCTTGGCACTAAAAATTAGTAACCAACTTGCATCTGACTTAATCTTCTGAGACCACCTTTTCTTTGGAAACATGTTGTCCCGGAACTAAATAAAGGCGCCCGGCCATGAAGGCAAGCCTAGGTGCTAGCTTGTGAATTCAATTGACCACTAGTACCCCTAGACTGATGCTCCTTCCAAAAGCCAAAGATCTCTACAAGGAAGATGATAAGGAAGAAAAGCAAGACCAGAAAAAAGGTGTATGCATGCATGTATGTATAGAAAATAACTCATTTATTCATCAACAGACAGTGTGTCCAATCGATGAACCCTACTACCCCAGTACTCCTACACCAGAATGACCAAGCAGGATCCATGCAAAGAAGTTGCAGTTCATCAACACCACAGGCGCTTGACTAAAACTGCAAGGACTTTTAGCATCGTCGAAGGCTCAATATTTGCCTTCCGCTTACACAATTTTTCAGATGAGATTTGTTTGTCTATTTACCATCTATGATAGTACTTTTTAAAGGTTTTACATGTTTGGACATCTCTAATGTGGACCCTCAAACCTTCTGCATCCGTTCAGACCCCGCAAGCCATCCAATAGTGTCCCTAATTGGTCCGTGGACCAGCCCTTGTGTACGTTTTCCCGCAACCAAGGGGCGCTTTGTAGGAGTCCGGAGGCGAGGAAAGTAGCACTCTGACACCCCTGACCCGTCAGAAAGTAAGCCAGAGCCCACACAGTTGGATCTAGCCACACTTTTTTCACGGTAAAACCCCCCTTTCTCAACCATTTTCTCTACCATCTTCTCGCTCTCCACCGTAATTCCTGCCCCTTTTCGCCGCTACTGCCACATGGACCAGTATGAAAAATTGCTGGAGACAGCGGTGGTGGAGGATCAAGCGACCACAGTCGCTCTAAATATCAACTCAGCTACATGGCAAGACTGCCTCCTCATACAAAAGGTAAAGGAGGCAGCGAAACTCAAAAATAAGAAGCACGACGGGGGCTGTAGTCATGCCAAAGGATTTGCAGGGGGCGGGGCGTATTACAAGACTGGGCAGGGACACGGGGTGCCACCGCCATCGTAGTCCGTGCATACGTGTCCTAGTTGGACCAATACAAGTCTCCCCACTTCTAGAGCGACTGTGGCACGTGCCCAACAGCTCGGCAGACAGTCCCCCGACATTTGTTCCCTGGCACATGCCTTATTGTGTCGACGTGAAGAAGACCATGCTCGAAGATAAGAAGGTTGAGATCGCAGTTGCTTTAGGGACACGATAATGTTGACCTTGAAGATGGAGAAGTTGGATGACAATGCAAGAATGATCGTGCAAGCCGTCCGTGTTAGGATGTTCAAGCACATGACGGTCGAGCTAGAGGCGACTAATAATGGGACGAATGGTGAGGAGGAGTCGGCGGTAGAGTGAGCGTGGATGCTCGGATAGCCGGACTGGCAAGGCAAAAAAATTCCATCTTTTTGCATGGATAACTGGACATTCTTTTGTGATCGGGCATGTAAAAACTATGTATACTTGTCTCTTTTAGTGTGTCCAGGCTCTTTGATTTTGAAATTCAAATTTTTTAGACCTGAGAAGATGTTTAGGGATGCGGCGGATAGCCGGCTCTCGCATCACTATACGCGGATGGATACATTGTATAATTTGGGGGTCAGCGTTGGAGATGCCCTTACACGTGAAACTTGATGCCTACGTGTTGTGGTGTGGTGAACTAGTTAAATGGTGTACCACGCTGTAATGAACTAGCTATCTGGGATATTGTGATGTCAAGTATAAAATCATTGTGGTCATTAGATAGATATAGAATATATTCTGTGTCGGATATGAAACTGTGATAAACATTTATTAAATATCAAATATGTAATTTTTTTATTATAGGGATTAATAATACCATGCTAATAAACCGACTAGTTGGGTCATTGCATTTTACACGGTTACATGGGGGATGACCACTAACAATACACACAATTGCTACAAGAAGAGCGTGTGAGATCAATGAACCACGACATACGACATCGTCCTAGCCAACTATTTGCGATACACTGCCAGGCCACAAACATTTCCATCGAAAAAGGTGTGTGTGATTGATCACCCTATCTCACACGATTTTTTGGAGTATGTTCTGTTTGTTCCACATCACTAACACAACCCTTTTCATTAAAGAAATTGTGCGGGATGTTCAACATGTCTCACATGGCTTGCTCCGCCTGGTTGTTTGCGATGGCTCCCCCGATCACACACATGAATTTTCATCCTTATACCAATGAGCTATCACCGATGATTAATCTGAGCCATGTCTGATGAACCTAATTAGACATGTTTGCAACAGGATGGTTCAAAACTATGTGAGTGAAAGCGGGTTCAAAACTATGTTAACGAAAGCGGGTTTAAACCGTTTGGATAGAACAGTTTTGCACCAGTGCATGCATTATCGAAAAAGGGTTTCCCCATTTTATATTATAAAGCAACCATCATCGAATACAACCGAGAGACCAAACACCGCACACAACACACACTCAAGGCAAGATACAAAGATGCCAGGCACCGACACACCACCCCGCCGACAGCAATAGAGTGAGTCAGACAATAACGAAGCCATGCCTCCAAAGCGGTGCCTTCAAGAAGGGTACGACCAAGATAGCCACCACCACCCGATCCGCGAAGATCAGGTTTTCACCTGGAGCAAGACGACATGAGGGGGAGCGTTGCGATGGAGCCTTCAGGAAGGCTACGGCGACCACGGTCGCCGCCACCGTCAGCCAGTCAAGGGACTGATCAAGTGGTGTAACCTGGCACTCGCAACCCACCATCGTACCTTAACTCCATCAACCACCCAGAACCACGCCACCCACGAGGCCATGGTTGTCCGCCCGCACCTGAGACGCACGTTCTGCCCACAAACGCCGCGCCTCCCACCGCTAGGGCCGCCGCCCTACAACCAGACATCTGAGAGACCTACACAAAGGCCATGGCTTTGGACCAACCGACGTCTTTCGACCGACAGAGCCACCCGCAAACGCTCCGCTGGAAGAGCTGCGCCAACCCGCCTGTGGCCGAGGAACGGGGGAGAAAGGGGAACGAACGAATCCGGACCGGCACCGCGCCGGCGACAGGTGGTGCGACAACGTCGAGGCCACCCATCCCTCCAGCCGAACTCCCCACCAAGCACGAGGGAAGAGGGGGGAGGAGCACCCTCATGTCGCCCCACCATGGTTTCCCGCTATTTACTGGAGAGCGACGTCGTTTGATGAAATAGCTTAGAGACGACAGTTGGAACGGCCCAAATAGCCACAGCCCGATGCGGCTCTTTTAAGACCTCAAACGGAAGGAAACTGTTAACAAATTTGGAATATGTGAGTTGGGCCGTGGAACGCGGGACCCACCAGTCGCCCGTTGCTATGCGGGACCCACCAGTCGCCCGTTGCTACGGGGGGCCCATTGCATGCCAGCTCAGACTGGGACCTACCACTTATCCACGTCAACCTTATCGATTTTATAAGAGGCAGACTGCCCCCGCTCCCGTGCTCGTGCCCTGCCCCCGACATAACCGTTGCCTCCCTTCCCCTGTTCTTCTGGCGCACCTTCTTATTCCTCTTCTCCGGCAACGGTCGACGGTGGCGGCGGTGAGGGATGTCCAGCTCCTCTTTTGGCTCCCAAAAGTCAGGGCCTCAGAACTCATGGCCATGTTATGGAGAAGTCCCAATAACTAGATGCCCGGACTGCCCTCGCCTAGATCCATTGAAACGCTTGACATGTGTGCGCTCGAGGAAGGGCAATGTCGGTCGGGAATTTGTCAAATGCGAGAGCGCCCGACATCGTGGGCAGGATGGAAAGGTACGTTTGTCCTGATTTGTCTCGACTTGACGTGATTTTGATTTTGTAGTATGGATTTGGGAATTGGGGTTTCCATTCCCCTTTTCAGGATTTGGAGGAATGCGACCATTTTGAGTGGATGGATAAGTACATTCGGGATTGAGGGTTTCAAGTTGAAGTGCTGCTCCCAATTCAGGCGGCTCCCATCTCGTCTGCTGTGGAGGAGGAGATCTCAAATAGAGCCGATCATCCGTTGGAGGATGTTTTGGTGAATAGGGAGTTGCAGAAGTCGAACAAGCAGTTGAGCCAGATTGCGCAATTGAAAAAGCAGTCAAATATGATAGCCGGAGCATTTTATGTGTGTTTATTTGGTGTCATTGTCATTTATTTGGTGTTTCTTTGGGGCAGCCCGTTTCTTTGTCGTTCGGGTTAGGAATTTCGATTTAGAAGTTGTTTGTTAGATGAACTATGTTATGAATTTGAATAAATTAGCTCTGAATGTTTCAAGTCGAAATCGAGAGCATATAAATTCAGGTGGAAATTATCTGTGAATTCAGTTAACACCTCAAACAGGTTCAGTTAGCCATTTCCAAAAAAGAAAAACCGACAAGTTCATGTGCCCGTTGTTGGGCCAGTTGTTGGGCCAAGCCATGAGTGTGCCCCACTTAAATTAAGTGAAGGAATAAAAAGAATTTCGTGTTGGAAAAAAAGGCGGGAGAGGTTGGCTAAGTGGATGACACGCGTTCGATCATAGCAAAAGTTGCTTGACACGTTATTGTTGGCTAAATCATTATTAGACGTGTTGGAATGTTGGCTACATGTTTTATGATGTGTTCGACCGAAAAAATGGTTTGAATGAACTAGATTATTGACTCTAGTGCAAGTGGGAGACTGTTGGAAATATGCCCTAGAGGCAATAATAAAATGGTTATTATTGTATTTCCTTGTTCATGATAATTGTCTATTGTTCATGCTATAATTGTGTTGACCGGAAACCATAATACATGTGTGAATACATAGACCACAACATGTCCCTAGTGAGCCTCTAGTTGACTAGCTCGTTGATCAATAGATGGTCACGGTTTCATGGCCATGGACATTGGATGTCATTGATAACGGGATCACATCATTGGGAGAATGATGTGATGGACAAGACCCAATTCTAAGCATAGCACAAGATCGTGTAGTTCGTTTGCTAAAGCTTTTCAATGTCAAGTATCGTTTCCTTAGACCATGAGATTGTGCAACTCCCGGATACCGTAGGAATGCTTTGGGTGTGCCAAACGTCACAACGTAACTGGGTGGCTATAAAGGTGCACTACGGGTATCTCCGAAAGTATCTGTTGGGTTGGCATGAATCGAGACTGGGATTTGTCACTCCGTGTGACGGAGAGGTATCTCTGGGCCCACTCGGTAAGACATCATCATTATGAGCTCAATGTGACTAAGGAGTTAGTCACGGAATGATGTATTACGAAACGAGTAAAGAGACTTGCCGGTAACGAGATTGAACAAGGTATGGGGATACCGACGATCGAATCTCGGGCAAGTATCATACCGATAGACAAAGGGAATTGTATACGGGATTGATTGAATCCTTGACATCGTGGTTCATCCGATGAGATCATCGTGGAGTACATGGGAGCCAACATGGGTATCCAGATCCCGCTGTTGGTTATTGACCGGAGAGGTGTCTCGGTCATGTCTACGTGTCTCCCGAACCCGTAGGGTCTACACACTTAAGGTTCGATGACGCTAGGGTTATAGGGAAAAGGTATACGTGATTACCGAAGGTTGTTCGGAGTCCCGGATGAGATCCCGGACGTCATGAGGAGCTCCGGAATGGTCCGGAGGTAAAGATTGATATATAGGAAGTCCAGTTTTGGTCACCGGAAAGTTTTCGGGCTCATCGGTATTGTACCGGGAGTGCCGGGAGGGTGCCGGAGGACCCCCGGGAGGGGTGTGACGACCAAAGGACCACATGGGCTGTTAGATAAAGTGTGCCAGCCCTTATTGGGCTGGGCAAGACTTTTGCTAAAGGCCCATGCGGCTGGAGATAAGGAGATAAGGCAAAAAGGATTTAAAAGGAGGAGATCCACCTCCCTTGTGGGAGGTGGACTCTCCCTTTAATTCAGCCGGCCATCTCCTCTTTGGAGTAGAGGCCAAGACAGCCCTCCACGTCCCTCCTCCTATATATACTTGAGGTTTTGGATGTTTTGAGAGAGGATTTGATCTCTCTCTCTCACGGCGAAGCCCTACCTCTCTTCTTCCTCCTCCGCAGCGCTTAGGCGAAGCCCTGTCGGAATACCTTGCTACTCCACCACCACCACGCCGTCATGCTGCTGTTGGAGCCCTTCCCCAACCTCTCCTTCCTCCTTGCTGGATCAAGGTGTTGGAGACGTCACCGGGCTGCACGTGTGTTGAACGCGGAGGTGCCGTCCGTTCGGCACTTGATCGGATCTACCGCGATCTGAATCGCTGCGAGTACGACTCCATCAACCGCGTTCTTGTAACGCTTCCGCTTAGCGATCTTCAAAGGTATGAAGATGCAATCTCTCCCCTCTCGTTGCTGGTTTCTCCATAGATAGATCTTGGTGAACGTAGGAAAATTTTGATTTACTACTACGTCTCCCAACAGTGGCATCATGAGCTAGGTCTATGCGTAGAATCTATGCACGAGTAGAACACAAAGCAGTTGTGGGCGTTGAGTTTGTTAATTTGCTTGCCGCTACTAGTCTTATCTTGATTCGGCGGTATTGTGGGATGAAGCGGCCCGGACCAACTTTACACGTACGCTTACGTGAGACCGGTTCCACCGCCTGACATGCACTAGATGCATAAGGTGGCTAGCGGGTGTCTGTCTCTCCTACCTTAGTCGGATCGGATTCGATGAAAAGGGTCCTTATGAAGGGTAAATAGCAATTGGCAAATCACGTTGTGGTGTTGACGTAGGTAAGAAACGTTCTTGCTAGTAACCTATAGCAGCCACGTAAAAACTTGCAACTACAAATTAGAGGACTTCTAACTTGTTTTTGCAGCATGTGCCTTGTGATGTGATATGGCCAAAGGATGTGATGTGATGCATTGTGATGTATGAATTGATCATGTTCTTGTAATAGGATTCACGACTTGCATGTCGATGATTATGACAACCGGCAGGAGCCATAGGAGTTGTCTTATTTATTGTATGACCTGCGTGTCAATCATAAACGCCATGTAATTACTTTACTTTATTGCTAAGCGTTAGCCATAGTAGTAGAAGTAATAGTTGGCGAGACAACTTCATGAAGACACAATGATGGAGATCATGATGATGGAGATCATGGTGTCGTGCCGGTGACAGTGATGATCATGGTGCCCCGAAGATGGAGATCATAGGAGCAAAATGATATTGGCCATATCATGTCACTATATTGATTGCATGTGATGTTTATCATGTTTACATCTTATTTGCATAGAACGACGGTAGTAAATAAGATGATCTCTCAATAAAATTTCAAGAAAGGTGTTCACCCTAACTGTGCACCGTTGCTAAGGATCGTCGTTCCGAAGCACCACGTGATGATCGGGTGTGATAGGTTCTAACGTTCGCATACAACGGGTGTAAGCCAGATTTACACATGCGAAACACTTAGGTTGACTTGACGAGCCTAGCATGTACAGACATGGCCTCGGAACACGGAAGACCGAAAGGTCGAACATGAGTCGTATAGAAGATACGATCAACATAGAGATGTTCACCATGGATGACTAGTCCGTCTCACGTGATGATCGGACACGGGCTAGTTGACATGGATCATGTATCACTTGGAAGACTAGAGAGATGTCTATCTAAGTGGGAGTTCATTAATAATTTGATTAAATGAACTTAATTATCATGAACTTAGTCTAAAAATGTCCTTGCAAATTATGTCGTAGATAGCTCGCGCTGTAGCTCCCCAGTTTTATTGATACAATCCTAGAGAAAAGTAAGTTGAAAGTTGATGGTAGCAATAATGCGGACTGGGTCCGTGATCTGAGGATTGTCCTCATTGCTGCACAGAAAGCTTATGTTTTTGATGTACCGCTAACTGCATCACTCCCTCAAGCGTTGTCTATAGATGTTGTGAACATATGACAGGCACTTTTTGATGACTACGTGATAGTTCAGTGCGTCATGCATTACGGCTTAGAATTGAGGCTTCAAAATGTTTTGAACGTCACAGAACATATGAGATGTTCTAGGAGCTGAGATTGTGATCTCAAGCTCGTGCCTATGTTGAGAGGTATGAGACCTCCAACAAGATTCTTTGCCTGCAAGATAAAGGAGAATAGCTTAATCGGTGAGCGTGTTCTCAGATTGTCTGGGTGCTACAATCACTTGAATCAAGTGGGAGTTAATCTTCCAGATGAGATAGTGATTAATGCAGTTCTCCAAGTCACTGCCACCAAGCTACTAGAGCTTCGTGATGAACTATAACATGCCAGGGATGGATAAGATGATCCCTGAGTTGTTCGTGATGTTTGACACCACGAAGGTAGAAATCAATAAGGAGCATCAAGTGTTGATGGTTAAGTGAAAACCACTAGTTTCAAAAGGGGCAAGGGCAAGAAGGGAAAAACTTCAGGAATGGCAAGCCAGTTGTTGCTCTAGTGAAGAAACCCAAGGTTGAGCCCGAACCCGAGACTAAGTGCTTCTGTTATGAGGAGAATGTTCGCTGAAGCGGAAAAACCCTAGATGATTGGTAGATAAGAAGGCTGGTAATGTCAATGGAAGTATATTTGATATACGTGTTAGTGATGTGTACCTTGCTGGTACTCCTAGTAGCACCTGGGTATTAGATACCGGTTCGGTTGCTAAGTGTTAGCAACTCGAAATAAAAGCTACGGAGTAAATGGAGACTAGCTAGGTGAAAGGTGACGATGTGTGTTGGAAGTATTTCCAAGATTGATGTGATCACCATCGCACGCTCTCTCTACCTTCAGGATTTGTGATAAACCTAAATAAATGTTATTTGGTGTTTGCGTTGAGCATAAACGTGATTAGATCATGATTAGTGCGATACGGTTATTCATATAAGTTAGAGAATAATGGTTATTCTGTTTACATGGATAATGCCTTCAATGGTCATGCACCCACTCGAAATGGTTTATCGAATCATGATCGTAGTAGTACACATATTCATAACATTGGTACCAAAAGATACAAAGTTAATAATGATAGTACCACATGCTTGTGGCACTGCCACGTAATGTCATATTGGTATAAATCGCATGAAGAAACTCCATGATGATGGATGTTTTTTGACTCACTCGATTTCGAATCGGTTGAGACATGCGAGCCATGCCTCTTGGGCAAGATGACTGAGACCCCGTCATCCAATATGATGGAGCGGGCAAGTGGCTTATTGGAATTAATACATGTTGATGTATGTGGTCCAATGAGTGTTGAAACACACAGTGGATATCGTTGTTTTTCTTTACCTTCACTGATGATTTGAGTAAATATGGGGATATTTACTTAATGAAACACGAATCTGAAATGTTTGAAAGGTTCAAGGAGTTTCAGAGTGAAGTTAAAGATCATCGTGACAAGAAGATAAATGTCTATGATATGATCATGGAGGTGAATATCTAAGTTACGAGTTTGGTATGCAATTTTAGACAATGTGGAAATTGTTTCACAGCTCACGCCTCCTGGAACACCATAGTGTGATGGTGTGTTCGAACGTCGTAGTCGTGCTCTATTGGATATAGTGAGTACTATGATGTCTCTTATCGTTTTACCACTATCGTTATGGGGTTATGCATTAAAGACAAATCCATTCACTTTAACAGGGCACCATCTAAGTCTGTTGAGATGACACCGTGAGAATTATGGTTTGATAGAAGCCTAAGCTGTCATTTCTTAATGTTTGGGGCTGCGACGCTTATGTGAAAATGGGTTTTTCACCTAGCGAGCTCGAACCCAAAGCAGACAAATGCATCTTCATAGAATACCCTAATGAGACATTGGGTATACCTTCTATCTCAGATCCAAGCGCAAAAGGTATTTGTAGCTAAGAACGGGTCCTTTCTTGAGAAAGAGTTTCTCTCGAAAGAATTGAGTGGGAGGAAGATAGAACTTGATAAGGTTGTTGAACCTTTGTTTCAACCAGAGAATAGCGCAACACAGAAAGATGTTTCTGTAGAGCCTACTTAGTTGAAAAGGAAGTTAATGATGATGATCATGAAGCTTCGGATCAAGTCACTATCGAACCTCGTAGGTCGACAAGGACGCGTACTGCTCCTGAGTAGTACGACAACCCTGTCTTGGAAATCATGTTGTTGGACAACGATGAACCTACGAACTATGGAGAAGCGATGGTGGGCCCGGATTCCAACAAATGGCTAGGAGCCATGAAATCCGAGAAAGGATCCATGTATGAAAACCAAGTATGGACTTTGGTAGACTTGCCTGTTGAATGGCGGGTCATTGAGTACAAATGGACCTTTGAGATAAACATAGACGCTAATGGTGAAATGTCACCGTTTATAAAGCTCGACTTGTCGCAAAGAAGTTTCCGCCAAGTTCAAGGAGTTGACTGCAATGAGATTGTCTCATCTGTAGCGATGCTAAAAGTCTATTAAAATTTTGTTAGCAGTTGCTGCATTTTTCGATTATGAAATCTGGCAGATGGATGACAAAACAAGGTTTCCGTAATGGTTTCTGTGAGGAAGAGTTGTATGTGATACAACCAGAAGGTTTTGTCAATCCTAAGGATGCTAATAATATGCAAACTCCAGCGATCCTTCTATGGACTGGAGCAAGCATCTCGGAGTTGGAATATATGCTTTGATGAGGTGATCAAAGTGTTTAAGTTTATACAAAGTTTATGAGAAACTTGTATTTGCAAGAAAGTGAGTGGGAGCACTATGGAATTTCTTATAAGAATATGTAGTTGACATATTATTGATCGGAAATGATGTAGAATTTCTGGAAGAGCATGAAGGGTTGTTTGAAAAGTTTTTTTTTTCAAAGGAAGACCCAGATAAAGCTACTATTTTATTAAGCATCAAGATCTATAGGGATAGATCTATTCGCTTGATAAGTTTTTTCGACGAAGACATACCTTGACAAGTTTTTGAAGGAGTTCAAAATAGATGGGTCAAAGAAGGAGTTCTTGACTGTATTGTAAGGTGTGAAATTGAGTAAGACTCAATACCCGACCACGGCAGAAGATAAAGAAGAGATGAGTGTCATCTCCTATGCTTTAGCCATAGGCTCTATATAGTATGCCATGCTGTGTACCGCACCTGTGTGTGCCTTGCCATGAGTCTGTCAAGGGGTACAAGAGTAATCCAAGAGTGGATCACTAGACAGCGGTCAAAGTTAGCCTTAGTAACTTGAGAACTAAGGAAATATTTCTCGATTATGGAGGTGATAAAGAGTTCATCGTAAAGTGTTACGATGATGCAAGCTTTAAAACCAATCCGGATGACTCTTAGTAGAAATCCAGCTACGTATAGTGGAGCAGCCATTTGGAATAGCTCCAAGTGGAGCATGGGAGTAGTATCTACAAATATGACATGGAAAGTTTGTAAGGTACACACGGATCTGAATGTCGCAGACCCGTTGACTAAAACCTCTTTCACGAGCAGGACATGAACAAACCCCAGAACTTATTGGGTGTTAATCACATGATGATATGATCACATGGTGATGTAAGTGTTAATCACATGGTGATGTGAACTAGATTATTGACTCTAGTGCAAGTGGGAGACTGTTGGAAATATGCCCTAGAGGCAATAATAAAATGGTTATTATTGTATTTCCTTGTTCATGATAATTGTCTATTGTTCATGCTATAATTGTGTTGACCGGAAACCATAATACATGTGTGAATACATAGACCACAACATGTCCCTAGTGAGCCTCTAGTTGACTAGCTCGTTGATCAATAGATGGTCACGGTTTCATGGCCATGGACATTGGATGTCATTGATAACGGGATCACATCATTGGGAGAATGATGTGATGGACAAGACCCAATTCTAAGCATAGCACAAGATCGTGTAGTTCGTTTGCTAAAGCTTTTCAATGTCAAGTATCGTTTCCTTAGACCATGAGATTGTGCAACTCCCGGATACCGTAGGAATGCTTTGGGTGTGCCAAATGTCACAACGTAACTGGGTGGCTATAAAGGTGCACTACGGGTATCTCCGAAAGTATCTGTTGGGTTGGCATGAATCGAGACTGGGATTTGTCACTCCGTGTGACGGAGAGGTATCTCTGGGCCCACTCGGTAAGACATCATCATTATGAGCTCAATGTGACTAAGGAGTTAGTCACGGGATGATGTATTACGAAACGAGTAAAGAGACTTGCCGGTAACGAGATTGAACAAGGTATGGGGATACCGACGATCGAATCTCGGGCAAGTATCATACCGATAGACAAAGGGAATTGTATACGGGATTGATTGAATCCTTGACATCGTGGTTCATCCGATGAGATCATCGTGGAGTACATGGGAGCCAACATGGGTATCCAGATCCCGCTGTTGGTTATTGACCGGAGAGGTGTCTCGGTCATGTCTACGTGTCTCCCGAACCCGTAGGGTCTACACACTTAAGGTTCGATGACGCTAGGGTTATAGGGAAAAGGTATACGTGATTACCGAAGGTTGTTCGGAGTCCCGGATGAGATCCCGGACGTCATGAGGAGCTCCGGAATGGTCCGGAGGTAAAGATTGATATATAGGAAGTCCAGTTTTGGTCACCGGAAAGTTTTCGGGCTCATCGGTATTGTACCGGGAGTGCCGGGAGGGTGCCGGAGGACCCCCAGGAGGGGTGTGACGACCAAAGGACCACATGGGCTGTTAGATAAAGTGTGCCAGCCCTTATTGGGCTGGGCAAGACTTTTGCTAAAGGCCCATGCGGCTGGAGATAAGGAGATAAGGCAAAAAGGATTTAAAAGGAGGAGATCCACCTCCCTTGTGGGAGGTGGACTCTCCCTTTAATTCAGCCGGCCATCTCCTCTTTGGAGTAGAGGCCAAGACAGCCCTCCACGTCCCTCCTCCTATATATACTTGAGGTTTTGGATGTTTTGAGAGAGGATTTGATCTCTCTCTCTCTCACGGCGAAGCCCTACCTCTCTTCTTCCTCCTCCGTAGCGCTTAGGCGAAGCCCTGTCGGAATACCTTGCTACTCCACCACCACCACGCCGTCGTGCTGCTGTTGGAGCCCTTCCCCAACCTCTCCTTCCTCCTTGCTGGATCAAGGTGTTGGAGACGTCACCGGGCTGCACGTGTGTTGAACGCGGAGGTGCCGTCCGTTCGGCACTTGATCGGATCTACCGCGATCTGAATCGCTGCGAGTACGACTCCATCAACCGCGTTCTTGTAACGCTTCCGCTTAGCGATCTTCAAAGGTATGAAGATGCAATCTCTCCCCTCTCGTTACTGGTTTCTCCATAGATAGATCTTGGTGAACGTAGGAAAATTTTGATTTACTACTACGTCTCCCAACAATATTGTGGGCTAAAAATTATGGGGTGTCATGTTGGCTAAATAAAATATTGTTGTGTTGGCTCAAAAAATAACGTGTCAAGTTAAAAGAAATGTCTACTTGGCTCAAACGGGTCCGGCTCAAACATAGGTGTGTACGTGTCAAGTTTTGGTGTGTACATAGAAATGGTTTATTAAAGTTTTGGAGATGTGTGTAGGATGTGTGTAGGTGTTGTGATGGATCATGTATCTTAATTAACTTGGTTTCTTGAAGTGAGATCGAAAAGAAATATATATATATAATAAACTATCAACATGAACTCGGGAGAAATATATATATTAAACATTAGAAGATAGCATTCACTCGATGACAAACTCAATGACACAAACACTGCCCATGATACTAAGCCCGATACTAAGGGATACATATGTTAGCCCCCCCTGCAACTCATCACTAATAATTATGAGCCCTTATAACTTGGGCTCTCACTACATGGATACATGAGAGCTCACGAGAACACACTCTTAGAACACGGCCCCTTAGAACATGGTCAGCCATAGCTTGCACATCATCAAATCATAGGGGGGCGACATGGAGACATCTTCACTCGTCATCTTCGGGTGGGTTGGGGAGGGCAAGAGAGTGCATGTGGCCCGGGGTGGGGAAGATGTAGTCGAGCTGGCTGAAGATGTTATATGTCGAGAACACGATGAACTCGCACCCACAGAAGAAGGACCGGCCGAGGAGATGGTATGCATCGAAGGGATTGGTCAAGCGGACGATGAGGCCACTTCCTCCGATGCGAGCCTCCCTGATGGTGAACATGAGCAGAGAGCCGGGAGGTAAGTGACGGTAATCGGCCCTAATGAACACGGTGGCAAACTCTATTGGACGCCTCCACCTCGAGATTTCCCACACCCGGAGGTCATTGTCGACCATGACTCCAGCGGGGTACTCCCTCTCTGGCATGATGTCCGGCACAAGGAAGGTTGGCCCGACTTACTGCATGGTGTCAATGGTGAGCGGGGCTTGGATCTAAGATGCGAGGGGATGCGAGGGGACACGAGTGTGTAGTTTGGGGATTGAGAGGGGAGAGAGGTGCGGGTTAGAGGTAGAATAGGTGGGGTTAAATAGGGGGATCCATGACGCCGTTTGCCCTTCATCGTGGTGGGAAAGTGCCCGATGTGAAACGATACAATGGGTGCCCCGTGACAATAATGAGCGCCTAATAACTGCATCATCATGGAAAGAGGAGCATCCGCCGCATCGATACCAGCCCGTCGTACTGTGTCATGGGAAAGAGGAGCATGGCTTACTGCATCAATGCGAAGAGGGGATTGCTCGCTAGTTTTTGGTGGGCGTCTCTGCATCGTGGTCGCCAACACCCTGCCCGCCCACTGCATCGTGGTCGCCGTATGTGGTCGCCCCTGCCCCCTGCACTGGCCCGTGGTGTGCACGCCTTGATGCGACGGTTCATTGGTTTTAATGGTAGGCATGTGACATTTTACTGCGTGGAGAGGGGTGTAGAGCAGGGCTACGTCGAGGGCGCAGAAGAGCAGGGTGGGTGTTATGCATGCAAGGCGCGCGGTGCGCGTGGGGGGGCATGAAGGCGGGCACGGGGCGCTGCGACGGCATGCGGGCATGCATGCTACAACAGGCGCGGGAGGGCATGCATGCAAGGGTGGAAAGGGCGCTGCGTAAACATGGTCCAAGCACCGCTACAACTTGTGTCGTGGGATTTAAATGAACGGTCCATATGACCCAACGAGAGAGGCTCATCCAAACCCAACAGAGTCAGCCAATCAGCGCGTCTCATGCGGATCGATCCACACTATAGCAACCCTAGCGCCTGATCTCAACCGTCCACGCACAACGATCGACGACCCAGGAGTGTGCGGGATTTTGAGGGGTTTTGAGAGGGTTTATGTCACTAGGGTTGAGCATAACTAATTCAAAAAAAATCAAAAAATATATAAAACTTGCGCACAGTCTTATTATGTCGTATAGTAACGAGAAAAATAATATAAATATGGTTTACATACATTTTTATGAAAAATCCTTCACTAGATTGTCATTCCTCGAACAATGTAGTATGGATTTCAAGGGAGATAGTAGGGGGCGCCCGAGAGTACGTGGTTTTTTGAAAATGAAGTGTCAAAACCTCACCAAAGCTTCATTTTATAGTGACTAAGAAAGATCTGATCTTAATTTCTCATTTTCATGTTTTAAACTATTTTTATATATGATTTTCTATTAAACCATGTTTTTTCAAAAAGAAAATAATAGAAAAGAATATTAATTCAATAAATAGTGAGACTTTAGACGTACACTATATAGGTAGAATAGATGTATAAAAAATTTGTTTGGCTAATTTAGAGAGGGTGCAAAACAATTTTGCTTAGAAATGAGGCCGCTTACCCTACCATTGGAGGTCATTTCAAACACACTTTTCATGACTATGAGTTTAACTTAGGAAAAGGGCTCAGATTGATCAACTAACAAACATATTTGAGTTGAGGGACTTGATATAGCATTAAAACATCAATACACCAGCCCTAATTCAAATATTATTACATGACACAAATTTTCAAACAATTCTTTGTTCTACCTCTTCCTACCACGCCGTGCGCCCTTCTGCACCTTAGCACTTCTTGTTTTCGGTTCTATTACACACACAAGTTCACTGATCTTCTTGGTTTTCTTCATTGGTTTCACCACCTCATCAACACACACTAGTGATTCATTTTTATCAGTTTCACCCTCGAGAGCAGTTTCTTCGGTGTGCACCTTGACATGAGTTTCTTCAGTCTCAACCTCGACACGCTCAGGTTCAGTTTCAACCTCGAGAGCAGTTTCTTTGGTGTGCACCTTGTCAGTCTGAACCTCGACACGCTCAGGTTCAGTTTCAACCTCGAGAGCAGTTTCTTCAGTGTGCACCTCGTCAATCTGAACCTCGAGAGCAGTTTCTTCTGTGTGCACCTTGTCAGTCTGACCTCGAGAGCAGTTTCTTCTGTGTGCACCTCGTCAGTCTGATCCTGGAGAGCAGTTTCTTCAGGCACACTTCTCTTCTTTCTGCAGCCATTGCCTCTTGCTTTTTTGGTTGGCTAGCACTCTTCAACAACAAGGGGTTGACTTGCATGCTTCCTCCTGGCCATTGGAAAAAATGTCATAGATATAGTAAAAGGAACAAAGCACCAAATGAAAACACACACAAATAAATAAGAACATACTTTGGTTTTTTAGGAGTGTAACGACATTTGACAGATCCCACTCTGTGCCCAAGTTCCTGGCACAACTTGCATCTGTTTTTGTTACCTTTTTGGGCCCTTTTTGGCTTTCCGTCTTTATTTCCCTTCTTACTACTCCCACCTTTCTCAAACCATGCCTTGAATCTACTCTGTTTGGGCCTACGAGCCTTTATTTTCGTCAAGGGAGGACACATGGAAAATTCAATCTCCACTTCGGGCCACTGAGATTGATCTGTAAGTGCTGGAATTGGAGTAGAGCTTTGAATTTTGCTAACGAATAATATTCATGCAAATATGGGTGCATGTTTATATTCGGTTGGGAGGCTAAGAAAAGAATGGCATGATCACATGGTTTACCAGTGTGTTGCCACTCGAGGCAAGTGCAATCATGCAATTCAGTGTTAACAACATGCCTCCTTGCAGTTTTGTTATCTCTAACTTCAGCACCCCAAAGTGAATATTTTTCAACAGAAAAATGTGAAAGACTTCTACTCCTGTTGACCACCTATTGTACCACTGCTGGAAGCCTATCACCTTGCAGACAATCACCTATCCTTCTTCTCAATTCCCACAACCGTATGAACATGATCCTGATTTGGTCAACCATGTCATGCACACGCAAATCTTTTAACTGCTTCACCTTGTTGTTGAAACTTTCTGTGAAATTGTTGTTGATGTGATCACACTTGATGGCAGTGTTGAATCCTGACCTATACCATAACAAACAATGGTAGGTGTTCAGCCATGGACCAAACTCATTGCATGCTGCCATTACCTTATCAAGATGATATGTGTGTGTCTGTCCAGTGTAAGATCTTGCTGTTGGCCACATGCGCCCAAATTCTTCTCCTCTAATTTTTTGATTAAATTCATCCACAAATGGCCAAAGCACTCCCTCTACTCAGCATGTGGGAAAACATTTTTCACCGCATTTTCCAGCCCCTTACATGCATCTGTGTGTATAGCCAAAGGTGACACTGGTCCTAGGCATCTTTTCAACTACATCATGAACCATGTTGATGAAGCCTCTGTTTCTGACTGAAACAAGCCAACAGCAACAGGTAACATCCAATTGTGTCCATCTAGAGCATTACATGTTGCCAACTGATCATTCCACTTGCCTATCAAAAAAGATGAGTCTATGCTCAAATATGGACGGCACCCTTCTTTGAAGCCATCGATGCAAGGCTTCAAATACATAAAAAACTTGGAGAACCTGACTTCGCCTTCCACTGATACCTTAGTATCTATCACAACACTGCCAAGTGACCTCTTCTCCACCTCTACTTTGAAGTTGTACAACATCCTAAATGTATTTGCCCAATCACCATATAAATTTTTCATTGCCCTTTTTTTTGCCTTTCACACTATGGTATATTTTAGTTTAATGGGGTACGTCTTTTCCAAGTCTACTTTGAGTTTCTTGGCAGTAGTGTTAGGTGTTTTGGCTAAAATTGGGGTTATCTTTTCTGCAACCCAAAGTTGTGATGTCATTTGATACTCCATGTGAACTTGTAATACAAGTATGTTGATTGGGGATTTGGTTAACCCTGACAGTACTTCCATCAGGTTGCAGTCTAGCAGATATGTACCACTTGCAAGGCTGACACTACCGTCAAATCCGCTGCACTTCGCATAAAACTTCTTTCTATCAGTCCAAACAGTCTTGGCATCAAACTCATGTTTCACTACATAAGTCTTGAAACACATCATAAATTCATCCATGCTTGGCCACAACTTCCCCACTTCAATGACAAGGTTTTCCTTGTCATACACATGCACCAGCTCATCATCATTTGCATCATCTACATCATATGCAGCTTCTTCCATCAACTTTGCATCTACATCTTCATCAGCATTAGCAGTCAAACTAGATTCACCGCTCTCCTTATCTTTGTCATTGACTAGAATGCCAAAAAGTTTGGCCATCTCAATGTGACGCATTGGTGCAATGACACTAGTAGAAAATAGACCTTTCGTCCCAAGCATTAGTCCCAGTCTGGTTACGAGCCGGTACTAAAGAAGCTATTAGTCCCGGTTCGTGCCGGCTCCAACGTCTAGGAGCATGGCGACCTTTAGTACCGGCTCGTAGGGGATCTTTAGTACCGGTTCGTGTCGCAAACCGGTACTAAAGGGGGCGTGGCAGGCTTTTGGTCAGACTTGGGCCCCGGGTGGCTCTTTAGTACCGGTTGGTGGTACGAACCAGTACTAAAGGTTGCCTTTAGCATCGGTTGGTGTCACCAACTGGTACTAAAGACTTCCTATATATATATATGCTTCGTCCGCAGCCGATCGAAGGGGCTCTCATTTCTCTGTTTTCTCTCCTATTCTTCTTCTTGCTCGAAGCTCATCCTCCATTTTGCCAAGGATTTATCAAGATTTGAAGGCACCCCATCTATCCAAGTGTTCACAAAGGTTAACAACTTTGCCCCTTCATCTCTCATTGCTAGATTAGCTTGTGGTATGCTCAAAGATATGTGATTTGTGGTTTTAGCTAGGTTTTGGGGGAGTGATCATTATGTGGGAGTTTATTTGATTTATATGCAATTTAAGCTCAAATTAACTTGTTAGGTTGCATATGTGTAGGTGTGGTTTATTTGGTGCCTTCTCATCCCCGTCCTAACCACCGTCAATCGTCCGCACTGTCTCGTCGCGGAACCAGCCACCTTGGTGAGCCTCTTGTTCTTCTTAAAACCTTTTTGTTAAAAAAATTACTTGTATGATTTAGATAGCTACGTGTACAATTTACTTACTTGTATTATTGTTAGTTATTCTATAGTGTCATGGTTATGGTATCCGCCCACGACGGCCCTCGTCCAGTCTATGATTCAGATGTGGTATGTCGTTATCTTCTATAACTATTTCACACATCATCTAACGTCTATGATAATTAATTATGCCACCAAATTGACGTAAATGTTTTTATCTATAGGAAGCAGTTGAACCAGAAATTCCAACCGACTATGCAATTCTGCTCAAGAAATTAACACAAGCTGAAAAACAAATTGATCATTTGAAAGAAAAATTGAAAAGAACTAAAGATGAGAAGATGGGATTGTAGTTGCATGTTGCCGATATCGTCGATGATCACAAGAACAAGATGGCTGAAATGCGCTTGAAGCTTAGAAAGATTAGAAAATATGCCATTGATAAAGAGGCTTTTTATCATTATGTCGTTGGCTCAATTGTTACCTTAGTTGCGATTATGATCGCATTTGTTGTTGCATTTACATGTTTTAGATAGTTGTATGTTGTTTTATGAGATGTATGTATGAACTATAAGTATCTATTATTTGCAGTAATAACATTTGGTTACTACTAGCTCTACTTTGGTTGTAATGTGATGATGAAGTTGTATTAATTTGGTCACTTCGATGTTGTGTAGTGAGCATGAGCCGGCAATGGATGTACGATGACCGACTAAGTCCAGGGTTCCTTAATGGCCTGCATGATTTTATTCGTGTGGCTGAGGCAAACAAGCATAATGGTTTCATGTGTTGTCCATGTCGTGACTGTAAGAATGGTAGGAATTACTCTACCTCAAAAACCCTTCAGTACCACCTGCTGAAGTCCGGTTTCATGTCCGGCTATAGCTGTTGGACCAAGCACGGAGAAAGAGGGGTTATAATGGAAGACAATGAAGAAGAAGAGGATGATGACAACTATCCTTTCGCCGATACAACAATGGGGGAAGCTGAAGAAGAGGCATCAATGGGGGAAGCTGAATAAGAGGCATTAGATGAGCCCGCTGATGATTTGGGTCGGGTCATTGCTGATGCAAAGAGAAACTACAAAAGTGACAAGGAGAGGTTGAATTTGAAGCACATGTTAGAGGATCACAAGAAATTCTTGTATCCAAATTGTGAAGATGACCAAAAAAAGCCGGATACCACGCTGGAATTGCTGCAATGGAAGGCGAAGAATGGTGTAACTGACAAGGGATTTCAAGAATTGCTGATAATGATAAAGAAGATGCTTCCAAAGGATAACTAATTGCCTGAAAGTACGTACGAGGCAAAGAAGGTTGTTTGCCCTCTAGGATTAGAGGTGCAGAAGATACATGCATGTCCTAATGACTGCATCCTCTACCGCGGTGAGGAGTACGAGAATTTGGATGAATGCCCGGTATGCAGTGCACTGCGCTATAAGATCCCCCGCGATGACCCTGGTGATGTGGAGGGCGAACGCCACAGGAAGATGGTTCCTGCCAAGGTGATGTGGTATGCTCCTATAATACCACGGTTGAAACGTTTGTTCCAAAACAAAGAGCATGCCAAGTTATTGCGATGGCACAAAGAAAAACGTAAGAAAGACGGGATGTTGAGAGCACCCGCTGATGGGTCACAGTGGAGAAAAATCGAGAGGGAGTTCGAGGACTTTGCAGCTGACACAACGAACTTATGGTTTGGTCGCATTGATGTGTAAACGGAGAGCACTATTCCTTACCGCCGCCTCAATAATGCCAGCAAATCAGTAGTAGAAAACTGAGATCTCATCCGGAGCACTAGCTAACTAGTCCCGGCCGGGTTTTGGGCCTTAATTTATAATTCCACAATATATATGGATGTGTTATTCCATTTGTATATATACTGTGTATGAGATATTGTATATTATATTACATATATATATATATATGCATCAACTTGTGTACTGTTTACAACATGTAGCACCGTAAAATAAATTTGAAATGAATGGAAAACACAAAAAATAGAGAGGAAAACTAAAAGCTAATTAAAAGCTAAAAACAGAACACTTAGTACCGGTACTAAAGGTCCTCCACCACCAGCCCACGCAAACAGCCACATGGTGGGCCTTTAATACCGGTCCGTGGGCCAACCGGTACTAAAGGTCTGGACCTTTAGTCCCGACCCTTTAGTACCGGTCGGGGAACCAGTACTAAAGGACCATCACGTCCGGGACTACAGAGAGACATTCTACTAGTGTGCCAAATCAGTAGGCTCATCTAATTCAACTGCATTTCAATCAATAGCTGCAGTTTTAGTTCCAGTCACCTGTCCCTCTTCAGCTATTACTGTGAGTTCAGTAAACATGGGAATCAATGGCCTTTGTGAAGCCCAATCATCATCTACCATCTGCGCGGCCAACTGTGATGGCACATATCCAACCTTCGAATAAATATTCAGATCAACGAGCTCGGCAAAAAAATAGCCCGTTTGCTTGTCCAGCCGTCTTGCCGATCGACTTCTTCAACAATATTTCACCATCTTCTATTCTGACATACTCTGCTTTCCAATCATCAAACCGCAACAGTGATACTTCTTGCTCTGGACCCCAAACAATACTCTCCCCAATTTTCTCCACCCATTTCTTCACTGCCTTCTCTCCCATATTCCGTATAACTTGTGGATCAATCTCTGTAAACTCAATCTCCCATTTCACAATTGTGTCTCTCTCAATGTTCTGTATGCTACCATCAACTAATATTGCCTTTGATGGAAAGAAATTGACCGTCAATTCGAAGGTCCGAGCGGCAGCATCCCCTCTGTCAGTGGCGGCGCGACTAGTGTGAGAATGAGTAGACGAGGCCTTAATTGCATTCGAAGTTGGGCAAGCGCGTTACCTATTCGAAGTTGAATCTGGCAGCTCCATTTCAATATGCCCACGGCCCGCTCCCCTCACCACAACCTATGGATCGATTCAACCAGCGAAAACAGAGGAAATAAGCTGAGATCTACGGCCAGAGAGGGGAATGAGACTAGGGTTCGAATTCACTAACCATTTTCTAAGAACGAGGGCTCCGCCGCCGCCGCCACCGAGAACGCAAGATCCGCTGCCGCCAGAGAAGAAGGGGGGCACGGCCAGGCGGTCGGGCACGGACAGCTGTTTTGACCCGATGTAGAGTTAACTAAGTTGGACCCACATGTCTTAACATAAACGAGCTTGGTTGATGACCAATTTAACACTATTTAAGACTCGTGTGGCCCTGGGCTATTTACACGCTCAAATGTGTCGCACGATAGCCATTCTCCCAAACAAAGTCCACTTGTTCTAATTCCCATGAAAAACGTCGCACAAGAGCTATTGACCCATTTGCGATACACTGTGAGGCCTCAAACATTTCCATCGAAAAAGGTGTGTGTGATTGATCACCCTATCTCACACGATTTTTTGGAGTATGTTCTGTTTGTTGCACAACACTAACACAACCGTTTTCATTAAAGAAATTGTGCGGGATGTTCAACACGTCTCACATGGCTTGCTCCGCTTGGTTGTTTGCGATGGCTCCCCCGATCACAAACATGAATTTTCATGTTTATACTGAGGAGCTATCACCGATGATTAATCTGAGCCATGTCTGATGAACCTAATTAGACATGTTTGCAACAGGACGGTTCAAAACTATGTGAGTGAAAGCGGGTTCAAAACTATGTCAACGAAAGCGGATTTAAACCGTTTGGATAGAACAGTTTTGCACCAGTGTATGCATTATCGAAAAAGGGTTTCCCCTGTTTTATATTATAAAGCAACCATCATCGAATACAACCGAGAGACCAAACACCGCACACAACACACACTCAAGGCAAGATACAAAGATGCCAGGCACCGACACACCACCCCACCGACAACAATAGAGTGAGTCAGACAATAACGAAGCCATGCCTCCAAAGCGGTGTCTTCAAGAAGGGTACGACCAAGATAGCCGCCACCGCCCAATCCGCGAAGATCAGGTTTTCACCCGGAGCAAGAACACATGAGGGGGAGCGTCGCGACGGAGCCTTCAGGAAGGCTATGGCGACCACGGTCGCCGCCACCATCGGCTAGTCAAGGGACTGATCAAGTGGTGTAACCCGGCACTCGCAACCCACCATCATACCCTAACTCTGTCAACCACCCACAACCACGCCACCCGCGAGGCCATGGTTGTCCGCCCGCACCTGAGACACACGCTCCTCCCACAAACGCCGCGCCTCCCACCGTTAGGGCCGCCGCCCTACAATCGCCGCCCTACAACCAGACATCCGCGAGACCTACAAAAGGACGTGGCTTTGGACCAACCGACGGCCTTTGACCGACAGAGCCACCCGCAAACTCTCCGCTGGAAGAGCTACGCCGACCCGCCCGTTGCCGAGGAATGCGGGAGAAAGGGGAACGAACGAATCTGGACCGGCACCGCGCCGACGACAGGTGGCGCGACAGCGTAGATGCCACCCATCCCTCCAGCCAAACTCCCCACTGAGCACGAGGGAAGGGGGAGGAGGAGCACCCTTGTGTCGCCCCACCATCGTAGCAGCGCAGCTCTCCGCGAGACCATCCGCAAACGTGCGCCCGCCGACAAGGGAGATCAGAACGACCTGCAGCCGCAACCGAGGTAGCTGCAAGGACCCGACTGAACGGGAGCGCCCACTCCACCGCTGTCACGCCGCCCCCACATCATCACGCCATGGCGAGAGAAGCCGCCCGCGGCCTAGGCCGCCCGTGACCCGCAGTGTCAGAGACAGATCTGGACGCACGGAGCCTCCGCCGCCGTCACCACCAACTGGCCTGCACCACCACCGAGTCGCCCGCCACACCACGGCCAAGCCCCCTGACGCCGGCCCAGTCGGAGCGCCGATGTGCTACCGCACTCGGCCACCAACGCAACACCCCGGCCGCAAGGGTCGGCCCGCGCCGCACCCCCCTAGCGAGGAGACGAAGAAGCCCGCCACCGCCGGCGATGCGCGGGCGAATGGCGGCGGCAGGGGGAGGAAGAAGGAGGAGGGGAGGGGAGGCGTCAGATCTAGGGTTGCCTCCTGGGGGCGCTCGCAGGAGCGCCTCCGGAGGGAGGGAGGGGCTCTCCTTTTAGACGAGTGCATGCATTCACTTCGCCACACCATACGTACGTAGTAGGATCTGCCAGTGACTCCACTTGCTTATCCGCCGATGGAAGAGGTGTTTAAGACGACGCGCGTGTGTGTCGATCCCACAAAACAGTTCGTACCACGTCTCACGTAAACCACGTCGAAACACATCATTTTTTTTTACGAAAAGACAGCTAGATGCTGGTTTTCATTGATGAAGAAGGGGGATACAAAGTTAGGTTACAACAGCCTGGCAAATATGACGCCGACGGCCCTCAGATCACTGAAACCAAAAACTATGGTGGTTCAGAAAACTTGCTCATCGGTGCCAACCCAGTATGAAGCCAGCACCGGGCCTCATCAACGATTTGCGAGATACCTGTGTCTCGGTACAGACTTTGCCCTCGAAGATCCTGGCGTTTCTCTCCTTCCAGAGGCACCAAGCCACCAGCAGGCAAGTAGCTCGCCAGGTGGCTCTGCAAGAGCGCGACAGGGTTGCAGTTTGACGTCTGAAGCTGTCTCTGAGGCGACCGCCAGTGTTCATGTCGATGGCCGAGAATGGCTGGCCGAGGAAAGCTGCAGTTCTTGCCCAGATAGACTTGGAGAAATGGCAAGAGTTGATTAGGTGCAGTGCCGTCTCAGGCTCGCTGCGCCAGAGAGGGCACAACGGGTCATGAGGGATCTGTCATCGGGCAAGGTTATCAGCCGTGAGACACTTGCCTCGGAGGAGGATCCATGCAAAGGCCTTGGCCCTCGGCGCCGCTTTGGCATTCCAGATGATGGCGTTGTCATTTGTCGGGATCGAGCCCTGGAACTGCATCCGGTAGGCCGATGCCACGGTGTACTGCCCAGACGTCGTCAGTCTCCATCTGATCTGGTCCGTTGAGCCCTCTGTCAGGGTAATGGCTTTGGTCGCCTCCCACAAGTCACAGAGCTCATGGAGCACCACGCCCGATGGGTCAGCCTTGACATACTGCAGCCACCTATCGTTGGTGATTGCATCTCTGATGGTGAGTCGGCGGCCGTTGCAGTGGCGGAAGAGGTTGGGCCATCTGTCTGCCGGTCTGCAGCCATGCGCCTAATGCGAGCGCCAGAAATTTGCCTTGCATCCATCACCAACACATCATTTATCATCACCCCACATATCCATATGATATAGCCCATCAATCCATGGTGCCTAGCAATACTTACCATGGTGGACTATTACTCCCTTCGTTCTGAAATATAAGACCTTTTAGAGATTTTACTGTAAACTATATGCGAATGAATATAGACATATTTTAAAGTGTAAATTCATTCATTTTGCTCCGTATATAGTCTATAGTAAAAAAATTAAAAGGTCTTATATTTAGGAAAGGAAAGTAATACTGATGCATGCATGCACGGTGAAATGATTCCTTGCTCCACCACCCATGGTGAGAAATGCTAGTAAGAGACATTCTTCCCTCATGATTACTACTGGTTGGAGAGGCCGGGGAGAAAAAAAGAGAGAGAGAAAAGAGGGATGAGGCGATCTCATCCCTTTTAAGTGCGTGTGTATTCGTTCTTTTATGTGATCGGTCTTGAGGAGAAATCTCAACAATCTCATGAGGCGATCTCATGTCCATGCCGATTGAGGGAGCATTTGTTTGTAGTGTTGCCGTTTAAGGGAGTGATGAATTGATGATAAATCACTATTCCTATTCGTAGTATGCTTGAGTTTGCTTCAACGGGAGTTTGGAGGCTTTTTTATGCCCTTCTTTGTGTATGTGTGTCGATGTTGATTGTGTGCATTCTAGTCGTATAGAGGTTGAGATGTATTGATGCGACATTATGAATCAATAGAATCCATCTTTTATATAAAAAATATGATTGATGTAATCTCATTGTCAGACAATCCCATCTTGTTGTACAGACACAAGTTTCTTTTGGTGGAGTAGCAGGGCAGGTCAGATCACTACTTTAGTGATTTAAACACTCTTACATTTTTAGTAATGTAAACACTCTTATATTTATAGTTATCTAAATACTTTTATATCTTTTTACAGAGGGAGTACATAACTTTCATGATGCAAAATCATGACCACAACTAAGTTTGGAAAACAGTTCTAATGGCATCATCTCTATGCATGTCAGCATGAAGTATGTAGAGTAATTGTTGGTTAAAGACTTATCCTAACAAAACCTTATATTGAAGGTATTTTGCAACTGAGGGACACACATGTTGAGGAGCCAGTAAATCACAACGAAGCTACACGATGAATTAATTAAGCTGAGATGTGTGTCTCAACCAACAGCATGGCAAGCTACATGCATCATGTTTCTCCATGGAAGTGTCTACGCATGCTTTGACCAAAAGAACTCGTTTGATTTGCTGGCAGAAAAACCAAGCAAAACCAAGATTTGCTTGCAGATCAACATGCAGTCCACTTGTATGCGAATTAAGGAAGCATTCTTTTGTCTTCTTGTCTTTTTAGGGGAGTGATGGTGATTTAGTACTCCTGTTGGTACCATGATGGGAATAAATAGGGTTGGGGTAATTTAATTATGCAAAGGACCCCATTTTATTTCGCTGATGGAAGTTTTTTGTTTTCATTATGCAGAGGAAGGTCAGATATTTGATTACTACTTACCAGCATAGCAAGCTACATATGCTTTTTTTTTTGAAAAGGAGGATCAAAGCCCCAGCCTCTGCATCAATCGATGCATGCATCCATCTTATTAAATATCATCAAAACAACGTATGAAGTCCACAATGCATCCAGACGGTAAAGCATAGTACGAATGACAGAAAAATCGAGCTGCCACATTCGGCGCTTTATAACAATAGACTACGATGCCTACACACCTAGCCTATTATTAGCACGCCATCCAAACCGGCTGAAGATAACCCATATGACCATCTCCCACCGGTTGCACCCAATATCCATATGCTCCCTGGAGTCCATATGGTTGAGTAATGACCACATATAGATCCAAGTTGTTGCTCTGAAGATGACCTGCAAAAAGTTATTGAAATTCTTTCCATTAAAAATCATATCATTCCTAGTGTTCCATATAGCCCACAATAAAGCACAAATTCCAACTCTGATACGTTGGGATATTGTAACATCTACTCCATTGAGCCACGTTGTAAATAGCGAGTTTATATATGTTGGTGGGTTTAGATTAAAAGCTATATGAATTGTTCGCCACAATAGTTTTGCCATAGGACAATCAAGAAAGAGGTGTTGTATTGTCTCATTCTGATCACAAAAACAACAAGTCATTCTGCCCCTCCATCTGCGTTTTGCCAAGTTGTCTTTGGTTAGTACCACTCCTTTGTGTATGAACCACATAAATTGTTTAATCCTCAGGGGGATCTTAATTGTCCATAGATGCAAAGTTCTTGACAATGGTCCAGTGTTAATCAAGTTGTTGTAAAAGGACTTGACGGAAAATTCCCCATTCGCCTGTAAAGTCCAACGAATGCTGTCTGCCTAGCCAGTAAGTTGCACTTGCATCAATCTCCTAACCAGATGTAGCCATGCAGTCCAGCGTGCTCCCACTAGAGCTCGTCTGAATTGCATATTCAAGGGCATCGATTGTAACACCGTGGACACAAGCTCTTCTTTGCGTTGCACGATGTTATATAACGCGGGATATTGAGTTGCTAATGACGAATCCCCAAGCCAGATATCTTTCCAAAATCTTGTTGAATTACCATTACCAACAACGAACTTCACCCTTCTGAAAAAGGTTTCTTTTATCTTCATTAACTCCTTCCAAAAAGGGGAGTCACTAGGTCTAGCTGTGACCTTAGCTAGTGTTTTGGAATGTAGATATTTGTTCTTCAACATTTGTACCCACACCCCATCCGACTCGGTGGATATCCTATAAAGCCACTTGCTAAGAAAGCATTTGTTCTTGACTTCTAGATTTTCTATTCCAAGACCTCCTTGGTCTTTTGGTCTGCATATAATATCCCATCTCGCCAGTCTATATTTTTTCGTAGCCTCATCACTTTGCCAGAAAAAACGAGACCTATAAAAGTCTAATCTTTTTCGTACCCCTATAGGCACTTCAAAGAAAGATAATAAAAACATTGATAGACTTGTTAATATTGAGTTTATTAATACTAGCCTCCCTCCGTATGACATAAATTTTCCCTTTGAGCACCCCAATTTATTTTCAAATCTTTCCTCTATACATTTCCATTCCTTGTTCGCCAATCTTCTATGATGAATAGGAATCCCAAGGTATTTAAATGGTAGTGATCCCACTTCACAACCAAATAGCTGCCTGTAAGCGTCTTGCTCATCCTTTGCCTTTCCAAAGCAGTATATTTCACTTTTGTTAAAGTTTATTTTGAGCCCTGAAAGTTGTTCAAATAGACACGTGAGTAGTTTCATATTCCTTGCCTTTGCCATATCATGTTTCATGAAAATAATCGTGTCATCCGCATATTGTAGTATGAATACGCCCCACTCCACTAGGTGCGGTACGAGTCCTCCTACTGCCCTTGTTCTTTAGCTCTGCCAATAATTATTGCCAACATGCAAGCTACATATGCATGATGGGAATGCCTAATCATGCAAGCTACATGTGCATGATATTTGATACATACGTCAAGCTACATATCCTGCCTTGAAGTCTTTGGTGGTCGTTGTTTCTAGTCCCTTCAGTCTTTGTTTTCAAAAAGAGAGGAAAACCCTCTGCCTTTGCATCGAATGATGCACATAACCATAGTTTTTATGTCTTTTGACGTGGGCTGTAATATTAGCTAACTTTATGCTCGTTTTGTAATTTGGACCTTGATGTATATATGGAACACTAGCCTTGTTGGCTTTATTAATTTAAAGTCAGACGACCCTTCTTGGCCTTTTAGCTAAATATAAAGAAGAACCAAACAGACAGGCAAACAAGTAATTAAGGTTGCTTGGAGATGAAATGTCCAACTAAACTAATATAGACCCAGCCAAAGCTGCTCAACTTGCTATAAACAGATGATTAGGATTGACAGCATTTAATGGTGCCTTGTCATTAGTATCTAAATAAAAGACTGTCAATCGGTAGCACGTACTACTAGCAGTAATTAAAGAGCAATCAGTTGTCTTGGCCTACCTAAGCTAGCTGCCCTGTCGACTTACAGACATGACAGGACACCACTTGACATTACATCAAACCGTCCAATCAGCCACAAACCTCTTCTCACTAGAACTAACCAACTTGCATTTGCATTGCTCTTCTGAGATCACTTTCACTTTTGTTTTGGAAACATGCTGTCCTGGAGGCTGGAGCTAAATAAAGGCGCCCAGCCATGAAGGCACGACCAGATGGTAGCTTGTGAATTCAATAGACCACTGGTACTAGGTGCATGTACGTGTACCCCCGGTTAAAGAGCTCTCACAAGGAAGACGATGAGGAAAAAAAGCAAGGCCAGAAAAAGAGATGCATGCTTGTGTGCATAACACATTTATCCATCAACAGACGGCGTGTTGGATCGATGAAGGATGAACCCTACTCCTACACCAGAATGGCCAAGCAGGCTCCATGCATGCAAGGAGGTTGCAGTACATCAATACCAAGGTGAAGAAGAAGGTTTTGTAAGTAGTAAAAATAGTACTATGCTATACATATAAATTGCAAGTAGGTATATGAGATTATGAATACTCCTCCTCTACGTAGGCAGTAGTACCACAACTGCTAGCTTTGTGGTACACAAATTTATGTTGGGAGATGATGATGATGAGCATGGATTTATGGTGCCGGATCTCCAAGCTAGCCACAGCCAGTAGCAGTGCTGTCCATCCGTCCATCCATCATCACCATCATAAACAGAAACAGAAACAGAAACAGGTGGGGAGGGAAACGGGAGGGAATCAAATGCATGGGAGCAAAATGTTTCCATAAGAGGCCAATCCAAGAGTACCTTGTAGGTCCTTTGCCTCCCTCTTTTCTCCTCCTGTGCTCTCCCTCTCTCATCTATCATCTGCTTCTTCTGTCCTCCCTTGAGGCGACCTGCTGCAGATGCAGAGTCCTTCTTTACTGCTCATCAATCACACCCACGTACGTACGTACGTAGTACCACCCTCTGCTTCTTTCTTTCCTGCTGGCCCCAAACAATCACCTCCATGATCTATCCCGTTTCAGCTCAGCCCCCCCTTACCATGCATGCATGCATGCTCACCCAATCAAAACTTACATCCAACATTATTACATGCATGCATGCTTCAATACTTCAGCGTGAGCAGAAAACAATTGTCCTGCAAAATCATGAACAAGAACTTCCATGAGCAAGAAGATATAGTTATTCTGCAAATCATGAGCAAGAACATCCACGAATTCTTAAACGATGAGTCGCCTTGTATCTGATAGTCTGAACATTTACATTAAGGCCAACTCCAACACACGACTCCAAACGGACGTTCATTTTGTCCGGATTTCGTTTTGGAGTGAGAATGGGGCCGTGTCCGCTCGAATTGCGCCCAACGCGCGGCCGCATATGTCCACACAAATCTTTTCGGTCCTGATTTTTTATTATTTTGATCAACGATTTTTGGGATGCATTGGAATACATTCACCAAATCTTGGTTAGAATAGCATGACCAAAGAAAACAAGAACCACAATAGACATTTTAAAAGATATCCAACTTTCATAACTGATCCCGTAAGTTGGATTAGTGTCTTCTCGATGCATTCATTGTTGATCAGTGAAGTCTTGATTTTAAATGCTTCTTTCTTCTTCTTCGAGTCTAAACAAGTTGATGTTGGTTCCGCACCTCTATTGTCATCTAGCATCTACTCTAGCAAGAAATGCGCGAACATCTATTAAGTTGCGCGCTATTAGTAGATCGATGTATTCTTCCCAAAAGCAAAAGTTGTATCGATCCTGCACAATGAATATTTGATTATAAGAAAAAATGGTCAAATCCGAAAGCACAACCGAAGCAACTAACACATACCCCATCATTTTTACACTTGATAAACGCCCATCCGGGATGTTCCGGCGTGATAGACACTTTTCGCACAGCCGTCAGTGGACAGTCGTCGCACTTTATGAGGGGGCATCGATGCGCCGACGAGCATTTGGGCCAGCAGCGAGTCCGAACGACGGCCGTTGGTGTATTTATCACCGAATCGACGACGAGGTAGATCCGAACGGCTAAAGACGGAGTCAGTACCTGCATGCGGCCTGAGGCCATAGCTGGGGCGGTACGGACCGGTACCCGGCCAGTCCATGGCAAGGCGCGGCCTCCAATGGCCTGACGCGCTCAAATCCGGCGAGGCACGCTCCAAGGCGGGCAGGGAGTTGGACAGATAGCTCGTGGCGTGGAGAAAAGATGGCCGAGCAGACGGTCGTGCTTGGCAGCTACACGACCAAGATATGGCGCGGAGGCAACGGAGAGATGAGAGGGGAATGGGGGCGGGATGTGCGGCCGGAGTTGGAGGAGGGGGGTGTCACCGACAGGCGGGTCAAGGGAGGACAAGGACATGCGTCGCGTCCGTCCGCGCGTGTCCGTTCGGCCGCAAACGCGACCGAAAGTTAGGCCGAAAATGAGTCAAAAAGGGACACTTGTTTGTTTGCGGCCACACGTTGGCTCGCGATTTGTATCCATTCACGTTCAGACGGACGCGGCGGACGATTTAGGATGGAGTTGGCCTAACTAAGTACACCTTTAGCTGGACTGCTCGTTTCAGAGTTTCAGTAGGATGGGTTTTTTATAGGATCTGCAGCTTCTACCCCTCTTCGCTCCCAGCCGATCCGACTCGATCTCATCAAGCCGGGGGATGGCAATGTCAATGACAATGGCAGGGAGGGTGGCGGGAACAGCTACTTGTCGGGGGCACTTAAAACGGACAGCAGAGCAGCGGTGCAGCCAGCGTGCTTTTATGCTGCTCTCTGCTCTTCTGCTCCTGCCACGAGAGAGATAATGTGCCGAGGAGGGAGGGAGGGAGGGAGGGAGGGAGGGGGGGATCAGGGAATCAGAGATGCAGAGGCCGAGCTGCACGCAAGTAGCCAATGCAACAGTGATGACACCAAGCCCCTTTATTCCCCCACCAAACCCAAGTGTACCATCCGTCCACGCTCCACAGGGCTGCATCCCATCGCATCGCGTCGTACTTACTGCGCTAGTTAGGCCTCTGATCCTGTTCGAACTCGCTGTGCTTGATGCTGCCTGAATTGATCCAAGGACGCAAGCAAAGATACAAAGTCTCGAGTTAGCGCAAACAAGAGATGTACTAGCGCTCCACAGCACCCTGTCACAAAAGCATGAAACTTCAGTTGGTCCTGGTCACAAAAGCATGAACTTGCTGTGCTTGATGGTACCTGAATTGAAAGCGGTTCCAGTGGGTGTTAATTGAAAAAAAAAATTTGTAACCACTCGTATCCTGGGTTTCTTGGTTGACATGCACTATTACCTATTTAAGCAAAACAGGACACATGATGTGCAACGCAAATTCGACGTGCGCAATGAAGTAGTAGCATTACCTGCACAAGGAAAAGCATGCCTGAGGTTTCAGGTTTCAGAACACTTATGAACTGGGCCAGGACCTACGTGAATACCAGTATCAACTACGTTTTGAGGCCTCGGTTGAATAACAGATCGCATAAGAATGGCTCATATGCAGGTGTCATTCCAAAGACTCAATTGCTTACAAGAAAGACGTGGATATGATACCGAAGTGAGCAATTTTAACATGCTTTCTCCCATCCTCTTTTTTTACATGAAATATAAGAAGGTAAGAGTTAATCAAACCCATTACTTAGTGCAATCAACGGCTCAGATCTGTTTTGTATTCTTACCTTTCATGTGAAAAAAGGAGATAAGAGGGAGCATGTTAAAAAACCTCGAAGTGAAGTGCCCAGACATGTACTTTGCCGCGCAGACAAAGCGAGATACATTCCTCGGATAAGGGAAATAAATATTGCTTACCCGAACTGGATGTGCCCTACACATGTTTACTGTAATGTGAGTCAACAACAAACAGTTGACACCAGATTAAGAAAATTGCCCATTCAGGCAGGCAGCTGCAACTGTGAAAGCACCCCCTACCATGAAACGCGACACGCAAAAGCCACCAGTCTCTCGGGAGGAAGGTGACGCTATGTATCGCCTTGTGCCAGTCCGAGCAGGCACTCGCCTACAGCGAGCGAAAATGGGACCGATCCAATTAATTTCCTGCAGGTTAGTTTGATTTTCTTTACTTTTTCATCCATTTTTTTCTGCTCACATTTAAAATATAAATCCAAATAAATATATTTCAAACCTAGATTTGTTTAAAAATTAGAACCCAGAAATTTGGAAAATGTTTACACAGTGTAATTGTTTTGTTATTATAATTCGAAAAAATGTTGATAGCATCCCAACAAAATGTTCATGGCATGTTAGAAAAAGACCGAATAGCTAGCGACGGGTTGCCGGGGAGGAACACCAGCAAACAATTTTGTTCGCCAGCGGGTGGCTGAACCAGCGAACCTTGCGCCACTCCCTTAATTTTTGCTCGGGGAAGGGCCGTTACAATGATTTCATTCACCAGGGTAACCTGCCTAGAGGCCCAGTTAAACTATTTTCTTTTTGAAAAAAATGCATTTCTTATAAAAAACATGAAAATGCCATGCTTGTTTGTAAAAACTTCCATGACCAAAATACAAAATGCTATGAGGCATTATTATTTTTGCTTGAGTTGATCCACTGTGTTAAAATTCATATGAAAATGCCATGTCACTGCATTTTTTTTTTGCCATGCGAATAAATAAATTAAAACTTCCATCCTTATAATAATAAAAATGACATGACAACAATAATGAAAATGACATGCTCTATATAATAAAAATTCCATCCTATTAATAGTTAAACTGCCATCTTCCTAATAATAAAAATGCCATGTCAAAAATAATGAAAATGCCATCATCTGTATAAGAAAAGTACCATCATGTCAATAATTAAACTATCATCCTTCTGATAATTAAAATGCCATGTCAACACATAATGAAAATGCCATGCCCCCAATAATAAAACTACAAAACTGCCATACAGTTAATAATAAATTGCCATCTTTCTAATAATAAACATGCCATGCTTTAATAATAAAAATTACATTCTCTTAATAATTTTTTGACTTTCTCTTAATGATAAAAATACCATGTTGTTAATTATTGAAACGGCAAAAGAACTGTCATATGACCTATAATATAATACAAGTGTCATGGTACCTATGGTAATAAAAATAAACAATTACATGGTACCTATAAATAAAAAAAGGCACATGGCAAAGTCTCGAGTTACAAATAAGAGATGTACTAGTGCTCCAGAACAGTTGTCACAAAAGCATGAAAGCCCCCCACCCCCCCTTTTTTTAGGGAAAAGCATGAAAGTTCAGTTGGCTATAGTGGATTTATTTGTTTTTTTAAGGACCATGATAAATGCCTCACGTGCGGCACGGATCAATTTCGTCCTGACGTTTTTTATGACAACTTCAATTACCCAAGGATGGCTACTTTAGTTGTGAAGCATGGGAACTTTCTGTTTGGATGGCAAGTTTTAGATTTTTTGGAGATTTTTTTTCTGATGACAATTTTAATTGTAAAAACGTTAGGGCGGTGTTACTTCGTGCTACAGGTGTGGCACTTATCATTTGGGTTTTTGAAAGGGGTTGTAGTGGGTGTAAATTGAGACAAAAAATTGTAACCAATCGTATCTTGGGTTTCTTAATTGACATGCTCTATTACTTATTTAAGCAAAACAGGGAGACCCTTCAGATCTGTTATGAAAATAAGCAACTCAAATTTGACGTGCACAATGAAGTAGCATCACCTGCACAAGGAAGCATTTGTTTGAAAAGGAGGACTGCTCTCGGCCTCTGCATCATGACGATGCATGCAACCATTTTTATTTAAACGAGTGAGTTCAAACAAAGTTCAAGGCTCAGCTGGAGCACGAAGGCTGGAAATAAAATGAAAATTACATGTCACATTTGGCCATATCAACACAGACTACGATGACTAAACACCTAGCATGTTAATTTGACACCATTCATATCAGTTGAAGATAGCCCGCACTGCCGTCTTTCACCAGATGCACCCAATAACCATACGCTCCCTGGACTCCGCAGACGTGAGTAACGACCACGTACGGATCCAAGCAGTTGCTCTGTATATGACCTGCAAGAAATTGGTAAAGTTTTTCCCATTAAAAATCATATCATTCCTACTATTCCATGTAGACCATAGCATTGCACATACTCCTATCCAAATGTGTTTAGATGTGTTAACTTTCGCTCCATTAAGCCATGTCTCAAATAACATATTCATACTCATTGGAGGGCTTATATTGAAGGCTATATGAATAGTATGCCATAAAAATCTAGCTAACAGACATTCGAGAAAGAGGTGCTTAATAGATTCGTTGTTGTCACAAAAACAACATCTAGGAAGCATGCCTGAGGTTTCAAAACATTTGAACTCGGCCAGGACCTACCTGAATACTACTTGTATCGACTACGTTTTGAGGCCTCGGACGAATAACAAATCGAATAAAAATGCCTCAAATGCAGGTGTCATTCCAATGACTCTGGATTGCTTACAAGAAATGCGAGGATCGGATATTCTGAAGTACCTAGAAATGTACTTCGCCGCGCAGATGAAGGGAGATTACATTCATTGGAAAAGGGAAATAGATTTCGCTTACCTGAACTGAATGTGCCCTACAAAATGTTTCTATGATGTGAGTTAACAACAGACAATTGACACCAGATTAAGCAAATGGCCGATTCAGGCAGGCAGCTGCAACTGTTAAAGCACCCCCTTTCCATGAAACACGACACGCAAAAGCCACCAGTCTCTCGGGGAGGAAGGTGCGGCTATGTCTTGCCTTGCGCGAGACCGAGCAGGCACTCGACTATGGCGAGTGAAAATGGGGCCGACCAAATTATCTTCTTGCAGGCTGGTTTGATTTTCTTTATTTTTTCATTCATTTTTACTTCTGCTCACATTTTAAAAATAAATCAAAATAAATATATTTCAAACCTAGATTTGTTTAAAAATTAGAACCCGGAAATTTGGAAAATGTTTATACGGTGTAATTTTTTTGTTATTATAATTCAAAAAAATATGCTGATAGCATCCCAACAAAATGTTCATGGCATGTTAGAAAAAGACTGAATAGCTAGCGACGGGTTGCCGGGGAGGAACCCCAGCAAACAATTTTGTTCGCCAGCGGCCGGCGGAACCAGAGAACCTTGCGTCACTCCCTTAATGTTCGCTCGGGGAAGGGTCGTGACAATGATTTCATTCACCAGGGTAACCCGCCCAGAGGCCCAGTTAAACTATTTTCTTTTTGAAAAAAAATACATTTCTTATAAAAAACCCTGAAAATGCCATGCTTGTTTGTAAAAACTTCCATGACCAAAATACAAAATGCCACAATGTATTATTATTTTTGCTTGAGTTGATCCACTATGCAAAAATTCATATGAAAATGCCATGTCGTTGTACGTTTTTGCCATGCCAGTAAATAAATAAAAACTTCCATCCTTCTAATAATAAAAATGACATGACAACAATAATGAAAATGACATGCTCTATATAATAAAAACTCTATCCTGTTAATAATTAAAATGCCATCTTCCTAATAATAAAATGCCATGTCAAAAATAATGAAAATGCCATCATCTATATAAGAAAGCTACCATCATGTCCATAATTAAACTGTCATCCTTCTGATAATTAAAATGCCATGTCAACACATAATGAAAATGCCATGCCCCCAATAATAAAACTACAAAACTGCCATCCAGTTAATAATAAAATTGCCATGTTTCTAATAATAAACATGCCATGCTTTAATAATAAAAATACATTCTCTTAATAATAAATTGACTTCCTCTTAATGATAAAAATACCATGTTGTTAATCAATAAAATGGAAAAAGAACTAACATGCGACCTATAATATATGTGTCATGGTACCTATGGTAATAAAAAGAAACAATTACATGCTGCCTATAAATAAAAAAATGCACATGGCAAGTTAAAAAAACACCTGTAAAAGTAGGGATTATTGTTGAAAACAAAAAAAATCTGTATTTTTAGAAATTTTAAATGTAAAATCGTATTTGGAAAAAAATTAGATTAAAAAATCAGTTTCGAAATAATATTTGTGATGCTTAATTTATTAATACAGTGTAAAAAATGTTCTCATAGTTAAAACAAATATTTGAGCTCACACCTCTCGGAGGTCACTCGGGATTTATGATATGGCCTTATTAACCATTTATAAAATTGCTACTGCTGCTGCTGCTGCTACTACTACTACTACTACTACTAATAATAATAATAATAATAATAATAATAATAATAATAATAATAGAAATATTAATAATGAAGAGTGTTTCGCATGGAATCAATTGATAGCGAACAAAGAGTTTAGCAATCCCATGTGCCCAACATTGGAAAAGAGTGTTTGGCAACCCCCCCCCCCCCCACACACACACACACAAGACCGTTCGTCAGATAGTGCTCTGTTTCAAAACATGTTGTATTATGTAAGAAAAATGTTCATATAATTTAAAAAAAATGTTTAGGACCACCCAAAAACTATACATCAAAGTTTAAAAAATCATGCATTTCAAAATAATGTTTTTATATTTTTTTAAATGATTGTCCAATTTAAAAAGATGTTCTCATAGTTAAAACAAATCTTTGAGCCCATAAATCTCGGACCGTCACTCAGGATTGATGATACACCCTCCTTCAAGCCAGAAACCGTCCCTTTCCAAAGAGATTGATTTGGGCATCACCAAGTTTTTACATGAACTTGTTCAACATCACCTTTTTACATGTATGCTCTCTTGAGTCTGTCAAGGTCTCTATATGAGAAATCAATCGACACTTCGAGTCCGGCGGCCAGTCGATTTTTTTTTATCTGACACTTAGTCGATTTCCACAGTGAGACCCTCACGGACTCGAGGGGCTACTGATCAGGGATTTTCCATCATGAAGGCCCACAACGATATATGACTCAACTAAAGGCCTAGGACCAAGAAGGCTATAGGCCATGTGGCGGTCTAGCATGGGATCACCTTCCAGTTGGGAACCTTTCCTCTAGCCAAGCAAGGATCTCCAATTGATCATTGACAGGTCAACCATCAATTGACTAACGGAGGCATCGCCCACGATCTCCAACTACACATTAAATACAAACATTATCCAATGACAGTATTACTCGTTAACTATAGTAGTTACATCTTAGTTATGGCTAGAAATAGTCGGACATTCATGGGCCATTATTACCATCATTAATATCAGCCCGTTGTGGAAACCCTTCTGGCACACTAAATATAAGTCAGCGTAGCAGAGCCAGGGTGAGGGTTGAACATCATTGTAAGCCATACGTGCAAGAGCAAGAACATCACATATGAGTAGAGTATTACCTCTAGATTTGAGAGCATGAGTTTGCGTCGTTAGTGACAATACTCCTCCATGAGCACCCTAATACGTATTGCCAGTGAAAGAACCACAACAATTACTCTTGAGTTTAATATATGTGCCATGTCCTTAAACTTGACATCAGTACATGATCCTTGGGATGTGGCTCGACTTACTTAGAGTCGCCGAACTCTACTTCGTAACTAGGTAGCTATAAATTTGTCTTTCGGGCATACAATGAAACATGTAGAACTACATAGTCAACTAACAAAGAATCTTACCCCTTCGGCTTACATAGATATCTGTGAGGCCCTCGAGTAACCAAACCAAGGAAAGCATGGCTATGTGACTGATGTTGAGGTTTAACCTCGTCAGGATCTATATCACTCGTTGGAAAGAAACGTCGAACCACGAGGCAAGAATGAAAATTTCTTGCCTTGGTATTCGACAATGTAGGTGCCGCGTGGGTGACTCATGTGGTGGTGCCGTGCTTTCTTCCCATTCGCTCCTCACCTCCCTCTCGTGCCTCTTTCTCCTCTGCTCGGGGATGACCAGTGCGGGGTGGCTGGTCCAAGCGGTGGTGTCGGGCGGGCTCAGGGATCAGCGACGCGGCGGTGATGGCTCATGACATCGTCGTGCTCACGACGGGCGAGCATCGGCGTGGTCGGTGGAGGCTGGTAGTGCAGTAGCTACATGCCCATGATAGTGGCGGTGGTTCAGATCTGACCATGAGCCGTAGCGTGCGTCTCTGGCGGGTCTCCTTTGTACGGGCTCCGGTGCCCCTAACTACTATGGTCGTGGCCAAGGGTTGGACGACGGCTGGTGGGGATGGCGGGCTGGTGGTCATGGATTTGCTTTTGGTGGATGACACGCTCTGAGCGAGTGTTGTTAGGGCAGCCCCATGATGGAGACAGCCAGCTCATCGGCTATGTGAGCAGTGTGGTGTGGCTTTGAGGTGGTGGATGTCGTCCGTCGGTGAGAAGGTGCACAAAGTCGAGTTGTTCGCGCTGGTATGTGCCTCCACATTGTGTTCTCCTGGCATGTGGTTCGGTCGTGGTGTTGGTCCGAGCTAAGCTCCCTAGCGCGGTCGTGTCGTAGGCCGATCGGCGCCAGTGGCCATGAGCAAGGCGGCGTGTGAGCTTGCTTGGACAGTGGCCAAAGGGCTAGGGATGATGCTTGCTCAATGGTGGCTGTCAGTAGCCATTGGGTTGTGCCCCCGTCCACCACAACTAGATGAAAACCTCCTATGGTGGAGGCGCTGACCCATACCTGGTGGTTGATGCCAGGTTAGGAGTCAAAGGAGGTGCCTTCCACTCTTCCTTACCGTGCTTGGTGTGTTGTGATGCAAATGGTTGGGGATGTCGGGGCGGCAGACCCCGGGTGACGGTCCGCATGGTTGGCTCTTCGGCGGGCACTATGGCAGCAACGATGGCTAGGTCTCTTGGCCATCTGGGCGAAGATAGGTGTAACGTCGGGTGGCTCGAGCGCGCTCTGTCACGGCCAGACAATTCAGATCTGTGGATCTGAACCCGCCGCACTTGTCATCGAGCCCATGGTGGCACGAAAGAGCTATCAGGCGAAAGCTGTGCGCTTTGTTTGCCACCGACGGCGTTGCTCCCGGGCGCAGCTCTCTTATTGAAGATGTCATCATGGTGCTACTTTTCAGTGTGGGTTCCGTTTGAAAAACTTTATCCGTTGTGGACTCGACAGCGATAACGCTTTGTGTCGTTCTTATATTGAGGGCGTACTCATGGAGGTTAGGTGTGTTAGGACGTAGCGTGACGTTGTACTCATTTTTTTCGTGTTAACTTTCGGTAGCATGTGCAATTGTTTTCTGCATGGTCTTATTATTCTGGGACCGGCTTTATAAGAGGGCTACATCATCACTTTATATCGATCGGTCATGTACTTTGTCCGGTCGTTGCTTTATATATATATATAACAGAGCCAAAGCCTTTTTCGAGACAATTATCTTATTCATTGATACATTATCTAGCCTTACAAAGACCTGAGTAGCATCAGTACTACTCTTGCGATCACCACAAACAACATGCATGCTATGCATACAAATTAAGACTAAGTGGCACATTCCCCTATGCATGATGCTTATTCTGGCCTGCACGGCCCTTATTGCTATATGTATATGGATTGTACACGCATGCTAGATACACGTGCACCATCTCTCGTTGCACCAGAAGCGTTTTCCTTCTGGGCACTTTGCGAACCACACAGGCCACACACTCGGCCATGCTTGCTCGTTGTCATACTTCCTTGTGCTAGTCGTCATGGCTTGGCAATCCACCAAGCCATGGTCGCTTTGACAAAAACCACTCTCCATCCTTCGGCCTGCATCAACGGTGGCTTGAAGCAGCAACGCTATGACAATGATGGTGGTAATGCATATCTTTGTGGTGGACATGGCTGGCTAGTTGATCACTATCCTCAGGTTAAGTTATGGATTTTTCGTATGTGCGGTCCCTTCTGGTATGGGCTCACATTAGGCTGTGCTATAATTTATAGTCCTGTATGTCTGCTCGTCGAGATATCTGCATCGTTAGATATTCACCAACAGAAGTGAAAAAGCAATGTAGCTGGCATGTATTTGATGAACATTAACGTGCAAGCCTCCGTCTATAGAGCACTCTAGATTTGTGTATGTGTACGTAGTGCTAACGCACAAGTGAAAAAGCAATGCAGCTGGCATGCTTTTGATTGTCATAAGTCATTAACGAACAAGTCATCACATACGGATCACTCTAGATATATGTACCTTCACTTTGTGACAATGAACAAGTTAGTAAGAAACACATTTGGTAGGTATACAATTGGCGTTGACGTACAATCCACCGCAGAGGGAGTACACTAGATGTTTGTACATGTAATAGCGTACAAGTTAACAAGTACCGTTGATATGTACTTAATCGGTATTACTGTATACAAAGTGCATCGATTTTCTTTAAAAGAGTTCAGGGATTTCGAAAAAAAGTTCACCAAGTTTAAAAAAAACAATCATCATTTAAAAAAATAACAGTTCATCAATTTAGATAAAAGTTCATTCAATTTAGAAAATAAAAATTAAAAACCGAATAAAACCAGTCCGAATAAAAATAAAAACGAAAAAATACAAAGGAAAAAAGGAAAACAAAAACAAAAAACAGAAAAAAAGGAAATAGAAAAAAGGAAAAGACATAAGAAGAAAAGAGTGAAGAAAAGTAACTACGCGCATAAGCTGTAGGCGGTTGGCTGGTTAGTGCAGATTACAGCGTGCGCAACCTCAAATCCGGCGCACCTTTTTTGGTTCACAAAAGAAAGAAAAAGGAAAGATGGGCCAAACTCAATTAGACGCGCATATGAGCATCCGTGTTGCCAAAACAATAAGAAACGCGTGAAACGCTGGACAGGGATTACCCTAAACTTGTAGGCAGCACACAACCGAGAACAACTAATCAGTGAGTACTCCTTCAAGAGTCGTCACAAAGCTCACTTTTGATAGGCTGAAAGCATGCCACTTGACGCGCTCTTAACCGTCACTTTGTTTCGTGCTCTAGTCAATCTCATAGGAATTTTCTTTAGTAAGTGTTTTCGCCTTTTAGATTACTTTTTCGGTTTTCCTCTTGTTTTTCTTAGGTTTTGGACCAAAAATATAGCACGAAAAATATATTTTCTTCTTACGTGAGAGGCATACATTTACTTTTCATCGAGTCATGGATTTGCTTCTGCGAGAGGCATTGTCGAGTCTCTTAAAAAAGGAAAAATATGTTTTTCTCCTTCCGTTAAAGCCATGTATTTACTTTCATTGAGACACGGATTTGCTTCCGTGAAAAAACATGTTTTGTTCGCGAGAGGCACATATTTACTTATCGTGGATGTACGAATTTGCTTCCAACAGAGGCACCGTCTGTACATCTCGGAAACCAGACAAAACTGTTTTCTATTCTTCTGCGAGAAGCACAAATTTAATTCCCGTCGAGTCACGAATTTGCTTCAGCAAGTCGTGCTTCTCGAAAAGAGGCACAAATTTGCTTCAGCAAGAGGCACAGTTGTGCCTCTTTGGAAAGTAAAGAATGTGCTCCCGGTTCGCCTTTTTTCGTCTGATTTTCTTTGTGAAAAAATAAAGTTTGTTGAAACTTATCAACATGAAATCTTGTTTTGAAGATCTAGACACACGGAATCCAACAATGAAAACAATTTTAGATTTGACGTATGGTTTAAGAGATGAAATGTTTTGAGTAAACTTATCTACAAAAAAAATCTCAGGTTAAAATGCGCTACTTGTCGTAACCTGGGGAGGTAGCAATAACCTTTGCAAAAATTAATCTTTAGTTAGACGTTTCACGCACAACATCTCCTCCTTCGTTGATTTAGTGGGTCAGCCATCGACGCATGGTTCATTCTGTGAAACCCCCTAAAAAAAGGGTATAACGGAGCTTCAGATTCGGGTTTATAATTTTCTCGGCCAAATTTTGTTTAGTTTTTCCTTTCCTAATTTTTTCCCCAACTGCTTGTATCAAATTTGTGAACTTTTTTCTTTCAGTTTTTGTGAACTTTTCATAATTTTGTGAACTTTTTAAAATTTATGGTCTATTTTATAATTTATGAACTATTTAAATGCATGATTGTTTTTCAAAATTAGTGAACTTTTGTCTAAATTTGGTAACTCTTTTGAATTTTATATTTTTAAATTATGCAAAATATTTCCAACTTCATCAATTATTTTTGAAATTACATGAATGTTTTCGATTTGTATATCTTTATTGAAATCATTTTTTCAATAACATGAACTTGTATCAAATTTGTGAACTTTTTTGTATTTCCCCAGATTTTGCAAGATTTGCAAAAAAAACGAATTTTTGAACTTCTCAAATTCATGATCTTTTTATAATCAGTGATGTTTTTCAGTTTCACAAAAAAAAATGAAGTGAACGTTTTTGAAAATATAAAACTATCCACATCATCTAGTCAACAGATCAACTGCACATAACCTCGTGATGACTTCTTTTTCCAGAAAATCTAGAGAGGATGCGCAAGCGAACATGGACGACTGAGCGATCGAAATTGGGAAACTGCATTATTTGTGTCAGCCCCGGGGACCGGGCACATGAGCACCAGTTGAACTAACCGGCGCTTAAGTCGTTAACGAGGGGCATCTGCGAGAGCTGTTGCGTGCGGCCTCATCCAACGAGAAGGAGCCTGTTTTCTTTCCTTCACTCTTTTTTCTCGGTTTTCTATGATATTGTTGTATTCTTCACTCTAAAAACGTTTGCTAGTTTTTTGAATTATAATTTTTCATAGATTTACAAAAACACGAGTTTTAAAAAAGTGATGCATATGGAAAAGATCACGAAACTTCAAAAATGAGTACCAATGTAAAAAAGTTCACAGATCTGGACACAAATCACAACTTTAATGATGTGCATGAATTTAAATATTTTTAATTACGAATTTCTTCACATATTTGACAAAATGAAGATATTAGGAAAAGTTCATGAATTTTCCAAATCACATATTTATAAAAACTCATAAAACATTAAATAAGGACGTGAATGTAAAAGAAATTACATATTTTGATTTATTAATTAATTTCAAAAGGGATGAAAAATTTCAATAATGTCAGGAATTTCAAAACCTTTTTCAACTTGATGAAGTTTCTTATTATATTTAAATTAAATCATTAAAAAAATCGTGAATTTTAAAAACACGATTAAAAAAGGAAAAACAAAACAAACAAAACATGTCCAGGGAAATGCAAGAGAAAACTGCCACTAAGAACTGGACAAGGAGGTTCAGAAAAACGAAAAACGAAACGGAAAAAATGCCTATGATGGGTTGGCCCAGTTAGAAAACGAGCGAAGTGCAGGGATTGTACGCTACCAGAAAACCTTATTTGCCGCTATTTGCGACAAGTTGTCGCTATTTCGCAAAAGCGAGGGACTGTTCGGGGCTGGGCCGGCCCCTTTATCTTTTCAACGATACCGGATTTCAGAAACTTCTACGAGGGAGCACCTAATTAGCGAGTACTCCCTCGGAAGCATTGCAACGATCACTCATACACGTCACCACTTGGCGCGTTCTCAGCCGCTGCCACGTGTCATGCTTTGGGTGTTCCCTTCGGATTTTGGCTTATTCGTTTTTTTGCACACGTTTCCGGCTTATTTGAATTGTTTTCTTTTCGGTTTATTTTGTGTTCCATTTTTTCAGCGGAGGATTTTTATTTTAAAAAAATTCTTTTAGCAAAAAAACACGTTTTCTGTTTTTTTTCCCGTGAGAGGGCACGGCCTTGCTTCTCAAAAAGGAATTTTTTTTCTTTTTCACGAGAGGCACGGTTTTGTTTTCACGGGCCGTGCCTTTCGAAAAGGGAAAAAATACGTTTTCAGTTTTTTTTTCTTTTTGCGAGAGGCAGATCGTGCTTCTCGGAAAGGGAAAACGCGTTTTCTTTTTTCTTCTTCTCGTGAGAGGCACGATTTTGCCTTCACGAGGAGCACAGACGTGCCTCTAGGAAACGAAAAAAACGGGTTTTCTGTTTTTTTATAGCGAGAGGCACGGGTTTTTCATCTTCGGTTTTTTTCGTCCGGATTTTTCATGAAAAAAAAGTTCGTCAAAACCTATCAACATGAGATCTAGGTTTAAAATCTCGGCGGGAGGAACCCAACGGTGAAAATGGCACGAGGTTTGACGTAAGTTTTAAAAGATAAAACGTTTTAAAAACACGAATCTACGATAAAAGGGAAACTCCCAGGTTGCGACAAGTGGTACACATGCCGTGCGTCACTTATCGTAACTTGGGAGGTGGGAGTTATCCCTGAAATAAGTACTCGTTAATTAATGATTTCGCTTCTATGATGTTTGGAGCCGGTTCCAGGTTTTGGGAAACTTCTATGATGTTTGAAACTCTAAACCAGTTTTTTCTTCTTCCCTTCATTTTAAGTTTTTTTTCTCTTTTCTGTTTCTTTTATTTCTTTTCTTTTCTTCCACTTCATCTTTTTTCTTTTAAAAAATTATTTTCTTTTTAAATAAATGGTTTGGGCTTTTAAGAATGTTCAAAATTTTGAAAATAGAATTTCGCAATTTCTTTGCTTATTTCCAAAAAAAATTCTATAATTTATAAAATATTAAAATTGCAAAAAAGGTTTCCATTATAACATTTTGGTTGGAAAATTCAAAAAAAATATTTTCATATTTTAAAAATTGGTTCGTCAATTAGTAAAATGTTTGACGGGTATATCAAATTGTTTTTTTTTTAATTATTCATAATTTCAAAACAATTTTAACGTTTTCACTTTTTTTCTTGTTTTTATAAGCAATACTTACAAAAGGCTTCTTTAAGTTCTTAAGTTCGTAAGTTCTGTCGAGGCCATTTGTTTCTTTAAGTTTCGTGTTGTAGTTCTTTCTATTGGGTGCTCCAGTAGCGGTGGCTAGTGTGACTGTGCATCTACATCAGATGGTCGGTTCGATACCTATCGTAAGCTGTTTTCGTGATTTTTAACTCGCGAAGCGGAGCCACTTCAAATGGGCTGGCACAGGGTGAGCTGCACCATGTGCGTAACCACGGATATTTGCCGCAATGAGAGTCATATAGGAGGTCCCCTACATTGCCTTTTTTTGCGCCTTTTAGCTGCTCCACCAAAACGGCACGTGGACAACGGCGGAGCTACAGTCTCGCTGAAGAAGGGGTGAGTATTGTCTAGCGTCGAGCTGGGCTGGCCCACAAGCGTCGAAGGCCACAACCTCTTTTCCTGCTTAGTTTTTTACATTTTCTGTTTTCTTTTGTACTTTCATTTTTGTTCTTATGTATATACTTGAAAATGTTCTAAAAATATATATTAGAAAAAACACTCTTCATAAAAAAAATGTTGAACAGGTATTTGAAGAAATGACAAGTGCTTGAAACAATGTTGATCATGCATACGAAAGTGGTGAATAAGTATTTGAAAAATGTCGAATAAGTATCTTAAAATGTTGAACATGTGTTTGAAAATTGTCGACCAAGTATTTCAAAAAAATACTTTGGACATTTGGCAACTCCTGTAAGGCAAGAGAGCAGGAGCAGGCCAGGCAAGCCAGATAAAGTCACCTACTAGAGTTCATGAATTCAAAAAAAATGTTCAGGAATTACAAATATATTTATGAATTTTAGAAATATTCCTTTATTTGAAGAATGTTCATGTGTTACAAAAATGTTTGTGAATACGAAATATGTTCATGTGGAACTAAGATAATGTCCATGCTTTAAAAAAATGTACAAATATTACAAAAAAATTTTGCCTTCAAAGAATGGTCACCTATAAGAATTATGTTCTAGGGGTATTCAACTATTGTTCACCTATTCAAATTTTTTTCACAAATTCTAGAAAATGTTCACGAATCTGAAAACTGAGGATTCCAAAAATATACTTCATGAATTCAATAAGTTTTTGCGGATTCAATTTTTTTCAAGATTTACAAAACTATTTTTGATTCAAAAATTGTTCATGAATTCAAAATGATATTCACGGATTTTCAAAATGTTCATGGATTCCAAACCTATTCAGGAATTATAAAATTGTTCTTGAATTGGGTAAAATGTTCATAATTTTATTAAATGTGCGAATCGATAAAATGTTTGTGAAAAATCAAAAAATCTTCACGAAAACATAAGAGGCAAAAAATAATTGAAAAACACTGAATAAAATCAATAAAAAACAAAAATAAAACCAATGAACCAATGAAAAACAAAAAGAAAACAAAACAAAAAAACTGAAAAACAGAAAAAAAAAACACAGAGGCAAACCAAAGATCATATGGTTTATAAGTTGCATTCATCGCACAACACCAACACAACGGGAAGGGATTGCGACTTCATCGATGAGATTAATTGGAAAGCTTTCAAGCATGGACGGGAAATTTGGCATAACACTCAGATAAGAGCTCTGAGAGTACTTTCCTTATTGGCAACCTCACTGGAATCTTGGAGCTAATTAAAGGGCATCTCCAGCTATCCAGAACAATTAAAGCTGGCAATGAATGTCATTGCCAAGATCCCCAAGATCTCCATTGATAAGAAAACTATGCATAATATTGGGGCATTCCAAGTTATCATTGACAAGCCGGTCCAGGTGTTTCTTGGGGTTGGTGAAGATGAATTGCCAGACCCATTTCAAGAAGAGACATGGGAAACACGTGCAATCCTAGCAATTGATGTGCTATGTTAGACGCCACAAATTACGGCCTTATAGAAGATCTCATAGAAGATCTCGTAGACAAGCTTCAACATGGTTCGCATGTACACCAAGAAGCAAGTCGAGTTTAGAGTTTGTGCAAAAACATCAACCAATTAGTGTTGAGTCATAAATGTTCCAACGATCACCTTTCACCTGCCTTGAAAGTGGCGAGCACTCTAAATTTTTCTAGCACTTTGGGTCCTTTCTACGTTGTGCCACATTATTTGATTTTTTTTGTTGCATGCATACTCATTCCGAATTTATTATGATAATCACCTCTAGTTCCTTCCAGAGTTCTGCTTCATTTAATTTGAAATGTCCAGTTAAAAATAATAGTTAGCATGCACATGGATGACCAGAGCAATAGAGGTGGATTGCTAGCTATACAATTTGGACCTTTTCATGTCTACCACTAATGGCTAATTAACTGATACACACATCATTTGCACAAACGCATGTTGGTTATAAGCACATACACTGATACACATCATGCTTGATTCAAATGGAGTTAAGAACTAACAGTGAAGTACATTGTATGTGACCTGACATTTTCAGTGCATCGTATACCTAGGTCTTTAGAAGAATAAAGGATGTGGAGGGCAAACAGATGGCGGCCCTAATCGGCCTGGCTTCAGAAAACTGCAGTGTCATGTATGAACGTGTTGCTACTATAATGGACTCATTTGCATATGACATTTGTTGACAAACTTGTGGGGTGAACTCAAAGCCCGCAAGAAAGCAAGTCCTGCTGAATTTTCAGACATGGCTGTTGGTTGAGATTATAGTACGCATCATGGAATCCTACCCTCGCTAAATGATTATCTTCAGAGAACACGGGGAAATGGCAGCTTTGACCAAGGTGGAACATTAGATGGGATTGGTGTTTCCAGAGGAGGCCGAAGCTCTGCCCCCTCCCCCTAGGTGGCTAGAGCAAAGAAGCTAATCAATTTTGATACATGTGTTGTTCAATATGGCAATCGTGAATAAGTGCCACCTTATTGGTGGCTGCTTGGTGTCTGCCCACTTTTTCATGCATGCACAAATATGTTTATTTCCTTATAGCTAGCCAATTGTACACGGTGATCTTTTGTGCTATGGACGAATTTTCTTTAATATGTTTCCACTATTTACTTGTTGCTTCTCGGGGGCACGAACCGGCTTTCGTTCATCTGATTTTGATAGCAGTTGTCTTTGTTTGGTTGTCAGCGATAAGTGGCAACGAGCACATGCATATAACTTATTTTGATTTGGTTTCATCATAATCCACATAATACGATTGAGTAACATGACATATTGAAATCTTACTGTTTTGGGGTGACCTTAACGTTTTCATTTCACCATGAGTGTAGATACACTAGATTTCTAGCATGTATGAGTCATACTATCTGAAAGTCGTTTGCCCTTTGACATTTTATGCTACTTAATCATCTTGTAATTCACTAATTTCTGTACTCAATTAGATAACAACAGAGTACTCAACCTTCCCCACAATGGCGTGAATAGTGTATCTCTTGCTTGTACTGGCCTCACTACAAGGATTCCGGTCTATTGCAACAAAATTTATTGCTACAACTATGTTTTGTTACAATAAAATGCTATATTACCAAAAAATTCTAGTTCATGGTAATAGGGTGTACATATTCCCACAGTTTCATTTCGTTGCGCTAAGTACTCATTTTGTTGCAATAGAAGCCATGTATTGCCACAAGCTGCATCAACGTTGTAATATGGTAGTGATATTGCGATAGTTGCGTCCCGTTACGTAAATTAGACATCTTATTGCAATAAAGACTAGGTATTGCAACAAAGTAAATCTTTGTGGTAATATTTAGACATACATTGCAACAACTCTGACACGTGGCACTAGTCGTAGATATTGTTGCAAAAACATGACTTCGTATTACAACAAAATATGTATTGGTTGTAATAGGGCGACTTTTTGCCTCACTTTCGTTGTGTTGCAATAACCATTACATATTGCGACAAACTGTGATCCATGATAATACGTACAACATATTGCAACAATCCTCTAGTGTTGCGACCACTGACTTCTCGATCTGTAATCGCAGGCAGCGTCGGCGTACACAAGCGCCCTGTGTACTTCAAGTGTGCAAGACATTCAGAAATAGTTGTCGTCAGTTGGGTGTGCGTCAGGTTACAGGGAAGTAACCTTGTCTAGTATTTGTTGATTTGAACCATGTCAGCTGGAGTGGCTTCGGATCTGATTTTTTAATGCTCTGTGTACCTATTTACAAGTCATAACCATGCTAAGGTAGAATATACTTCCTATGTAAAGAAATATAAGAACACGTGTCACCAATAAAAATAATCTGTTCATTCAAGAGAAAAATGTTGGCCATCTTGTTTAAATTAACTGTGATTCAGATCATAGGCATCGTCATCACTCAACTTCGAACGGCTTAAAAGTCACCCCGCATCCAATCCAAACCATGTTAGAAATAAATGACATTATCACACCACCCCAAACCAAAAAAGAAAAAAATTATGCATCAAATACACGTCCAGTTCACAATAAATCACTGTTTACAGTTCACCCATTACTCTTCCACTGACCACAATTCAACCATTGCTCTTCCCAGCTCACATACTACGTACATAAATTGCATTCTAATTTTTAATGTAGAATCAAGTGCCTCGTGCAATTGCCACGTGCCTGGTGGGCCCGTGCACTCCATATTATCCTCTTCAGAGACATCACCCACCTTGGTTCAAAAAATAAAAGGGAGAGACATTGCCCACCACGATTCGGCCAGCCCGCACGACCACCACTGATGCTGCAAAGCAGTGCCATGGCAACGACTGCTGCGAGTCGTTCCTGCAAGGAGTGCTGCAGCCTGGAGGGGCGGCACCGACCACCACCACGGCACCACCACACCCCGACGCAACACATGCTGAAAAGCAGAGGGCCGGGCACCCCGCAACATCTTTGCTGCATCTATCACCACAACATCCGCCATCGCCGGCATTGCGGGAGTGGTGGTGATGCTCCAAAGCAGCATCGATGGCGCTTCGCAACTTCTGATGTGCAGTTCACATACCACAATACCTCCAAATCAGTCGGCTGAAGCGTTGCACATACCTTGAAGTAAAGAAACATGATGTAAAACATGTCAGATTGGAAATGTAAATTCAGTTCAGGGCATATGTCAATTCAAACTGCCATGACGACATAGAGAAATACCAGTAGCAAACTTAACAAAAAAGAAAAAATTCCAAGGTTGTTAAAATTAATCAAACTTAACAAAGAAGGACATTTTACCAAATTCCTAAGCTGATTGATCTGAAGCCTAGTATAGTACTACTACCAAGTGCATCCAACCATGGAGCACTGAACAAAGACATATCTCTACTATTAAAGAAGAATCCGTCGTCGTTGTCGTGATGGTTCGACCGCGTCCCCCTCCCCGCTATCGCCAGAAAAATAGTCCCGCACGAATTCCTCCTCCCACCGATTTTTTCCATCGCTCCCCTGCACGATTTTCCTGGTTTTCTACATCTCTTGGTTGACCATCTCCCCACGTCCTTCCTCTCACTGGTTTTTCGTTTTCTGCCCTACACCCCACGAAAGATCGTGCCCAGACCATCTATCCCATCGCCACGATTGACGCATGCCATCGCAGCCGCCGCGAAAACCATCTCTCTGATCCGAAGTGTAGTGCCTCCCTTGTTGCCGCTTCCTCGACGCCTTCATCCGCCACACTCCCGGACGCCTCTGCAGTTCGCCGTCTACTTTTCCCATGGACGCCGATGATGGGAAGGACGATCGGAAGGAGGAGGAGGAGGTGGGTGAGGAGAAGAGGTCAAGCGCGGACGATCGGAAGGAGGAGGAGGTGGGTGAGGAGATGAGGTCAAGCGCAAGAGTCGCATCGTTTAAGGAACGTGGTGCAGGTCAAGAGCCACTAACATCGGCATGGGCGTCGGCTGTTGGTAAGCATTCTTTCCTCTCACCCCTCTCATCTCCCTCTCTCACAGCGACCTTTCTTTGTCTCCTCTCTCTACTCTGTCTGTGTCGTAGCAGTAGGGCATGTGATGGCCGGCTATGAGTTAAGTAGGGGCTCACGGATGGGTAAGGGCAGGATTGGCAAGGACTTTCATGTGTCGCCGAACATACAAGCCCGTGTGTTGAGGTCAGACTTGGAGCAGGCAACGGCGAGCATGGTGCTTAGGCGAATGTTGGAAGTGTGGTCGTACTTCATAAGTAGCAGTTAGAGATGCACACAGGCAATGGTGGGTAGGGGCGCCAATGTTCAGGTAGAGGAGAAGACGGAAGATGAAGCCACTGGGCCGCATCAGGCATGTATAGCTGATCCATGGCCATGCATATTTGTGTCAGAATGGTTCGGCTTGAGCAAATTTGGTACAGTCTATTTTGAGGGTTCTTGCCTTGTCCGGATCTTTTGTTTGAGACGACAGATTTGGATAGTTCTCTGCCTTACAGGTCTACGATTTTTGTGGTTTCAGTGAGGAGTTAGATCGACAGCGAGTCATGCTCGTGCTATAAGCTTTATACTACCTATCTCATGTAGACGAGAGCTTTTGTAGACAAGAGCTGACAACTGATCGACAAACTCAAGGCAAGAAATTAAAACAAAAGGTACGTGTCTGTATATTTTCTGCAAGTACTGTGTAAATAATGAAGTTACAAAATATTAAAAATTCTACATAGTAACTTCCAGTTTTTCTTCCCATTTGTGATCTTGTGGTAAGTTATATTCTATTTTAAAACTTTATCACATGTTTCCCTTAGTTGGCTCTAACATTGTGATAGCTTCTTTACCCCATTTTTTTCTTTCAAAAGAGTAAAAAGCTAGATCCACTTGTTAGAGTGACACATAAGTTCATTTGATAGATAACTCTGGCATGTATTCTTTCGGGGGGTACCAAACCATGTAAATATTCAACAAATTCAGTCAAATTCTATGATTATTTCAGACATGCTTGATAATTACCACTACCTATGTTCTGCCATATGTTGGTCTATTTGTTCCTATAACTTGATTAAGTTTCTACGTAGGTGTTTGAATATTTTAAAAAGCGTGCACGAACGACCAGTCAGTGCAATATCAAACTTCAAGGTTGCTAATAGTCCTAACATATTCCTTTCAGTTTTACCTTCTCCAATTTTTTGAATCTGAATGTGTGTCTCCAAAAAAGAAATATGTTTGTTCTGATTACTAAACAATATTAGAAACTGGTATAATGAAACTTTTGATGTTGTTTCTAGATATGTTCTCTAGCTGTTTTGTTTGTGTCTATATGAACGCATATATTCCTCTTGTATCCATCTTTGATGGATGCCTATATCATGATGCTTTTAGTTTTCACTATCCTCAGTTTTTGGAGCATGGTGTAACTTAATTTATTTCTTCACAGGGTGGAGGTATCCTATTGAATTTACCTGCATCTTGATATGGTATCATGTATACATGAGATTCGTCAGTTTTCGTGTGTAAAATTACCTTGTCTACTCTGTGAGTTCCCTTCCCAGTGTACCTTTATCTTTCAACTTAGCATGCAATGCATCTCTCCTTGTATTTCGTTTTCACAAGAGTTCATTATATAGTTTAGCCTATTAGTGAACGTGTTTACTCTATGCATTGGTGTGTGCAGATGAGATAAGGGTTACTTCCTAGGCATGTAAATTGCTTGGTCATTTAAGGTTGTTAGAGAAGATTTTAAAGCATGCTTTCAACACTATAAATATTCCTCGTGTTCATGTGTGAGTAGAGGAAGAACAATATGTGTGTTTTCTAAAAGCTACGGTGGTGGTAGCAGCCACACAAACAAACCGGAATGGAGTAAACACATATTTCTCTCTATACTTTAATTTTCTATTGGTGGCTCGTGGTGGCACACAACAGTGGAGGGGAGGAGATGCAAAAGGAGGATGTTGAGGAGCGAGGCAAAGACAAAACAAAGGACAGAGAATCCCTCTTCATTTGATGCTCATCAAACACTAATAAGCTTATTTTTCTGTGGCAACTATCAGAGATACGGTGGATCCTATGGGTGTGTTGTAGCCACGTCGCATAAAATGTGGATGAAGCGCCCACTGTACTAGGATTAATCAGGTAATTGTCATATCATTATACTATATATTTTAGTATATTGATGCATTAAGGCGTTACTAAATCCTTGCCAAACAATATCGGAAAAAAATTTGAAGTTTGCGAAATAAGATCTACACGTAGTGATAATAGGATGCTGATACTTAGAACATGATGAAAAACTGCTACAGAGAGATGTGGGGCGAAGCGGTGAAGATGAGAGCTTGTGAGACAATATGATGATGGCGGATGGAAATAACAAGGCATTATTTAAGCCGGCACGACCATGCTCTTCTAAAGAAAAATAGTTGTTTGATTATATATTTTATTGCTCCGTGGCAACGCACGGGCATACAGCTAGTAGCAGTAAACTGATTACATAATCTAGTAGAAATTGACTCATGGGGCACAAGGATTAACACAAGGAAATGTGTGAAACAAGTTAAGAGATAGGTAGTACTCCCTCTGAAAATAAATATAAGATGTTTTAGATCACTAAACTAGTGATCTAAAAGGTCTTATATCTCTTTACAGAGGGTGTGTGTGAGATCGTGAGTCATTATTGTCCTCATCAGTACCAAGGAAGAAGAAAACACTAAAGGACCTAGAACAACAACACATGCATTCTCTTCTTACTTACTGCTAATGAGTGCATATTTTGCACATGCTTTCTTTTACCAACTAGCCACAGCACAGTGTTAAAGAAAGCGGATTTGCTAAATCTCATCTAGATGAGATTTAACAAAGTCTCATCTAACTCCTACACATAATTTGAGTAATCAAACAAAAAATAAAAATAATAAACCCGCAACGAATCTTCATGAAAATCAGATGGTGTAGGAGTTAGATGTGACTTCGTTAAGTCTCATCTAGATGAGAGCTAGACACACCCTAAAGATTGCCTTCTTTTGTGAACGAAAGTATGATCTCTCCATGGCAAAACGATTTACCCTCCGCATTTATCATTTATTTTCTAGTGTAATTTTAATAGGGACATGCTTAGGATTAATATGTACACTAATTACTAGAGAAAACATCAAGATGTAACCTATTGTACCCCAAACTTTTATTATCTTGTGATGCAGAGAGCACAAGAAAATAGTACTGCCTTCTCTAATGTTGGTGATGCCCAGATAAGTGCTTAAGCACCGATTTGGCTCCTAATAACAGATAAATTATCTAATAACGTTTTATGGTAATTAAGAAACTTGTGCTAATCAAATACAGTACACAATACTGACAAAGAAACAAGTACGATTGATGTTCAGATGTCAAATTACACAAACCTGTCTAAATCTACTTGTATGATTTTGGACTGAACCAACAGCAGCTACTGCCTACTCACGGAGTGTATACTTGCACGTTCCAACAATTAAAGATCAACATCGTAGAAATCTTGAGAATTTCACAATAACCATCAACACTCTGGATCATGCATCCATGGAAAAAAAGATTAGGGAACTGAATTAGTTACCCGTGGTGTCTAGTAGAGGCTGCCGGACTAGAGATCTCGTGCAGAACCAAGGGGCCATGGACTTGTTGGTGCCGGAGAAGGAGATGCCGCCGACCAGTACAGGAGAAAGACGACACCAGCGAGCAGCCTTCCTGTAGAAGGGAGCAAGGCAGAGAGGAGCGCCGGCGAGAGCAGGGGTGGCCTCGGGGTCGACGGCGACCGGGCGGTGGCAACGGCGTCGGAGGCGATGCAGCCCAACGGCCATGGACGGACGGAGGAACCCTAGAGTGTCCAGATTTGGCTGCTCCAAGCTGTCCACGAACTCCTCCCTTGAAAACCACGGCAGAGTAGCAGCGGCGGCGGGTAATCCGGGAATCCATCGAATCACGAAAATCCAGACGCAAGCGCTGCGGTAGAGAAACTCACCGGTCAACTGGATCCAGCAGGGACTCCAGCCCATCGGCATCCAGCGCCGCTCCGACGCAAAGAAGTTGCATCCGCCGCGTCCGCCATTACCGCGAGCTACCTCCCCACCAGCGCTCGATCTCATTGCTCGTCAAACCACCCGTCCCGAACCCTCGACATGTTTCCCAGGCGGTCCCCACAAACAGACGTGCAGTACAGGGGCGGCTCAATTTTCTTAGTATATGATGAAAGTTTTCATAATACATATATTGAACTTTTTTGATATACCGTGAAAATTTTATTAATATAAGATGAACATTTTTGTAATATACATTTAACATTTTTGTACACAGTGAATTTTTGTATCATACCAAAAAATATGGAACAAATAAAAAGGAAACATAAATAAAATAACAATAAAAAGAAATATAAAAGATAAAATACAAAACAGAAACAATTAAGAAACAGTCAGGATTAGGCGCCTTCGGGGATGTCATGGCTGTTGACGCATGCACGCGTCAAATATGATCCGACCAAACCTAGCAATTCAGCGAGATCACAATGGAGGGCGGCGGACGCGTGGTCGAATTGAAAGAAGGAGAAAAGAGGTAGGGCTAGATTTGCTGATGGGTTAATTTAGAGTGGTAGTATATCCCACCCTTGTATTCAGAGGCTTGGGCGATAGAGGTCCCGGCCAACAGAGTTTTGACCGTTTTCCAGACTATTTGCCGAACTGAAGTGGACCTTGTGATGAATGCACGAATTCAATTCAAACATGGTTGATGTATACTAACTAGACGTACATGGCCTCTTTCGTTATAAATGGATTTCCATCCGAGTCTAGGTCGTCAGGTCTTTCTTGGATTGGATTATATTAGATCGATGTCGTCCTCGCACTAGAAGCCCTAGTCAGTTGGTAGCTCGGGAGCACCGGTTATGGTTAGCTAGCTAGATCAGTTAGCCTGGGTATGCCAGTTGGAAAATGCCAAATATATGTGGTGGCATTTGATTTTTCTTGTATGATTGACATGATGACCCCTATATATGTATGTATAAACTACTTGTTGATCTCGGACAAAGATGATGACGAGATAGACGAGCTATGGATCTATTCCCCCATACGTGTGGAAACCACAAGACCTAAGATGATCTATATATGTTCTTGGTGTAGGTATTTCCATGTGAAGATCTAGCATGACCTGATAGCTACTCTTTCCCCCGTGTGCTAGTATGCACAACAGCAGAACAACCAATCTTTCCCTTGCGAGGTTCTACTTCGGAGTGACCGTCGGGTCTTCCTTGGATTGGATTAATTGGATCGGCGTTGTCATCGCACTAGAAGCCCCGATGAGTTGTAGCCCGGGAGTGCCGGTTAAGGTTAACTAACTAGATCAGTTAATTCGCTAGGGTTTGCTAGTTGGAAAACGCCGAATATATGCGGTGGAATTGTGTATGATTAACCTGATGATCCCCAAAAATATATATGGATAAACTACTTGTTGATCTGCGACAGAGATGATGATGAGATAGATGAGCTAGGTTATTCCTCCATATGGGTGGAAACCACAAGACCTCCGATGGAGATGATCTATTTATTTTCTTTGTCTGGGTATTTCCATGCGTGGCCGTCGGTTCTTTTTTGGATTCTATTATATTGGATCGGAGGACCGGCTGGTAAGAAGAAAGCGTTGAAAGTGGTTTTCCATCGCATCCTTCGTGTTCTTCCCCATCTCCCTGTGCACATTCATCATCATGCATCCATCTGATGGGGAACGTTGCATGGGAAACAAAAAATTACCTACGCACACGCAGATCTATCCATGGTGATGAGCATCTACGAGAGGGAAAGTGGATCTACGTACCCTTGTAGATCGCTAAGCGGGAAGCATTAAGAAACGCGGTTGGTGTAGTCGAACATTTTCGCGATCCAAATCGCCGTGCGTCCCACGATCCAATCACGATCCGTCCCACGAACTTGATCACGATCCGTCCCACGAACTTAATCACGATCCTTCCGATCTAGCGCCGAACGGACGACACCTTCGCGTTCAGCACACGTACAGCTTGATGACGATCTCCGTCGTCTTGATCCAGCAAGAAGGAGCGGAGAGGAAGAAGAGTTCTCCGGCAGCGTGACGGCGCTCCGGTGATGGTGGTGGAGCTATTCTGGCAGGGCTTCGCCTAAGCGCTGCAGAAAACCGATCTAGAGGAGAAACTATGCACTGGAGGAACGGGCAACACGTGGCGGAAAGTTCTATGCAAAAACCCTAAAACCTCCAGTATATATAAGAGGAAGAGAGGAGGAGGCCTCTAGGAGTCGGTCGAACCAGGTGGGAGAGGTGGAATCCACCTCCAATCCTAGTAGGACTAGGATTCACCCTATTTTTGCCTTTTTCCACTTTTTCTCTTTGGGTTTTTTCTCCCTAGCCGCATGGGCTTTGCGTGGGACTTCCACCAGCCCACTAAGGGCTGGTATTCACTCTCCCACAGCCCATGTTGCCTCTTGGATCGAAATACCCCTCCCGATGGTCTCCCGGTACACTACTGGCACTCCCGGTACACTACCAATGAGCCCGAAACTTTTCCGGCGAACAAAATAGGACTTCCTATATATCAATCTTTACCTCCGGACCATTCCGGAGCTCCTCATGACGTCCGGGATCTCATCCGGGACTCCGAACAACCTTCGGTCACCACCATACATAACTCTATACTACCGAAACGTCACCAAACCTTAAGTGTGCAGACCCTGCGGGTTCGAGAACTATGTAGACATGACCGAGACACCTCTACGGTCAATAACCAATAGCGGGACCTGGATCCCCATATTGATTCCTACATATTCCACGAAGATCTTTATCGGTCGAACCTCTATGTCAAGGATTCCTACATATTGTCCTAATGATGTGATCCCGTTATCAAATGACATCACATGTCAATGGCTCGGAAACCTTGACCATCTTTGATCAACGAGCTAGTTCACTAGAGGCATACTAGGGACAGTGTGTTGTCTATTTACCCACACATGTAATGTGTTTCCAATTAATACAATTATAGCATGGATAATGAAAGATTATCACGAACAAGGAAATATAATAATAAACACTTTATTCATTGCCTCTAGGGCATATTTCCAACAGTCTCCCACTTGCACTAGAGTCAATAATCTAGTTCACATCACTATGTGATTTACATGGTAATGAATCGAACACCCATGCAGTTCTGGTGTTGATCATGTTTAGTCCTTGGAAGAGGTTTAGTCAACGGGTTTGCAACATTCAGATCCGTGTGCACTTTGCAAATATTTATGTCCTTCTCCTCGATGTAATCGCGGATGGAGTTGAAGCGTCGCTTTATGTGTCTGGTCCTCTTATGAATCATTGGTTCCTTGGCCAGAGCAATGGCACCAGTGTTGTCACAAAACAGATTCATTGGATTCAGTGCACTAGGCACTACTCCAAGATCTTGTTGGGAGACGTAGTAGTAAATCAAAATTTTCCTACGTTCACCAAGATCTATCTATGGAGAAACCAGCAACGAGAGGGGAGAGATTGCATCTTCATACCTTTGAAGATCGCTAAGCGGAAGCGTTACAAGAACGCGGTTGATGGAGTCGTACTCGCAGCGATTCAGATCGCGGTAGATCCGATCAAGTGCCGAACGGACGGCACCTCCGCGTTCAACACACGTGCAGCCCGGTGACGTCTCCAACACCTTGATCCAACAAGGAGGAAGGAGAGGTTGGGGAAGGGCTCCAACAGCAGCACGACGGCGTGGTGGTGGTGGAGTAGCAAGGTATTCCGACAGGGCTTCGCCTAAGCGCTGCGGAGGAGGAAGAAGAGAGGTAGGGCTTCGCCGTGAGAGAGAGAGATCAAATCCTGTCTCAAAACATCCAAAACCTCAAGTATATATAGGAGGAGGGACGTGGAGGGCTGGCTTGGCCTCTACTCCAAAGAGGAGATGGCCGGCTGAATTAAAGGGAGAGTCCACCTCCCACAAGGGAGGTGGATCTCCTCCTTTTAAATCCTTTTTGCCTTATCTCCTTATCTCCAGCCGCATGGGCCTTTAGCAAAATTCTTGCCCAGCCCAATAAGGGCTGGCACACTTTATCTAACAGCCCATGTGGTCCTTTGGTCGTCACACCCCTCCCGGGGGTCCTCCGGCACCCTCCCGGCACTCCCGGTACACTACCGATGAGCCCGAAAACTTTCCGGTGACCAAAACTGGACTTCCTATATATCAATCTTTACCTCCGGACCATTCCGGAGCTCCTCGTGACGTCCGGGATCTCATCCGGGACTCCGAACAACCTTCGGTAATCACGTATACCTTTTCCCTATAACCCTAGCGTCATCGAACCTTAAGTGTGTAGACCCTACGGGTTCGGGAGACACGTAGACATGACCGAGACACCTCTCCGGCCAATAACCAACAGCGGGATCTGGATACCCATGTTGGCTCCCACGTACTCCACGATGATCTCATCGGATGAACCACGATGTCAGGGATTCAATCAATCCCGTATACAATTCCCTTTGTCTATCGGTATGGTACTTGCCCGAGATTCGATCGTCGGTATCGCCATACCTTGTTCAATCTCGTTACCGGCAAGTCTCTTTACTCGTTCCGTAACACATCATCCCGTGGCTAACTCCTTAGTCACATTGAGCTCATTATGATGATGTCTTACCGAGTGGGCCCAGAGATACCTCTCCGTCACACGGAGTGACAAATCCCAGTCTTGATTCGTGTCAACCCAACAGACACTTTCGGAGATACCCGTAGCGTACCTTTATAGCCACCCAGTTACGTTGTGACGTTTGGCACACCCAAAGCATTCCTACGGTATCCGGGAGTTACACAATCTCATGGTCTAAGGAAATGATACTTGACATTGAAAAGCTTTAGCAAACGAACTACACGATCTTGTGCTATGCTTAGGATTGGGTCTTGTCCATCACATCATTCTCCTAATGATGTGATCCCGTTATCAACGACATCCAATGTCCATGGTCATGAAACCGTGACCATCTATTGATCAACGAGCTAGCCAACTAGAGGCTCACTAGGGACATGTGATGGTCTATGTATTCACACATGTATTACGGTTTCTGGTTAACACAATTGTAGCATGAATAATAGACAATTATCATGAACTAGGAAACACAATAATAACCATTTTATTATTGCCTCTAGGGCATATTTCCAACAGATCTGTCATGAACTGCATCATCCAGACACCTTCCTTAGCCGCCTCCGAGGCTGCGATGTACTCCGCTTCACATGTAGAATCGGCTACCACGCTTTGCTTGGAACTGCACCAGCTTACCGCTTCCCCGTTGAGAATAAATACGTATCCGGTTTGCAACTTAGAGTCATCCGGATCAGTGTCAAAGCTTGCATTGACGTAACCCTTTACGACGAGCTCTTCATCACCTCCATAAACGAGAAACATTTCCTTAGTCCTTTTCAGGTACTTAAGGATATTCTTGACCGCTGCCCAGTGCTCCATTCCAGGATCACTTTGAAACCTTCCGGCCATACTTATGGCAAGGGTGACATCGGGTCTTGTGCACAGCGTTGCATACATGATAGAGCCTATGGCTGAAGCATAGGGGATGGCACTCATCTTTTCTCTATCTTCTGCAGTCACTGGGCATTGAGTCTTACTCAACTTCACACCTTGTAACATAGGCAAGAACCCCTTCTTGGACTGGTCCATTTTGAACTTCTTCAAAACTTTATCAAGGTATGTGCTCTGTGAAAGTGCTATTAAGCGTCTCGATCTATCTCTATAGATCTTAATGCCTAATATGAAAGTAGCTTCTCCTAGGTCCTTCATTGAAAAACTCTTGTTCAAATATTCCTTCACGCTTTACATCATTTCTATATTGTTTCCAATCAGCAATATGTCATCCACATATAATATTAGAAACGCTATAGATCTCCCACTCACTTTCTTGAAAATACAAGCTTCTCCACAAACTTGTATAAACCCAAACGCTTTGATCACCTCATCAAAGCGCTTATTCCAACTCCGACATGCTTGCACCAGCCCATAAATGGATCACTGGAGTTTGCAAACTTTGTCAGCATTCTCTGGATCGACAAAACATTCCGGTTGCATCATATACAACTCTTCCTCAAGGAAACCGTTGAGGAACGCTGTTTTGACATCCATCTGCCAAATTTCATAGTCGAAATATGCAGCTATTGCTAACATGATTCTGACAGACTTAAGCATTGCTACGGGTGAGAAGGTCTCATCGTAGTCAACTCCTTGAACTTGTGAAAAACCCTTTGCCACAAGTCGAGCTTTATAGACGGTGACATTACCGTCTGCGTCCGTCTTCTTCTTAAAGATCCATTTGTTCTGAATGGCCTTTCGCCCTTCAGGTAATACTTCCAAAGTCCATATTTTGTTTTCATACATGGATCCAATCTCGGATTTCATGGCCTCTAACCATTTCTAGGAATCCGGGCCCATCATCGCTCCTTCATAGGTCGTAGGTTCATTGTTGTCCAACAACATGACCTCCAAGACAGGGTTGCCGTACCACTCAGGAGCAGTACGTGCCCTTGTCGACCTACGAGGTTTAATAGTAACTTGATCCGAAGCTTCATGATCATCATCATTAACTTCCTCTTTAACTGTCGTAGGCTCCACAGAAACATCTTTCTGCGCTGCGCTACTCTCTGGTTGAAGTAAAGGTTCAATAACCTCATCCAGCTCTATTTTCCTCCCACTCAATTTCTTTCGAGAGAAACTCTTTCTCAAGAAATGTTCCGTTCTTAGCAACAAACACTTTGCCTTAGGATCTGAGATGAAGGTATACCCGACTGTCTCTTTCGGGTATCCTATGAAGATGCATTTCTCCGCTTTGGGTTCCAGCTTTTCAGGCTGAAGCTTTTTGACATAAGCATCACATCCCCAAACTTTAAGAAATGACAACTTTGGCCTCTTGCCAAACCATAGTTCATATGGCGTCGTCTCAACAGATTTTGATGGTGCCCTATTCAAAGTGAATGCAGCTATCTCTAATGCATAACCCCAAAACGATAGTGGCAAATCAACAAGAGACATCATAGAACGCACCATATCTAATAAGGTTCGATTACGACGTTCAGACACACCATTACGTTACGGTGTTCCGGGCGGTGTCAACTGTGAAACAATTCCACACTGTCTTAAGTGACTGCCAAACTCATAACTCAGATACTCACCCCCTCGATCAGATCGTAGGAATTTAATCTTCTTGTTACGATGATTCTCAACTTCACTCTGAAATTGCTTGAACTTTTCAAACGTTTCAGACTTGTGTTCCATTAAGTAAATATATCCATATCTACTTAAGTCATCAGTGAAGGTGGGAAAATAACGATATCCACCGCACGCCATAACATTCATTGGACCGCACACATCAGTATGTATGATTTCCAATAAGTCACTTGCATGTTCCATTGTTCCAGAGAACGGCGTTTTAGTCATCTTGCCCATGAGGCATGGTTCGCATGTGTCAAGTGATTCAAAATCAAGTGACTCCAAAAGTCCATCAGCATGGAGCTTCCTCATGCGTTTTACACCAATATGACCTAAATGGCAGTGCCACAAGAAAGTGGTACTAACATTATCAACTCTACATCTTTTGGCATCAATGTTATGAACATGTGTATCATCACTATCAGGATTCAATATGAATAAACCCCTCACATTGGGTGCATGACCATCAAAGATATTACTCATATAAATAGAACAACCATTATTCTTTGATTTAAATGAGTAACCGTCTCGCAATAAACAAGATCCAGATAGAATGTTCATGCTTAACGCAAGCACTAAATAAAATTTATTCAGGTTCATCACTAATCCCGATGGTAATCGAAGAGAGAGTGTGCCGACGACGATCACATCAACCTTGGAACCATTTCCCACGCGCATCGTCACCTCGTCCTTTGCCAACCTTCGTCTATTCCGTAGTTCCTATTTTGAGCTGCAAATGTGAGCAACCGAACCGGTATCAAATACCCAGGCACTATAATGAGAACTACTAAGGTACACATCAATAACATGTATATCATATATACCTTGTTTGTCGTTGGCTGCCTTCTTGTCAGCCAGGTACTTGGGGCAGTTCCGCTTCCAGTGACCAGTTCCCTTGCAATGAAAGCACTCAGTTTCTGGCTTGGGTCCAGCCTTGGGCTTCTTTACAGGAGTAGCAACTGCTTTGCCATCCTTCTTGGTTTTACCCTTGTTGCCCTTGCCCTTGCCATTCTTCTTGAAACTAGTGGTTTTATTGACCATCAACACTTGATATTCTTTCTGGATTTCACACTCAGCGACTTTTAGCATCGCAAACAGCTCGGCGACTGTCTTGTTCATCCCGTGCATGTTATAGTTCATCACAAAGCTCTTGTAACTAGGTGGTAGTGATTGAAGAACTCTGTCAGTGATCGCCTCTAGCGGAAGGGCAATTCCCAACTCCGCCAAACGATTCGAATACCTAGACATTCTGAGTATGTGTTCACTGATAGACCCATTCTCCTCCATTTTGCAAGAATAGAACTTATCGGAGGTCCCATACCTCTCGATCCGGGCATTCTTCTAAAAGATAAACTTCAACTCCTGGAACATCTCATATGCTCCATGACATTCAAAACGTCTCTGAAGTCCCGGTTCTAAGCCATACAATATTGCACACTGAACTATTGAGTAATCTCCAGAACGTGCCTCCCAGGCGTTCTTAACGTCTTCGGATGACAGGTCTTCTAGTTGGTCACCAAGCGGTGCATGAAGAACATATGAATTCTGGGAAGCCATGAGGATAATCCTTAGATTATGGGCCCAGTCAACAAAGTTACTTCGATCATCTTTCAACTTAGCTTTCTCTAGGAACGCATTCAAATTCAGGGATGATACTATGCGAGCCATTGATCTACAACATAAATATGCAAAGGTTACTTAGACTATTGGTCAAGATAATGAGTTTAGTTAATCAAATTACTAAAGTTCCCACTCAAATTGACATCCCTTAGGTCATCTGAGTGTCACATGCTCCAAATACACCAACTCAAGTCCGATCATCACGTGAGTTGAGGTGGTTTCGATGGTGAACATCATCATGTTGATCATATCTACTATATGACTCATGTTCGACCTTTCGGTCTCTTGTGTTCCGAGGCCATGTCTATACATGCTAGGCTCGTCAAGTTTAACCCGAGTGTTCTGCATGTGCAACACTGGCTTGCACCCATTGTATGTGAACGTAGAGTCTATCACACCCGATCATCACGTGGTGTCTCGACACGACGAACTTTCGCAACGGTGCACACTCGGGAAGAACACAATTCATCTTGAAATTTAAGTGAGGGATCACCTTATAATGCTACCGTCGTCCTAAGCAAAACAAGGTGCATAAAAGGATTAACATCACATGCAAATCATAAGTGACATGATATGACCATGAACTTGTGCTTTTGATCTCCATCTTGAAAGCATCGGCATGATCTCCATCGTCACCGGCACGACACCATGATCTCCATCATCTTGATCTCCATCAACGTGTCGCCATCGGGGTTGTTGCGCCCACCATGCTTCTACTACTATTGCTACCGTTTAACGATAAAGTAAAGCATTACATAGCGCTTAATGATTGACACGCAGGTCATACAATAATTAAAGACAACCCTATGGCTCCTGTCGGTTGCCGTACTCATCGACATGCAAGTCGTGATATTCTATACAACACATGATCATCTCATACATCACATATATCTCATCATGTAATTGGCCATATCACATCACAACATACCCTGCAAAAACAAGTTAGACGTCCTCTAATTGTTGTTGCATGTTTTACGTGGCTGCTACGGGTATCTGGCAAGAACAATTTTCACCTATGCATAAACCACAACGGTGATACATAAGTTGCTTTTCAACCATCTCAAGGACCGCCTTTGTCAAATCCGATCCAACTAAAATAGGAGAAACCGACACCCGCCAGCCATCTATGCAACAAGTTGCAGTTGAGGGAATCGGTCTCTCGTAAGCGTACGAGTAATGTTGGTCCGGGACGCTTCATCCTACAATACCGCTGAACCAAATCACAACCAAGGGAGGAAGCAATCTAAGCATCAACGCCCACAAACACTTTGTGTTCTACTCGATATCTCATCTACACATAGACCTAGCTCATGATGCCGCTGTTGGGGAACGTTGCATGGGAAACAAAAAATTTCCTACGCACACGCAAGATCTATCCATGGTGATGAGCATCTACGAGAGGGAGAGTGGATCTACATATCCTTGTAGATTGCTAAGCGGGAAGCGTTAAGAAACATGGTTGGTGTAGTCGAACGTCTTCACGATCCAAATCGCTAAGCGTCCCGCGATCCAATCACGATCCGTCCCGATCAAGCACCGAACGGACGACACCTCCGTGTTCAGCACACGTACAACTTGATGAAGATCTCCGCCTTATTGATCCAGCAAGAGGGAGCGGAAAGGTAGATGATTTCTCCGGCAGCATGACGGCACCGTGGTGATGGTGGTGGAGCAATTCCAGCAGGGCTTCGCCCAAGCACTGCAGAAAACCGATCTAGAGGAGAAACTATGCACTAGAGGAACGGGTAGCACGTGGCTGAAAATTAAGTGCCAAAAACCCTAAAACCTCTAGTATATATAAGAAGAAGAGAGGAGGAGGCTTGGCACTCAAGGGGCCAGCACTAGGACTCCTCCTTCTTTTGGTCTTTTTCCTTTTTCCACCTTTTTCTCTCTGGGCTTTTCTTCCCAGCCGCATGGGCTTCGTGTGGAACTTACACCAGCCCACTAAGGGCTGGTATTCACTCTCCCACAGCCCATGTAGCCTCTTGGGTCGAAATACCCCTCCCGATGGTCTCCCGATACACTACCGGCACTCCCCGTACACTACCGATGAGCCCGAAACTTATTCGGCGACCAAAATAGGACTTCCTATATATCAATCTTTACCTCCGGACCATTTCGGAGCTCCTCGTGACGTCCGGGATCTAATCCGGGACTCCGAACAACCTTCATTTACCACCATACATAACTCTATACTACCGAAACGTCACTGAACCTTAAGTGTGCAGACCCTGCGGATTCGAGAACTATGTTGACATGACCGAGACACCTCTATGGTCAATAACCAATAGCGGGACCTGGATGCCCATATTGGTTCCTACATATTCTACGAAGATCTTTTATCGGTCAAACCTCTATGTCAAGGATTCAGTTAATCCCGTATGATGCTCCCTTTGTTCTTCGATATGTTACTTGCCCGAGATTCGATCGTCGGTATCTCCATACCTAGTTCAACCTCGTTACCATCAAGTCTATTTACTCGTTCCGTAATACAAGACCCCGTGACTAACACTTAGTCACATTGCTTGCAAGGCTTATTCTGATGTTGTATTACCGAGTGGGCCCTGAGATACCTCTCCGTCACACGGAGTAACAAATCCCAGTCTTGATCCATGCCAACCCAACATACACCCTTGGATATACCTGTAGAGCACCTTTATAGTCACCCAGTTATGTTGCGACGTTTGATACACACAAGGCACTCCTCCGGTGTCCGTGAGTTGCATGATCTCATGGTCATAGGAACATATACTTGACATGCAGAAAACAGTAGCAATAAACTGACACGATCATATGCTATGTTTGTAGTTTGGGTCTTGTCCATCACATCATTCTCCTAATGATGTGATCCCGTTATCAAATGACATCACATGTCAATGGCTCGGAAACCTTGACCATCTTTGATCAACGAGCTAGTTCACTAGAGGCATACTAGGGACAAAGTGTTGTCTATTTATCCACACATGTAATGTGTTTCCAATCAATACAATTATAGCATGGAAAATAAACAATTATCATGAACAAGGAAATATAATAATAAACACTTTGTTTATTGCCTCTAGGGCATATTTCCAACAGAGTGGCCAGTGGATCTACAATATAGATTGTAAAGACAATTTTAGACTAAGTTCATGATAATTAAGTTCGCATAATCAAATTATTTAATGAACTCCCACTTAGATAGACATCTCTCTAGTCATCCAAGTGACACATGATCCACGTCAACTAGACCGTGTCCGATCATCACATGAGACGGACTAGTCATCCATGGTGAACATCTCCATGTTGATCGTATCTTCTATACGACTCATGTTCGACCTTTCGGTCTTCCGCGTTCCGAGGCCATGTCTGTACATGCTAGGCTCGTCAAGTCAACCTAAGTGTGTTGCGTGTGTAAATCTGGCTTACACCCGTTGTATGCAAACGTTAGAACCTATCACACCCAATCATCACGTGGCGCTTCGGAACAATGAACCTTAGCAACGGTGCACAGTTAGGGGGAACACATTTATTAAAATTTCAGTGAGAGATCATCTTATTAAGCTACCGTCGTTCTAAGCCAATAAGATGTAAAAACATGATAAACATCACATGCAATCAATATAGTGACATTATATGGCCATTATCATCTTGCTCCTCTGACCTCCATCTTCGGGGCATGATGATCATCATTGTCACCAGCACGACACCATGATCTCCATCATCATGATCTCCATCATCGTGTCTTCATGAAGTTGTCTCTCCAACTATTACTTCTACTACTATGGCTAACGATTAGCAATAAAGTAAAGCAATTACATGGCATTTATGATTGACACGCAGGTCATACAATAAATTAAGACAACTCCTATGGCTCCTGCCGGTTGTCATACTCATCGACATGCAAGTCATGAATCCTATTACAAGAACATGATCAATATCATACATCACAATGCATCACATCACATCCTTTGGCCATATCACATCACAAAGCATATGCTGCAAAAACCAGTTAGACGTCCTCTAATTTGTTGTTGCAAGTTTTTACGTGGCTGCTATAGGTTTCTAGCAAGAACGTTTCTTACCTACGCCAAAACCACAACGTGATATGCCAATTGCTATTTACCCTTCATAAGGACCCTTTTCATCGAATCCGATCCGACTAGGGTGGGAGAGACAGACACCCGCTAGCCACCTTATGCAACAAGTGCATGTCAGGCGATGGAACCGGTCTCACGTAAGCGTACGTGTAAAGTTGGTCCGGGCCACTTCATCCCACAATACCGTTGAATCAAGATAAGACTAGTAACAACAAGCAAATTAACAAGATCGACGCCCACAACAACTTGTGTTCTACTTGTGCATAGATTCTACGCATAGACCTAGCTCATGATGCCACTGTTGGGAGACGTAGTAGTAATTCAAAATTTTCCTACGATCACCGAGATCAATCTATGGAGAAACCAGCAACGAGTAAGGGGTGAGTGCATCTTCATACCTTTGAAGATTGCAAAGTGGAAGCGTTACTAGAACGCGGTTGGTGGAGTCGTACTCGCAGCGATTCATATCGCGGTGGATTCCGATCTAGGCTTCAAACAACGGCGCCTCCGCGTTCAACACATGTGCAGCCCAGTGACGTCTCCTACGCCTTGATCTAGCAAGGAGGAAGGAGAGGTTGAGGGAGAGCTCCGGCAGCACGACGGCGTGGTGACGGTGGATCTGTGTGGTACTCCGGCAGGGCTTCGCCAAGCACTACGGAGGACGAGGACGAGGAGGGGTAGGGCTGCACCGAGAGAGAGAGGTGCGTGTCTTTGGCAGCCCCAAACCCTCCAATATATATAGGAGGAGGAGGAAGGAAGGGCTCAGCCCTAGGGTTCCCACACTAGGGGCCGACGGCAGCCCAGATCCCATCTGGTGCGGCGGTCAGAGGACGAGAGGGAGGGGCGGCGCCCTAGGTGGGCCTAGGGCCCATCTACCCCTAGGGTTTGCCCCCCTCCCACCTGGTGCTGCGTCCTGGACCCTTGTGGGGGGCGCACCAGCCCACCTAGGGTCTGGTTCCCTCCCACCTGCGGCCCATGCAGCCCTCTGGTGCCGGTGGCCCACATGGTGGACCCCCGGAACCCGTATGTTACCGGTGATGCCCGAAACACTTCCGGTGACCAAAACCTCACTTCCTATATATGAATCTTTACCTCCGGACCATTCCGGAACTTCTCGTGATGTCCGGGATCTCATCCGGGACTCCGAACAACCTTCGGTAACCACGTAAACTATTTCCCTATAACCCTAGCGTCATCAAACCTTAAGTGTGTAGACCCTACGGGTTCGGGAGGCATGTGGACATGACCGAGACACCTCTCCGGTCAATAACCAACAATGGGATCTGGATACCCATGTTGGCTCCCACATGCTCCATGATGCTCTCATATGATGAACCACGATGTCGGGGATTCAATCAATCCCGTATACAATTCCTTTGTCTACCGGTATGATACTTGGCCGAGATTCGATCGTCGGTATCCCTATACCTTGTTCAATCTCGTTACCGGCAAGTATCTTTAATTGTTCTATAATACATCACCTCTTGGCTAACTCCTTAGTCACATTGATCTCATTATGATGATGTGTTACCGAGTGGGCCCAGAGATACCTCTCCGTCACACGGAGTGACAAATCCCAGTCTCGATTCGTGCCAACCCAACAGATACTTTTGGGGATACCCGTAGTATACCTTTATAGCCACCCAGTTACGTTGTGACGTTTGTCACACCCAAAGTATTCCTACGTTATTTGGGAGTTCCACAATCTCATGGTCTAAGGAAACGATACTTGACATTAGAAAAGCTTTAGCAGACGAACTACACGATCTTGTCCTATGCTTAGGATTGGGTCTTGTCCATCACATCATTCTCCTAATGATGTGATCCCGTTATCAACGACATCCAATGTCCATGGTCATGAAACCGTGACCATCTATTGATCAACGAGCTAGCCAACTAGAGGCTCACTAGGGACATGTTGTGGTCTATGTATTCACACATGCATTACGGTTTCCGGTCAATACAATTATAGCATGAACAATAGACAATTATCATGAACAAGGAAATATAATAATAACCATTTTATTATTGCCTCTAGGGCTTATTTCCAACAGGGTCCACATGTTAAAACCCCATAGGCAAAAAATTGTGATTAATCAACTAGGGGCATCAATATGTGATCGAGAGGGTGTAACCATTGGGCTGATGTTGCATTTTGTACATAAATTACGCCAACTAGTTTAAGAAATTTTATTTACCTCTCTGGTGTGTGTGTCTCTGAGTGGTGGGACCCAACTATCATTAGTGTCCACGTGTCAGCAGTTAGGAATGGCTGCGCGCGGGAGACCGCAGGAGGTGCATGACCGCCACGTCCTCACTATGGAATGGGAACGGCCGGGTGGGTGAGACAAATCGGCACCCACAGCCCCTTGGTAAATCCAACCAATAGGAGCAGTGAATTTCTTCCCCAAATAGGGTAGAAAACCCTGGTCCTCTCCCACTCCAGCCACACCACCTCGTCCTCTCCCGAACCCTCCTCCCTTTCTCACCACCCTCCTCCCTTCCTCACCACCCTCCTCCCTTCCTACACCTCCCTCCTCCTGTCGTCGCCGGCCGATGAAGCGCGGGCGTGAAGATGCGATGGACGAGCCGAAGGCAACCATCGGAGCAGAGCAGGATGCTACCGTGGCTGCTGCCGCGGTTGGAGCGGCTGAGTGCTGCTCAATCCTAGGAAACAACGCCCCTCAAGATATGGAGCACACCACAACTTTCTCATCTGATACATCTGATGCAGCCAAGACTCCTCACTGGTTACTTTATTCCATTGTAAGAATTGTATCCATTTTATCTCATGCTCTTCAATGGAAGAAGTATCATATATGAAAGATCTGAATTCCTCCTTTACGTCGTCATCATGCAGATGGCATACAATGTTCTGCTGAATGTGGCATATACATAGTCTATGGTTTGAGTCAGGCCAGACCATCCTGATTGCTCTCTGCATTGCAAGGTCCCCGTCTGTGATCACAGATATCGGATGCTTTTGTGCCATGCATTTAGAAAAGGTCCGCAACATCCACTCGTATACCTGGCTTGTTTCATGAGAAATTATACCGCAGCCAAAAATAACAGTGTCGTGATGGTGATTCAACCCGACAAATGGCACGAATGGCAGATTGTACTTATTGATTCTATATGTGCTATCAAAAACAATGACGTCTCCGAAAGCCTCATAGTCAAGTCGCGATTGACTATCAGCCCAAAACAGTCCCTTCAGATGGCCAAGGTCGTCTACCAAGTACCTGAAGAAAAAATCCGCATCTCGCTCACGCCTCGCCATCATGTGCATGATCACCGTTTTAGCATCACTGGCACTGATTGTCTCCTGCTTATTAGCATGGAAGAAATTATAATTGTCCCTCTTTATGCATCCAACCTTATCAAATCCACCGTATTGAATGCACAAAATATCCATAATACGGTATTTGCGGATCCCAGATTTTTTCATGTCTGCAATGTCTGCTTTCTGCTCATTGCTAATTCGTCTGTGCGAACGCAGCAGACAAGAAAGATCCCGTGGGGCTAGAGAATGGCTGTGCTCATCGATGAAATCCTTGACAAACCACCGACCTGTTTCCTCCGATCTTGCGATGACCAATTTAGCGTTACACCCAACATGAGTTAAACTTCGTGGCCTCCTCTTTCTATCTTCCATCTTTCTTTTCATGTGCTTCTGTTCGCGAAAACCTTGACGACTACACACAATTTTCCTTAAAATTACGTAATTGTTGGATCCATCCCACTAATGTAGCTTCTCCTCACACTAAAACCTTTTTCAAGAGCATATTTGTTGTAGAATTCATAGCCTTCAGCCTCACCATCAAACATCTTGCTGACAATATTTTGATACATCACTTACATCCGCCATGTCTTCCTGCATATGACATATGAAATACACAGTTGGTGTTTATCAGTGTTGCAGGTGTAAAATAGCTGATAGGCAAAGACAAGTGCATGGAAAAGACTTTTGCTCGTTTGACATGTGAGGGAAACCAATCATCAACGTTCAAGAAGTACTATCCTAGCATGAATGATGACACGAATAAACTATATTGCATGCACTATGAAAACCTCGAATGATGATGACTATAATAAACTATAGTAAGTGAACTATGGAACCCGTATCTCATCTTCCTTTAGTATCTCATCTCAAACGTCAAGTAAGTCACTTTTTTTCTTCGGTACTAAAGGAAGTAAGCAATGGCCTCAGCATCTTAGTTAAACAAACATGATGCGATTAGCTCAAGAGAAACTATGCCACGATGAAGCTTTCCATTCGTTGTTCTTGTCGATACAAAAATCTCGCATGGCAAATACTGCTAAATTACAACGATCATGTAGGGTTGAGGTGGTACTGCATGCACGGTGGATGGGCGCAAGGGCCAAGAGAACGAGCAGAACGCCAAGCCGGATTCATACCTTAAGGATGGTACGCGGGAAGAGATGGGATCGCCCGCCGCCATCGCCGCCGATTCAGCCGGGGCACATCCGGCCTTCTTCTTCTTCGGATGGCGTGGGGTGGGGGGATGGGGTTGGTTGGATGGAGGACGAGGACGATGAATTTTTTCCTCTCACCGGGCACGTCGAGGACGGAGAAGGTCAGGAGCACGACGGCGATGAATAGATCGGACGAGGATTGTGAACTGGATGGAGTAGATGTGGATCTGGTCCTCAGGTGATCGGTTGAAGAAAAGATATTTCTCCCTGGACCATTATGCCCTTATCGGAATTAACATAACGAATTTAATCAATTTTAATTCCCCACAAGATCGGACGGCTAATAAAAATCAGACGTGTAAGTACTGCTTAGTACTCCGAGTACTAACCCGATCACCATAAAACAGCTCTAGTTGAATATATCAGCTTCATATAATGTACGTGCAAGTATGCGAGCCTCATGCATGGACAAATGATCATAGTTACTTGTTTAAAAAAATCAGATCTTACTGCCACTGGTAGAAAAAGGCACATTTGTCCCGGTTCCAGAGGCCCATTTGTCCCGGTTCCGGAACCGGGACTAAAGGGTCGGTACTAAAGCCCAATACCTTTAGTCCCGGTTCGCCTACGAACCGGGACAAATGGGGCTCCACGTGGGCTGCTGTGGTGCGCTGGGGCGGAGGACCTTTAGTTCCGGTTGGTAACACGAACCGGGACCAAAAGGCATCCACGCGTCAGTAGTCTAGGGCCTGGGGTTTTTTTTGAAAGGGAGGTGGGGGGTTTAGGGGGTTTTGCAGGGTTAATTTAGGGGTTTCATATATTATTTTAGCTAGCTAATAGAGAGAAGTGTCCTCTCTTATCTCCGTGCTTGGTCGACGCTACGTACTATACGTATAGAGAGGACTCGACACGCTAGCTAGTAAGAAAATGAAGGAAACCATTAAGTATAAAAGATCGTCATGAACGTATACAGAGAGAAGTGGTCGACCTCTCCTTCTCCGAGAGATTGGTCGAACAACAAGTTTCCGTATATCTATCCGACGCTACTGGTTACATATACACAATATAAGATCTCTTACAATCCCCTAACATCTGAACTCAACTTCCACATGGTATTTTCCGTGTTTATCGATGACGTGGTCAAGAAAGAATCCCTCCAATTCCTCTTGAATTGCTTTTATGCGATCTTGTGGTAGGAGTTGATCCTGCAGCTCCGAAAGCTAATTTGAAGAAGGGGGTCAATACATATATATGAATGAAACTCAACACAAATAATGGTAATAAAATAAAATTGTGAATATTATTGCTTACGCACTTCAAAATCTTCTTTAGAGTAGCCGGCATGCTTAGAGGTCGTCACGTCGTAGATGTACTCGCAAACGTAGTATCCACAAAGATTAATCCCTTCTTCCTGCCACAACCACTTTACGAGAAATAGAGGTCAATCAAACTGATAATCAAGCATTATAAATGGTATTGATGAAAACTAGCTAGAATCAATGGGAGATGCGCGGAACTAGCTAGTAGTACTTACTTTCGGGTATGTAAATTGCAGCTTCCCCGACAGTCCCGGAGCTATTGCGGTGAACTGTTTCCAAACCCTGCCAGACAAAAAAAATTATTATTATCTGATATCAGGAAATGAATAAAGTTGCCGATATGGTGCGATAATGATCGATTGAACTTACTTCACGAACATTTCAGTGATCGCCGCATACTGCTTGCGATCTTTTCGTCTTGAGTCTAAGACGGTTACTAGTCCCTCCACAAGCTTAATCTCTAGGAGAATAAAGTGGAAGTTGCGCACGCATGCATAACTCATCAATTACATTACTATAACCTCGAGTAATAAAGAAAACCGAATATGCACAAGACAGTAACACTCACTCGAAGTTGTAAGGAAAGATAATTTTATCTTTGTTTTGATGTTAAAGCAACGAATTTAGCAAGTTGGCCTCGGCTCGTTTGGCATCATGTTTAATTTCCCATTCATTAAAGAGATTTAGGTTACTGAACCCAATATTATAGATTTGTTTTTTCTTGCATTCGACGATCTTCAATCTGCATGATATAGTGAGGATAATTATATGTACATGCAATGAAAGAGCTGAGCTATATATAGAGACTTCATTAAAGAAGTGGTACTTACAGACAGTAGCAAGTGACGATTACTTTATCGATGGCCATTTGATTGAAAAGCTGGAATAACTCCTCAAATAGAACACACAACAGTTCAATTCCAACGAGATCGTGCTCCTCTTTAACTGTCAGCATCAAAGTATCCGTCCCAGACTTGCAGGTGTCCATGTACCACTCATGGAATCTTCGCATCATCGTTGTTAGAGGAGAATGACCAGGTCTGATGAGAGGCTTCCCGTGCCGGTATTTGTGATCGTCCTCCTCCATTATATCAAAATGTACATCGTCGGGCAGGTAATCACCAGGATTGGTACCGGGCACCATTACCGACAGATTTGGGACGATATCGCTAGACACCTTCAGCGGGGGGCACGATTGGTTCGCCTGTTCGCCGAGCTGGGGATTTTTTTCCCTTTTGTAATTTATTCTTGTCTCCTTTTGTCAGTTCTAGTGGTTCCAGACCGGCGCGCTTCTAGCGCTGTCTTTTTAATAGTGCAGACATAGTTGTCATCCGGCGGAGGCGTTGGTGGTCGCTTCAGGGCATGCAAAGTGCGCTTCACTTTCACCGGATCTATCTTCTCCTCCGGAGGTGGATTTTTCTTTGCAAAAAACTACTTCACTTGGCCTTTAGAGATCTTCGCGTTTTCCTCGTCGCTCTTCTCGTAAGGTAACTTCCCAAGAGGCTTGAGAGATGATGGACCGTATTGGTATCGCCTCCCGCCACTGGTTGTACTGCTAGACGCCGAAGCAGCCGGAGCGGCGGCGGCTGTCTTCCTTTGTTGCTTACGAGGCGGAGAAGGAGTGTTACGAGGAGGCGGAGCAGCCAGAGCGGCGGCGGCTCTCTTCCGCCCTTGCTGAGGAGGAGGAGGAGGAGGCGGGCTGCTCGAACGCGCCGGCGCAGGCGGAGAAGGAGGCGGAGTGCCACCACGCGCCGGAGCAGGCAGAGTGCCCTGATCACTCGCCGGAGGAGGAGGTGGAGGAGGAGGCGGAGTGCCCTGACTCGCCGGAGGAGGAGGAGGAGGCGGAGGCGTCCAGTTCGGAAGCTTGATGAGCTCCTTCCGCCATAGACATGTAGTCTTCAGAGCACATTCCAGCAGAGTCTCCCCTTCACCGGTAGGGTGGTCAAGCTCGAGGTCCTCAAATCCCTCCTCTATCTCATCGACCATCACAATAGCATAGACTTGTGGAATCGGAAGGTAGTGAAAAGTTGCGTCGGGTTTGGAAGGTGCAACAGAGCCGACAGCCGCCTTGACTTTGCGGTGATGCCATTCCGTCATAAGGTTGCAAGGTTGAGCCTCCTTGATAGAATCCACGGGGTAGCTGGGAGCCGTGAAGTCAGGCTGGTCTAGCTCGGTGGAAGCCACGCTGCTTCTCCGCTGAGATGGCAGGGTAGCTTCTTGGATAGCTTCGTCCCGCTGAGATCGCTGGTTCTCTAGCGCTAGTACTCTTTCATTCAGCTTCTGCAGATTGCTTTGCTCCTGTTTCCGCTTCCTCTCCTGGGATTTGTAATCGTCTGCGTCGGGAAACCCAACCTTCCACGGAACAGAGCCTGTCGTACCTCGTGTTCGTCCTGGGTGCTCAGGATTCCCGAGGGCCTGTGTGAGCTCGTCATTCTCTCTGTCGGGAACGAACGTCCCTTCCTGTGCTGCGGCGATATACTGTCGAAGATTCTTGACCGGTATTGACAGTTGCTCGTTCGTCCAAACGCACTTCCCTGTTTCAGGGTCCAAGGTTCCCCCAACCCCAAAGAACCAAGTCCTTGCACGGTCTGGCCAGTACAATGTCTCTGGTTGGACCCCTTTAACAAGCAGGTCCTTCTCAGCCTTGTCCCACAACGGCCGGGCTTTGATGTAGCCACCTGACCCCGTGCGATGGTGAAGCTTCTTCTTTGCAGCATTTATCTTGTTTGTCACTGACATCTTCCTACTCTTCTCCGATGTCTTGTGGGCCACAAATGCGGGCCAGTGATCTCTTATCTTCTCAAATCGGCCGGTGAATGTTGGAGTCTTCCCTTTGTCAACAAACGTTGATTTCAACTCATTCTTCCACCTCCTGAATAGATCTGCCATCTTCTTAAGAGCATGAGCCTTGACCAATGGCTCTATAACTGGCTTATCCGGATCCTCCTCTGTCGGTAGGGTGAAATTTGCCTTTAGCACGGTCGAAAGATCATCTTTCTATCTATCGTTGACAAAAGACACTTCAGGGTCTCCGCTCTTCGGCTTATTCCATTGGTGGATGGTGATCGGGATCATGTCCCTAGCAAGAACCCCGCGCTGAGCAGAAAATGCTTCCTTGGTCTGGCTGGGTTCAATCGGTTGGCCATCTCTATTGATGCTGGTGATCGTGAACCTTTCATCCTGGCGCAACTTTTTCTTCGGGCCTCGTCTCGTTACCGAAGTTTGGCTCGATCCGGATCCGGAGGGCTAGAAAAGAAGAAAGAAAAGAGTTAATATGTGTACATACCAAAACAATTAATGCATTAATTAGCTAGTCAGCACAGGCTTAATTAATATATATACCTCGTCGGACTTTGCAACTGCTCCTTCCTCTGTTCGCTCACCGAAGCCATCATAATCATGTTCTTCCACCTCCATTGTCCGATCATCGGAGCCTTCTTCACCCTCTTCTTCCAGACCATCAGTGTCGTTCAGAAACGATAAGACAACATCACCTCCTTCCCGGATGATGTCCCCCAACAACGCTTCTTCTTGTAAGTTTCTTTGCGAAAGATTTGGATTGTCCATAGTTTTTGCAAATATTACAACATGACAATTAATATATTAGTGGCAAACATAGACCTAGCTAGCTCGACGCTTCTACGGTTTGGGGATGGATACACAAGGCAACCTCTCGACCCCTCGGCGATCCACGACCCTCTACCCTAGTTCCCGACTCTCGACCCCCTCATGTCACGTTTGTCTAGTGTCAAAGGATTCAACAAATAAAACCATGTCGAAGAGGAAGAAGAAGAAAAAAAGGAGGAGGAGAAGAAGATTTCTTCTTCTCCTCTATTCCTTCTTCTTCTCCTCTTTTTTTCTTCTGCTTCTTCCTCTCCCCTTCTTCTTCTCCTTCTTCTCCTCCTTCTACAGTAGCTCAACGACAATGCTCCTTCCCCGCCGCCGCGCTCCCCATAGCCTTGTCGGCGTCGAGCTCGGGCGGCGGCCGGAGCACAGCCACGGCGGAGACGGCGATGGGGAGCGCGGGGAGGAGCGCGGAGAGGCGGGGAAGAAGAGGGGAAATGGGCGAGGGGCTCATAGCGAGGCAAAGGGCGGCGACGGCGAGGTCGGGGCAGAGGGCGGCGACGACGAGGTCGATGTAGAGGGCGAGGTCGGGGCAGAGGGCGTCGACGGGGCAGAGGGCGGCGACGGCGTGGCGGTCGGGCAGCCTGACGGCATCGGTGTCGTCTCCGGTGTCGTCGGGGGCTAATGGCAAGATGATGACTGAAAATTCCTAAGTGCCACTTATATACCCAGAGCATTGGTCCCGGTTCGTAGCACCAACCGGGACCAATTCCCACCTTTTGTTCCGGTTGGTGCCACCAACCGGGACCAAAGGTCTCTTTTCAGCAGCCCAAACGGCGGGAAACAGAGACCTTTGGTTCCGGTTGGTGCCACCAACCGGAACTAAAGGGGGCATTGGTCCCGGTTGGTGCTACGAACCGGTACCAATGCCACCCTTTCGTTCCGGTTGGTGCTACCAACCGGAACCAAAGGCCTTGCGCCGCGGTGCGGTGGGATGTTTAGTCCCACCTCGCTAGTCGAGGGAGCGCGAGAGCGGTTTACAAGCACTGCTGCGCTAACCCTCTCGAGCTCCTCTCAACTGCAAGCTTCCGGGCCTATTGTGTCACTCTTTGCCTGTGGGCCTACTAGGCCTTCTGCGGGCCTGAATCCTGGCCCATTGTTGGGTTTCTAGTCGTATTCAGGCCGTGATGGCCATGTAGGTGGCATTTTTTTTGCTTTATTTTATTTTGTTTCCACTTTTTTGCTTTTAATGTTTTGAACAGAAAATACTATGATAAGTTTAGTTGCATAAATTTTATATAATTTTAGTTTTAATAATACTATAGGGAAACATGCGAAGAAATAGGGTCGTGTGCCTCTTTAGTACCGGTTGCGCGATAGGGAAACACAACCCTAATCCAACGACTCACAAGCGTGATCCAACGACTCACAAGCGTGATCCAACGACTCACAAGCGTGATCCAACGACGAGGAGGAGTAGTTTTTTTATGCTTTAAAATAAAATGTTCTATGTTTGAGATGTTACTTTGTTGAATGTTTTATGTTTCCCGCGCCGCCGCCACCATGCCACCATATGTTCTAGGTTTCCCGCGCAGAAGCAGAAGCTATAAAGATATGCCAAATGTTCTAGCACTACAAATGAACTCCGAAAATGTTGAAACTTGGCATGGTATCATCATTTCACCCACATAGAATGTGTACAAAATTTTACAGGGTTACGGCAAAAACTGGATGCACTTCGTGTACAAACTGGACCATCTCCTTCGAAGTATCAGGGTTTCGGACGAAAACTCATATGTTACAAAGGCATTTCATTTTTCTAAACTTATTTCAATTCAAGACTTTTTGTGCATTCAATATGCACCATCCAAAGTCACATACTAAAATTTCAAACCTTTCTAACTTTATTTGCTATTTTTCATGCATTTAATGATTTATTTTGAGCTAAATGACCCTGAAATTGGAAAGCAGTACAAATGAACTCAGAAAAGGTTGAAACTTGGCATGGTATCATCATTTGACCAACATAGCATGTGCTAAAAAGTTGAGAGGGTTATGGCAAAAACTGAATGCACTTCGTGTACAAAATGGACAATCTCTTTCGAAGTATCAGGGTTTCGAACAAAAACTCATCTGTTACAAAGGTTTTTGAACTTATTTGAACTCAAGACTTTTTGTGTGTTCAAAATGAACCATTCAAAGCCACATCATCAATTTTCAACCCTTTCTGACTTCATCTGTCTTCACTTTTTCTTCGCTTGTGTCCTTTGCTTATTTCGTCGTAACCATGGATATTCTTCATCGCTTAACAGGGTGCTTGGATCAGCCTTGACTTTGAAGGGAGGAACTTCATGAAACTTTTCATAATCTTCAAACATGTCTGTCTTGCCCTCCAATCCCACGATGTCTCTTTTTCCTGAAAAAACTATGTGGCGCTTTGGCTCATCGTATGATGTATTCGCTTCCTTATCTTTTCTTTTTCTCGGTTTGGTAGACATGTCCTTCACATAGAAAACCTGCGCCACATCATTGGCTAGGATGAATGGTTCGTCTGTATACCCAAGATTGTTCAGATCCACTGTTGTCATTTCGTACTGTGGGTCTATCTGTACCCCGCCTCCTGACAGATTGACCCATTTGCACTTAAACAAAGGGACCTTAAAATCATGTCCGTAGTCAAGTTCCCATATGTCCACTATGTAACCATAATATGTGTCCTTTCCCCTCTTGGTTGCTGCATCAAAGCGGACACCGCTGTTTTGGTTGGTGCTCTTTTGATCTTGGGCAATCGTGTAAAATGTATTCCCATTTATCTCGTATCCTTTGTAAGTCAATACAGTATAAGATGGTCCCCTGGACAATGAGTACAGCTCATCACAAACAATGTTGTCAGCTCTGAGACGTGTTTCCAACCAACTGTCGAAAGTCCTGATGTGTTCACGTGTAATCCAGTCGTCACACTGCTCCGCGTGTTTGGAGCGCAGACTGTTCTTGTGTTCATCGACATACGGGGTCACCGAGGTAGAGTTCTGTAGAACTGTGTAGTGTGCTTGAGACCAAGAATGCCCGTCCCTACATATTATTGAGTCCCCTCCAAGCATGCCTTTTCCAGTCAGTCTCCCCTCATACCGCGATTGAGGGAGACCAATCTTCTTAAGGCCAGGAATGAAGTCAACACAGAACCCAATGACATCTTCTGTTTGATGGCCCATGGAGATGCTTCCTTCTGGCCTAGCGCGGTTACGGACATATTTCTTTAGGACTCCCATGAACCTCTCAAAGGGGAACATATTGTGTAGAAATACGGGGCCCAGAATGACAATCTTGTCGACTAGATGAACTAGGACGTGTGTCATGATATTGAAGAAGGATGGTGGGAACACCAGCTCGAAACTGACAAGACATTGCGCCACATAAATCCTTAGCCTTGGTAGGATTTCTGGATCGATCACCTTCTGAGAGATTGCATTGAGGAATGCACATAGCTTCACAATGGCTAATCGAACGTTTTCCGGTAGAAGCCCCCTCAATGCAACCGGAAGCAGTTGCGTCATAATCACGTGGCAGTCATGAGACTTTAGGTTCTGAAACTTTTTCTTGGCCATATTTATTATTCCCTTTATATTCGACGAGAAGCCAGATGGGACCTTCATACTGAGCAGGCATTCAAAGAAGATTTCCTTCTCTTCTTTGGTAAGAGCGTAGCTGGCAGGACCTTCATACTGCTTTGGAGGCATGCCGTCTTTTTCGTGTAAACGTTTCAGGTCCTCCCGTGCCTCCGGTGTATCTTTTGTCTTCCCATACATGCCCAAGAAGCCTAGCAGGTTCACGCAAAGGTTCTTCATCACGTGCATCACGTCGATTGAAGAGCGGACCTCTAGGTGTTTCTAGTAGGGTAGGTCCCAAAATATAGATTTCTTCTTCCACATGGGTGTGCGTCCCTCAGCGTCATTCGGAACAGATAGTCCGCCGGGACCCTTTCCAAATATTACGTGTAAATCATTGACCATAGCAAGTATCTGATCACCGGTACGCATGGCGGGCTTCTTCCGGTGATCTGCCTCGCCTTTGAAATGCTTGCCTTTCTTTCGACATTGATGGTTGGTCGAAAGAAATCGACGATGCCCCAGGTACACATTCTTCCTGCAATTGTCCAGGTATATACTTTCGGTGTCAGCTAAACAGTGCGTGCATGCATGGTATCCCCTTGTTTGTCTGTCCTGAAAGGTTACTGAGAGCAGGCCAATCATTGATGGTTACAAACAGCAACGCATGCAGGTCAAATTCCTGCTCATCCCACACACGTACACCGTTTCCATTCCATAGCTGTAAAAGTTCTTCAACTAATGGCCTTAGGTACACATCAATGTCGTTTCCGGGTTGCTTAGGGCCTTGGATGAGAACTGGCATCATAATGAACTTCCGCTTCATGCACATCCAAGGAGGAGGGTTATACATACATAGAGTCACGGGCCAGGTGCTGTGATTGCTCCTCTGCTCTCCGAAAGGATTAATGCCATCCGCGCTTAAACCAAACCATACGTTCCTTGGGTCAGCTCCAAACTCAGCCCGGCCGTACTTTCTCAGGATTTTTCTCCATTGTGACCCGTCAGCGGGGTGTCTCAAATTCCCGTCTTTCTTACGGTCTTCATTGTTCCATCGCAATGACTTGGCATGCTCTTTGTTTCTGAATAGACGTTTCAACCGTGGTATTATAGGAGCATACCACATCACCTTGGCAGGAACCCTCTTCCTGGGGGGCTCGCCGTCAACATTACCAGGGTCATCTCGTCTGATCTTATACCGCAATGCACCGCATACCGGGCATGCGTTCAAATCCTCGTACGCACCGCGGTAGAGGATGCAGTCATTAGGGCATGCATGTATCTTCTCCACCTCCAATCCTAGAGGGCATATGACCTTCTTTGCTGCGTACGTACTATCGGGCAATTCGTTATCCTTTGGAAGCCTCTTCTTAAATATTTTCAGTACCTTCCCAAATCCCTTGTCAGGTATACCATACTCTGCCTTCCATTGCAACAATTCCAGTGCGGCACCGAGATTTGTGTTGCCCTCTTCGCAATTGGGGTACAACCCTTTTCTGTGATCCTCTAACATGCGATCGAACTTCAGCTTCTCCTTTTCACTTTCGCACTGTCTCCTTGCATCAACAATGACCCGGCGGAGATCATCATCAGGCACATCATCGTCTAGTTCCTCTTGATCTTCAGCTTCCCCCGTTGCAGCATCATCGTATTCAGGGGGCACATAGTTGTCATCGTCCTCTTCTTCTTCGATGTCTTCCATCATAACCCTTATTTCTCCGTGCTTGGTCCAAACATTATAGTGTGGCATGAAACCCTTATAAAGCAGATGGGTGTGAAGGATTTTTCGGTCAGAGTAAGACTTCGTATTCCCACATAGAGGGCATGGACAACACATAAAACCATTCTGCTTGTTTGCCTCAGCCACTTCGAGAAAATTATGCACGCCCTTAATGTACTCGGAGGTGCGTCTGTCACCGTACATCCATTGCCGGTTCATCTGCGTGCATTATATATAATTAAGTGTGTCAAAAACCATTACAGAACATCATGAATAGATAAGTGACCAAATTAATATAAATTTTTTTCTTTTAGAAAGAAGATAAGAACAAGAGGCTCACCACGGTGGTGTCGGCGACGAGATCGGCGCGGGCGATCGACGGCGGTGAAGACGGGGACGGGACGTGACGGACCGCTAAACCTAGACAAATCTTGAGGAAAATGAAACTTGGAGGTCGAGTTTGGAGAGGAGAAAGCTTAAGTAGTGTGGCTCGGGCATTTCATCGAACACCTCATGTGCATAGGAGGTGAGCTAGAGCACCACAAAGCCCTCCCCTCACACTCCAGGAAGAAACAGAGCAGTGGAGTGCTCTGCTCGCGGGGGAGGGGTATATATAGCCACATCATTGGTCCCGGTTCGTGGCTGGAACCGGGACTAAAGGCCACACTTTAGTCCCGGTTCCAGCTACGAACCGGGACCAATGGATGTGGGCCAGGAGCGAGGCCCATTGGTCTCGGTTCGTGGCTGGAACCGGGACGAAAGGCCACACTTTAGTCCCGGTTCCAGCCACGAACCGGGACCAATGGATGTGGGCCAGGAGCGAGGCCCATTGGTCCCGGTTCGTGTCTGGAACCGGGACAAAAGGGTCCATACGAACCGGGACCAATGCCCCACGAGGCCCGGCCGGCCCCCTGGGCGCACGAACCGGGACGTATGCCCCCATGGGTCCCGGTTCGTGACTGAACCCGGACTAATGGGCTGGCCAGGCCTGAACCAAAGCTCAGTTTTCTACTAGTGTGCCTTCTACTCCCTCTGTTTCTTCTTACTCCGCATATATAATTTGTTTAAAATCAAATAATGTAAAGTTTGACCAAATTTGTTTAAAAACATTTATATGCAGACTAAAATTAATACGAAGGGAGTGTCGGAACTTCATGAGATGTGTGCACGCCATCTTCATTATACATGATCTTATTGCTTACATCTCTCCCAGGATCACCACCCTAATCCATGATTGTTCTCGATGTCCATGGTCGTCCGAAGTGGGGATGCTAATTACTATTTTTTCCTTTTTTGCCAAAAAATTACTGATGGTGCTAATTCTTAGAGTTTCGTAAGCCTAATCTGCGAACCATGTTGGGGCTGCAGAGTGGAGACCGGGTATGGCGCATGCGTGTAGGACGGTGACAGCTCGAACATGAAGTGCTGCAGGATCACGCTCAATCCCATCTTGGCTTCCAGCAACGCAAAGTTCTGCCCGACACAAATCCTTGGTCCCCAACCGAACGGAAAGAACGCCGGCGAGTTCTTGGACGCGCCGGCGATACCCTCCGCAAACCTCTCCGGCTTAAATTCGTCGACATCTTCTCCCCACACGTCTGGATCATGGTGAATGCACACAATTGGCAACGCAAATGTTAGGCCGGCTGGATATGTGACGCCTCCCAGCTCTGTCTCTTCATACGCCTCCCGGCTAAGTAGTAGAATCGGTGGGTATAGCCTAAGAACCTCTTGCAGTATCATTGTCACCTGCACCGACAGAGAAGACGGACATATTCAGAGAAGCAACTCGATTTGAAATTACATAACTTTCTTTCTTCTAATGTACTCACAACTTTCAGCCGGTTCATGCCCTCATAATCAGGTTGTTCCCTTCCGAAGACGCGTAGAACCTCCTCCCTGGCGCGGTCCTGCCACTCGGGATGCATGCTTAGCAGGACCATTGACCATGTGAGCAGCACCGCGGTGGTCTCCATGCCCGCGAAATAGAAGAGCTTCAGCTCCCCTACAATGTCCTCGGTGGTCATCGTCGGCTTGGAGCTGCTTCCAGCTTCTTGGCTTTCTTTTATGTTGGACTCCATCATCACGCCTAGTAGGTCGTCGTTGTCGGGATGACCATCCTTCATCGCCTTCTCCCTCTTTCTGATTATGCCTTTCAGGAGTACTTCGACCTCATGGGCATTTGCCTTCATCCTTCGATTGAGCTTTGTTGGCAGGAATCTGCATAAGAATATTATAAATTGCACGTCAATATAAAAAAATATGGACAAAGTGGATATCTATTTATTGCCTTCATATTTTTCTCACACAATACAAAAAAATGCGAAGATGCTCAAGATATAATTGCATTGTTTGGAAGTATTCCCTCAGTTTATTTTTACTCCACGTATAAGGTCTGCTTGAGGCCAAACTATGCAAAGTTTGACAAAATTTGTATTAAAAAATATCAACATATTCAGTACAAAAGTTATATAATACGAAAATTAATTTCATGATGCATATAATAATATTAATTTTGTATTGTGAATATTGATATTTTTCCTTATAAAGCTGGTCAAACTTTAGAAAAAAAAACCGAGTATAATAATACTCTTTTCATTCCACGATGTAGTGCGCCCACGCTTTTTCATATACGAATTCAGTGTTATAGTTTTTACCCCGTCACAATCAGTCTCGTTGGTCAAATTTATGATCAAAGTTCAAACTCGGTTTTCTAATGCACTACCTACATTATGGAACGGATGAGAGTAATGATAACTGTTTAACTTGAGACCTTTTTATTTGTAGACTAAAAAGAAACGGAAGGAGTATGAGCTGACCTGTAACCTGGAATGTACATCACGTTTGCCATCTTGACAGCATTTTGTGCCTGCTCTGACTGCAACCGGAAGATCTTTCTCCCTTCACTGAAGCTGCTCCCGAACGCCACTCGGGATATCACGTCGCCCGTGAGGTTCTGAAACTCTGGCCACAAATCTATCTCCTGCGCATCACCCGGCTCCATAGAGTCTCCCCATCTCCGCACTAATTCGCTTGAACAGGCCGCAAAAGCCGGTAGCATCCTCTGCAAAACCAAATCCCCATTATTAGCCTGCCGGTTATGTGTTTTGATGAGTTTGATTAGGCGGGAGTGACATGACGCCATGAAGGACACCTTGAGCTTCTCGAGATGGAAGGCGTGGTTGATGATCCTCCGGTGGGCGGCCCACTTGTCGCCCTGATGAGTCGTCAGGCCGTCGGCCATCAGCCGCTCGATCCGAAGGATGGACCTCTGCTTCCCGAACTGGCCCTGCTTGTTCGACATGATCTCCCGGAACAGCTGAGGGTCGCTCACCACCACCCTCGGCTCCGGACCGAACCATGTCAGAGCGACTTTGCCTGCAATAATCCCGGCGATCTCTCATGAAATTTGGCAAAATCATGGAGACGAATCACCAACACCATATGACGTATGGCGGCCTAACTGAAAGGGGACGGTGGTTATTTAATTACCGTGTTGCTTGATGATGGCATGGTCGAACGGCGCCGCTCGGGCGGCGACGGCGTGCGAGGAGAGCGGCATGGGCTGGGAGCACGCCGCCGCGAGGAGCCGCACGTACTCCTTCATGTCGCCGGAGGGAAAGCGGTAGGCCGTGCCGCGGACGCCCTGGGACCGCAGGGCCCGGGCCACCCTCCGCGCGCCGAGCCAGGCGCCGGCCAGCGCCTGCCCGGCGCACCACAGCGCGGCCAGCAGCGCCCCGAGAGCGCAGAGCAGGCTCCATGGCGGTGAGCCGAGAGTCGACATGCCGTTGATTGCTATGAATGAACCAGTCTCTCGCGGTCAGTCTCTGTATATGGGCAGCTCAAAAAGAAGGTCTGTGAACCGGCTTGACACGGATGACAGGGGCAAAAGACTAAGATGAGACTTAGGTGGCGTTTTTTTTTGTTTTTTTGAGGGGACTTAGGTGGCGGGTTGGTTTTTCTTGGCCGGAAAACGACGTAGCAGACGGCCGGCCGGGCACGTAGCAGATGTCGGGCGAAAGTATGGTGGGTTAACCTTATCTTTGCCGGAGCAGTCAGCTGATTTGATGGTGTCTCTCTGGTCGCGCCGCCCGGGCACGGCGGGCGGAGCCAAGGCGTTGAGCACGACGTGGAGGTCCAGGTGCAGTGCACGCACGCCGCCGTGAACTCTCGGGGTCTGCCCGCCCTCGTACACGTGCTCTTCAGGTTAAAAATCCTTTCAACGGCTGCGCTGATTTCTTTCGAGCCTCTTTGTTCGTGAGCAAGTGACACGCGTGTTTCCTCTACAGGAAAAAAAATAGCGTGCTGTGCCGGCATGTTTTAATGTATATAAACTATTATTTTGTTAAATTAATTAGTATATAATATTTCGTTGATCGCACGCTATAATATGGTGTAGCACGTTAATAACATTATTTTAAGAGTGTGTCTAGACCTCATCTAGATGTGACATTATGTCACATCTAAGTTGATGTCGTTGCTTTTTTTCTTTGTTTGTTTGTTTTTCCTTTCCATTTTTTTCTTTTTTTATGCTTGACCAGGAGCTTGCAGCGTGAGGCGGAAGCTGCCATCCCCAAGCTAACGCGTTTTCGTTTCACTTTATGTACGCACCTTCATTCCATTCACGTAGGCTATCCTCCGTTCCTTTGCTTTTTTTCTTCTTTCCGTTTCGTGGCTTGTCCTTTTCCTTCCCAAGAATGTTTTCTCGAGGAATTTTCTTAAAAGAATTGTTATACTGCATAGGAAATTTTCACGTAATTCAAAAACAATGTTCCCTACCATTCAATAAATGTACGTCGCATTTACAAAAAAATATGTTTCTATCATTTTATAAAAATGTTTATACATTGTAAACAATGTCCGCGTAGTATAATAAATGTTCCATATGAATCAAACAAAATTTTAACATGTATTTGCAAAATATTAAACACATAATGGAAAAAATGTTCAAAACCGACATTTGAAAACAATATCTAAACATGTATTTGAATAATGTTCAACGTGTATAAAACAATTCTAGTTACATACAGAAAATATAAAATGGGTATTTGGAAATAATATTTCAAAAACATGCATTTTAAAAATTATATTTTAAAAATATTAAAACATGTATAAAAACGTTTAAAAGGAATTAAGAACACAAAGTTGAAAAAACTCATGATTTTGCAAAGGTTCATAATTTTAATAAAATGTTCATGATTTTTGTATTAAAGTTGAGAATAAAAGTAAAGAAAAATCATTTATATTTCAAAAAAGTTAATGGAATGCAGTTGCATGTTGAAGGAGGACTTGCATGTGGAGCAGAAAATGGGTGAGGCCCCCAATTGCGCATTAAGGGTGGACTTGCGACTAGGACAAAAAGGTGGGACCCTAATTACATTCTATGGTGTAGTTGAACTTGCAATTGGACAAAATAGGTTCGGCCCAGTTGCATATTGACTATGAACTTGCAACCGGAACAAAATAAGACGTTGGCCCAGAGTTGCATGTCCAGGGTGGAGTTGCAACTGGGAATAGAATTGGTCGCCCCCCGAGTTGCATGTCGAGGGGGAACTTGGAAATCGAACAAAGATGTCAGGCCCAGTTACGTATGAAGGATGGACATGCAAAATGGTAAGAAAGCGCCCCCTCCAATTGCATGTTGGGGGTGAAGTTGCAATTGAGGACAAAAATGCCCCCCATGTTGCATGTCAATGTTGGACTTGCAATCCGGGCAAAAAATATGGGTACGCCATGTTTGCAGATCGTGGGTCAACTTGATGATAGTGGGAAAAGCCCCCACCCCCAACCCCAGTTGCATGTTGGGGTGGAGTTGCAACTGGGGCAAAAAGGATCCCCCCATCACATGTAGAGTATGTACTTGCAACTACGACCAAAATGGGGTTCAGGCCTAGTTTGGTATCAATGGTGGACCTTCAACTGGGAAAAACAAAAAGGCAAAGCCCTAGTTGCATGTCTCACAAGCTCGAATGATTCACCTGGGGGGATGGGCACGTAACTGGGTCAGACATGAGTTGTATGTCGAGGATGTACATGCAACCAAGTCGGGTGAGTTATGTTTCAAGTTTTGACATGCAACTATACCAAGGTCGGTGGCAAGTTGGATGTCGAGGGTGGGAATGCAACTAGATCGGGGTCAGAGACAAGTTACATCTTAAGGGTGGACATGTAATTAGGTCAGACGCAAGTTGAAGGTAGTTGCATGTCGAGGGTGGACATGTAACTAGATCGGGTTCGAGAACAAGTTGCATGTTGAGATGAAACTCGATCGGGTTTAGGGATAAGTTGCATGTAGAGTGTGGACATGGAACTAGGCCAAGGGGAAAGTTGCATGTCGACGGTGGACATGCAATTAGATTGCAGTTGAGGTCAAGTTGCATGACGAGGGTGAACATGCAGCTGGGTTCAGGCCACGAGTTGTGTGTCGAAGGTGGATATGCAGCTAGGCCAGGGTCGAGGCAAGTTGCATGTCGAGGATGAAGATCCAACTAGGTTGGGGTGAGGTAGGTTGTGTCTCGAGGATGGATATGCAATTTAGACAAAGAGATCTAGGGCCAGTTGCATGGCAATGATGAGCTTGTAACTGTGGCAAAGGGTCGAGAGTCAGTTGCATATCGAGGATGAACTTGCAAATGGGAAAAAAAATACTTGCAACTAAGTCAAAAAAAAGGGTCAGGTCTCAATCGCGTGTCGATGATGGACGCTTTTGCCTTTCAAGTTGCACTTGTATTGAAGACATGCAATTGTGTGGCGAGGCCGACACACGCAGTTGCAGCGCGAGAGAGACAATTGTAGTTGCATGTTTGATGATGGACATGCAAATGTCATTAAAATCATGAACTTAAAAGGCTAAAATAGAAAAGAAAAGAAAAAGAAAAAAAGAAAAAGGAAAAAGAAGAGGAAAAAAGGATGAACTTGCGACGGGAACAAACATTGGTCGCACCCAAAGTGCGTATGGAGGGTGGACTTGCATCTGAGACAAAACGAAGGGTCACCACCACCTCCTCAATTGGTTGGATTTGCAACTGAGACAAAAAGGGTCAAGACCAACTGTGTGTCGAGGATTGACTTGCAACTTGGACAAAAATGGGTTGGGCCTCGAGTTGCGTATCAAGGGTGGACTTGCAATTGGAACAAAAAGGGGTCACCCCCACCCACCAGTTGGGTGGACTTCAAATAGGGTAAAATAAGGATCGAGGCCAATTGCGTGTCGAGGATTGAGTTGCAACTCACACAAAAAGGGGGTCACCCCCCTACACTAGTTGTGTTTCGAGGGTCGACTTGCATCTGAAACAAAAATGGGTCAGGTCCCCTAGTTGTGTATCGAGGATGAAGTTGTAACTAAGACAAAAGGGGGGATCATCCCCACTACCCGAGTTGCTTATCGAGGGTCGACTTATAACTGGAACAAAAAAATGGGCAAGACCCTTAGTTGCGTATCGTGGGTGCACTTGCAATTGGAATAAAAAGCACACCCACTCTCCCAATTGCGTGTCGAGGATAGACTTACAACTCGAGAAAATACGTTGGTCGCCCCCCCCCCCACCCCCACTAGTTGCATATTGAGGGTGGTCTCATAACGCACACGAAAATGGGTCACCTTGACACTCTAGTTGTGTGTCGAGGATGGACTTGCAAGTAGAAATAAAATAGGTTGGGTCCAGTTGTGTGTCGAGAATTAACTTGCAACTAAACCCGACCTATTTTGTCTTAGTTGCGTGCCAAAATTTCTGTGCACGACAAACAACTCCACAGGAGCTAGTAGGTAACAAGCACAAATCTTGAATCATATATAAACGATCAGAAAAATAGATGTTGACTTAACTGATTCTCGTCCAAATGAGAATGACCAAATTAGTTTCTTTCAAAATTCATAAATATAAAAACACAATTTTGGAAAACAACAATTAATTTTACAAAAACAATAATTTGAAAAAGTTTTCAATATATCAAACAAATATGAATTCTAAAAACTATTTGCACACTTCAAAAAGAGTTCAACAAAAAAACCTTAATTAAAAATGGTGAAAAGAAAAACAAAAAGGGAAGAAAAAGAAAAAAAGAAAAGAAAAAAGGGTAGAAAAAACAGTACAAAAATTTTCCTAAAAAAAGAGAGCTCAAAACCATGGCGTGGGCACGAACACACAAACATAAAAGGGACAAACGCATGTAGTAGTAGACATGCACTCATAGTTTCTTTTTCCGAGGCAAACACGCACTCACAACTTTTTTTCCTAAAAGTTTTTCCAGTTTTGACTTGAAAAAACAAGGCCACGGAGCTCATATATGTGGACAAAGCCATAGACACGAGAACAGGACGCCCCAGGGCTAACGCGGACAGGCAAGAAAGCGATCAATAAATTTGCACGAATATTACAGAGCTTGATTGTGTGATAGATGATTTAGATGAGACATAATTAAATCTTATCTAGATGAGAATTAGCAAATCCGTATTTTTAAGGGTGACACGTTATTTTTTCCTCCCTATGGAGGCTTCCAATATGGCGGACAAGGAGGTTGGTTTATGGGTACTAGTAAGTGTTCTAAAACAACACACATTACGTCAAACATCATAAATCCTGACCAAATATATGATATTTTTGTTTAAAGTTTCAAATTTCACATGAAATGGATTGCATCTAATTCCTTACTCATACAAATAATTGGAATTACCAATCTTCATGAATCAACATGCCTCTTGAATCCATATCACACATCCTCTATATATGTTTGATCAATTTTGCTACCCATGGTGAGAGCTACGCACGGCCCCAATTTCTATATAATAAAAATAAACTTGTGCCAATGTCATTGAAACCCGACACCTCATATATATAAAAAGTCACTTATATCAAAGGGTTTGTAGCTACCACCATGCATAGTAAATCACCTCTCTATGTTTGATTTCCAACATATGAATAAAGTGCAAACTTGTTGCACCTCTCACTGTTACGGGGAATTGGAAGTTCAAAATCATTTCCCAAGCACAGAATTTTAGCGAAGCCTTGTTGACCCTTCTCACTGTAGCATACCTAGTAGGAAGACAAGTTATTTTGTAGAGGCAAAATAAAGTTAACAAACAAGACTTCATTAAACAAGAAACCATGTTATGTCTGTATACATCCTCTCACACTAGGTAACCTCTTGTTAAATCTATATTTTAGTATCATATTATCCTTGCAGTCAAGAAAATTCACAACCATGATGCACATGATGATTCAGAAAATGGACCGGCCAACCGTAACAAAAAATAAAGGATTCATACAAAATGAAAACGATATAAAAAAATGTCCAGTTGGGAATAAAAAATGTTCATAGTCTAACACATTGAGTGAGTTGCATCTAAAATTGCATTTCATTAAAAGGGAGTAAATGTTGGATTCAAGGGCCACCAAAACAAAACAAAGATACAACCGGCAGCTTTGCTTGTAGTCATCTTTAAACTTCATTCTCCTTATGATATTCTTATCCTTCCCTAAGAATTTTAATCAGTACATGACTCTTCTTAACATGTTCAGTAGCATTTGTTCAGTAACATGTTCAGTCATCTTTAAACTTCATTGTCCATAACATATTCTTGTCCTTCCCTAAGAATCTGAATAAGTACATGACTCTTCTTATCATGTTCAGTAGCATTTGCTGCATAAAAAAGGAGCAAGGATATTCTGGTTTCATGTCAACAATGCGTTAATGCATTTTCTTTATCTCCAACACCATATTTGCAGTCAGGTATTCAGGCATAGAATGCAAAGCTCTGATGCAAGTTAACATGAAATCTTCAGAAGTGGAGGCTAAACTCATAATAAAGCATGAACCAACAGGGAGGGCAATAGAGCAAGTACCATCAGCTTATATCTTGACAGTTCTACAATAGAGCGGCGGGCGGCGACGACCCGCGCTCCAGGAGAGGCTGGCGGTGACCGCGTCCTTGCGGTAGCAGCCGAGTGGAGGAAAGGCGGACGACGACAACGACCGCGACCATGTCTGTGGGGCAGCGGAGGAGCGGTGGCATGACCGGAGGAGTTGTTGGGGAAGAATGGCAGATTTGCCTGGTGAGCAGTAGTGGTTGGTGGCCGCGATCTAGTGGAAGGGCAAGCTTTGGAGACAGGCGGTGTTCATCTCATGGAAGGCGAGATATGAGATGCGGCGGCGGCGTTTTTTCAGGAGAGGATTGCGGATCGAGCATGATGCACGGGGAGTTGGACAGGCTTTGACGAAGGACACGGGCGTGCGGATGGCAGAGTTTTCGTCCGTCCGAAAAATGCTAAAGTCACTTTAGACGGGTGTTGGTGTAATCTTGACGGTTAGATCTAATTTAGTGAACTGATCCTAAGGCTGTAATTTCTCCGTGTTGTTCTGTGTAGCTTAGGTTGAATACACGTAGTGTTGAATATGTTGGCTTGTTTAATAGTAGTATAGATATCTACACTCTACATGAGAAAGAAAATAGTAATTAAATAAAAAATAAAAAGATCTAAAAATAATTTCAAAGTAAACTAGACCTTTCATTGTATTTGTGAGAAAAGTTCCGAACAGGAAAAAAACATTTGACTGCTTTAAAAGAATATTTTTTTCAGCCAAAAATAGTCTAAATAGTGACCTACAATAGCAAATCAATTTCATTTTTTACCCTGAAGTTGATGTTGGTTTTTTTCGTCAAAATTTATATACTCGTGCAAAAGAAAGTCAAGTTCATCCAGAAAACTTCTAAAATATTTTGACTTTATTCGTAATTATTAGAAAAGAATTCATATAAGGTGTATCTATAACCAGAAACCAAAGTGTATTTTTTCAAAATAACCTACTCTTTTGGAGTTGGAAAATACTTTTTCTTTAAACGAGTACATACCATTGAAAAAATAGCGTGATATAGCATCGCTAATAGCACACTATAGCGTGTAAAGAATTGACTCGCTAAATTGGTCGGCGTACAATGTCCCGCTGATAGCACGCTATATCGCGTTATAGCATGCCAATAGCATTTTTTTCAAGGGCAGGACTATTTTGTATGGCGCGCTATTTTTTCCTTGGTGCAAACACACGAACATTCATACATACGTATATACACCCACCTCTATAAATGCACGCATACCGATTTCCGATAAGCATATTCGGGAGACTAAGTCGACATATTATCTTGAGATTAACGAAGTCCTCATAGACGCCTTCGTAGTCGATGGAGACATCTCCTCCTATTAAACGCACAAAGAAAGGCCTGAAATAGATCCCAAAAAATGCAAGCACGAGTGTCATCCAGCCACAGGTTGATTTCGCAGAAGTTGGAAAATACTCTTATACTATACCAAAGAAAATATCTGCTTACACTGTCACTATTTTTTTATGAAAAGCATTATATCTATTACAAAAGTTCATTGAAATTGTAAAGCATCTCAACGTAATAAAAAATACATCAACATTTTGGGTTCTTCCAACGATACAAAACCAGTAAAGTTGGTTGCAGCCAGATTCTCGTTCCTATGTGTCCGAGAGCAACTTTGCATGATCACATCATTTTCCTTGAAAAAGATCAGATCTATTACAAAAGTTCATCGAAAGTATAAAGCATCTCAAATGTAAGAAAAATTACATCAAGATTTTGGGACCATCAAACGACCACTACTGCCGTCAGAACGACTAGAGGCATTGTTGTCGGTGCTCCCCTACTGGAGTTGGCTTTACCTTGTCGATGATAGCCGAGAAGTCTTCGTGCACGTGATCCTATGGAGTGGTGAAGAAAGTGGTGCCCCCAAGGGTCTATTTGCCATGAAATATATAAATAGTGGGCGGTGGTTACTGAACGCCACGAGGGAATCCTGGTTGGAAGAGACTTCAAAGAAAAAACATAAGGGTTAAATTCGACTACAACATTATTATCCTACTAAACGTTACTATCACTGGTGCTTCGTATAACACTTGACGGTCTCCTTGCTTCTAGCCTCACCGGTGCTCAATCTCCATGATCTTGGTTACCTGTAGGGATGAGGATTGCGGACAAGACAAAAGACACTTCACGAAACAATTTTATTTCACATATACGAGATGTTGTGTCAAAGACTTCCATTAATCCCCTCAACAAATACCTGGGGTTGCAATGCACATGTCTCACTACATATCTTACCGAACTACTCACATATGAAGATCATATCGCGAGAAAAACATTGAAGAACACATCTTGGGATTGATTGCAACATGTTTTACAATGGATGCCTTGTGCGATACACGATTACAAGTATGCCCTACATGAGAGAGCACTATGGTGGTGGAGATGGCTATGGAGATGAAAATGACGGCGGCTAGGGTTTGTGGATGATGAAGAGGTTTTGGTTGTGCTCGACACTGTTATATTAACATTTCGACGGGTCTCCTTTATAAAAGTTGTTTAGGTGGACGACCTGCCACTGTTTTCAAGCAAAATGACCACTCCGCTCGCATGGAACACCCTTCTTTTCTCTAGATGGCCTCTGGCACCTCCTCGTGATTGATTCTTCCTCCATTTTCCTTCCTTTACATTCTCCCACGTGATTTCTTCCCATTTTAGCCCATTTCCCGAGAAAAATAATTAAAGAGAGGATTTGTGGAATCCTTTGCATTCATTAGTCATTAATGACAATATCGGAGCGAATATCTCTCTTTCAATGAAATATCTTGTTTTCAAAGAGGTTGAAAATGAGTGTAAAAATATCACTCATCAGTCGACGATGCCATCGCACCCAGTGCCGCCGCCTCGGCGTCTAGAGCTCCCCGAACTGACTCAGGGCAGGAAAAGCCTCGACATCACCTTCATCGACAGACGTACGGGGGCACCGGCGACCACCTCAGGTGGCAGTGGTGAGGGGACGGAGGGGCTAGGGTATCTATGGTTTGTCGCCTGTGAGGGGACGGCTCTAGAGCGTGGAATATAGTCTTTCATACTAGTAGTAACCAAACACATGCCCGAGGAATTATGCTTTGGAAAAGAACAAAACAAAGAAAGGTTACCAGGATTGCCCGTGACATGTGTAGCCGCGTCGGAGTCAAGGATCCAGTCAGCGTCGTGATGGGGACAATCATGTTGGATGTATGCCTGATGGAACAACGCGGCATAATCCCACAATGGAGCACTAAGATGGTATGGCGAGGAAGTAGCTGGTTCATGTATGGCAAAGACGGGCCAGAAAACATCACTGTGTACACATTGGGATGGATATCGGGGCAATGGCCAAGGATACCAGTGACGTATGAGGAATCCATCCAAGTCAAGGAGCAGGCAATGCCATGCCGTACGAGGCAAAGTAGCCGGTCCAAGTCATCAGCTAGGACCCTTGGCTACCGAAGTCAGCGCACCCGCGCCCGCGCCCGCGTCCGCGACCATGATCTCTGTCACCATAATCGTTGTCGTGGTTGCCACCGGTGTCGTGTCCCGAAGGAGGGCCAGGATCGTCGCAACTACTATGATCATCGCAGCCAATGCTTCAACGAGTAGTTCATCGCCAACTTGGCAGGTCCCTTACTTGAGGTTGCAATACAAGCGCGTCAGGTGGAGGTAGCGAGTGCGTTGGCACGCCGTGTACGCGTTGACGGCACCACCAATGATCAGATCGAGTAGAGAAGCAGGCGCCCATATGTCTCGCTTCGTGCGAGACACAGGGAAGCTCTCGCTGAAGGCCACGGTATAAATTGGCCAATCCAACTTGCACGAGGCTACTGCATCTTTTTTCTTTTTCACCTTTTCTTTGCTTTTTTGATATTATTTTTATTTTTTACACGTCTAAAAATTCGAAACATATATAATAATCATGCATATAAAAAAATGTTCACCATGCATTTCAAAAATGTTGAATATGTACAGAAAAAATATTGACCATGTATATGAAAAATGTATACAATGGGTGTGAAAAAAGTTCTTCGTGTATTTAAAATATGTGAAACAATTGCTTGAAAAATGTTTGCAAGTGTTTTGAAAAAATGTTGAATGTCTATACGAAAAAAGTTGACCATGTATTAAAAAAATGATGAAAAATGTTTTGATTATGTATACAAAAAAATTAATTGGGTATTTTTTAAACGTTGAACAAGTATTTCAAAAATGTTAATCAAACATTTAGAAAATGTTAAATGTGTATAGAAAAATGTTGACCATGCATTAAAAAATATTAATCTTGCATTTGAAAAATGTTGATAAAGCATAGAAAAAAATGCAAAATGTTCATAGAAAATATGTTGACTATGTATTAGAAAATGTTGATCTTGTACTTGAAAAATGTTAACCAAACATTTGAAGAAAGTTTAAAGTGTGTATATAAAACATGTTGACCATGTATACAACAAAATGATAATCTGGTATTTGAACAATGTTAAAGATGTGTATAAAAATGCTGGCTATATATTTAAAATATATTGGAACAATGTTGAAATTGTATTAAAAAATAATTTTTCTTTATACAAAAAATGTAAAATTAAAACCAAAATAAACAAACAAAAAATAAATAAACAACCAAAATAAAGAAAACAAACCAAATAAGAATAATATAAAAAATAAACCGAAGAAACAAATGCATTTTTTTGTGAAACTCTAAAAACCAATAAAGAAACAAAGAATTAATAAACGATATTGAAAACCATGAAGGAAAATAAAACAAGAAAAAAGGGTAAAATGAGAAAAAATGAAACATGGATAAAAACTATGAAAGAAATGAAGAGAGAAAAAGTGGGAAACCAAAGTATAACAAGGGAAAAAGGGAAAGAAAGATGAAATAAGAAAACCAAACAAAATAAGAAAATGGAAAAAAAGTAAAACAAACGAAAAAGACAAAAAAAATCCGGATGATTTACCTCAAATTGATCGACCGTCCTGTGTTAACGTGAACATGAGGTTGGCGCGATGGCCAGAATCACCACACTCCATTGAATCCATTAGAGATCGATTCCCTGAGAGCTCCCTTTTCCCTTTCTCTCGCGTAGAGAATCAGCCAAGGTGAAAAAGAACCTGAGGTTGAACCGGAGGTACCACTGTCAGTACCTGCAGCATCCGTGAGCCCACGGGCGTCCAGATCTGATGCCGACGACCCCCGGAGCAGTCGGTTGTTGCGTCCACCGTCACCGATCTGAGGGCAGAGCTGAGGGCTTGGCCTGAAGGAAGAGGATCATGTTGCTTCAGTCCCGATGTCAAGTACTTTCTAATGATAGTGATGATAAACTACGATGACAAAGAATAAAGAAAGAACATTGGCTACTGAACCTGCTCGTTGACGATGTAGGACCATCGCGATTCTCTTGAGACAAGATGCACCGCATCACAAGAAGCTAACTGGCTCTGATTGATACGCATTAGTAGAAAACAGGCCTTTGGTTCAGGCCGGGCCAGCTCATTAGTTTCGGTTCATTCACGAACCGGGACCCATGGCGACATTGGTCTCGGTTTGTGAGGCCAGGGCGCCGGCCGGGCCTTGTGGGCCATTGGTCCCCGTTCGTCGGACTCATTTGGTCTCAGTTCCAGAGATCAATCGGGACCAATGGGCCTCGTTCCTGGCCCACATCCATTGGCCCCGGTTTGTGGCTGGAACCGGGACCAAATGGGGTCCTTTAGTCTCGGTTCCAGCCATGAACCGGGACCAATGAGATGCCTATATATACCCTCTCGCCAGCGAGCAGAGTATTTCACATTGCTTTGTTTTTCTGGCCGGCGAGGGGAGAGCTTTGTGGTGCTCTACCTCACCTCCTATGCACATGAGGTGTTCCATGAAATGCCCAAGCCACACTTAAGCTTTCTCCTCTCGAAGCTCCTTGTCAAAGCTCCATTTTCCTCAAGATTTGTCTAGGTTTGGCGGTCCGTCCTGTCCCGTCCCCGTTCTCACCGCCGTCGATCGCCCGCACCCATCTCGATGCCGACACCACCGTGGTTAGCCTCTTCTTCTTATCTTCTTTTTAAAAGATTTTTTTTTACTTGTATGATTTAGAATATACTTGTGTAATTTTTTTACTTTTATTGTTGTTTGTTATTATATAGTGCGATGGTTTTCGTATCCACCTCCGTCGGCCCTCGTCCTGTCTATGATTCGAATGTGGTATATATTATCTTTTATAACTATTTACTCCGACCAACATGACATAGATTTTTTTAATCTAGGAGGAGGTAGTTGAACCGGAAATTCCAACTCACATAGCAACTCTTGTCAAGAAGTTAAATTTGGTGGAAAAAGAAAACAATGACTTGAAAGAAAAATTACAAAGAGTTGAAGAGGAGAAGATGAAGTTGGAGTTGCATGTTGCCGATGTCGTCGAAGATCACAAGACCAAGATGGATGCAATGCGCTTGAAGATTAAAAAGATTAGAAAATATGCCATTCATACTGAGGCTTGGTATCATTATGCCATTGGATCAATTGGTACCTTAGTAGCGGTTATGATCGCATTTGTTATTGCATTTAATTTTTTTACATAGTTTTGTTGTATGTTTTAATTAGATGCTCTAGAGAGCTATATGTTGTTCAATAATGAGAACTATGTATGAATTGTATGTATTTATTTTGGTCACTATTGTACTTTGGCTTTAATATGATGATGAATTTCAATTAATTTGGTCACTTATCTATTCATGATATGTTGTAATGGTTTTTAATACACTTTATTATATAACGCACGCAGATGAACCGGCAATGGATGTACGGTGACCGACGCACCTCCGAGTATATTAAGGGCCTGCATAATTTCTCGAAACGGCTGAGGCAAATAAGCAGAATGGTTTTATTCATTATCCATGTATTGTCTGTGAAAATACGAAGGCTTTCTCCAACTCTAAAACCCTTCCCTTCCACCTGCTTGAGAAGGGTTTTATGCCACACTATAATGTTTGAACTAAGCACGGAGAAAGAGGGGTTATGATGGAAGACAACGAAGAAGAAGAGGATGATGACAACTATGTGCCTCCTGAATACGGTGATGCTGCAACGGGGGAAGATGAAGTTCAAGAGGAACCAGACGATGTGTCCGATGATGATCTTTACCGGGTCATTGTTGATGCAAAGAGACAATGCGAAAGTGAAAAGGAGAAGTTGAAGTTCGATTGCATGCTAGAGGATCACAAAAAAGGGTTGTACCCCAATTGCGAAGATGGCAACACAAAGCTCGGTACCACACTGGAATTGCTGCAGTGAAAGGCAGAGAATGGTGTACCTGACAAAGGATTTGAGAAGGTATTGAAAATATTGAAGAAAAAGCTTCCAAAGGATAACGAATTGCCCGATAGTACGTACGCAACAAAGAAGGTTGTATGCCCTCTAGGATTGGAGGTGCAGAAGATACATGCATGCCCTAATGACTGCATCCTCTACCGCGGTGCGTACGAGGATTTGAACGCATGCTCGGTATGCGGTGCATTGCGGTATAAGATTAGACGAGATGACCCTGTTGATGTTGACGGCGAGCGCCCCAGGAAGAGGGTTCTTGCCAAGGTGATGTGGTATGGTCCTATAATACCACGGTTGAAACGTCTGTTCAGAAATAAAGAGCATGCCAAGTCGATGCGATGGCACAAAGAGGACCGTAAGAAAGACGAGAAGTTGAGAGCACCCGCTGACGGGTCGCAGTGAAGAAAGATCGAGAGAAAGTGAAACGACTTTACAGGTGACCCAAGGAACGTATGGTTTGGTTTAAGTGCAGATGACATTAATCCTTTTGGGGATCAGAGCAGCAAGCATAGCACATGGCCTGTGACTCTATGTATGTATAATCTTCCTCCTTGGTTGTGCATGAAACGGAAGTTCATTATGATGTCAGTGCTCATCTAAGGCCCTAAGAAAATAACTATAATTTATTCTCTTGTTTCGATCATTTCCGATCATGCCATAAATGTTGAAGATTATTGGGGAAAACAAGAGAACAGGTTGCTCTCAATATCCATGGTCATCATGTCCTAGTTGAGTTTGCACACCAGAAGCGAGGGAATACACTGGATCAGTACTCATCTTTCTCTAATCACTCTTGGCCACTTAGGTTATGCAGGCCACTTAACATCTGATTCGAGGTAAAGTGTAGAAGACACACCTCCCGGATACACTGGACTCGGCATCACCCAAGACAAAGTTGCTTCCTTTCTCTCTACAAACAAGAGAAAAAGTTGCTTCCTTTCCAAACAAGAAAAGAAGCATAAAGAAAGTTTCTTCCAATTTCAAGAGCCATGGCACCACTGAACCTTGAGTGCTAATTCGTGATTTAGGACCCTTGTGTCATGTGCAGAGAGCGACCAATCTGCGACCACAGAGGTAAACCTCATATCCAAATCACATATTGGAAGCAAATTCTAAGATGTAAAACCATGCCGATATCGTCTATGGTTAACCGCGGCACAGGTGATCCATCTATGACACCAATAGCACATTTGAAATGAGTCCAAACCATTTTTCTTTAATCTTGTCATGCCATAGTGGCGTCCGTGTAATAGGACGAGGAAGAGAAGGCCGATAGGAACGACGTTGACGGCCACCCTGGTGTAGTAGCACGTGGAGAGGAGGCCGAGAGGAACGGTGCTAGTGGTGGCGCCAGTGCAGCATGGCGCGAGACGGGAGGCCAGGAGTAACGATTAGAAGGGAGTAGCTGAAAAAAATTAAGGAGTCATTAAAACAAGATGACACATATGCATATGTACAGTCCACGATGTAGATGTAGATTTACTCGTGTACAATTGTCAAAACAGAAAACGTGTAATACGAAAGTCATGTGAAAAGAAGCTACTTGTCAAAGAAAAATTCAAACGGTCGATAGGTTACCACAAATTTGATAAAATTCCTGTAAAATTGCTCCAAACATGAACACATAATTAAACATTTGAAATGAATGAAACTATGAAGCCATCGCCTGAGTGGAACCACAATATCAGTGAGATTATTTTTCGTGTGATCTTATCTTGAAATGAAGCATCGTTGTATAGATTAGAAAAGACTAATAAATGAACAAGATTATCACAACACAACCTCATGTATCAGATCGCACCAGGTTGCATCACTGGAGCGCTCTTTTGCATCTCTCGAGTCTGCATCGTTGATAACGTTTGAATCGCCGTTCCTAGTGGGCTTAGGTGGGATGTGATTTAATGTTCATGCTATGCAGGCTAAGCAAGCAAACGGGCCATGGTCATACCGTGTAGGCCTGGTTAGGATGTATGCAGGCAACCAAACACCCCCTGATATGATGACACCGATGCAGGGGCCTCATGCAAACAGTGTACTGACTTACACTGATTCCTGCAGACTAATTCGTGATTGCCGTTGATGCTTCAGCAGAGATTTGCAACCTTGAATTTGCTTCGACAGAAGCCTGTCTGTCCATCTCCAGCCATCTTGATCCGTCCTTGCAGTTTACAACCACTGCACTGCCACATCTAGAATTCATTCCCTTGTTTCGAGCGTTACCTACCACGCCACAGATGCTGAAGATTCCTGGTAGAAAGAAGAGAAGTTATCTCTGAACATCCATGGCCACCATGCATGTCCTATTTGAGTTTGCACACGAGCCACCTGTAGCAGATGTTCATGGTGAACCTCATATTACGCTCATGTGCTGGCAGAAGAAATGTCCACGAAGCGAGGGAGCATTACTGGATCAGTACTACTACTCATCTTCCTCTAGAGGTCAAGTGCACAAAAGAACACTAATCCTCTTGGCCACTTCGCACCTGAATCGAGGTGAAGTGCACATAAGAACAGAGGCAGACCATGGCAGCGCAGGAGACACGGCCTCCGGTTTATATGCTCTAGACACTCGACTCTCCATCACCCAACACAAAGTTGCTTCCTTCCTCTCTACGATCAAGAAAATTAAAAAAGTTGCTTCCTTTCTCTAATCTTAACAAAAAAAGAAGCATCGAGAAAGATTTTTCCAATTCCAAGAGCCATGGCAGCACTGAGCAGTTGTTGCAACAAACTGGAGTAGCATGAGAAAGGATTGTGTTTGATTGTAGGAGAGTCGTAACAATCCAGAGCAAAGCAGAGCAATCTCGAACAAAAGGGCTGGTTAATCACATGATCATCAAAAATTAGTCACAACAAATCTACAGAGACTAGTAAAGATCATCCAAGTTGCACCGCTATCCTACAATTTTATTGCCGGGCAATCAGTAAGGAGGGGTTTCAACGGTGGAGGACGCGGCGGCGGAGGCGGAGGGCGAGGGTATGGGTATCCTGTCAAGGAACGCGGCGGCGTCCCGCATGGCGGGCCGCTTGCCGGGCGCCATGGCGCAGCAGGCGAAGGCGAGCCGGAAGCAGCCGAGCAGCGCGTCCTCGCTGCCGCCGTCGACGGCCTCGCCGCGGAGCGTGGGGTCGGCCATCCGCAGCACGCGGCCGCGCTGGTCGTCGACGGAGCCGGCGCCCGCGGCGCCGGCGTGCCACTGGCAGAGCTCCACCTCCGAGTAGACGCGCCCCGAGAGCAGCTCCAGGAGCACCATGCCGAAGGAGTAGACGTCCCACTTGGCGTTGGGCCGCAGGCTCTTGAGGCACTCGGGCGCCTGGTACGGCGGCGGGGCCGACGCCGACGGGCTGGCCCCAGGCCCGGCCCCCGCGCCGCCGCCCGGCATCTGGGACAGGTCCGGCAGGCTGCTAGTGGAGTGCATGGAGCGCTTGCTCCCGAACAGCCGCGCCGACGCGCCGCCGACGCCCCGGCTGGCCGCGGCCTCGCCGGAGACCAGCCGGTCCAGCCCCAGGTCGCCCACCAGCGGCTCCATGTCGGCGCCGAGCAGGATGTTGCTGGGCTTCACGTTGCCGTGCACGCCCTTCTTGTCGTGGATGAACGCCAGCCCCCGCGCCACCCCGCGCGCGATCCGCACCCGCGCCTCCAGGTTCAGGTGCATCGGCGACGACGCGCCGAACCGCCCTGCAACCGCACCACCACCACAATCAAACACAACCAATAGCTGATTTGCTTCAAACACATGAGCAGAGTACTCTACAAAGCAAGAGTACTGCAGGTGGTAATCAAGTTTCAAAAGGTAAAAGTGTACTGCTTGGTGGTCACAATCAGGAAAGCGTTACTGCCAAAAGTGGCAGATGATTTCGGGTCATTAGTGCCAAATTATGATGAATTATGACCGTTGTCCAGCGCCAATCAGGTTCGACTGATTTACAGCAGCACTAATTTGTGCATTGATGAAGGTGTATCACAGTTGTACAATGGCTGATGGCGACACCTTTGCCAAGGACTGCCGCCGTTGCAGCCTGAATTTTTAGCAAATGGATCATGCAGTTGATGTACTTCATGAGTCATGAGTAACACGAGCAGTTGACCAAATTGCAGCAGGATAATGCAGCTAGGTGCTAAAAAATCTCGTGAAAATTTAGTTTGCAATGGAGTCGAGCAGGACTTACGGGTGAAGGCGACGTTGGCGAGGCTGCCGTTGGCGGCGTAGTCGTGGATGAGGAGCTTCTCGTCGGCGCCCCAGTAGAATCCCCGTAGACGGAGGATGTTTGGGTGCCGGAAGCGCGCGACGGCGCGCACCTGCGCCTCGAAGTCCTTGAGCTTGTCGGCGCCGCCGCTCTCGCCGATGCGCCGGACGGCCAGCGCGGTGCCGTCCGCGAGCACGGCCTTGTACACGATGCTCGACCCGGTGGCCCCCAGGATGTAGGCCGACGCCTTGAGCAGCGTCTCCATCTCCAGCTCGCCGTCGCCGCCGTCCACCGTCACCAGCGTCGCCGGCGCGGGCGCCTGCTGCTGCTGCTGCTCGTGCTTGTTCTTGCTGTGGTGCTGCGGGGTGCCCCAGCCGATGTAGCTCCCGACTCTCTTCTTTGGGTCTTCGCCGCCGCCGTCGTCAGACGCCGCGTCAGACGAAGATGCCGAGCAGTCGGAGCTGTCCGAGCCGTCGTTCTTGCCGCCGCCAATGCAGCATCCAATAGACGTGGCCGCCTTTTCTTCTTTGGCTCCGGCGACGCTCAATGCCTTGGCCCCGCCGCCGATGCTCTTGTGCTGATGCGCCGTCGGGTTCTCCTCCCGCCGATGCCGCCGCCTCTTCCTGATATGGTAGGCGTACATGAAGAGCATGAAGAGGAGCCCGACGCCGGCGAGGTCGCCGGCCACGATGGCGAGGATCACCAGTGGTTTGAGCTTCCCCTGACCGCCGCGCGGGGCCTGCGCCTCGGGGGAGCCCGGCGGCGCCCGAGCGGCGCTCTTGGGGATGGCCGCGAACGCCGGCGGCGAGTCGGTGGCGTTTGGCGGGTTTGAGAGCGAGGACGGGATGGAGCACGCGTGCTTCAGCGGTGGGCCGCACAGCCCCGGGTTGCCCTCGTACGCCGCCGACGGCTGCGCGGCGAAGGGCCCGGCCGGCGGGACCGCGCCGGTGAAGTTATTGTTGGACAGATCCACCGTCGTGTTGGCCGGCACGACGTCGGACAGCCGGGCCGGGAGCGCGCCGGTGAGGCTGTTGGACGACACGTTGAGGAACCTGAGCTGCGGCCCGCCGAAGTCTCCCGGGAGTGCGCCCCTGAAGTAGTTGTTGCTAAGGTCCACGACCTCCAGCCCGCCGAGCCCGCCGGCCGGGAGCTCCCCGGCGAGGTAGTTGTTGGCGAGGCCCAGCACGGCGAGGCCAGGCGCCCTGAGGAGCGAAGCAGGGAGCCAGCCGGCGAGCGCGTTGTCGGAGAGGTTGAGCTCCTGGAGCCCCTGCGCGTAGGACGCGTCCGGGAGCGCGCCGGAGAGGTCATTGCCGGCGAGCGAGAGCACGCGGAGCTCGGTTGCGTTGAGCAGCAACGCGGCGGGCAGCGTCCCGTTGAGGCCGTTCCCGGAGAGGTCGAGGTGGCGCAGGTGCTCGACGCGGGCCAGCTCGGCGGGGAGCGACCCGGAGAGCTGCGCGCCGGGAAGCACCAGCCCGATGACCCGCGACACCGTGGCCGCGGCCATGGACGCGTTGAGGCCGAGCAGCGTGCCGTTGGCGCCGCGAGTGAGCGTGCTGAAGTTTCGGTTCCCGCTGCCGTCGGTGGCGGAGGCGGAGGTGAGGTTGAGCGTGGTGTAGGCCTGCTGCCGCTGGGGCTGCTGCGGGAAGCCGTTGCAGATGACGCCGTTCCAGTCGCAGGGCGAGTCGTCGGAGTAGCTCCAGCTGCCGAGCGCGCCGAGCGGGTCCGCGGTGACCGCGCGCCGGAAGGCCATGAGCAGCTCCCCGTCCGCGTCCAGCCCGCTGGCCCCGCGGCCACACAGCGCGAGCACCGCCAGCAAGAAGACGCACTTCAAGCTCCCCATCCCAGGAGCACAAACTCCGGCAGCGCCGCCGCCGCGCCTCCTCCCCTCCATTGCAGCCAAACGGACGAACTAATCACTGGTCCACCAGCACCGGCAGTGGAACGACATGGGAATGGCAGGGAAAGCTCGTCCGAATCGAGTCGGAGCAGCAAAGCAAAGCTGGTTCGGTTGACCCGGCCCGACGGCGCGTGGAGTAGAGTAGAGTGGGGAGGAAGGAGGGGAGTGGGAGGAGGGAGGCGGCAGCAGGCGTGGCAGTGGGAGGTTGGCAATGGCATGTGAGAGGAGGGTGAGGCGGAATAAAGAAGGGGGTGGATGGGAGGGCGAGGCGATGAGGTGGTGGGTGGGGATTTTTACTTGTGCTGGAAATGGCGAGGGAACGCCGTTTGCTGCCGCAGATCCGCCGTTGCCATGGCCCGGCAGCCGGGACGGAAGGAGGCCGCGATAAAAATTCGAGTTTTGGGGGCGTGAGCCGGGAGAGCAAGAGGCAGGCGGCAGTGCACACGTCGTTTTCGGGTGCGTGACGCGCGCGGCTTGGCTTGGCTTGTGTGTTGTACGACGATCGATCCATGTCCATCCATCCATCCGTCATGCATGTGATGTGGTGTGGTGGCCTCGTGAAGCGCGACGTTGAGTCGCAACCAAAACGATTTCACATGATTTTTTCTTCAAAATCGTGGCCAATTTTTCTTTTGAATAGAGATTTGTATAGCTACTAATTTCTCCTCAACAACATTGGTTCAACCAAGATTCAAAACGTCACATAAATCCGAATTGACCACTTGTTTCATAGGAGATATCAACGAGATCTAAACATCGGTCGTGCCATGGTATCCTCTAGATACTGCCCGACGCACAGTAGGACATATCAACAAGATCTAAACATCGGTGGAACTTGTTGATGAGGGGTTCAACATCGTCTCCCCAAGCCCATTCTAGTAGGTCCCTTCGCTGTCCTAGATCCATGTCTTTTTAGAGTTTCAGTTATTTTCTAGGTCATTCATATGAGAAAGCAGTTTGTGCTCCCGGGACACCTAGGTCGTTAGATATGCGCCAATTACGAAACTCCCGGGGTGGTCTTCCAATTTGCGAGGCTCCAACCATGACCGTTGAATCTTTGATCCAATGACCCATGTGGTGTGGGAGCACGGGAGCATGCGACTCTCGAAACCACCTAATATGCACAATTGTAGCTCTCCCAAAATATGTATACTAATTCATACAAAATGATACCCAAATTTGGGCCAAGCCCAATAGCATTCCTAATAAATCCTAGAGCCCCATGCAGCCCATTTGTGCAAGGCAAAAGGTGAAACTAATGTTTAGTCCCACATTGCTAGTTTAAAGGGAGTTGGACCTCTTTATAAGGAAGGTCCTTTCCCCAAATGTATGAGGATGAGAACAAGAGGGACATCCACGCGCGCTCCTCCTCCGCCGCCTAAATTTCGGGAGCTCCGTGAGAAAGGTGATAAGGTTTTTGGGGAGCGCTCTGCGCGACTACTGACCAGTTCATCACGGACGCTCCGGACACCGACGACCACTTCCCCAACGACGACTTCTTCCCCGACGTCAACGACCTCTTCGACAACATGGCTGGCGACGACACCGACCCAAGACCGGGACTTCTGCCACTGTTGCGTACGTGCTCGTGTTCTGTCTTTTCAAGATCATGTTTCAGCTTCTTTCTCTAGTTTATCTTGCACTACCCTTTGTGCCACATATGTTATGTTCTCTTTCACATGTGTGCATGCTATTTGCCTTCTTTCTTTTAGATAACATGACTTGTTTCATCTCTACTATAATAGTCATGCTCTCCATGATTTTTATTTATTTTACCTACTAATAAAATCATATGGTAAATTGCTCATATTTCCAACAATCTAAAAACCTTATAATAGGCAATTTACCCCAAGTGGTTTTGCTGCATCTATGAGGCCTCCTATGTTTGAAGGTGTGCACTACAAGAGGTGGCGCGTGAGGGCAGTCTTATGGTTTCAAACCATGAGTTGCTATGACGCCACTCTTGGCACACCGGAAGATTATGATGCTCAGCAGGAGCAAGCTTTCCAGAAAATGGATACCCTGTTTAAGGCTGCTCTCTTGAGTGTTCTTGGTGAGAACATAGTTGATGCTTATGCATCAATTGACAATGGAAAAGATATGTGGGACGCACTCGAGGCCAAATTTGGGGTCTCGGATGCCGGCACTGAGTTGTACATCATGGAACAATTCTATGACTACAAGATGACTGAAGAGCGCTCCGTGGTTGAGCAAGCTCACGAGATACATTCATTTGCTAGAGAACTTGAGCACTTCAATTGTATGTTACCGGACAAGTTTGTTGCCGGAGGCATCATCACTAAGCTTCCTCCTACGTGGAGGAACTTTGCTACCTCTCCGAAACACAAGAGACAGGAGTTTTCCGTCCCGGATCTCATAGGTACTCTTGATGTCGAAGAAAAGGCGAGAGCAAAGGATACACGTGCTCGAGGCATTGAGGGAGGATCTAGTGCTAATCTGGTACAGAAGAAAAACTTCCAGACCCACAAGTTCAAGAACAAGGGCAAATTTGATGGTAAAGCAAAATTTGATGGGAAGAACAAGGCTGTACAGCACACCAACTTCAAGAAGAAGAATGACAAGAAGAAAGGTGTTTGCCATGTGTGTGGAGATCCTGACCATTGGGCTCCCAGTTGCCCTAATCGCTATGACAAGCGTAATCCTGGGAAAGGCGGCAAGACCGGTAATGTTATCATTGGAGACATTGACATGAAATATGATGGGTATGGTATATTTCCCATTATTCTTTTAGTATGTCATTCTCCTGATTGGTTGATTGACACAGGTGCTAATGTGCATGTATGCGGTGATATTTCTATGTTTTCCTCTTATCAGACCGCAGGCACTTCAACCGTGCTGATGGAAAACGGTTCAAGTGCTTTTGTTCGTGGTGTTGGCACGGTCGATCTGAAGTTTACTTCGGGGAAGATCGTGCAGCTGAAGAACATGCATTATGTCCCCCCCGTCAATAAAAATCTTGTTAGCGGATCTCTTCTGTATAGAGATGGCTACAAGCTTGTTTTTCAATCGAATAAATTTGTAATATCCAAGTATGGAACCTTTGTTGGAAAAGGCTATGAGTCAGGAGGACTGTTTCGTTTATCCTTGTTAGATGTTTGCAATAAAGTCGTTAATCATGTTTGCAATAATAGTGAATCAAATGTATGGCATTCACGTCTTTGTCATGTTAATTTTGGTTGCATGTCGCGACTAGCGAAGTTAAACTTAATCCCTAGTTTCACCACTGTCAAGGGATCTAAGTGTCAAGTGTGTGTGCAAGCTAAGCAACCTCGTAAGTCTCATGTGACTGCGGAAACGAGAAATCTTGCACCACTGGAGCTCATTCATTCAGATCTATGTGAAATGAATGGTGTTTTGACAAAAGGTGGAAAGAAGTATTTTATGACGCTGATTGATGACTCCACTAGATATTGCCACATGTATCTTCTGAAATCTAAGGATGAGGCTTTGAACTATTTCAAGAACTATAAAGCTGAAGTGGAAAACCAACTTGATCGGAAGGTCAAGAGGCTTAGATCAGATCGTGGTGGAGAGTATTTCTCAAATGAATTTGATTCTTTTTGTGCGAAACATGGTATAATCCATGAGAGGACGCCTCCCTATTCACCTCAGTCAAATGGGATGGCCGAAAGAAAGAACCGTACTCTAACTGATTTGGTTAACGCCATGTTAGACACATCGGGTCTCTCCAAGGCATGGTGGGGGGAGGCTATATTGACTGCATGTCATGTCCTAAACCGAGTTCCCACAAAGAACAAAGAGATAACTCCATTCGAGGAATGGGAAAAGAAATGGTTGAAGCTCTCTTATCTACGAACCTGGGGCTGTTTGGCGAAAGTCAATGTGCCGATTCCAAAGAAGCGGAAGCTTGGACCTAAGACTGTGGATTGTGTTTTCTTGGGATATGCTTTTCATAGCATTGGTTATAGATTTTTGGTTATAAAATCTGAGGTACCTGACATGCATGTCGGTACGATCATGGAGTCGAATGATGCGACTTTCTTTGAAGATATCTTTCCCATGAAGGATATGGCTACCTCATCTAATCAGGAGATGCCTAGTTCATCGACTCAGGAACCAGTTACAATTACTAAACCTGCCATTTCGATGGAACACTTTGAGAATCCTGTGGAGGAGAACAATGAAGTTCCTACTAGGAGCAAGAGACAGAGGACTGCAAAGTCTTTTGGTGATGATTTTCTTGTGTATCTCACAGATGACACTCCCAGTTCTATTTCAGAGGCCTATGCTTCTGAAGATGCTGACTACTGGAAGGAAGCGGTCCGTAGTGAGATGGATTCCATCTTGGCAAATGAAACTTGGGAGATAACTGATCGACCTTATGGGTGCAAACCTATAGGGTGCAAATGGGTGTTCAAGAAGAAGCTTAGACCTGATGGTACTATTGAGAAGTACAAGGCTTGGCTCGTGGCTAAGGGTTATACCCAAAAGGAAGGTGAAGACTTCTTTGACACTTACTCGCCTGTGGCTCGACTAACCACTATTCGAGTTCTACTTTCACTTGCTGCCTCACATGGTCTTCTCATTCATCAAATGGATGTTAAGACTGCTTTCCTAAATGGAGAGTTAGAAGAGGAAATTTATATGGAACAACCACATGGGTTTGTAGTAGATGATCAGGAAGGAAAAGTGTGCAAGTTGTTGAAGTCTTTGTATGGACTTAAGCAAGCACCCAAGCAGTGGCGTGAGAAGTTTGAAAGAACTTTAACAGCCGCAGGCTTTGTTGTAAACGAGGCTAATAAATGTGTGTACTATCATCATGGTGGGGGCGAGGGAGTTATCCTTTGCTTGTATGTTGATGACATACTGATTTTTGGAACAAATCTGAAGGTTATTAAGGAGGTCAAGGATTTCCTATCTCGTTGCTTTGAAATGAAGGATTTAGGAGTGGCTGATGTCATTCTAAACATCAAGCTATTGAGGGATGATGGTGGTGGGATTACATTGCTTCAATCTCACTATGTGGAAAAGATCTTGAGTCGCTTTGGTTATAGTGACCGCAAGCCCTCTCCAACACCATATGATGCTAGTGTGTTGCTTCGAAAGAATCGAAGAATTGCTAGAGACCAATTGAAATATTCTCAGATTATTGGCTCGCTCATGTATTTGGCCAGTGCCACAAGACCTGACATCTCTTTTGCTGTTAGCAAACTGAGCCGATTTGTTTCAAAACCTGGAGATGATCATTGGAAAGCTCTAGAAAGAGTTATGCGTTATTTGAGGGGCACTGCGAATTATGGAATTCACTATACCGGGCACCCAAAGGTGCTTGAAGGGTATAGTGACTCAAATCGGATCTCCGATGGTGATGAGATAAAGGCCACGAGCGGATATGTATTCACTCATGGAGGTGGCACTGTTTCTTGGAAGTCTTGCAAGCAGACCATCTTAACGAGGTCAACAATGGAAGTAGAACTCACAGCACTAGATACAACTACGGTTGAAGCAGATTGGCTTCGTCGGCTCTTGAATGACTTGCATGTTGTTGAGAAACCTGTACCGGGTATTCTTATGAACTGTGACAATCAAACCGTGATCACGAAAGTGAGTAGTTCAAAGGATAACATGAAGTCATCAAGACATGTTCAGAGAAGGTTAAAGTCTGTCAGGAAAATGAGAAACTCCGGAGTTATTGCATTGGATTATATCCAAACGTCTAAAAATCTGGCAGATCCTTTTACTAAGGGTCTATCATGTAATGTCATAGATAATGCATCGAGGGAGATGGGTTTGAGACCCACAATATGAGTTGGTCACAGTGGTAACCTATTCTTTGTGATCGGAGATCCCGTGAATTAGATGTGGAAGACAAGTTGTTGGTCAACTGAGAGGAGAGTATCCTTACTGTCAACAATACCACTCCATGAAGATGCAATACTCTCCTAAATCTGCATGGCAGGTTGATGTATATCTTAATGTGTTCTAAGTGGCTCATTGAAGCAGAGATGTTGTCCTGCAGAACATCTTTTGAAGAACACACCTATATGAGTCTGATTGTTAAACGTCGCAATCTATGAGAGTAGGGTTCTCTCTAGTAAACTCACGAAAGGTCTCGGAGTATGACGCATAAGCTCCACCCGCGGGGAAGACCCACGGTAGCCCAGTATCGGTCAAGGCTTTGTGTGAAGCTAAATTCGCAGGAAACTTGCGGTTCAAGGGCCAGTCCACTGTTCAAGTTGCTTACTAGTGCAACATAGAGTTCTAGGTGGAAGTTCAACTTAATAGTCTCCACTGCAGTACCGGTATATAAAACAGTGTTTTAGAACCAAAAGGCAAATTTTGTGTGCCTCTAGGATCTGGTGGGGGATTGCTGGAATTTTGTCTACTATGGGTCAAGCCCAATAGCATTCCTAATAAATCCTAGAGGCCCACGCAGCCCATTCGTGCAAGGCAAAAGGTGAAACTAATGTTTAGTCCCACATTGCTAGTTTAGAGGGAGTTGGACCTCTTTATAAGGGAGGTTCTTTCCCCACATGTATGAGGATGAGAACAAGAGGGACATCCACGCGCGCTCCTCCTCCGTCACCCGCCTCGTCACGACGCGACGCGACGCGGGTTGCGGGAATGAGCCGAGCCGATGTCTACCTCTTTGGCTGAAATCCGTTCGCTTCGTCTCCCTCCCCTTTTCACCTCTCGTCGCTGCCCTCTCGCCTACTTCTCTTGCACCTATAAAAGGGAGGTCGCTCCTCTTAGAGAGATGCACCAGCACTACTTCTTCCTCTTGCCGCCGGTTCCTGAGCACTGCGCTGCTGCTACGTCCTTCTCCATCCCGGCTTGCGGTGTGCACCGTAGGTCGGGACAGTAGGCCTCCCGAAACCGCACCTTTTGAGTCCTGTACGAGGAGAAAGGTGATAAGATTTTTAGGGAGCACTCTGCGCGACTACTGACCGGTTCATCACGGACGCTCCGGACACCGACGACCATTTCCCCAACGACGACTTCTTCCCCGACGTCAACGACCTCTTCGACAACATGGCTGGCAACGACACCGACCCCAAGACCGGGACTTCTGCCACTGTTCTGTACGTGCTCGTGTTCTCTCTTTTCAAGATCATGTTTCAGCTTCTTTCTCTAGTTTATCTTGCACTACCCTTTGTGCCACATATGTTATGTTCTCTTTCACATGTGTGCATGCTATTTTTCTTCTTTCTTTTAGATAATATGACTTGTTTCATCTCTACTATAATAGTCATGCTCTCCATGATGTTTTATTTATTTTACCTACTAATAAAATCATATGGTAAATTGTTCATATTTCCAACAAATACCATCTCAAAGGCCATCTTATTAGAACGTAAGAAGCTTTGAATTTTGTATTTGTGTCTGCAATACAAATTTTTGCACAGATATCCAAATTACAATACTTTGCACATAACTGGTCCACTTAGCCATGGTGTATTTTTTTACAAGGTCAACTCAGCCATGGTATTCTTTTACACGGTCAACTCAGCCATGGTTAAATTAGGACTCCACTACAAATCTGACGTCTAATTTTTTTACCATGGCAAATCGTGTGTTTTCATAGCATATTTGTTTTTTGAGGATGACAAGTCTAGTTGGTGAGTATGGCAAATATGTCTCAGTTTTTTTTTGTCAGAAAATTACCCTGGTTGCAAACTAAATTTCCCATCATCACGCTAATACGAATTGCCATGAAATACACAGATTTGTCATGCCTAAAAATCTGGCATTAGACTTTCAGTGTTTCCGTTAAAGTTAGCCTCATGCATGCATGCTACAAGAGTCATGTTTAAGCTCAGCTAGGAGTATAAGATAACCCTGTTCAAACATGTGCTAGAATATGTATTTCGGCTGAAATCAAAATAGAAGGATTGATTCCCTTCCCAGCCCTTCTCTGTGGTAGAATTCATACCTACTTCCTCGGTCTCAAAATATTGTCTTAGATTTGTCTAAACATGAATATATCTAGTCACGTTTTAGTATCTATATGCATTCATATCCAAAAAAACTCTAAGACAAGAATTTTGGGACAGAGAAAGTATTAACCAAATTATAGTTTTTTTTTAGACAAGACCAAATTATAGATGGGAGACTTGATGAACATATATGTGCTATGGCTAAGGAGAGGGGAATGTCTGGTCACTTTCCACTATCCGTGTGCTTTGAGGACAGGTCCACCTTCATGTCCCTCCCATATTGAATCGAACCGCCCAATTGTATCACATTTAAGTACAAGATTGACATATCAATTCGACGGGATGCACAAGAAGAAAAACATAGGAAAATCCCGAGGATGAAATAGTCCAAATAAAAAAATGCATGAAACCCCATGCATGCTCCCGCTGCTTTAATTTACTCTGGATATTAGCTTTGTCCCGAGTCAAACTTTATGAACTTTGATAATATTCATTAAAAAATATAAACATTTATATATAATAACAAATAGATATCGTGTGAACATATATCGGATGTTGAATCCAATAGTGTTGTTTTGGTATTGTAGATGTCAATAAATTTTTCTGCAAATTTGATCATTGTTTCAAAAGTTCGACTTCAGTCAAAAAGTGAATAAAAACAGAGTGATTAAAAGAACCGCAAATAAAACGACCGCGGTGGAGCAGTCCCCCTGTGCAGGTCGATCAAGGTCAGAATTAAACACTGGTGGTTGGTAAAATAAGCATTGGGGCCCTTGAACATAAATGGATCATCCATGTAGAGGCCCGTCCCGGGTCCCTCGGAGTCGGCGATCAGGAGGATCTAACACGTACGTCGTCTCTAGTGTGCACTGTGCAGACACAGAGCGATGCTAAGCCAGTAGGGTAGTCCGACGAATGTGAAACGGAACGGGGTTGGGGGACGAATCTTGATGCATGCATGCAGCCATGCAGCTTTTGCCATTGCCGTCACGTCGACCCTCCTCTTGTACAGTTGTGTGCGAGTGCGTGTAATCATGCCATGGCCCAAGGTGTAACATACTACAGTAGTACATGGTGTGTGTGTGAAGGCGGTACTATCGTTGGTCGCTAGTGCGTGTCGTTGTTCTTGGCTACGAAAATGATGCTACCATACCAGGTGTAAAAGTGTGTGTGTATATCATTGAGTTTGTTCAAGCCAGCTGAAGTTTGTTGCTTGTTCATCGTCGTGCAGTGGACCGGCAACGTAGTAGGTTAGGTTGTCCATGACGGTAGCCATGCATGCATGCCTGATTGCTTGATGCGTCGATGAAGCTAGCAGCGTATGTCCAGGACGCGAGGTTGGCTAAGATGCCACCTAGGTCATAATCATGCCGTAATTTCGGCCGTCTGCGTGTCTCCGATCGGTCGGCATCATGATCGATCGAGCGGAGTATCTGTCCTGCTAGCCAGAGGGACATGTAACCATCCGTTGATTCGTACCTTTGATAACAAACTAACAAGGAATTAAATAATTGTCAAAAAAAGCAAGGAATTAAACACGTGGTGACCAATAAAGTTTTACATGCTCCCTCGCCGTCAAATTAGATAAATAGATACCGAGGGAGTATATATAAGATATGTAAGCATCCCATTATATCCGCCTCAAACGTCCGTAAAGACCGTTCGGTCAGCGCTCGGTAGGAAAAATCGATTCAAATTAATGTCCTAAATGGGCCTCAAACGCCCGGCCTGATAGGCACAGCTCTTATCCAGCCTAAATATGCACTAGTAGAAACACCCCCCCCCTTTCGTTCAGGGGGGAATTCGCATTCGTCCCGGCTGCCTAAAGAACGGGGATGAATGCGTAGCATTCGTCCCGGTTCTTTAGGCCAGGGCAGCGTCCAGCCTCCCTGGGGCATTCGTCTTGGGTTTTTAGTCGGCATTCGTCCCGGTTCGTGGAATGAACCGGGACCAATGCCTCGATGTATGCCACGTGGCGTGTGCAGGGGCATTGGTCCCGGTTCATGTCAGGAACCGGGATGAATGCCCCTTGTCTATAAATACTGCATCCAGACCCCTTCCCTCCTCTGGTTTTTTTCTAGGAGGTGTGAGAGAGCTGGGTGCTAGTGTGTGTTCTTTTTGCTATGCACACGAGGTGTTCGACGAAATACCCGAGCGACACTTAACTTCACAGAAAATGGTATCTTCGACCAAGGTTAGCAAACTTATCCATTTGATCTATAATTGATACAAAAATGTTATATTTGTCGATGTACTGTGGTCATTTCGCTATTGAAGATGTTATTGTTGTAATAGTTTTTGATAAACTTAATTATACGATGTAGATGGATGCACGACAGCGATGGATGTACGGTGACCGACGCACTTCCGAGTACAGGGCCGGCCTAGATGAATTTCTCGTTGTAGCTCAGGCTCACAAAGAGAATGGATTTATGTGTTGTCCATGTGTTGACTGTGGGAACGTCAGGGAGCACTCTTCCTCGAGTGTCCTTCACAGCCACCTGCTTCGGAGAGGTTTCATGTGCAGCTATAATTGTTGGACCAAGCATGGAGAGAGAGGGGTTGTGATGGAAGACAATGAAGAAGAAGAAGAGGATCCTATTTCCCGAATACGGTGATACTGCAATGGAAGACAATGCAGAAGAAGGAGCTGATCAAGAACGGGCATCAGATAAGCCCAATGATGATCAAGAACCGGCATCAGATGAGCCTGATGATGATCAAGAACAGGCATCAGATGAGCCCGATGATGATCTTGGTCAAGTTATTGCTGATGCAAGGGAAGACTGTGAAAGTGAATTGGAGAGGTTGAAGTTGGACGACATGTTACAGGATCACAAGAAGTTGTTGTACCCAAATTGCGAAGATGGCAGCACAAAGCTCGGTACCACACTAGAGTTGCTGAAATGGAAGGCAAAGAACGGTGTGACTGACAAATCATTTGAGAGTTTACTTAAAATAGTGAAGCCGAAGCTTCCAAAGGATAACGAATTGCCTGACAGCACGTACGAAGCAAAGAAGGCTCTTTGCCCTCTAGGACTAGATGTGGAGAAGATACATGCATGCATTAATGACTGCATCCTCTACCGCGGTGAGAAGTACGAGAATTTGGATAAATGTCCGGTATGCACTGCACTGCGGTATAAGATCAGAGCATATGACCCTGGCGATGTTGACGGCGAGCCCCCCCCTCCCGTAAGAGGGTTCCTGCCAAGGTGATGTGGTATGCTCCTATAATACCACGGTTGAAACGTCTGTTTAGAAATAAAGAGCATGCCAGGTTGTTGCGATGGCATAAAGAAGACCGTAAGAAAGACGGAAAGTTGAGACATACCGCTGATGGGTCGCAGTGGAGAAAAATCGAGAGAGACTTCCCAGACTTTGCACGCGAGGCAAGAAACTTATGGTTTGGTCTAAGTACAGATGACTTTAATCCTTTCGGAGAGCAGAGCTCCAGGCACAACACCTGGCCCGTGACTCTATGTATCTACAACCTTCCTCCTTGGTTGTGCATGAAGCGCAAGTTCATTATGATGCCAGTGCTCATCCAAGGCCCAAGGCAACCCGGCAACGACATTGATGTGTACCTAAGACCATTAGTGGAACAACTATTGCAGTTGTGGGGCAAACCAGGTGTACGTGTGTGGGATGAGAACGAACAAAAGCCATTTGACCTACGGGCGTTGCTTTTCATAACCATCAATGATTGGCCTGCTCTTAGTAACATTTCTGGACATACAAACAAGGGATACAATGCATGCACACACTGTTTAGATAAGACTGATAGTGTATATTTGGATAAATGTAAGAAGGTTGTATACCTGGGGCATCGTAGATTTCTTCCGATGAATCATCCCGTAAGAAAGAAAGGAGGCAAACATTTCAGAGGTGAGGCAGATACCCGGAAGAAGCCTGGCCTCCGTAGTGGTAATGATGTATTCGGTATGGTCAAGGACCTAGAAGTAATCTTTGGGAAGGGTGGTGGAAGCCAACCTGTTCCGAACGGCCCTGATAAGCGCGCACCCATGTGGAAGAAGAAATCTATCTTTTGGGAGCTACCATATTGGAAAGTCCTACATGTCCACTCTTCAATCGACGTGATGCACGTGATGAAGAATCTCTACGTCAACCTGCTATGCTTCCTGGGCGTGTATGGGAAGTCAAAAGATACACCAGAAGCACGAGAGGATCAGCAACGTATGAAAGACCCCCAAAAAAAGCACATGGATATAGGGCGTCATTTCTTAAGCAGCTACGCTCTTACCAAGCAGAGAAGGAAATCTTTTTTGAAGTCCTTTACAGAATCAAGGTGCCGTCTGGCTTCTCGTCGAATATTAAGGGGATAATAAATATGGCAGAGAAAAAATTCCAAAACCTGAAGTCTCATGACTGCCACGTGATTATGACGCAGTTGCTTCCGATTGCACTGAGGGGGCTTCTACTGGAAAATGTTCGAGTACCCATTGTGAAGCCATGTGCATTCCTCAATGCAATATCTCAGAAGGTAATCGATCCATATAGTCTGGCAAGGTTACAGAGGGATGTGGTCCAATGTCTTGTTAGTTTTGAGTTGGTGTTCCCACCATCCTTCTTCAACATTATGACGCATCTCCTGGTTCACCTAGTAGAAGAGATTCATATTCTCGGTCCGGTATTTCTACACAATATGTTCCCCTTTGAGAGGTTCATGGGAGTCTTGAAGAAATATGTTCATAACCATGCTAGGCCAGAAGGAAGCATCTACAAGGGCTATGGAACAGAGGAGGTCATTGGGTTCTGTGTTGACTTTATTCCTGACCTTAAGACGATTGGTGTTCCTGAATCGCGGCATGAGGGGAGACTAAGAGGAAAAGGAACACTAGGAAAGAAAACAATGATACCCGGGGACGGGCATTCTTTCACTAAAGCACACTACACGGTTCTACAAAATTCCACCTTCGTGGCTCCGTATATTGAGGAACACAAGAATATTGTACGCTCCACAAACCCGGGGAAGGATGACACATGGATTAAATTCAAACACATGGAGACTTTCGGAAGTTGGTTGCAAGCACATCTTATAAATGACATCACTAGTGAAGATCAACTCTACATGTTGGCCAGGTCACCATCTTCCACTATTGGGACTTTTCAAGGGTACGAGATAAATGGAAATACATTTTACATGGTCACACAAGATAAGAAGAGCACCAACCAAAACAGTGGTGTCCGCTTTGATGCAACAAACGAGAATGGGAAAAAGGACACATACTATGGTTACATAGAGGAGATATGGGAACTTGACTATGGACCTTCTTTTAAGATCCCTTTGTTTAAGTGCAGATGGGTCAACCTGAATGGAGAAGGGGTAAAGGTAGACTCGCTGTACGGAATGACAACAGTGGATCTCAACAAAATTGGTTACAATGACGAACCATTTGTCCTAGCCAATGATGTGGCTCAGGTCTTCTATGTGAAGGACATGTCCTCCAGACCAAAGAAAAGAAAAAAATAAGCAACCAGATAAATCATATGATGAGCCGAAGCGTCACATAGTTCTTTCAGGGAAAAGAACCATCGTGGGAGTCGAGGACAAGACAGACATGTCTGAAGATTATGATAAGTTTGCTGAAATTCCACCCTTCACAGTGAAAGCTGACCCAACCATCCCGTTAAATAAAAAAGATGCTCCATGGTTACGTCCGAATTGATCATAAGCAAGGGTTCATGGACTTAATGGAGTGATGTATAATAATGTATTGAACCTCTGATGTAAATCTATGTAATGTTATTGGTTGTGTTAGGGTATTGAACCTTTGAGTGAATATTTGGCATGTAAAACCCTAAGAACACTTGTAAACACATGATATGCCAAATCCTTGCTTCTGGTGCCATCCCGACGCTCCAAGCCCCTCTCCGGTGAAACCCTAGCCCCGTTGGAGAGAAGATGCCAGCTTATCGGTCTACAGCTTTCACCGGAGCCCAGAGTGGGTAGCAATGTGCAACACTTTGCTTGGTTGTGTTAGGGTGGGCCCTAGGAAGTCCCAAAACAATGGCATGAACCACCTGTACACAAGATCCCCTCCCGTTCGTCGGTTCAGGGACCTTCAGCCTATAATTAAGTACTTAGACTCGGAGAGAGAAATCGATGCCGGTGAAGACCCAACAACAAGAGTGAGTGAATATTTGGCATGTACAACCCTAAGAACACTTGTCAACACATTGGTATGTCAAATCCTTGATTCTGGTGCCGTCCCGACGCTCCGCAGCCCCTCTCCGATGAAACCCTAGCCCCGCTGGAGAGAACAACCCAGCTTATCGGTCTATAGTTTTCACCGGAGCTCGGAGTGGGTAGCAATGTGCAACACTTTGCTTGGTTGTGTTAGGGTGGGCCCTAGGAAGTCCCAAAACAATGGCATGAACCACCTGTACACAAGATCCCCTCCCGTTTGTCGGTTCAGGGACCTTCAGCCTATAATTAAGTACTTAGACTCGGAGAGAGAAATCGATGCCGGTGAAGACCCAACAACAAGAGTGAGTGAATATTTGGCATGTACAGCCCTAAGAACACTTGTAAACACATTGGTATGCCAAATCCTTGCTTCTCGTGCCATCCTGACGCTCCGTAGCCCCTCTCCGGTGAAACCCTAGCCCCGCTGGAGAGAACAACCCCTCTCCGATGAAGCCCTAGGAAGTACCAAAACATCATAAGTGAGTTTAATTTACCTTTCTGATCATTTTGATATATAACTTGCAATTTTCAGAGTTTATTGAATTATTTCATATTTTCTCCATTTCTTAAATGAATTAATTCAAATTCAAATAATTTCAAATTTTGAATTTCACCAAATATGTTTGAAAGTAACATATTTAGTTAGTTTATAATTTTCTAAATGTTTTGGTAGTTTTTTCATATTTTTCTGATTATTGAACTAGCAGATAATCTGGCGGGAATTTTTGAAAATATGAAACTTTTTTGAAAAAACACGGCATTTATCCCGGTTATTGCTAACAACCGGGACGAATGCCCCTCTTCGCGCCGTTCCAGATCTAGGTCATTCGTCCCGGTTGTTAGCAACAACCGAGATGAATGGGTGGGGCATTCGTCTCGGTTATTGCCAACAACCGGGACGAATGGGTCATTCATCCCGGTTATTTGCAACAACCGGAACGGATGCCCCTCCCCACGTACTTAAGCCGTTCCCTCTCCTCCTCCCCTTCTATCGCGCGAGGAGGACGACACTCGACGCCGGCAGGCTGCCCAACTCCCGCGGCCGCCCCCCTTTCTCGCCATCGCCCGCCTGTAGCGCCTCTGCCCCCGCGTCGCCCGCCTCTACGTCGTCGTGGCGCCGCGCGCCACCGAGCTCGCCCGACGCCACCTCGCCCGCATCGCCCGGCACCACCTCACCCGCGTTGCCCGTCGCCCGCGTCGCCCACGTCGCCTTCTCCCGCAGGTAAAGCTCTCCCCCTCCCTCCCCCTCTCCCTGCCCCCGGCCTCGCTCCGGCCTGCTCGATCGTGGAGAAGAAACAGAGTGGAGAGACAGAGAAGAGAGTGTGGAGAAAAAAAGCTAAAAAATTGAAAAAAATGAAATTTAAACTTCTAAATTGAATAAAAAATTGAAATCGATGTTATTTGTGTCATCCGGATCTGGAATGCGGTCTTCATATTAGGTCTTATTTTTAGATCCGGAATGTTAGGTCTTATATTAGGTCTAAAAAATAAAAAATTGAATAAAAAATTTAAACTTCTAAAAGATGCTCGGTTATATTAGGTCTTATATTTAGATCCGGAATGTTATTTATGTCATTCATATTAGAAATTTTGCTAAGTTCAAATAACAACCAAAATATGTTTTTTAGTTTATTGTTCTCGCCGACGATATCCCTGTTGGACCCGAGGGGTGATGTTCGGGAGTGGGTCCCGCCGGGCTGGCGTTGGCAGGTGCTACCTTCCGGGACGCGCAGCTTGGTGAGGATTCCCGGTGACATCGTCGACCCGGATCTAGTTTGGTGGCGGTCCCATGGGCCATTTGTTTAGTTTCCGGAAAAAAGAACGAAGTTGCAATTACTTAGCAATATTTTGAAAACAAATTATTTAGGCATTCAAAACATGTGGGTTGAATGGATGATGAAACTGCTAAGTCATTTTGTTTTAAGTTTTGTGCGTTGACACTAACTTGCAATTTTTAATTTGCAGAAATTATGGACCCAAACTTTAGAGACGAAGATGCGGAACAAATGGTCGCGGACATTATCCGCGGGCCCGAGGGAGACCCAGATGTCTCCGAGTTGATGAACAACTCCGGTGAGGGAGATCCGGAGCTCGCCCGAAGAGACGGCTCTGGTGAGGTAGATCTGGAGCTCGCCCGAAGAGACGGCTCTGGTGAGGTAGATCTGGAGCTCGCCCAAAGAGACGGCTCCAATGAGGGAGAAGCCTACGACATCGTCGGGGGAGAAGCCGAGGGCTCCCATGAGAGAGAAGCCGACGGTTCCGGTTGAACCTTACAAATTAGAAACTCCGGCGAGGTGCATATATATATATATATGTTAATTAAATGAAGCATTTGTTTTCTATATACATGTATTAACACTCTTTCTTATATATTTTAGCCATCCGGATCTAGCAAATCCACCGGAAAGAAGACTAAACGAGGCGGAGCCCAAAAGTTGAAAGAGCATGAAAGGTACAAGATCGAACAGATCGCTGCAGACGGCGCGCCAGAGCTTCCCGAACTTGTTGCCCAAAAATATGTGAAGCAATGCAGAGTGCTTGTTAGGGACCACATCCCGATCACCGTTCGGGAGTGGCATAAGCCAAAGGAGGCTCTCAAAATTTCATATGTCGGCGACAAAGCCAGAGAAAAACTTTTTGAAAAGATGCTGGCTAATTTCACACTACCGACGCCGAAGGTTACTCAAGATGAGTTGGATGAGAATGAGGAGGATCCTGAATTGATCTTAGAGCGAAATACGAAAGCCTTAGAGAAACTGGTCAAGGCGTTCACTTTTAGGAAGATGGCCAAGCAGTTCAAGAGCTGGAAGAAAAGATTGAACCTTGACTTTATCCAGAAAAACAAGACTCCGGATTTCACCGGAACGTATGAGAAGATAAAACCGTACTGGGAAGAATTTGTTGAGTACAAGAAGGCGGAGGAAGCTCTGGAAAAGTCTAAAAAAAATAAGATAAACGCCGCTAAAAAGATCTATCACCATACTATGGGGCAAGCTGGCTACAAGGGTAACATGCCTAAGTGGAATAAACTTGAGGACGACTTGCTTGCTAAGGACATCATTCCAGAGACGTTCTACTGGGACCAACGGACAAGGTCTTGGTTTTTTGGCCATGGGGGCACGTTGGACTCAGAAGGGAAATGCATCTATAATGTAAGACATGAAGAAGATCCTCTACCCATCGATGCTCTCAGAGAAGCAATAAAGGCTGCTAAAGAGGGGAAGTTCCATCCAGATAGAGAGAACGACGAGCTCACCCGCGCCCCTGGGAATAAGGAACACTATGGACGGACACGAGCCACAAAAGGCTCTGTTCCGTGGAAACATGGGTTTCCCTAGGAGAAGAAGAAATATCCGGATAGAAGCCGTCAGAGGAGAAAGGATTTGGAGGTAGCTGAAGCACATAATCGGGTAGACCAGTGGACTAGCATTGAAGCAGAATTAAAGCGGCAGCGGGAGCAATCAGAGCGGCAGCAGGAGCAAATTGACCGACTTAGCCAGCAGCAAGGTAACACCCAATCTCAGCAGGAAATGGAAGCCGCACCATCTAATCGGAAGAGTAGTGTTGCTTCCACGCAGCTCCAGGGTGATGATGGTGAAGATGCACCGCCGATGATGCACCCGGTGGATCATATAACGGAGATGACACTGTGTGAGCTGCATGTGAAAGTCGTCAACAATATAACCATTAAGGTGGCGGTCGGCTATGTGAAACCAGCTGGCCCTAAACCAACACACCATTGTCGGCCAGTTCAACCAGGCTACGCTGTTGCCGGGGTGGATGAAGTTATGACCGGATTCGAGCGGGTGCAGCTTGACTATTCTGAAGGTGAAGACGGGGAGGTGACTGAACTTGGAGACGCCAAGAACTTGAGCATTCTATGGCTAAAGGAACACATTGTGTTTCCTAATTGGACGCCAAGGCCAACGACTGATCGGAGTAGCCATCCTCCTTCGCCGCCACCTCAAGACCAGTCTCTAGCGGAACAGTCGTCTTCGTACTCTCCACCGCGCTCGGCGTCTCTAGCGCGTGCGTCTACGCCGCGGCGTCAGCCGTCTCTAGCACATGCGTCTACGCCGCGGCGGCAGCCGTCTCCGCGCACAAAGTCTGATCAGGGCAGCTCAAAGCGGAGGAGAACCACCGCATCACCGAAGCGTCGATTGTCGCCCCTCCCAAGAGTACCACATCCGAATCTACCCAAGTTACCTTACCACTGTACTCCAGAGGAAACCCAGGAGATCGCAAAGGCCGAATATGAGGCGTGGAAATCTAAGGAGAAGTCGCCGAAAGAGCCAGATTTCCCCAACACCGAAGAAGACAAAGCCCGAGCGTTGAAAATGGTGAAGACCCTTCATCAGCCCGAGCCGAGTCTCATTCCTGACTATGACCGCTCTATTCTTAAGGCACACGATGAAAAGAAGCGGTCGAAGAAGAGTAGTACCGGAAGCGGGAAATGCGGGAAAACAGTTGAACAGCTCGGACAACAGAAAAATCAATCCATCCCCTCGCTCATAGTGCATTCCAATCCCGAGGTGGGGCCGAGCACAGGCGTAGGCGAGGAACTTGACCCGGAGTTTATTGCACTGTACGGACAAGCGGCCGCTGCTGCGGGTATGTCCATTGCGCAGTATCTCCAAACCTTAGATGTCTTCCCCTCTTCTGATTTCGCGCACCCATATCGGCACGGGCATCCTCTCGTCAAACCGGGGGAGGAAAATGATCTACCAACAAAAATGCGAAGAGTGCATAATTGGTCATGGAAGCCTCGGAGCACTCTGAGGGATGGATAATGATGGAAGTTAGAAACGAGCATCACGGTTATGGAGAAAGGATAATTCTGATTGAGTTTATAGAACTATATCTGTTATTCCAGCTAAAGGCCCTCGACAAATCTATCGTCAGTGCGTATTGTCTGTAAGTATTTATTTTGCTGTAGTTAAGTCTCTAGCTAGCTCACCTCGTTCATTACATTTTTATAATAATACTCACTATATTATAATTGCAGAATGAAGATTCTCGAATGCAAAAGAGGACACATCTATGACATTGGGTTCATTGACCCATATTGGGTTAATCAAGCAACTCTTCTCACAAAACCCAGGGAAACAGAAGATTCAATTGTGAAGGCGTTAAGGTTTCACGATACCAAGAGGGAAATACTTTTTCCTTACAACTTCGAGTGAGTGTTATTTCTTCGGTAAACATTTTTTTTGCTTACTCGATGATAAGTGTATAACTGATGAGTTATGTTTGCGCAGCTTCCACTATATTCTTCTAATATTTGAAACTGACAAAGGAAAAGTACGGGTAATGGACTCGAAACATAAACCCCTTAAGGACTGGGAGGACATGCAGGAACTGATCCAACGGTAATTTCAATCTTTATGACACTATATCGACAAGTTTCGTTTATTTTCTGATAACTCACTTAATTCATTTTCTTTGCCGGCCAGCGCTTGAAAACGGTTCACAGCAAAGGCTAGGGGTGAATGGGAGGAGAAGCTTAAATTTCAACATCTGAAAGTAAGTGGTACTAGCTATATCCGCGCATCTCCTTGATTATAGTTTCGATACCATTATAATGCTATATTATAATTTTGATTGAAACCATGTTCTTGTAAAGTGCTTGAACCAGGGAGATGGGAATAACTTATGTGGATACTATGTCTGCGAGTTCATTCGTCAGACGACATGCGCCAAGCTGGGCAGAGATTTAGAAAAACTTCGTGTACGTCAACCATCACTTTTATCTTATTACCATCTATTGTCTTTAATTAGATATTGACCACTCTTCTTTATATTAGATCGAGCGGCTGCGGGACGGTCTTCTACCAAGGGATCGTCTACGAACAATTCAAGAGGAAATTTGCGGATTCTTAGACGCAGAGGTCCTAACACCAGGAGGGGAATACTATGTCAGCGCCAACTATGCTCGACGAACTTGATGTTCGAATTCTTAGATGCATAGTACTTACCTGTATATTTGAGTCATGGTGCATGGTGGTGTATTAAGTAATTATGGGAAAGAGTACAAACTTGTATATTCTTCACTCCTTACTTGTATATTCGATTCATGGTGCGTACTTACTTGTATATCTTCAACTATATTCTAATGCGATCACCATATAGTTGTATATTCTAATGCGATCAGCAAACTTGTGTATTCTAATAAAATGGAATACAATAAAAAAACATGGTGGTGTATTAGATGCAGAATACTTATGGGAAACAAATAGGAAAAAAATACAACAAACCAAACCCTAAAAGGAAAACAAGAAAAAGAAGAAAAAAATTCTGCCCTGGCAGAGAATTGGCAAAAATCTCTGCCGCGGCAGAGGGGGCATTCATCCCGGTTCGTATTACGAACCGGGACGAATAGTCCTGGCCAGGGACCAGCCCACGCCCCCCACGTGGACGCCCCATCCATCCCGGGTCCTGGTACAACCGGGACGAAGGGGGGGGGGGCATTCGTCCCGGCTGCCCCATCCCGATTGGGCAACCGGGACAAAAGGCCCCTTAAAAACCGGGACAAAAGGGGGGTGTTTCTACCAGTGATGGGATGGATAGGGGGGAGCCCGGGCACGGCCGCCTCACGGGCCCGGACCACCACTGACCCCACTGCCATGTCAGCCCGGCCCACTATCGGCCCCACTAAAGACCCAATCTGGAAACACTTGACGTCCGATAGTTCACTCTCCATCCACTCCACTTCCAATCCCTCACCCTTCGATCTGATGGCGGTGATCGAAGCAGCTCCGACGGATCGAACGTCGATGTGGAGGAGGTGGCCCTCCGCATCGCGTTGCGCCGGTCGTTGCAGGACCAAGGCGGCCCCGGTGGCGGTGGATCTGCATCCTCCGGGCCCGTCGCAGGCCCTTCCCGCCAAGAACGTAGATCCGACCGCTTTCGCTTCGGCCGGTCCGCTCCAGGTCAGGTACGCCGCCCACCTCCACCCCCTTCTGCTTTGGAAGCGGTGCTCGGCCACCGTTGGGTCCTCGTGCCCGTGACGGGGATGGGGCGCACGAGGACGCCGGAGTCCGAGGCGTGTGCAGCCCGGCGCGGGCGGCAGCGGGCGAGGGAGAGGAGAGGCGCTGGCCGTGCGGCGTTCGACCTCGAGCGTGTTGGTCGACACCGAAGGACACGGATGTGGAAGGCAAAAAATAAGACGCGTTCGGTCAGTATCCATGGACGCATTCGCGGGTGTATGAGGACTCATATTAGCAAATTTCGGTTGTAGATGCTCTCACCAGGTACAAACACGCAAATTACGTATGAGTTATACATATAGTAAACAAAATAATAAAGCAAGTCATTTATATTACACGTATGAATGATAGTTACACGGTACCAGCTGATCTAGCTTACATACGTTGGCATGTCAAGCTCGATCGTCGCCTTTAATCGGTTGGCCCGACCTCGATCGTCATGGCCGGTGGTGCTGACCCTGACCTTGCTCACGACGATACATGTCGTCGCTGCCTGTTCAGCAGTTGCATTGCATGTGATCTATGCAACTTTATTGCGACGACCGCGTGGCTGGGCGGGCCCACATGGCCGGGATCTCATGTGCCATCATGCATGATGCGACAGTGACAGTGGGTGATGTTGGCACTGCTAAGCATCTGGCAGCTAAAAGGTTTAGTTTATAGAGAGATAAAGGCAGGAGTACTGGATTCCCTGTCCTTTGTGAGTGTGTTTAAAGGATTCGGTGAGCTCGGAACATCTAGCTAGCTAGGTAGGCAGGTGGTTATATTCATCTGGCCAACCGTGACTTTGGGATGTTTTGCTCCTGCTGAATTGTTAAATGTGGAGCAGTCTGATCGGTGATACTGTCACAAGGGGTGTAGATTCTTTCTTGGGACTGACTTGGGCCTAAAGTCCACCTTCTTTTACATTGGGTAGCAAGAACGGTAGAAATTACGCTTTCCGGACTTCAAGTAAAATAAATATGGCTGGATCCCTCCTGAGTCGCCCCCGCAGGCTATGGGAGGGAACCTTGGCGGCCGTTAAACGCCCCTCCTCCCACTCGTTAGAGGGCATGACCAGGCGAAGCCCGGCTGGCGCCGGCGGCGATAGGGCTCTCCGCCCCCTCGTACGTGGATCTGGTGCGGGCCAGGAACGACAAGCCATGGCATCGCGATGTAGAGGGGTGCGACGGCGCGATTCTGCTTCCTAGCTGATACGTTCGGAGGCAGGTGATGCGGCTATGGCCACTACTGGTGGAGCGTGTCGGGTCTTGGCGGCGGCGGCGATCTGCCCAGAATAGTGGTACCAAAGTACCAGACGACACAGGTTGTGGATGACGATGGTTGGCGTTGTCTTCTGTGCAACGGTGATGGTGGACAGGGGTTGTGGTGGCTGTCCTCGATGTTCAAGCGGTGTCTCCTTGGCGAGGCACCACACGGTTCCAGTAAGCTACAAGGTCAGGATGGCGTGACTACCGATGGAAATCACGTCGACTTCGTTTTTGATAGATGATGATGGCGTCTTTGATGTCGTTTCCTTGTTGAGGCATTGTCTATGCAGTCTGCGTCATCTCGCTCGGGCTGCTTTGGGGGGAGATCCTAGATCTGGGTCTCCCAGATCGGACGATGACGACAGTTGGTGTCGTTCTCCCTCTGATGACATCATTTTGAAGCAGGTGCCGATTGGAGGGGCATATAGGTGGAACGGTGTTACATCTTCTGCATCGAAGACGGCGGATCTCAGCGATGTGGCACAGTGGAGTGTCGGCGTCGGATGTGTGTACATGGGCTCACACAGGAGAACGACGATGTCTGACGTCGTGCTTGCGTCGATGGCAGAGAGACCTGACAAGGTCGGTGCATTGACCTCTCCCGAAGATTGGACAACGGAAGATGGCAGCGGAAGATCCTACAACGTGCGCATGCGGTGCGTGTTGAGCATCTGGTACAACTGGTTGCTCCTCTCAATTGGTCGGTGGGTCGCCGGTGGGCTGTTTGGGGAGGCCACGAGATTAGATGGTGCTTCAGCACGAGGTGAGACACTTCATCAAGCTGGTCGGTATAGCCGACGTCAAATAGATGGTTTTGGATGGTTTTGGATGGATCCATGTATTAATTTTGTTAGATCTGTTGAATAAGTTAATAAAAATGGATGTGTGCATCCTTGGAAGCGGTGGTCAGTGGTTTCAACCTTCCTTTAAAAAAAGGTATTCTTGTATAATGCTTTTCAGTTATTAGTAAGATGTACTGAATGTAAATAGTTGGAATGTTTAATTGTTCTGCACTGACAGATGGCTTGCCTTCCAAATATTTACATCATATCTTGGTGAAATGGTCGAGTATCCATTTATGAAGGCAAGAGTGGAGTTCGTGTCAACTAAAACAAAAAAGAGTAGTGTTCGTGTAAGCCCCTGACTCGTTGAATACAATATATGGCTTCACAAAAAAAATTCAAGTACTGAAATGCTCTTACGTCATACGGAGTATTAATTACGTAGAGAATGGATAGTTAATTAACCCACCGGTATGCATGTTCAGTCAGAGATCTGAGCAAACACACCATTAAATTTAGAAAGAAAAAACACCCAGATCGATGAGCGGCACCGCAGAGACATGCATACGTACTAGTACGTGCTACATGCCCGGGTGGAAGAAGACAAGCAGTAGATCTAACTAAGCGTTTGACGCAGGATTACGTGGGCGGTTCATATTCACATGCATGCATGGGCTGCTCGACCGATCTGCTATCCGTACACACACAAAAGCCTAAGCTGGCTGGCCATGCTCTTAGCTTTTACCTTTGGCTCCATGCGTACTCACGTGACGTCCATTTTTCTCTTCTCCATAACACTCACCGTGTGATCAGGCAAGGGAATCGACAAACAAAATAAGGACACACCATGCGTGCACTGATGCACATGCAATTACTTGTACTGTAGACCGTTGCATTTCCTGCCATGCACTCACTCACTCACATTACCGGCCGACACGTATGGCCATCAGTTGTCACCAGTAAAGGAATTTGTTGTTTCTACTACACATATGCATCCGTCGGTTCATGGATCGCTGTTGGAATTTGATCATGTGAAGAAACCCAACCGGCCGGTCATGTGAAACTCTTTTGGATGTAGCTGCGCCTTTTACTACTGGCCGGATGCATGGATGGACGGACTCACCACCAAGCAAGCTCTCCGCCGCATCTCCCTGTTTTCACCGTGATTTCTGCAGGAAAATCGCCATTGGCGCAGGCTAAGGACCACCTCGGTTGGCCACGTATCTTCTTGACCGTCATCACCGTGTTATCTCCTTCTCGGCCTTCATGGTGGACCATGTCCATGCGCGTGGCCCTCCAGGTTTGGCAAGGAGGATATGTTAGAGCGTGGACTCGTGTGCTCATCTGCCATGCCATGCCAGGCACCATGAATTCGTATATGGCGTAGTTGGTGGACTACGTAGTGGCCTCCAGCTCCCCTGCAGCGCAACGGGTGTCAGGACCTCTGGGCACCATGCGGTACGACTCCGGTCTGAACACATTTAGTTTTGTCTACCACGGCAGATAAACCATAAATGTGCCCATGCACGTAGTACGTTGTGTGCAGTAGACATCCATGGACCCAAACCAAATGCATGTAAAACCTGATCCGGTCACATGTAAAATTTCATAAGTTCTTTTTACGGTGATGGCGGTGGCCCTCTCACGGCGGCTGTTGCGGTGGCTAGATGCGTCGATTTCAGTAACGGTGGCGCCGCCCGTAAAACAAATCAAAGAGGGGTGGGAGGTAGGCGGGGTGCCGGCGGGCGTGCGTGGTGGCCGTCGAGGGCAAGGAGGAAGGCGCCGGCATGGAGTTGGTCGTGCAAGGGGGGAAGAATCTTTTTCGAAGAACTCGTTTCGTGTGCTCAAATTTAGGAGGGAGACAAACGCTCCCCTCAAGAAGTTTGAGTAACTAAACTTTTTGAGAGTTGGGCTAGGTGAGCTTTAACATCTCATATGGGGATTTTTTTCAAAAGTTAAACTCTTTTGAGGCCCCTTCCTCCTCCCACCACCTCCCACCGTTATATTGCCACCACCCCTCGAGCTTCTGTTCTCCGTTGCCGGCACCCTCCTCCATGCAACAAAACTGTCAAACCCCCTTCATTGCCTTCGTCTGGGACACCACAAATTTCTACCGTTTAAAATGCCTTCCCCATCTTCGATGAGGTCATGTCTCAGTCTCGCCAGGGTCGATGATCCTCGTAGTCTCTCATCACGCCGCCGACAAGGGTCGCGGTGGCGGCTGGCCCTGCGACATAGATCCAGCACGGGTGGTAGCCGTGGAATCCCCTGTGGGGCGGAAGGGGCATCACATGCGGGGAGGCCGGGGGCGACAGTCAAGGCGGCGCGTAATGAGTGTCATCGAGGGCTGCGGATCTGGCGTCCTGCCTAGATCCATCACGGTTTGGCCTTGGTCGGCCTGTGGCGCGAGGAGGACCGGCGAGGGGCGGCTGCAGTCTCCCTACCGGCGTGCCGATGGCGGCCATCGTCTCCACGGCGAGGCTCCGTTCGGTGCCACCCAGTTGCGAGATCAAGGGGTGGGGGGGACGCCACGTTCGGTGAAAATCGTGCTGACTTCGGTCATGGCGGATGATGGCGGCATCTATGATGTCGTTCCCTTCTCGAGGCATCGTTGTTGCAGGTCGTGGCACCCCACTCGTGATGCTCCGGTGGAGACCCTAGATCTGGATCTATCGGATCGGATGATGATGGCACCTTCGATGTCGTTTCCCTCCTGGGGGCATCGTTTTGCGGCAAGTGTTGGTTGGACGGGACAAGATGAGGAGCGATGTTACATTTACCGCAAGCCCGACGGAGGATCCCGGCGGCATGTTGCTGCGAAGGTTCGATGCCGGGCGCCTGTGGACGGATACGTGCAGGATCACGGAGTTGTCTGGCGCCGTGGTGGCGTCGACGGTAGGCCTGGCAAGGTCGATGTGTCTGCTCCTGCTCTAAAGATGGACCGGTGGAAGATGTTGGTGGCAACATTTGAGAGTGCGCTAGACCGGTGTGGGACCTAGTCCCGGTGTGTGACTGGGTTGGGGCATCCGGGTTTAGATGTTAGGGTTTAGTGCGATGTCTGTTTGGTATTTGGCCCGGATATTAGGCACACCATCATCAAGGGATTGGAGTAGTAACAGGTATTGCTTAGATGATGGCTTTAGGATGACAGATGTATTAGTTTGTATGGTCTTTATGACTAATTGATAAAACTAGTCGTCAACCCGTGCGTTCGCACGGGCTAGTTATGTGTATCTTAGATTCTATATTATAGTAGATAGTTGTTCATAAGGGGATGTATCATATATATATATATATATATATATATATATATATATATATATATTATGGGGAATGCTTACTCAGGTGAGTGAATGAGTGTCAAGGATTGACCGTACACCAAATAAATTTAAACTAAATGACATAACAACTTAAGAATTTGTAAATAAGAGAACATCATAACTTCCACAGAGCCTGTGTTGTCAAAGATAGGGAAGAAAGTTGTAATGTTTATGTATATAGTACAAAGACCAATAACACTTATTAAGGGCATACGGAATAAAATTACAAACATTGAAACATGCACTTCATCATGGGATTCTGCATCGAGCATCATAGCCCATGTGTGACATGCCATATATATGCTGACCTCTTATTCGACCGGGTTGAGGAAAGAAAAGGTGAAAAAGAGTCATGCAAATTAATGGACAGTAGCAATGTTCGGCTTTAACGATACGTCGTCACCTATGAAATCTCATGCATCCATTGTTGAGCATAAAATGGTTACATACCTCTCGTCTATGTATGTAACTATGGTTAGATAATGGGCATAGAAGCTAAACCCAGGATGTGCTACAACGTTGGAAAATTTCAGCAAAACCCAAATCATCGATGACGGCAACGTCAACAGCTCTGGTGATCGGCAAAAGTACCTCATTGATCCACCTGTGTGGCATCGTTATACATTGTAGTGAAGAAACAGGAGAGAATTTTTGAAAATAATGTATATTAATTAAATAGGAGAATACACATGGTCAAGTTACTTTTCTCCATGGCTTTGCATAGTGTATGTTGTAACTTTCTTGAATGATTTTGTCTTCACGTACTTGTCCAAAAGCATCATATTGACATATTAATTCAGTTGTAATTAAGATACATGAAAACGGATTATATGATTCCATTAATGTGGAAGCTTTCTTGTGTAGAGGGTTCCATTTATTAGCACATACCTTATAAGAGACACACAAAAAAAATATTCGAGATTATATTCGATGATGCATATTATGTACTATGATTCACTTTTCCTTATTGATTGCATGCATTCTAATTTGAATACTAAATTGTTTTATCTTTCTTCTGAGTTAGTTAAATATAAGCTATGGACAATAACGACAGAGGAGGAAAAGAGGCTCTGTTCAACATCATACGCTCCACGAGCCTAGAGCATGAACATGAAGAGGATGACGGCTCGCAATATCTGAACAATTCTGGTGAGGGTTGTATGTTTGATGAAGACAGAGAGAATAGATGAATTCGATAACGATGTTGACGAAGAAAGTGTTCTTCAAATAACAAAGACCGGCGAGGTATATTTATTATATAAGCCATCCGATGATCATTACATGTCTTAATTGAGTTTTACATGTATTAACGAATCAATCTTCCTTCTTTTAGGCCTCCGGATCGAGCAAATCTTCTACAAGCGACAGGGTAGTTCGAGGCCCGGCCAAAAAGTTGGACCCTGGCGTAAAGTTCAGCATCGATTCCATCAATACATCAACTGGCGAACAGCTTGGACCTAAGAAAAATGCGACCAAGTTCAAGAATCAATACAGAGTTATTGTCAGGGACCAAATCCCGATCTCCACACAAGAATGGAAAAAGCCAGCAAAGGGAGATCGAGAAGGAGTTACTTTTGTCGATGAAAGAGCAAAATATGTGCTTTGGACCAAGATGATGTCAAATTTCACACTACCAGATAATTTGACAAATGCAGATCTGAATAAATTCAGAAACTATGCTCTTAAAAAGATGGCGATCGCATTCAACACCTTCAAGAAAAATGCATGGGCTACGTACTTCAAAGCAAACAAGACGACTTCAAAATTCGAGGGAGCACTGGTGAAGGCAAAAGATTACTGAGACGATTTCGTGAAGTTGAAGGAATCGGAACTAGCTAAGGAACGGTCGAGAAAGAACATGATTAATGCTGCGAAAAAGCAGTGGCACCATACTCTGGGGCCAGGTGGCTACGAGACGGCCCTGCCTAAGTGGGATCAATCCGAAAAAGATATGATTAGTGCAGAGGTCACTCCAGTTAAAGTGACCTGGCCCTCGAGGTGCAGAACATGGTTTTATGCGCATGGGGGGAATTAAGTTGGACCCAAAGACAGGGGCTATTATGATGAAGGCAAGTCTTAGAAAAGTGACTGACGAAATTCTGATTAAAATCGAAAAAGCTCGAACGGGGGTGTTCACGCCCAACAGAGAGAACGACGAGCTTACGCGCGCCCTGAAGAATCCTGAACACCCGGGAAGAACACGAGGCAAAGGCATTGTTCCGTGGTTTGAGGGGTTTGCGGGTTGCAATGACGACTACAGAAGTCGTGTGAGAAAGAAGATGCAGGAGGAGAAGAAGAAGAAGGAGGAAGCACTCCGCCTTGAAGGCCTCGAATCAAAGCACCTGGAGTTGGAATCTAGAGTTAGGCGGCAGCAGGAGCAGATCGACTCACTCAGCCAGGAAAGTGCATCTCAACGACAGCATGAGCAGATCGAGCCAGCATTGGATACCATCGTCCCATCTATGCCGAGAAGCAGCGTGGGTTCCGCCCTGGCTGATATCGATGACGATGCACTGCTAGCTAGGTACCCTATGGATGATATCAAAGACAAGATTAATTGTGAGCTACACATGAAAGTGAAGAACTTATCCATGAAGGTGGCGGACGGCTATGCTTTAGCAAATCCCCCAGAAGCAACCTTCCATTGCAATCCCATTCCAGCTGGCTATGCTTGTGTCGGGGTTGATGAAGTGATGTCAGCATATCACGAGCTACAACTTGACATTCCTAGAGGTGACGAGGAGAGAACACTGGGAGAGGCCATACATCGTATCATTCTATGGAAAAAGGATTGCATCGTCTTTCCAAGGCCACCAACTCCTCCTCCTCCAAGTCTGCCCCCGCATCAGTCGACTCCTCCTCCTCCTCAAAGTCCGACACCGCGTCAACTGACTCCTCCTCCAAGTCCGGCATGACGTCATCCAACTCCTCCGCCTCCAAGTACGGTACCGCGTCAGCTGAATCCTCCTCCAGGTCCGGTACGGCGTCAGCGTGCTCCGTCGACTCAGCGTGCTCCGTCGCCTAAGCAACAACGAAAGAGAGAGGCCGCAGCTACGACGACTAGCGGTACAACAGGCAAGAAATTCAAATATGTTCCAAGCCTCAAGCCTCTTCCGAAGTTGCCTTACCACCTAACCGATGAGGAACTCGACATCGCAGTGGATGCCAATTTGAAGGCCCATTTTGGACCGAAACCGCCCTAGCCGCCAAAGGAGAAAGTACCTAAGCATGTCTCACAACACTTCATTGATATGGCTCGACTAGCTCAGAAGGACAACGACTATGTGAGGTCTATCAAGAAGTCATATCTTGCAGGACAAAAGGAGTCGAGCTCGAGCTCGAGCCAAGGAGTTCGCAAAAAAAAGCGGGAAAACTATCCCCCAGCTGGGAGAACAGGCAGTGCAATCGACCCCCCCGCTCATTGTACAAACACATGTGAGTATCGCCGGTCGGCCAGAAGTAACCAAAGAACATATTAGGATGGCTAAAGAGGTCGCTGTCAGTGTTGAACAACTCCTAGGCCTTAAGGAAATCCCCCGGCTTAAGGAGTCATAAGTAAAATATCAATATGCTCGCGGCAAACCTCTGGTCAGCTTGAAGATGTCAAGCTTCTACCAACAAGAATGTACGATTTGCATACATGGTACATGCAAATAACAGCAAATACCAATGAAGAGTCCCTCATGGTGAGAGTCAAGAAGAGGCATTACTTCCATAAAAATGATGCCTGGATTCATTATGCAGAGTTGTTTCAGTTATTCAATCAAGACGCACTCAACAAATCTTTAGTCAGTTGCTATTGTCTGTAAGTGATTTCTTTCTATAATTTAAGTCTCTAGCTAGCTGTGCTCTCGTTTATTACCTGGAATTATCCTCACTATATTCGTTTCCGTGGTATTGTGCAGAATAAAGATGTATGAAATGAAACAAGTTGGACGCTATCGCATTGGGTTCATTGACCCAAATACGATTAATCAAAAGATATGAGAATCTTCATATACGAGAAAAGACACAGAGAAAGCGATGCTAAATTTTTTGAAGCATCTAAACACCCAATCAGAAATACTACTTCCTTACAACTTCGGGTGAGTGTTACTATATACCTATATATCTTGTACTACAAATTCTATTTTTTGCTTACTAGATGTTAATAAGTGTTGTTGATGAGTTATGCAGTTACCACTAGATCTTGTTAATCATTGAAGTTGACAAGGGAAAAGTTGAAGTACTCGAGTCGCTATTAAAGGATCCATCCGAATACGCAATCGTGAGGGGGCTGCTTGACAGGTAATTTCAATCATTATCGCACTATGCCAGCCTCTTTAATTACTTCATTTCTTGATATGAACTAGTTAATAACTCATTTATTCATTTTTTTTGCCCGCAGGCAGGGCTTGGGCCAAGTTCATCAAACAGGTCCCAGGCGATTGGGCACAACAACTGAAATGGGTGCGACCCAAGGTAATTAAGTACTACTAGCTAGCTAGCTACGTCCGTGCATCTCTTAATTCTAGTTTCAATACCATTATCATGCTTAATTAATTATTACTTGATTGAATTTTATTTTTGTAAAGTGCATGAGGTAGGAGCAAGGGAATAGTTTATGCGCATACTACGTTTGCGAGAACATTCGCATGATAACGTATCAAAGGAGCAGAAATAAAAAAAATCTTTGGGTACGTTTGCCATAATACTATCCATAATTTTTTTTATCATAATCTAGCTAATATATATACACACAACTAATATATTCATCTTGATCTTCATCTTGTAGCTGACGGAGATGCGGGGCCAACTCATACCAAAGGCTCGGGTACGAGCAATTCAAAAGGAATTCGCTGGATTTCTGGTCGACCAGGTAATAGATCCCAAAGGAGAATACCATTACAAGATTAAGAATAAAATGAAGTAATGCATGTGTATATATATATATAGGGAAAATACATCCTACGACTGGGTGTAGTTACTCCCATGTCCCATATACTATCATGTGGTAGTATATATACTACCTTATTATTTTTAGTATGTTCATATACCATATTTAAGATATTGCAAAGTGAATTTTATGAAAAAAATTGCAAGTTGACTCATATTTTTATTATATTTATAAAATACGTACATATTTATACGTAAAAAAGTATATGCTCAAAATATGAGACATACTACCAATTTTTTTGTATATATACTACTTAAATATTCTTATATACTACATACTATGTGTACATACATTTCAAAATGATAGATACTACCTATAGCATACGAAACAAAAGTGGGAGTAACTACACCCGTTCGTATATATATATGATCGGTTCTACGAGAAATTCTATTTATATTTATATATATGCGCATGCACATCGTGTGTATAGTATGTACATAGTAGCGTAATATATATTTAAAATAAAAATTAATTAAATGGAAAATTAAACCATAATTAATTCATAAACCCCTAAATAATTAAAAGGAAAAATAAAACAAAACTAAAAAAACTAAATACTTTTAGTCCCGGTTGGTGTTACCAACCGGGACTAAAGGTCCCCAGCCCACGTCGGATGCCACGTGGAGGGCCTTTGTTGCCGGGCCGTGTTGAACCGGCACTAAAGGGATAGGCTTTAGTCCCCACCTTTTAGTGCCGGTTTGCAAACCGGCACTAAAGGCCCTTACGATCCGTGACTATAGGCCTGTTCTGCACTAGTGATGGTCAAGTTACTTTTCTCCCTGGTTTTGCATAGTGTATGTTGTAACTTTCTTGAATGCTTTTGTCTTCACGTACTTGTCCAAAAGCATCATATTGACATATTAATTCAGTTGCAATTAAGATACATGAAAAAAGATTATATGATTCCATTAATATGGAAGCTTTCTTGTGTAGAGGGTTCCATTTATTAGCACATAGCTTATAAGAGACACACAAAATTTTTATACCATAATTAAATGATTTTGTATTAGCCTTAATAGGAAGCAAAAAAAAAGGTGAAAGATATGAGAATCTTAGCAAAAAAACATTTATTAGCACATAGCTTATAAGAGACACAAAAAACAATGTCCGGTCGCCGGGCTTTTTACAGAAATTTATGCGTATAGTCATCTTAGCTTTGTTTAAGATGGTGGAAATACAACATATGAGAATCATCCAATTGGGTGGAAAAAAAAAACAGGCAGGTGGCTAGTCCATGTTGTATGTGTGCATGTTGCAGGTTATGCACTTATGCTAATCCGGATCGATTAAGCTAGCCGGGAGCACCTAGTTTGCCACGTATATGGTTTTGCTCAGGAAAGAAATGATCCACCTGCTTGCTTAGGTATAACGCGTGCATGGCTTAATATTTGGGTTTCTCTATAACATCGATCGGCTTAGACAAAAATAAGTCAATACCTACTCGTGACATGCGTAAATGACTGGAAAGCATTGGGCGAGTCAGCCGATCGGCTTTTTATTTCTTTTAACTTTTTAATAAATGAAGAGTCCTGTTTCTTTACCAACAGTTTAACTTGGGACCGTATTATTTATTTGTTGGTAGAGCGATTCAACGTGGAGATATATTATTTTTATCTGTTCACCAAACTAATCATTTTTTCTATGCAAGAATTAAGTGGATTAATCTACACCGTTATAACTTGGTCCCACAAGATTAACGGTCCATAAATTCTAATTAACGTGAGAATTTGTAGAAAGTGTCTAATTAGTATAAAGTAAGTATAGATAGATAGGAATATAGAAGTATAGAAATATAGATAGATGATTACATGCATCGTCCAAATACAGAGGACGGGGTTTATCCTCCTTTTCAAAAAGAAAAACGTCTCTTCGTCTTTGGCCTCGGTGGAATTGACTGTCACATGCGGAATTTTCAAGCACGTGATATTTAGCAGAAACATAGAAGACGACATAACAAAATGACTGTACTTGGACAGTCTACCGGGAGCAAATATGAATAGGGCCCCGCGGAATAAATGGATCATCATCCAGTCCATGCAATTAATGGCAATTCTTTCTTCTCACGTCAATGATAGAGCTCGAGTCGGCAAGTGCAGATACCCAGGCCGGCCCCTCGCCGTTCAGAAGAGGAGGGACACGTTGGTCTCATTACTGTGCAAATACATAGCAGAGCTAGTAGGGTATACTCTATGTGATAGAGGATCAGAGAAAGTACTTGCTGGCTAGAGAACGAATCCTGATGCATGCATGCATCCATCCAACTTTGCTATTGCTGTCGATTTCGATGAGCAGTGAGAGTGAAGTGAAGTGAACACACATCCTGTGATACAGATGTGTGCGCGTTTAGTCATGTACTGGGCAAGGTGCTACATGGTGTGTACGCTTGTTATTGGGCGAGCACGTCTGTGTTTGCACTGAGCCTGCAGTGTGGCAACTAGAACAACCCAGTGCGTGTTATTTTCAGCTAGCTAGCTAGCTTGGATACAGTGCATATGATTCAATTTTACCAACCCACCTCAAGTTTGTTGCTTATTCAACGTCATGGAGTGCAGAGTGGACCGACAACGTACGTTAGGTCGTCCGTCCATAAACAGCGTCAGCGTGCATGATTGATCCATGCAGTACCAACGTACGTCGACCACGTATGCAACGAGTGAGATGCTAACTGTAGGTCACAATCACGTCGTACTAATTGGGATGTCTGCGTGTCAACAATTAGTCAAGATCGTTATCAAGCATAGTATCCTACTGGTGTGTAGTGAGACAAGTCGCAATTGGTTTTCAAATCAGCCAAACAACTAATTGAATACGTGTGTACTGGGTGTCTATTACTCCCTCCGTACCTATCCGAAATAGAGTTTCCCCCGTTTTATATTATAAAACAACAAACACCGATTACAGGTAACTGCTGGGGCGAACAACACATCAATCCTAAAGACAAATAATGCCAACAACGGCAGCTCGGCAAGCACGGAGGATCCGCCACCGTTGCGCCCACCAACTACGTCCCACCACACACCATGACACCGGATCGCCGCGTACCAAGCAATACCTCCAACAAGGAACGTGACGCCAACGACGCTGCTGCCCGGACAAGTCCTAGGGTTTCCCCCGACAAGCGGAGGGGAGCGGGGGATGGATAGCACCGACGCCCTTCAAGAAGGAAGGGCGGCACCCACAGGCGTCACCACGTCGGAGCCGGATAGACCGGCAAGGATTTCTGCCGCATCTCCAAGCATCGCCACCCACTCGAACCGGAGCCATCCCACCATCTTGCCGCCCACAAGCACGCGCCACCACGGTCTTGGACCCCACCACGCCGCCAAGCTGGGAGTACCACCACAAGGTCGAGAGGATAGGGGCAAAGAACATCCAAAGGCAAGGGTGGAGACACCGGAGCCGAACGGGAGGGAAGTGCCTCGACCGCAGCTGCGCAAGGGCCCGTGCCCCCAGCGCCGCCGCAGTCTGCCGTTCGGACGCAGCAGCCGAGGCATACCAGGCCACCTGGGCCCGCCGGGCCCATCTCAGGCCCGCAAAGCTCCGGTCGCCGTGCTGCTGAACGCCGGCAACCTCGCCGCGACCCACTACCATCCAAACGCCCAGCCACCGCCGCCCAGCAGTCGTCGGCCCGCCCAGACCCAGACGGGGCCCGAAGGGCCCAGATCTGGGCCTGGCGGGCGCCGCCAGCCCGTGCCACCGCGACACCCCGCCGCCAACGCCGTCGTCGCCGCCCAACACCCGCCCCCGCCCGCGCAGGACCGTCGCCGCCTGACAACACCACCTGCATCGCACCCGCCCCACGTTGGAGCTACAGCAGGAGGGGAATTGCCCCAGGCCGCCGCCGCCGGGGCCGCCCCGGGCCGAGCCCGGTGCCGCACGCCTGCGACGACGGAGGAGGAGGGAAGGGAGGGACCGCTGGGAGGAGGGAGGGGGTGCGGCCGGTCGCCCATGCGGGGGGCGAGCCAGTCGCGAGTCTGCCTAGGGTTGGTTGGCTCACTCCCTCCATCCCTAAATATAAATCTTTTTAGATATGTTAATATGAACCACATATGAATGTATATGCACGTGTTTTAGAATGTATATTTATTAATTTTATCTTGTATATAATTTATATTGGAATATCTAAAATACATATATTTAAGAACGGAAGAAATGGTATATATACGTGTGGCCATTTTGCCAATTCGTTTCTTTTCTCCTAAGAATTGCTATGAAGCTGGAGTGGCATACGTATATGTCAGGTTCCCCGCCAAAATGGTACTTTCTATAGTATGAATTGCAGTCCTTCTTTTCTTAAAATAAACTGATGCAACGTTCTATTTAGTGCGAATAATGGTTGTAAAATACATGCATCCAGAAAGTTGCCACAATATAAAACTAGAACACACTATAACTAAATAAAGCTAGGTGATTACATCATCTTCAATGGTGCTACTTGTGAGCTACGTTAAGTTTCTTCCGAAAGAGGAAGGACGAAATAATATCGTAGCGATGACAAGGTTATCTAACCAGTAGAGGAATCAAGGCAAACTCTCGTCATGAGCATCGGCACACACAAAATCAAACACTTGTACCGAACGCGAGCAAGAGGGTTGTCAATCCCTTTGAACTCGTTACTTGCAAAGACTAATTCTAATAGAGATAGATATATTAAAAAAGTAAAAATAAATAATCGCATCAAGATTTTTAGTGTTTCAGCAATATGATTAAATAGACCGGGAGGCTATAGTTTTCACTACAAACTTCTCTCTTCAACACATAGTATATGACAGATAGACAAATTAATGTTGGACAAGTGATATAAAAGTGCATAGTTATGATGTTATTCACGACATTGATCATATATATAAACATCACGTCTATAAACAAGTAGACCGAAATGATTCTGCATCTATTACTATTACTCTACTTCGAGGGCGTTTCTATGCTGGCATCTCTAGGTATTAAGTTCATAACAAACAGAGTATTGCTTGGAGCAAGGTGACATGATATAGACAAAGTAAACTCACTGAATATGAATATGCCCCATTGTTTTATCCTTAATGACAAAAATATAAATATGTGTTTTGTCACTTTCTATCGCTGGGATACAGAGCACGACAAGATTGAACCAATTACAACACACCACTCCCAACGAAGATAAATCAATCTAGTTGGCCAAAGCAAACGGATAGATCGGAGAGAATTACGAAGATATAACAATCATGTATAATAAACTTAAGAAAAGACTCAATTACTTTCAATACATAATCTGATCATAACCCACAATTTATCCGACCCCAACAAGCACACCACAAAATAAGATTACATCAGATAGATCACCGCGGGAATCACAGAGAACATGGTATTGAACATCAAAGAGAGCGAAGAAACCATCTAGCTACTAACTATGGGCCCGTAGATATGTGATGGACTACTTACACATCATCATGGAGGCAGCTAGGTAAGGATGATGTAGATGTCCTTCGTGATCGATTCTCTCTCCGACAGGGTATCGGAAAATTTCTCCATATGGGATCGCAGTGGAACATAGGCTTGCGGTGACAGAAAAAATATTTCGGGTAACTCTCTCTTGGTTTGGAAATATTTCAGGATTTATAGAAGTGGAATTAGGTCAGGATGATGTACGGGTGGGCCATGAGCTCGCGGGACGTCCTACAACCCAGCGCACCCTCTATGAACTCGTCGCTCACCCGTACGCCTTCTGGTCTCCTCCCGAAGCTTCTAGGGTCACTTTTGATCCAAAAAAATCACCGTGAAGTTTCATCGTGTTTGGACTTCGTTTGGTATTGATTTTCTTAAAAAGTCAAAAACACGCGAAAAAGGAACTTGCACTGGGTTAATAGGTTAGTTTCAGAAAATGATATAAAATTGCATATAATTGCATACAAAGTATCCAAGATTGATAATATAATAGCATGAAACAATCAAAAATTATAGACACGTTGGAGATATATCAGCATCCTCAAGCTTAATTTCTGCCCGTCCTCAAGTAGGTAAATGATAAAAACAGAATTTTTGATGTGGCACGCTATCCAACGTGTAATGTTTTCATGTATAATTATTGAGAAATGATGAAGTAATTGATATCAACATAATAATATCTATGAACATAAGAAGCATAATAATTACTTTTTTTCAAATATAGGATCCTTAAAGAATGTTATCACTACTCATTTTATCATATTAGCATGGCATGACTCAGTCTTCACCGCATAAGTATAAATTATGAGCACCATGGTGTCAAACTAGGCAACTGGATCGTACCTCTAACGTGCTTCAACATTTCAACTTCATGCAATACATGAGCGTGAGACATGGGTATAACATATAGGTGGAATGGAGTATGGTGGTAAATATCAATAGAGTCAAAAAGGAAGAAAGTCTCGCATCAACTATGGGGACCAACGGGCTATGGAGATGCCCATCAATCGATATTAATGCGAGGAGTAGGGATTTCCATGCAACGGATGCACTAGAGCTATACGTGTATGAAAGCTCAAATGAAACTAAGTGGGTATGCATCCAACTTGTTTGCTCGTGAAGATCTTGGACATTTGAGGAAGCCCGTCAACGAAATATACAAGCTAAGTTTTATAATGAAAAATTCCCACTAGCATACGAAAATGACGACTCATGAGACCCTCTTTATGAAGAACACGGTACTAATTTGAAGCACATGTGTGGAAAAAAGATAGTAACATTGCCCCTTCTGTCTTTTTTTCCTTTTCTTTTTTCTTTTTTTATTTTTTTCTTTCTCTTTTATTTTTATTTTTCGTCCGAAGTCTCGTCCCGACTTGTGGGAGAATCATAGTCTTCATCATCCTTTTCTCACAGGGACAATGCTCTAATAATGATGGTCATCACACTTTTATTTACTTACAACTCGATAATGCTTTGCAAGATGACTCTATATGAATGCCTCTAGTAGTGTACCAGGATGTGGAATGATCTAGTGTAACATGTAAATAATGAGGAACGGTGGCTTTGCCACAAATACTATGTTATCTCTATATGATCATGCAAAGCAATACAATGACGAACACACAAGTCATGTAACGGAACAATGGAAGTTGCATAGCAATATATCTCGGAATGGCTATGAAAATGCCATAATAGGTGGGTATGATGGTTGTTTTGAGAAAGATATAAGGAGGCTTATGTGTTGTAGAACGTATCATATCACAGGGTTTGGATGCACCGGCGAAGTTTGCACTGACTCTCGACATTAGAAAGAGCAATGCACGATACCGAAGAGGCTAGCAAATTGCGAAAATGTGAGAGTGCATTTATCCATGGACTCACATTACTCATGAAGAACTCATATACTTATTTTAAAGCCTATTATGTCTCTCGAAGCAAAGTACTACCACATGTCCCTTGGGAAGAGGTTGGGAGGAGTTAATCATCGTGCGCCCCCGATTCGAACAACACAGTAGGATTTCATTCAGGCTAAAAATGCTCACACCTCATCACCATGCCATGACCAATGTTGGAAATATGCCCTAGAGGCAATAATAAATTAGTTATTATCATATTTCCTTGTTCATGATAATTGTTTATTATCCATTCTAGAATTGTATTGATTGGAAACTCAGATACATGTGTGGGTACATAGACAACGCTGTGTCCCTAGTATGGCTCTAGTTAACTATTTCGTTGATCAAAGATGGTCAAGGTTTCCTAGCCATAGACATGAGATGCCATTTTATAACGGGTTCACATCATTAGGAGTATGATGTGATGGACACGACCCAAACTATAAACATAGCATATGATCGTGTCAGTTTATTGCTATAGTTTCTGGATGTCAAGTATTTGTTCCTATGACCATGAGATCATGCAACTCACTGACACCGGAGGAATACCTTGTGTGTATGAAATGTCACAACGTAATTGGGTGACTATAAATATGCTCTACAGGTATCTCTGAGGGTGTCTGTTGAGTGGGCATGGATCAAGACTGGGATTTGTTACTCCGTGTGACGGAGAGGTATCTTAGGGCCCACTCGGGAATTCAACATCACAATAAGCCATGCAAGCAATGTGACTAAGTGTTAGCCATGGGATCTTGTATTATGGAACGAGTAAATATACTTGCCGTTAACGAGATTGAACTAGGTATAGAGATACCAACGATCGAATCTCGGGCAAGTAACATACTGAAGAACAAAGGGAACAACGTACGGGATTAACTGAATACTTGACATTGAGGTTCAACCGATAAAGATCTTCATAAATGTAGGAACCAATATGGTCATGTAGGTTCCGCTATTGTTTATTGACAGTGGAGGCGTCTCGGTCATGTCTACATAGTTCTCGAACCCGCGGGGTCTGCACACTTAAGGTCCGGTGACGTTTTGGTATAGTAGAGTTATGTATGGTGGTGACTAAAGGTTGGTCGGAGTCCCGGATGAGGTCCTGGACGCCACGAGGAGCTCCGGAATGGTCTGGAGGTAAATATTGATATATAGGAAGTCCTTTTTGGTCACCGGAAAAGTTTCGGGTACTTCGGTAGTGTATCGGGAGTGACGGGAGGGTACCGGGGGCCATCGGGAGGGGTGTCTCGACCCAAAGGACCTCATGGGATGTGGGAGGAGTCAAACCAGCCCCTAGTTGTTTGTCCGAACCACCCACTAAGGCCCATGCGGCTGGGGATGGGAAAAACCTAAATTTGGAAAAGGTGGAAAGGGTTCCAAGTGGAGAGGAGGAATCTTAGTAGGATTGGAGTAGGACTCCTCCACCTCCTATTTCGGCCAAAACCTGAGGGTTTGAGGCTGCCACCTCCCCTCCCCCCCTCTATATATACTAGAATATTTAGAGGGGAGAGCTAACACTAATTGCCACGTGCTATCCTCTTCTTCCCTAGATCAGTTTCTCCTCTAGATTAGTTCGGTGGTGCTTAGGCGAAGCCCTGCCAGATTTGTTCACCATCACCGCCACCACGCCGTTGTGTTGCTGGAGAACTCATCTAGCTCTCCACCCTCGCTTGCTGGATCAAGGGGGTGGAGATCGTCATTGAGCCGTACGTGTGCTGAACATGGAGGTGATGTCCGTTTGGCGCTAGATCGGAAGGACCGCGACTAGATCGTGGGACGGATCATGATTGGATCGCGGGACGGATCGTGATGGGATCACGGGAAGTCTTGTGATTTGGATCGTGAAGACGTTCGACTACATCAACAGCATTTCTTAACGCTTCCCGCTTAGCAATCTACAATGGTATGTAGATCCATTCTCCCTCTCGTGGATGCTCATCACCATGGATAGATCCTGCGTGTGCGTAGGAATTTTTTTGTTTCCCATGCAACGTTCCCAACAGTGGCATCATGATCTAGGTCTATGCGTAGATGAGATCACGATTAGAACACAAAGGATTTTGGGGGCATTGATGCTTAGATTGCGTCCTCCCTTGGTCGGTTTTTGATTCAACGGTATTGTGGGATGAAGCGGCCCGGACCAACCTTACTCGTACGCTTACGAGAGACCAGTTCCATCGACTGACATGTGACTTTGTTGCATAAGGATGGCTGGCGGGTGTCTGCCTCTCCTACTCTAGTTGGATCGGATTCGACAAAGGCGGTCCTTGAGAAGGTTGAATAGAAATTTGTGTATCACTGTTGTGGTTTTGTGTAGGTGAGAATTGTTCTTGCTAGATACCCGTAGCAGCCACGTAAAACATGCAACAACTAGAGGATGTCTAACTTGTTTTTGCAGGGTATGTTGTGATATGATATGGCCAATTACATGATGAGATATATGTGATGTATGAGATGATCATGTTTTGTATAGAATATCACGACTTGCATGTCGATGAGTAGGGCAACCGGCAGGAGCCATAAGGTTGTCTTTACTTATTGTATGACCTGCGTGTCAATCATTAAGCGCTATGTAATGCTTTACTTTATCGCTAAGCGGTACCAATAGTAGTAGAAGCATGGTGGGCGCGACAACCCCGATGGTGACATGTCGATGGAGATCAAAATGATAGAGATCATGGTGTCATGCCGGTGATGATGGAGATCATGCCGATGCTTTGGAGATGGAGATCAAAAGCACAAGTTCATGGCCATATCATGACACTTATGATTTGCATGTGATGTTAATCTTTTTATGCACCTTGTTTTGCTTAGGACGACAGTAGCATTATAAGGTGATCCCTCACTTAAATTTCAAGATAAATTATGTTCTCCCCAAGTGTGCACCCTTGCGAAAGTTTGTCATGTCGAGACACCATGTGATGACCGGGTGTGAGACTCTACGTTCACATACAACGAGTGCAAGCCAGTGTTGCATGTGCAGAACACTTGGGTTAAACTTGACGAGCCTAGCATGTACAGACATGGCCTCGGAACACAAGAGGCTGAAAGGTCGAACACGAGTCATATAGTTTATATGATCAAAATCACCATTGAAACCACCTAAACATACGTGATGATCGGACTTGGGTTGGTGAATTCGGATCACGTATCACTCGAATGACTGGACGGATGTCAATTTGAGTGGGAGTTCATAAGTAATATGATTAATTGAACTCCTTTGTCATGAACATAGTCTAAAGTTGTCTTTGCAAAGTTATGTTCTAGATAGGTAGCTCGCGCTGTAGTTCCCCTGTGTTTCTAATACGTTCCTAGAGAAAATAGAGTTGAAAGATAATTGTAGCAATTATGCGGACTAGGTCCGTGATAAGAGGATTGTCCTCAATTCTGATACGTCCATTTTGCATCATGCTTTTATATTGATATTTATTGCATTATGGTCTATTATTACACGTTATGGCACAATACTTATGCCTTTTCTCTCTTATTTTACAAGGTTTACATGAAGAGGGAGAATGCCGACAGTTGGAGTTCTGGACTGGAAAAATGAGCAAATCTGAGATACCTATTATGCACAACTCCAAAAGTCCTGAAAATTTACGGAGAATATTTTTGGAATTAATAAAAAATACTGGCTCAAGAATCAACCAGAGGGGGGCCACCTGCAGGCCATAAGCCTGTTAGGCGCGACCACCCCCCTGGCTGTGCCTAGCAGGATTGTGGGGCCCCCGTGGCTCCTCCGACGCCCATCTTCTCCTATATGAAGCATTTTGACCTGGAAAAAAATCAGAAGAAAGCTTTTGGGATGAAGCGCCGCCGTCTTGAGGCGGAACTTGGGCAGAACCAATCTAGAGCTCCGGCAGGGCTGTTCTGTCGGGGAAACTTCCCTCCTGAAGGGGGAAATCAAAACCATCGTCATCACCAACGATCCTCTCATCGAGAGCGGGTCAATATCCATCAACATCTTCACCAGCACCATCTCCTCTCCAAACCCTAGTTCATGTCTTGTATCCGATCTTTGTCTCAACACCTCAGATTGGTAACTGTGGGTTGCTAGTAGTGTTGATTACTCCTTGTAGTTGATGCTAGTTGGTTTACTTAGTGGAAGATCAAATGTTAAGATCCTTTATGATAATTAATACTCCTTTGATCTTGAACATCAACATGTTTCGTGAGTAGTTACGTTTGTTCCCGAGGACATGGGATAAGTCTTGTTATAAGTAATCATATGAATTTGGTATTCGCTCGATATTTTGATGAGATGTATGTTGTCTCTCCTGTAGTGGTGTTATGTGAACGTCGACTACATAACACTTCACCATTATTTGGGACTAGGGGAAGGCATTGTGAAGTAATATGTAGATGATGGGTTGCTAGAGTGACAGAAGCTTAAACCCTAGTTTACGCGTTGCTTTTTAAGGGGCTGATTTGGATCCATATGTTTCATGCTATGGTTAGGTTTAACTTAATTCTTATTTCGTAGTTGCGGATGCTTGCGATAGGGGTTAATCATAAGTGGGAGGTTTGTTCAAGTAAGGGCATCACCCAAGCACCGGTCCACCCACATATCAAATTATCAAAGTAACGAACGCGAATCAAATGAGCATGATGAAAACTAGCTTGACAGGAATTCCCATGTGTCCTCGGGAGCGCTTTGCTTTATATGAGAGTTTGTCCAGGCCCGTCCTTTGCTACAAAAAGGATTGGGCTACCTTGCTGCACCTTTACTACACTTGTTACTTGTTATTCATTACGAATTATCTTATCACAAAACTATCTGTCACCGATAATTTCAGTGCTTGCAGAGAATACCTTACTGGAAACCACTTGTCATTTCCTTCTGCTTCTCGTTGGATTCGATACTCTTACTTATCGAAAGGACTACGATAGATCCCCTATACTTATGGGTCATCAAGACTCTTTTCTGGCACCGTTGCCGGGGAGTGAAGCGCCTTCGGTAAGGAAATATTTATATAGTGTTTTGAAATTTACTATCACTTGTCACTATGGAAAGTAATCCTTTGAGGGGTTTGTTCGGTGTATCTTCACCTCGACTGGAAACAGAAAGAGTTTTCCCTCAACCTACTGAACCTACTAAAAATATTTATTATGAAATTCCTTCAGGTATGATAGAGAAACTACTGGCTAATCCTTACGCAGGAGATGGAACACTACATCCTGGTTTACATCTAATCTATGTGGATGAAGTTTGTGTATTATTTAAGCTTGCAGGTCTGCCCGAGGATCACGTTAAGAAGAAGGTCTTTCCTTTATCGAAGGAAAAGGCATTGAAATGGTATAGACTATGTGATGATATTGGATCATGGAGTTACAACCAATTGAAGATGGAATTTCATTAGAAGTTCTATCCTATGCATCTAGTTCATCGAGATTGCAATTATATTTATAATTTTTGGCCTCGCAAAGGAGAAAGAATCGCTCAAGCTTGGGGGAGGTTTAAGTCAATGCTATATTCATGCCCCAATCATGAGCTCTCGAGAGAAATTATTATTCAGAATTTTTATTCCCGGCTTTCTCGTAATGATCAATCCATGCTCGATACTTCTTGTGCTGGTTCCTATATGAAGAAATATATTAATTTCAAATGGGATTTATTGGAAATAATTAAACGCAATTCTGAAGATTTAGAACTCGACGAAGGTAAGGAGTCAGGTATGAACCTTAAGTTTAATTGTGTTAAATCCTTTATAGACACCGATGCTTTTCGTGAATTTAGCACTAAATATGGCCTTGACTTTGAGATAGTAGCTTCTTTTTGTGAATCTTTTGCTACTCATGTTGATCACCCGAAGAAGAAGTGTTTTAAATATCATCCTCCCATTGAAGTGAAAGTAGTTGAACCTATTAAAGTTGAAGATAAAACTATTACTTATAATGTTGATCCTGTTATTCCCACTTCTTATACTGAGAAACCACCTTTCTCTGTTAGAATAAAGGATCATGCTAAGGCTTGAACCGTGGTTCGTAAGAGCGCTGTTCTAGAACACGTACACCCCCTGAGCAAATTAAAGTTGAGCCTAGTATTGCTATGGTTAAGGATCTCTTGGTTGATAATATTGATGGGCATGTTATTCAATTTTGTGATGAAGCCGCTAGAATCGCTAAACCTGATCCTTTAGAGCAATATTTGCTACTATTGTTGTTCCTCCTACTAATCCTTTAGAGCAATATTTGCTAGACCACAAAAATGACATGCATATGAATGAAAGGAATGAGATAGATAGGATTTTCTTTGATCAACATCCTATCCTGAAACACAACTTGCCTGTTGAAATACTTGGGGATCCTTCTCCACCCAAGGGTGATCCCGTGTTTGAGCTTAAACAATTACCATATACTTTGAAATATGCTTATCTTGATGAAAAGAAGATATATCCTGTTATTATTAGTGCTAACCTTTCAGAGCATGAAGAACATAGATTATTGAAAACTTTGAGGAAGCACCGTGCTGCTATTGGATATACTCTTGATGATCTTAAGGGCATTAGTCCCACTCTATGTCAGCACAAAATTAAAATAGAGCCTGATGCTAAACCAGTTGTTGATCACCAACAACGGCTGAATCCTAAAATTAAGGAAGTGGTAAGAAATGAAATATTAAAGCTTCTTGAGGCACGTATTATTTACCCTATTATTGATAGTAGATGGGTTAGTCCCGTTCATTGTATCCCTAAGAAAGGAGGTATTACCATAGTTCCTAATGATAAAAATGAATTGATTCTGCAGAGAATTGTTACAAGTTATAGAATGGTAATTGATTTTAGGAAATTGAATAAAGCTACTAGAAAATATCATTACCTTATACCTTTTGATTGATCAAATGCTCCAAAGATTATCCAAACACACACATTTCTGCTTTCTAGATGGTTATTCTGGTTTCTCTCAAATACCTGTGTCAAAAGAGGACCAAGAGAAGACCACCTTTACCTGCACTTTTGGTAACTTTCCTTATAGACGTATGCCTTTTGGTTTATGCAATGCACCTTCTACCTTTCAAAGATGTATGACTGCTATATTCTCTAAATTTTTTGAAAGTATTGTTGAGGTTTTCATGGATGATTTTTCCCTTTATGAAACTTCTTTTGATGATTGTTTGAGCAACTTTGATCGAGTTTTGTAGAGATGTGAAGAAACTAATCTTGTCTTGAATTGGGAAAAGTGCCACTTTATGGTGAATGAAGGCATTTTCTTGGGATATAAAATTTCTGAAAGAGGTATTGAAGTTGATAAGGCTAAAGTTGATGCTACTAAAAAAATGTCGTGCCCGAAGGATATCAGAGGTATAATAAGTTTTCTTGGTCATGTTGGTCTCTATAGGAGGTTTATTAAAGATTTCTAGGCCTCTCACTAATCTTTTGCAAAAAGATGTTCCATTCGTTTTTGATGATGATTGTGTAGAAGCTTTTGAAATTCTCAAGAATGCTTTGATTTCTGCACATGTGGTTCAACCACCTGATTGGAACCTACCCTTTTAAATTATGTGTGATGCTAGTGATTATGTCGTAGGTGCTATTCTAGGTCAAAGAGTTGATAAGAAATTAAACGTTAGTCATTATGCTAGCAAAACTCTAGACAATGCTCAAAGGAACTATGCTACCACTGAAAAGGAATTTTTAGCAGTTGTGTTCGCTTGTGATAAATTTAGACCCTATATTGTTGATTCGAAAGTAGCTGTTCACACTAATCATGCCGCTATTAAATATCTCATAGAAAAGAAAGATGCTAAACCTAGACTTATCAGATGGGTTCTTCTGCTGGAAGAATTTAATTTGAATATTGTTGATAGAAAGGGTGCTGATAAGCCCGTAGCAGATAATTTGTCCAGGTTAGAGAATGTTCTTGATGACCCACTACCTATTGGTGATAGCTTTCCTGATGAACAATAACTGTCATAAATGCTTCTCATAGTGCTCCTTGGTATGCTGATTATGCTAATTACATTGTCGCTAAATTTATACCGCCTAGTTTCACATACCAACAAAAGAAAAAGTTCTTCTATGATTTAAGACATTACTTCTGGGATGACCCACACCTTTATAAGGAAGGAGTAGATGGTGTTATTAGACATTGTGTACCTGACCATGAACAGGAACAAATCCTAGAGAAGTGTCATTTCGAGACCTACGGAGGACACCACGCTCGAGATAGAACTGCACATAAGGTATTACAATCTAGTTTTTATTAGCCTACTCTCTTCAATGATGCTCATAAGTTTGTCTTGTCATGTGATGAATGTCAAGGAATTGGCAATATTATTAGACGTTAGGAAATGCCTTTGAATTATTCTCTTGTTATTGAACCATTTTATGTTTGGGGTTTTGATTATATGGGACCTTTTCCAATGTCCAACGGGTATGCTCATATTTTAGTTGCTATTGATTATGTTACTAAGTGGGTAGAAGCTATTCCAACTAGTAGTGCTGATCATAACACCTCTATTAAGATGCTTAAAGAAGTTATTTTCCCTAGATTTGGAGTCCCCAGATATATAATGACTGATGGTGGTTCACATTTTATTCATGATGCTTTCCATAAATAGTTTGCTAAGTATGATGTTAATCATAGAATTGCATCTCCTTATCATCCTCAGTCTAGTGGTCAAGTAGAATTAAGCAATAGAGAAATTAAATTGATCTTGCAAAAGACGGTTAATAGATCTAGGAAGAATTGGTCTAAAAAACTTGACGATGCATTATGGGCTTATAGAACTGCTTACAAGAATCCTATGGGTATGTCTCCGTATAAAATGGTTTATGTTAAATCATATCACTTACCTCTAGAGATAGGGCATAAAGCTTATTGGGAAATCAAAGAGCTCTACTATGATTTCAAACTTGCTGGTGAGAAGAGGTTATTTGACATTAGTTCACTTGATGGATGGAGAACTCAGGCCTATGAGAATTCCAAGCTGTTTAAAGAGAAAGTTAAGAGATGGCATGATGAAATGATACAAAAGCGTGAATTTAATGTAGGTGATCATGTCTTGCTATACAACTCTCGGTTAATAGTTTTTGCAGGTAAACTTCTCTCCAAATGGGAAGGGCCTTATATCGTCGAGGAGGTATATCGTTCCGGTGCCATCAAGATCAACAACGTCGAAGGCATAAATCCGAAGGTGGTAAATAGGCAAAGAATCAAACACTATATTTTAGGTACTCCCATTAATGTTTAAACAAATGTTATCAATACCATAACTCCCGAAGAGCATATTAGGGAGGCTTACCAGAACGTTTCAGACCCTGAAAATGAATAGGTACGTGGTACGGTAAGTAAACCAACTCCAAAACTTTCCAAATAGCAATTTTACTCAGTATTGGAATATTTAAAGAATTAGGAAAATAAAAAGCAGTCTGAAGGACGCACAAGGAGGCGACAAGCCTGCTAGGCGCGACCACCCCCTGGCCGCGCCTAGGGGGCTTGTCACCACCCCGTGCGCCCCCGGACTCCGTTTTCTTGTGGAACACCCCTTCAGGTCGGCAAAAATTCATCATATAATCTCCCGAAGGTTTCGACTTTCATATCACGACAATACCTCTTGTTTTTGTTTTGAGCTGTTTCTGCAGCAGATTTAGAGAAAGATGTCGTCCCAAGAATCTGATGGGGAGAGCTACATATCGCATTATCTTGCCAATCCCAAGTTCTATGGGGACCTAGATCCTTATGGATTATTCTCAGAGGAGGAACAAGAACACAAGTATCGAGAAGAAAGTTCAGATGAAGAGGAGACTCCTATGCCTCATCTGGGAGACATGCACGTGGAGTTCAGGAAATCAAGCCTCCCAAACGCAAGAAGAAAACCCAAAGTTCTATTTATCCCTTCTCGTTTTCTATAGGAGAGTGAAGAAGAATTATGTCAAAGGATGTTGAAGCTCGGGCAGGAAGTACATGACCCGAGGGAACAAAATTTCATGCTTAAGAGGAAATTGAACAAGCTTCCATCCTCACCATCGATTCCACCACCATCACCTCTGAAGAAGGACACCTGAGTGCATGGGTATGGGCACTCCCCTTGGCTTGTACCAAGCTTGGGGGAGGTGCCCCAGTATCATATCACACCACACCTCTTTTTTTCTTTTTTTATTATCTTTCCTAGTTCGATCCTTTTTCATTTTGTTTTGATCTAGTAGAATAAAAGTTTTTAGTATGATCCACCTTTTAGTTTTTGCTTCTGCTCCCCTTATGTAAGAACGTCCGAGATATATATAATAGAAAGTAGTTTTGATGAGAGGGCATTGCTAGATTACTATGCTCTTGAAAGTAACGAATATGGAACAATAGAACAAAAGCATAGAGAATACATAGTGTCTTATGGGGAGTGATGACTTCACATATAAAAAGTATGGTGATTGACATTTGGTGGGAGTTAACAAACATAGTAATTGGTTATTGGTGCAATTGAAAGGAAGTGATAAAGAAAGAGAGATTCACATATAAATATATTATCTTGGACATCTTTTATGATTGTGACCACTCATTAAAATATTACATGCCAAGGAGTTGATGTTGGACAAGGAAGACACCATAATAGGTTATGTTTGCTTGCATCCGGATAGAACTTATATGGTTTTAGATCCTCCAACATGTCATGCTTGCTTCCACCTCATATTAGCCAAAACCTCCGCACCAATTAGAGATACTACTTGTGCATCAAAACACCTCAACCCAGTTTTGCCATGAGAGTCCACCATACCTACCTACGGATTGAATTAGATCCTTTAAGTAAGTTGTCATCGGTGCATAAAGGCAATAAAAATTGCTCCTAAACATGTGTGATCTTTTATTGTAAGGGAAATAAGCATAGTACAAACTTGTGATAGTGAAGAAATAAAAGCGACAAACTGCATAATAAAGGTTGCTATCACAAAGGGCAATACAATGCAGCGTTCCTCTGCACTAAGAGTTTATGCATCCCAAACAAAAAGCACATGACAACATTTGCTTCCCTCTACGAAGGGCCTATCTGTTACTTTTACTTTCTAGTACTTACCTTTATGCAAGAGTCATGGTGGTCTTCACCACTTCCTATATTCCGTCTCTCTTGGCTAGCATTATGTGTTGGGTAATGGTCTAGACTTATATATCCACTCGGATGCAGGTGATCATGAGTTATTATTATTTACATCACCCTTGAGGTGAATAGTTGGGAGGCAAAACTATAAGACCCTATCTTTCTCTGTGTTTGATTGAAGCTTGGATCTCGTGGGTACCGCATGAGTGCTAGTAATTGTGAAAGATTAAAAGATGATTGAGTATGTGTATTTGCTTTACAAGCTCTTATATTGACTCTTTCCGATGTTACGATAAATTGTCAATTGCTTCAATGACTGAGATCATAGTTTGTTGGTTGTCAACAGAGTTCTTGGTTCATACTTGATCTTGTGAATGAATTTTTACTCTAGCATAAATAATATTATACAATGAGTATTGCCATTGTAAATTTGATCATGATGCCCTCATGTCCGTATTTTATTTTATCGACACCTCTATCGCTAAACAGGTGGACATATTCATCGATCTGAGCTTTAGCTTGAGGGCAAGCGAGGTCTAAGCTTGGGGAGTTGATACGTCCATTTTGCATCATGCTTTTATATTGATATTTATTGCATTAGGGGCTGTTATTACATGTTATGGTACAATACTTATGCCTTCTCTCTCTTATTTTACAAGGTTTACATGAAGAGGGAGAATGCCGGCAGCTGGAGTTCTAGACTGGAAAATGAGCAAATCTGAGATACCTATTCTACACAACTCCAAAAGTTCTGAAAATTTACGGAGAATATTTTTGGAATTAATAAAAAATATTGGCGCAAGAATCAACCAGAGGGGGGCCACCTACAGGCCACAAGCCTGCTAGGCGCGGGCACCCCCTTGTCGCGCCTAGCAGGCTTATGGGGCCCCTGTGGATCCTCCGACGCCCATCTTCTACTATATGAAGCGTTTTGACCTGGAAAAATCAAAAGAGAGCTTTCGGGACGAAGCGCCACCGTCTCGAGGCGGAACTTGGGCAGAACCAATCTAGAGCTCCGATAGGGCTGTTCTGCCGTGGCAACTTTCCTCCCGAAGGGGAAAATCGAAGCCATTGTCATCACCAACGATCCTCTCATCGTTAGGGGGTCAATCTCCATCAGCATCTTCACCAGCACCATCTCCTCTAGAAACCTTAGTTCATCTCTTGTATCCGATCTTTGTATCAACACCTCAGATTGGTACCTGTGGATTGCTAGTAGTGTTGATTACTCCTTGTAGTTGATGCTAGTTGGTTTACTTGGTGGAAGATCATATGTTAAGATCCTTTATGATAATTAATACTCCTCTGATCTTGAACACGAACATGTTTTGTGAGTAGTTACATTTGTTCCCGAGGACATGGGATAAGTCTTGTTATAAGTAATCATGTGAATTTGGTATTCGTTCGCTATTTTGATGAGATGTATGTTGTCTCTCCTCTAGTGGTCTTATGTGAACTTCGACTACATAACACTTCACCATTATTTGGGCCTAGGGGAAGGTATTGGGAAGTAATAAGTAGATGATGGGTTGCTATGGTGACAGAAGCTTAAACCCTAGTTTATGCGTTGCGTCGTAAGGGGCTGATTTGGATGCATATGTTTCATGCTATGGTTAGGTTTACCTTAATTCTTATTTCGTAGTGGCGGATGCTTGCAATAGGGTTTAATCATAAGTGGGAGGTTTGTCCAAGTAAGGGCAGCACCCAAGCACCAGTCCACCCACATATCAAATTATCAAAATAACGAACGTGAATCAAATGAGCATGATGAAAACTAGCTTGGAATTCCCATGTGTCCTCGGGAGCGCTTTGCTTTATATAAGAGTTTGCCCAGGCCTATCCTTTGATAGAAAAAGGAGTGGGCTACCTTGCTGCAGATTTGCTACACTTGTTACTTGTTACTCGTTATGGATTATCTTATCAGAAAACTATCTGTCATCGATAATTTTAGTGCTTGCAGAGAATACCTTACTCGAAACCGCTTGTCATTTCTTTCTACTCCTCGTTGGGTTCGACACTCTTACTAGTCGAAAGGACTACGATAGATCCCCTATACTTGTGGGTCATCAAGTTGCGTCAGACATTACGACTTAGAATTGAGGCTCCAAAGACGTTTTGAACGTCACGGAGCATATGAGATGTTCCAAGAGCTAGAATTGAGATTTCAGGGTCGTGCCCGTGTTGAGAGGTATGAGACCTCCAACAAGATTCTTTGCCTGCAAGATGAAGGAGAATAGCTCAATCAGTGAGCATGTGCTCCGATTATCTGGTTGCTACAATCAGTTGAATCGAGTGGGAGTTAATCCGCCAGATAAGATAGTGATTGATATAATTCTCCAAGTCACTGCCTGTTGGAAATATGCCCTAGAGGCAATAAATAAAGTGATTATTATTGTATTTTCTTGTTCATGATAATCATTTATTATCCATGCTATAATTGTATTAATTGGAAACATGGATACATGTGTGGGTACATAGACAAACACAATGTCCCTAGTATGCCTCTAGTGAACTAGCTCGTTGATCGAAAGATGGTACATAGACAAACACAAGGTCCCTCCATTGGCTATTTACCGTCGAGGTGTCTCGGTCATGTCTACATAGTTCTCGAACCCACAGGGTCTGCACACTTGAGGTTTGGTGACGTTTCAGTAGTATAGAGTTGTGTATGGTGGTGAAGGAAGTTTGTTCAGAGTCCCAGATGAGATCCCGGACGTCAAGAGGAGCTCCGGAATGGTCCGGAGGTAAAGATTCATATATAGGAAGTCCCGTTTTGGTCGCCGAAAAAGTTTCGGGCTCATCGGTAGTGTACTGGGAGTGCCGGTAGTGTACCGGGAGGCCTCTGAGAAGGGGTATTTCGACCCAAGAGGCTTCATGGGATGTGGGAGAGTGAATATCAGCCCTTAGTGGGCTGGTGGAAGCTCCCACACAAGGCCCATGTGGCTGGAGGAAAAAACCAATAGGAAAAGGTGGAAAAAAAGGCAAAAAGGAGCAATCCTAGTCCTACTAGGATTGGAGGAGGAATCCTCCTCTCCTAGTAGGTTCGGCCGAACCAGCTGGCCTTGGAGGACAAGGCTGCCTCCTGTCCTCCTATCCTCCTATATATACTAGAGGGTTTTGGGTTTTTGCACTAGTTTTTTCAGCCACGTGCTGCCCGTTCCTCCAGTGCATAGTTTCTTCTCTAGATCGGTTTTCTGCAGTGCTTAGCCTTAGTCCTGCCGGAATAGCTCCACCACCATCGCTGGAGCGCCATTAGTCTGCTGGAGAACTCTGCTTCCTCTCCACTCCTTCTTGCTGGATCAAGACGGTGGAGATCGTCATCAAGCTGTACGTGTGCTGAACGCGGAGGTGCCGTCCGTTCGGTGCTAGATCAGAAGGATCGTGATCAAGTTCGTGGGACGGATCATGATCAAGTTCGTGGGAGGAATCGTGATCGGATCGCGGGACGGATCGTGATTGGATCGCGGGACGGATCGTGATTGGATTGCGGAACGCACGACTATTTGGATCGCGAAGACGTTCGACTACACCAACCGCGTTTCTTAACGCTTCCCGCTTAGCGATCTACAAGGGTATGTAGATCAGCTCTCCCTCTCGTAGATGCTCATCACCATGGATAGATCTGCGTGTGCGTAGGAATTTTTTTGTTTCCTGTGCAACGTTCCCCAACACTGCCATCAAGCTACTAAAGCTTTGTGATGAACTATAACATGCGAGGGATGGATAAGATGATCCCTGAGCTATTCACGATGCTTGACCGTGAAGGTAGAAATAAAGAAGGAGCATCAAGTGCTGATGGTTAAGTAAAACTGTTAGTTTCAAGAAGGGTAAGGGCAAGGAGGGAAACTTAATGCATGGCAAGCCAATTGGTGCTCCAGTGAAGAAACCCAAGGTTGAACCCAAACCCGAGACTAAGTGCTTCTATTATGAGAAGAACGGTCACTGAAGCGGAACAACCCTAGATACTTGGTAGATAAGAAGGCTAGCAATGTTAACAGAAGTATATTTTATATACGTGTTATTGATGTGTACCTTAGTACAACTCATAGTAGCAGCATGGTATTAGATACCGGTTTAGTTTCTAAATATTGGTAACTTGAAATAAAAGCTACAAGATAAACAAAGACTAGCTAAGGAGAGGTGACGATGTGTAGGTTGATGTGATCACCATCGCACGCTCTCTCTGCCTTCGGGATTAGTGATGAACCTAAATAAATTTGGTGTTTGCGTTGAGCATGAACGTGATTAGATCGTGTTTATTGCAATATGGTTATTCATTTAAATTTAGAGAATAATGGTTATTTTGTTTACATGAATAATACCTTCAATGGTCATGCACCCAATGTTTTAGTCACCGGAAAAGTTTCGGGTACTTATGTAGTGTACCGAGTGTCAGGAGGGTACCGGGGGCCATCGGGAGGGGTGTCTTGACCTAAAGGACTTCATGGGCTGTGGGAGGAGTCAAACCAACCCCTAGTTGGCTGGCTGAACCCTCCACTAAGGCCGATGCGGCTAGGGGTGGGAAAACCCCGAAGGTGGAAAAGGTGGAAAGGGTTTCCATGGGGAGAGGAGGAATCCTAGTAGGATTGGAGTAGGGCTCGTCCACCTCAAATTTCGGCCAAACCTTGAGGATTTGAGGGTACCTCCTCCCCTCCCTCCCTCCTATATATACTAGAGTATTTAGAGGGGAGAGCTAACCCTAATTGCCACGTGTTGTCCTCTTCTTCCCTAGATCGGTTTCTCCTCTAGATTAGTTCGGCGGTGCTTAGGCGAAGCCCTGCCGGATTAGTTCACCACCACCACCACCACCCTCGGTTGCTGGATCAAGGAGGTGACGATCGTCATCGAGCCGTACGTGTGCTGAACGCGGACGCGCCGTCCATTCGGTGCTAGATCGGAAGGACCGTGACTAGATCGTGGGACGGATCATGATTGGGTCGCGGGACAGATCGTGATGGGATCATGGGACAACTTGCGATTGGGACCACGAAGACGTTCAACTAGATCAACCGCGTTTCTTAAGCTTCCCACTTAGCGATCTACAAGGGTATGTAGATCCACTCTGCCTCTCGTAGATGCTCATCACCATGGATAGATCTTGCGTGTGCGTAGGATTTTTTTGTTTCCCATGCAACGTTCCCAACAACTAATATATAGATGAGAAGTAAATAACATGCTTTAATACTGATATCTCTACTAACCAATTATCATGAACCTATATCCTTCCAAATTACTACATCAATATGACTAAACCATATGTCTCTTATTTCTAAGCTACATGGAAGCTTTTATTATATCCCCCTTGAATATCTATCCTTTTTGGACTAGTCTTATAACACCTGCAAATTACCAGTCCTATTTCTTAGAATCTCAAAAGGATTTAAGTGAAGCATGAAATTTCAACTATTTCTATAAAATATAACCACCGCCGTGCTCTAAAAGAAATAAGTAAAGCACTAGAACAACTGTGTAGCTCAAAACATATAAGTGAAGCACATAGAGTAGTCTACCAAATTATGATGAAAATGTGTCTCTCTCAAAATTTGTGTCCAACAAACAATGATTGTGGCAAACTAAAAGGAAAAAAACTATAATACACGATGATTCAAGAAAAAGTCATATCATGTGATGAATAAAAATATAGATCCAAGTGACATACCGATAGAATGGATACGAAAGAGGTGATGCCATCCGGGGCATCCCCAAGCTTAGACGCTTGGGTCTTCCTTCAATATTACCATGGGATGCCTTGGGCATCCCCAATCTTAGGGTCTTGCAGCTCCTTATTCCTTCATACATGGTTGTCTCACCCCAAACTTGAAACTTTCAGCACACAAAACTCAACAGAAACCCCATGAGATCTGTTAATATAATAGGTAAATTATAAACTTTAGGCATTGTTATAAATTGATTCATATTTAATAATTGCATAAGCTACTGCATTCTAACTTCTCCATGACTTATACCCCGCAATATAATCCATAGCATCGTCAAAACAAGCAAATTATGTAAGCAAAAACAGAATCTGAGTAAAACAAAACAATCTGAATTGTAGCCGCATAAAGTTTGGAATAACAGTTTACATCATGCAGTGTGATGTAATATCCATGTGCAACGGTATGCAGATGCCATGTGACATGTGAATTAAATCACAACTAAAGTCTAAAAAATGTAGTTGTAAAATACATTATGTGTTAGTTGCCATGTGTGGAAACTAGAATTTGTCATGCACTTTATGATGAAAAATGTTGTAAATAGTGCGAGGGATTAACGGGAGGAAAATGAAACCAAAAAGGAAATATATGTATAGACCTCTTACATGCCTTTTTTCCCAGGCACCGGATAGTGTTGTGGCGTCTACATGAAATCACCGTCTTCATCTTCCTGTTGGTGCGAACCATGGTGCTGCAAAAAATGTAACAAGAAGAAGAGAAAACAGATGAGGTCAGAAGAATATGTTGAAAACAGTAATAATAATAAATTACCGTCGAACAAATCTTAAAAACACTAAAAAAACCCTCCATAAATGGTAGAACATTGTATTGAGCATGACGATTATTTTGGTGTTCATCATCTCACTGGTATGTGCAATTTATGTGCCACGGCAAATTACTGAAAGATACAAATGGAGAACTGTATGTACTTTATGGGCCATGCTTAATTCGTCAAACATGTGTGAGTCATTCCAAAAAATTCCCAGTAGCATCACAAAAAAATGTCGTACGGATGCAAGGGTAGGACCCTATAAAAGCGGGTACGAACATGGCAAATTTTAGCTTATTTCACATGTAGGAGATGGCATGTCTCTATGGGGTAACACGACAAATGATTTATTGTGGTTGGCAAAACCATATCAGGCAGGGCAAGTTTTTCCAGTTTCACACATTGAAATTGATTTTATATGGATCATGATAAGGTGCCATGCAGTGGGTGCACACGGGGAGAGTTGCGAGTGCCTATGAAACCAACATGGAAAATTCTAGGTTAGTGAACATGGGGAGTTGACATGTATTTATTCAGTATCATTGAAGAATGATGGGTAGTGGTTGGCAAAATCATTCCTAAAATGGCAGGCTTTTCCGCAATTTCAGGCATGGCAATTGGTCGGCAATGAAGCATATGATGTTGCCAAGCATTTGATAAGCATGGCAAAAATTAATTGCTTGGTTCCTGGTAAGCTAAATGGCAACATGAAACATGGGGAGTTGCCAGCTCCTATGAAAGCAACATGGCAAATTCTAGGTTACACTACTGGAAACAACAAATTTGCCGTCTGCCTGTTCTTTGCCGTCAGCTGGCGGACGGCAAAGAATCTCTTTGCCATCCGTTTTCAGAAAACGGACGGCAAAGAATCTCTTTGCCATCCGTTTTCAGAAAACGGACGGCAAAGAATCTCTTTGCCATCAGTCGTTTCTTTGCCGTCTGCTGGCAGACGGCAAAGAAGCTTTGCTGTCAGCTAGCAGACGACAAAGAGGAAGGGGAGCCCATTAACGGGTATCAGCTAACGGACACTTTCTTTGCCGTCTGCTAGCAGACGGCAAAGAAGTAACGTCCGTTCCCCCCGGCCCCACCCCACTAGCTAGTCTTTTTGCCGTCTGCTAGCAGACGACAAAGAGATTTAACCTACCTAACCCTCCGCACCCCACCACTCTCTCTCCCCTCTCTCTTTCCCTCACCTCACCCGCACCGTCCCCCGTGCCCGAGCGCCCCGCCCCGCGCTACCCCCCGGAGCCCCCGCCGCCGCCAGCCAGCCCCGCCCCTCGGAGCCCGCCCCGTCGCCCCACCCCTCTCTCTCTCCCCTCACCTCACCCGTGCGCGCCGCATCGTGCCCGAGCCACCGCCCCTCGCGCCACCCCCCGAAGCCCCCGCCGCCATCGGCCAGCCCCACCCACCGGAGCCCGCCCCGTCGCCGACCGGCCGACCGCCCCGCCCTGGCCGCCCCTCCCTGCGGACGCAGGAAGTGGTGGCTGCGCTGCCCCGCCCATCCGCTAGAGCCGTTCCGCGCCGCCCCGCCCCACCACCGGAGCCATGCCGCGCCGCCCCGCCCTGCCACCGGAGCCGCGCCGCCCCGCCCCGCACCGCCGCCAGAGCCGCACCGTCGCCTAAACCCTAAGGTGAGTTTTTCTGTTTTTTAGATTTAGTTTAGGTTTATTTAGATTGTCGGGGGTCGAGGATCGAGGGGAAAAGGAGTCGAGGGTCGACCCCGACGTGACACCACCGACACCCCGACCCCCGACACGACACCTCGACACCCCGACACGGCATCCTCGATCCCGACACAGCATCCCTACCCCGACAGGACACCCCCGACACCCCGACCCCGACACGACACCCCCGACAACCCGACCCCAACATGACACCCCGACCCCCGACACGACACCCCGACACCTCGACATGGCACCCCCGACCACGACACAGCACCCCTACCCCGACACGACACCCTCGACACCCCAACCCCGACACGACACCCCCGAGACCGCCGACACCCCCGACACCCCGATACCCCTAGATTTAGTTTGGTTTAGTTTAGTTTTTTTTCTGTTTTTTAACAATAAACAAGAAAGATGAAAAAAAGAAGTAAATAAGAAGAAGAAGAAGAAGAAGAAGAAGAAGATGAAGAAGAGGAAGAGGAAGAAGAAGATGATGATGAAAAAGAAAGAACAATAAGTAGAAGAAGAAGAAGAAGAAGAAAGAAAAAGAAGATGAAAAAAATGAAGTACAGGGAGAAGATGAAAAAAAGAAGTGGGAAAAGTAGAAAAAGAGGGTCCCCGATGGTAGAGGGTCGCCGAGTGGTCGAGGGGTCGAGGATCGAGGGGAAAAGGAGTCGAGGGTCGACTCCGACACGACAGCACCGACATCCCTACCCCCGACCCGACACCCCGACACCCCGACACGGCACCCCCGACCCCGACACAGCACCCCTACCCCGACACGACACCCCCGACACCCCGACCCCGAAACGACACCCCCGACACCCCGACCCCGACACGACACGGGTCATATATTTGTGAATTATGAGTTAGGTCATATATTTTTTGATTTTGTTATACAAAACATCATATTTATGTTGATCAGGTGGATTTAAATGTGCAGTTGTTTCATCGCTGCGAGGGTCCGCTGTTCGACGACCTCCCCGTGCGTTCGACGAGCTCCGCCCCTATGTTCGTGGGTGAGCACAAATGACATCTCCTCCTCCCTCTTCATTTCCTCTGTTCCGGTCTTCGTGCCGATGAAACTTGCTAGCTATAGGTGTCTTCAATCATCAGTATGCGCGATCACTATGCGTCTCCCATTCGAAAGGGTCACATATATAAATATGCATTCATTAGCATATTTATAACCGTGATTCTTTCGAATTGTCCAACGTTATCCATGGACAGCCCGAGTATGTGTAGATTGGGTTTGTTTTCCCGTATGCTCTGCTCCGGATCCGATGCAGAATTTTGTCAGTGCCTCCCTGTTGTTCTCCGGGTACACATCCTCTCTGCTTATTGCCAAGACGTGTATCAGGAGAACAGCGGGGAAGTGCTGCTGAAATTATGCGTCAGATCCGGAGCAGAGCATGGGAAAACAAATCCAATCTACACATACTCGGGTGGGATTAGGACCTATCTTTACCTACTAGCGTCTAGGTTGCATCGACGTAAGAAAACTGACAAACTCTATTAAATCATGAGTATGGTTTGCTGAATTATGTATATATTTTTGTGTGTCTAGTAGCTAGGCAAGATGAGTGATCGTGGGTGGATGTACACCGGTCACACTAGTCAGAAAGACATGACCCGTGAATGGATAACAAAAACCAAGGAGTTTGTGAGAGTCACATTTGCAAATGCACAGAAAATAACCTGGTGCCCCTGTGTCCATTGTGACAACTTTAAGAAGAAGTCAGAGTTTGAAATGATCAAACACCTGCAGAAGTGGGGTTTTACGCCTAATTATACGGTCTGGACATTTCATGGTGAGTTTACCCAACGTGCCAGAGCTAACTTGGTTCATCGTCACACCGACGAGCATGGTACCGGGATCGAAGACATGATGCAAGACTTTGATGATGCTCAGGATTCGGACGATGAGATGGAGGAATCTGCAAAGGCCTTCTATGAAATATTGGAGTCTTCAAAACGTCCTATCGACGACTACACTAAGCTTTGTCAGCTGGATGCCATCGCGCAAGTTATGTCTCTGAAGACTAGTGCAGAACAGGCCTATAGTCCCGGGCCGGATGGACCTTTAGTACCGGTTCCCCAACCAGTACTAACGGGTCGGGACTAAAGGTCCAGAACTTTAGTATCGGTTGGACCACGGACCGGGACTAAAGGCCCTCCACGTGGCTGCCTGCGTGAACTGGTGGTGGAAGACCTTTAGTACCGGTTGGTGATACCAACCAGTACTAAGTCTTCTGTTTTTTTGTTTTAGCTTTTCATTAGGTTTTAATTTTGCTCTCTATTTTTTGTGTTTTCCATTCATTTCAAATTTATTTTACGGTGCTACATACTGTAAACAGTACACAAGTTCATGCATATATATATGTAATATAATATACAATATCTCATACACAGTATATATATATATATACAAATGGAATTACACATCTATATAAATTCGGGACTTATAATTAACTTAAGGCCCAAAACCCGGCCCGGACTAGCTAGCTAGTGCTCCGGATGAAATCTCAGTTCGCTATTACTGATTTGCTGGCATTATTGAGGCGGCGGTAAGGAATAGTGCTCTCCATTTACATCAATGACATGTCGAAGAAGAAATGCCGCAAATTCCTCTTGAAGTGCTACAACGCGTTTCTCGAGTGAGAGCTTCGACATCATCTGCCAAACCTGGAGTTGTCTTTCACGTGCTCCTCTGCGACGTATACGGCTTTCGGTCTGGATGCGAATGTTCTCGCAGAGGAAGTATCCACATAAATTTGTCCCCTGTGGCTGCTTCGCGCACTTTGCAAAAGAATAGAATTAAATAAGATAATTAATAATCAAGCATGTGATAATGCTCTTGAAACTAGAATTAAAGAGATGCGCGGACCTAGTAGTACTACTTAATTACCTGCATCTTTTTCCACTTCAGCTTCGGTTTCCATTGACGACCGTGATGGTTTTTTTTCTATCATCCTTTTCCAAACACTAAGCGGCAAGGAAAAAAGAATGAAAGAGTTATTATAATTACTTTTGACATCAGGAAATAATGAAAGAAAGCGAGGTCGATAAAGATTGAAATTACCGTTCTATCATAAAATACAAGTCCATGTATGATTGTTCTGGTGTATCTCGTGAGTCGTACACTTGAACAAGTCCATCCGCGAGGATAATATATAGGAGGATATAGTGGTCTCTACGCAGAAATTTATATAATTAAGCAGACATGCGCATATAACTCATCAACTACACTTGACAGCGAGCTAGTAAGCAAAAATAGAATTTGTAGTATACAAGAGAGTAAACACTCACCCCATGTTGTAAGGAAATATTATAGTAGATTTGGTATTCATTAGTGCCTCTAGAAAATTTTCTAAGAGATCTTCTGTGTCCTTGGCATAATGTTTTACCACATGACCATTAACGGTACTTGGGTCGATGAACCCAATGTCATCGATTCCCTCTTGTTTCAATTCCCACATCTTCAATCTGCATAATAGTGTAGAAAATAACATATATAGTGAGTATAAGCCAATGAATGATATCTTAGCTGGAGACTTAAATTACTAAAGATATAAATCACTTACAGACAATAACAACTGATGAGAGTTTTGTCGATAGAGTCCATGTGGTATAACTGGAAAAGTTCTGAGAATTCAAGACATATGTCACATGCATTGACATAATGCTCTTTCCTTACTTTGACCATGACCGCCGTCTCCCCTCGCTTTGCTTCACGCATGTACCAATCATGCAACCGTCACATCGCAGTTGGTAGTTCCTTGTACTGCTCGGGTGTGACAAGTGGTTTTCCGACGGCATATTGCATTGCGTACTCAGTTGCACCGTACCCGCGGATTTCCTCGGTGCCAAGGATTAGTTCAAGAGTGAGACCTGCAGCCTTTAGTACTTCGAGGTCGATTGGGTTGCCTTGCATGTCGACTGGTTGGATTGGTTGCTTGCTGGGATTGGTACTCACCTTGAGCGGAGAGATCGATTGCTTGGATTGTTCTCTGAGCTGGGGAACTGTTTTCCGGTGTCATGTCCTAAGGCAACTTCCTTTTGGCCGGAGGCTCGGGTTTCTTCTTTGCTTTCTTCCGAAGAGGACTGCTGGTGGCCTTCCTCTTTTGGGAGCCCTAATGGCAGGACCGCTGCTGGGGTGGAGTCGGCTCATGCGGCGGAGATCGATATCGATGATGATATGGACTCGCGTCGTGCTCCGTCCCGAGGTCGGGAGGACTGCTCATGGCGAGGTGCGGAGGACTGCTGGCAAGGTGGGATGCCTCTCGAGGTGGGGACGACTGTGGGGGAGTTCGAGGTGGGGAGGACTGCTGGTGAGGTGACTGCTGCCGAGGTGACTGCTGGCGAGGCGGGGAGGACTGCTGGCGAGGTGGGGAGGACTGCTGGCGAGGTGGGGAGGACTGCTGGCGCTGCGATGCCTCTGGCTAGGATCCCTCGCGCTGGACATTGATACTCGAAGGAGCCGGTGGCCTTAGCGCCGAGTGTGGAAAGACGATGCAGTCCTTACTCCATAGAATGAGACCACAGCCGGCTTCTGCCAATGTGGACTCCCCCTCACCTCCAGGGATGTCAAGCAATAGTTCATCATATCCCGGCTCTATTGCGTCCACCGCGACATGAGCATACCCAGTTGGAACCGAATTACAATGCCAGAGAACATCAGGTGTATTTGGTAAAGCTTAGCTCGTCGCGACCCGCACGGGTATGTTCTTCATTTTCTGGATTAGCTCACAAGATGTCTTCTCGGTGATATTCCACGGGGGTGTGACCCAATGGTGCCCTCGTGGAACCCACGCCGCTTTTCGGCATTGTAGATGGGACGGGTTCTTCCCCTGCCTCCTGCTGCGGAGTTTCCCTTTGCTGGGTCAGTACCTGTATCTGCAGCTGCTGTTGCTCGTACTTCTGTTCCAACTTCGAAAGTCGGTCTGTTTCCACCTTCTTTTTCTCGAATGGCTTTTATAACTGTCCTACCATCGTACCACGGAACAACACCCATGCCTCGTGTTCGTCCTCCGTATTCGGAATTCCCGAGGGCGCGTGTAAGCTCGTTGTTCTCTCTATCGGGGTGAAACCGTCCTTCTTGGGCATCTTTTATTGCTTGAATCAACTCATCTAATGCATGCTTCAGACTGGCCAGTGCAATTATCTTTCCTGTGGCTCGGTCCAACATTCCCTCATGCGCAAAAAACCAATTCCTGCACCTCTTGGGCCAGTTGAAGGTTACTGGAGTGATCCCTTCAGCAAGCATCTTATTCTCTAATGCATCCCACTTAGGAACGGCTGACTTGTATCCACCTGTCCCTAGTTTATGGTGATACTTTTTTTTCTCAGCATTTATCTTATTCTTTGCCAACTTCTCCATAGCAACTATCGATGTCCTGTACTCGATAAATGTGTCCCAGTGATCCCTCACCTTCTCGTATATTCCTTTGAATTCGGGCGCCTTCTTGCCTTTAGCTTTGTAGTCGGTCCATAATCTTTTCTTCCAAGTCTGGAACGCGCCGGCCATCTTATGGAGAGCAAACTCCTTGACTTTGTTCCTTTGACGCTCCGAGAGAGAATCTGGTAGGGTGAAATGCTCCATGAGCTCTCGCCAAAGGGCATCTTTAATTCTTGTATCAACATAATTCACTCTTGGTTTTGGTTCCTTTGGCTGAATCCATTCATGCATTGTGATCAGAACTCCGTCCCTAACAACCACTCCGCATTGACGCACAAATGTCTTGGCATTGGCTTCAGGGTGAGTCGGTTCGCCATTATGTTTGAAAGCATCAAGATTGAGCATTACGTTGCCGTCCAATATTGTGGCAGCGCCTCGTACATTTCTACTAGATTGGCTCGATCCGGAGGGCTGATAATTAAAATAAGAAAGATTTGTTAATATATATATATATATAAATCAATTAATACACATGTAATGATCACCAGAGGCTAATGGATGTGTATATACCTCGCCGCACATTCTTGGTTGTTCCGGATTTTGGAACATAAGTTGTTCTTCCTCGGTCTCACATCCATCACCGTGATCATTCAGATATTGTGAGCCATCATCATGATCATGTGATTCACCTCGAAGGTCCGCTAGGTTTTCGGAGGAGCATATCATGTCAAAGATGTCCTCTTCATGAGCTCTACCGGTATTGTCCATAGCTTAATAACTAGTCCATAATATTATAGATAAAACAAATTAGTATTTAAATTAGCATGCATTCAAAAAGCAAAATAACTGATAGTTAATTAATAATGCATCATCGAATACATATATAGTATAGTTCTTAGAAAAGATCTCATCTGCATAATCTTGGATAATTTTCAATACATCAGCTAATCTCCATCGATCTAGCTAATATATCATAATAATACATCATAATAGTAGCTAGCTAATATATCGATCTAGCTAGACCCTAGCGCCCGGCGGATATTGGGGTAGGCGGTGGACACCCAAAGAGAAGGAACCATCACAGGAACATAGCTTCAGTGAGATCCCTGAAGAATCTGCCAGGTATTGTCGGACCCAGCCTCCAAAGCTGCCATGTAGCGTCGGACGTGCTTGTTCTCCTTGCTGACATGGTACTGTACCACCTCCATGGGGGACACAAGCCTCTCGATCGTGTGTGGCCCATGCGACCGCCACCATAGAACCTCCGGGTCGACGACGGGCTGGCTCCTAAACTAAACATAAACTAACACATATCCTAATAACCTGATAACCTAACTAACTAACTAACTAAATAGGGGCGTTCTCTCGTGGTCGGGGTCGGGTGTCGGGGGTGTCGTGTCGGGGTGTTGGGGTTCGAGGTCGAGGGACCCTAGATACCCTAGCATCTACACACTAGTCCGGTGATCATCGGGACGATCGTCGGGGAGAGGGGTCTGCCGGGAGATCTCACCTAGCCTCCTGACCCGGAGGTGGCGTCGGCGACGGGCTCGGGGCGGCGGCAACGGGATCGCGGAGCGGCGGCCGGAGTGATTGGGCCGGAGGCGACGGGACCGACGACGAGGGGCACCATTCAAAGGCACATCATCAATTATCAACCCTTTCTGACTTCATTTGATATTTTTCATGCATTTAAGTATTTATTTTGAGCTAAATGACCCTGAATTTGAAACGCAGTACAAATGCACTCTGAAAAGGTTGTAACTTGGCATGACATCATAATTTCACCCACATAGCAACTTCTAGAGAGTTGAGAGGGTTACGACAAAAACTGGATGCACGTCGTGTACAAATTGGACAATCTCATAAGAAGTATGAGGGTTTCGGACGTAAACTCATCTATTACAAAGGGATTTCATTTTTAATAACTTATTTTAACTCCATACTTTTTGTGTCCAATATGCACCATTCAAAGGCACATCATCAATTTTCAACCCTTTCTGACTTCATTTGATATTTTTTATGCATTTAATGATTTATTTTTAGCTAAATGACCCTGAATTTGAAATGGTTGCCTGGCTTTCTTAAGATATGCTTGATCGGTAGAAATCGACGATTTCCCAGGTACACATTCTTCTTACATTTATCCAAATATATACTTTCAGTTTCATCTAAACAGTACGTGCATGCATTGTATTCCTTGTTTGTATGTCCTGAAAGGTTACTAAGAGCAGGCCAATCATTGATGGCTACAAAAAGCAACGCTCGTAGGTCAATTTCCTTCTGTGTGTGCGCATCCGACACACGCACACCTGGTTTTTCCACAACTGTAGAAGTTCGTCAACTAGTGGCCTTAGGTAGACATCAATGTCGTAGCTGGGTTGCTTAGGGCCTTGAATGAGCACTAGCATTATAATGAACTTCTGCTTCATGCACAACCAAGGAGGAAGGTTGTAGATACATAGTGTCACGGGCCAGGTGCTGTGACTAGATCTCTGCTCGCCAAAAGGATTCATGCCGTCTATACTAAGACGAAACCATAAGTTCGTTGTGTCAGCTGCAAAGTCCTTGAACTCCCTCTCGATTTTTCTCCACTGCGACCCATCAACGGGTCCTCTCAACATCCCGTCTTTCTTACGTTCTTCTTTGTGCCATCGCAACAACTTGGCATGCTCTTTGTTTTGGAACAAACGTTTCAACCGTGGTATTATAGGAGCATACCACATCACCTTGGCAGGAACCCTCTTCCTGTGGCGTTCGCCCTCCACATCACCAGGGTCATCGCGGGGGATCTTATAGCGCAGTGCACCGCATACCGGGCATGCATCCAAATTCTCGTACTCCTCACCGCGGTAGAGGATGCAGTCATTAGGGCATGCATGTATCTTCTGCACCTCTAATCCTAGAGGACAGACAACCTTCTTTGCTTCGTACGTACTTTCAGGCAATTCGTTATCCTTTGGAAGCATCTTCTTTATCATTATCAGCAATTCTTGAAATCCCTTGTTAGTTATACCATTCTTCGCCTTCCATTGCAACAATTCCAGCGTGGTACCTAGCTTTTTCTGGTCATCTTCACAATTTGGATACAATAATTTCTTGTGATCCTCTAACATGCATTTCAACTTCAACCTCTCCTTATCATTTTCGCAGTTTCTCTTTGCATCAGCAATGACCTGACCCAAATCATCAGCGGGCTCATCTGATGCCTCTTCTTCAGCTTCCCCCATTGTTGTATCAGCGAAAGGATAGTTGTCATCCTCCTCTTCTTCTTCGTTGTCTTCCATTATAACCCCTCTTTCTCCGTGCTTGGTCCAACAGTTAGAGTAATTCCTATCATTCTTACAGTCACGACATGGACAACACATGAAACCATTCTGCTTATTTGTCTCAGCCACACGAATAAAATCATGCAGTCCATTAGGAAACCCTGGACTTAGTCCGTCGTCGTACATCCATTGCCAGCTCATGTTCACTACACAACATCAAAGTGACCAAATTAATACAACTTCATCATCACATTACAACCAAAAGTAGAGCTAGTAGTGACCAAATGTTATTACTACAAATAATGGATAGTTATAGTTCGTAGATATACATCTCATAAAACAACACCAACTATCTAAAACAAGTGATACAACAACAAATGCGATCATAATCGCAACTAAAGTAACAATTGAGCCAACATCATAATGATACCAAGCCTCTTTATCAATGGCATATTTTCTAATCTTTCTAAGCTCCAAGCGCATTCCAAACATCTTGTTCTCATGATCATCGACGATATCAGCAACATGCTACTCCAATCCCACCTTCTCATCTTCAGTTCTTTTCAATTTTTCTTTCAAATGATCAGTTTCTTTTTCAGCTTGTGTTAATTTCTCGAGCAGAATTGCATAGTCGGTTGTAATTTCTGGTTCAACTACTTCCTATAGATAAAAATATCTACGTCAATTTGGTGGCATAATTAATTTTCATAGACATTAGATGATGTGTGAAATAGTTATAAAAGATAATTAACGACATACCACATCTGAATCATAGACTGGACAAGGGCCGACGTGGGCGGATACCATAACCATTACACTATAGAATAACTAACAATAATACAAGTAGGTAAATCGTATACGCAACTATCTAAATCATACAAGTATTTTTTTTAAAGACTTTAAGAAGAACAAGAGGCTCACCAAGGTGGCCGGTGCCGTGACGAGACGGTGCGGACAATGGATGGTGGTTAGGACGGCCGGGGATGGGAAGGCACACCAAATAAACCACACCTACACATATGCAACCTAACAAAGTTAATTTGAGCTCAAATTGGATATAAATCAAATAAAATCCCACAAATCACATATCACATATCTTTGAGCATACCACAAGCTAATCTAGCAAGAGATGAAGGAGCAAAGTTGCTAACCTTTATGAACACTTGGATAGATGGGGTGCCTTTAAATCTTGACAAATCCTTGCCAAAATGGAGGATGAGCTTTGAGCAAGAAGAAGAATAGGGGAGAAAACAGAGCTCTTTCGATCGGCTGCGGACGGATGTATATATAGGAAGTCTTTAGTACCGGCTGGTGTCACCAGCCGATACTAAAGGTTGCCCTTTAGTACCGGCTGGTGACACCAGCCGGTACTAAAGGTGCAAGCGGGGCCCATGTCTAACCAAAACCCTGCCATGCCCCCTTTAGTACCGGCTCGTGAGACGAACCGGTACTAAAGGTCCCTCACGAGCCGGTACTAAAGGTCGCCCTGGTCCTAGCCGTTGTAGCCGGCACGAACCGGGACTACTACCATCTTTAGTACCAGTTCGTGACCAGACCGGGACTAAAGCTCGGGACGAAAGGTCTGTTTTCTACTGGTGGAAGGCTCAGTTCAACCTGGGCAGACAATGCTATGATGCGATGATGACGATATTTGGACGCTTTCTACCCAAAGGCCATGTATTGCCAGCAAACCTATACCAGTCGAACAAAATCCTATGTGCGCTTAAGATGCCCTATGAGAATATAGATGCCTGTGAGAATGGATGTGCCTTATTTAGGCTTGAGTATGCGACCTTGAACTATTGCCCCATTTGAAATTCTTCCAGGTATGTTCTGGTAGACAACGGTATGGGTGAGAAGATTCAGACTAAAATCCCCATTAATGTTCTTCGGTATCTGCCAATTATACCACGACTTCAACGTATTTTCATGGTTGAAGAGACGACTAGACATATGACGCGGAATAAACTGGGCAAAAGAACAGAACTAGATGCAGATGGGAATCCAATGTTGGGACACACTTTAGACGCTTTTGCGTGGAAGCACATCGATGCATTACATAAGGATAAAATGGTAGATCCAAGGCATCCTCGAGTTGCCATCCGCACGGATGGGTTCAATGTGTATGGTATGACGGCAACACAATACAGTTGTTGGCCTATATTTGTCATTCCACTCAATCTCCCCCGGAGAGATTATGAAAAGAAAGAACATTTTCCCGACGTTGATAATTCCAGGGCCCAAATATCCAGGGAAGAATATGAATGTGTACATGCAGCCACTTAAGGATGAATTATAAGAAGCCTGGGATAATGGGATCAAGACATACGACGCCGCTACCAAAAAGAACTTCAAAATGCATGTGTTGTACATGTACTCATCGCACTTGCCGGCGTATGTGCTATTCGTTGGCTGGTGTGTGCATGCAAGGTTCCTATGCCCCACATGCAAGGCCGCTCTTGAGTTCCGTTGGCTGTAGGTGGGTCGCAAGTTTTCTTGCTTCGACATGCATAGACAGTTCCTGGATCCTGACCGTAAGTTCAGAAAAGACAAGAAGAATTTCATCAAAGGTAGAGTTGTCAAAAACATTGCACCACCTGCATTGACAGGCCAACAGATCCTGGATCAGATAAATGCTCTCGAGCTGGATCCAAATCGTCCAGGGTATTTCAAAGGGTATAATACGGAACACGCGTGGACTCACAAGATATGTTTGTGGGATCTGCCTTACTTTAAAGACCTCCTTTGCCCACACAACATCGACGTGATACACACTGAAAATAATAACATGGAGGCCCTTTTTGGTACATTGTTCGGCATAGAGGGGAAGTCGATGGATATTCCTAAGGCTAGAGTCGATTAGGAGACTCTATGTGACAGACCATTACAAAACATACGGCAACCGAAAGGAAAGAAGAACTGGAGGAAGCCAAAGGCATGGTTCAATCTTGGAAGGCTAGCTATGAGGGAAATGATCTTTTGGGTGAAAATGCAGTTGATGCTCCCCGATGGGTATGCAGCGAATCTAAAGAGCGGAGCGAGTCTTGACAAATTCAAAATCTTTGGTCTCAAGAGTCTTGATTGGCACATATGGCTTGAACGGGTAATGCCGGTGATGTTGCGTGGCTTTATCCCTGAGGATGAATGGCTAGCACTGGCAGAGCTGAGCTATTTCTTCTATGCTCTTTGTGCGAAAGAACTATCGCCTGACGTGCTAGACGAACTTGAAGAGTTGGCGCCGGAGTTGATCTACAAGTTAGAAAAGATCTTTCCACCGAGCTTCTTTAATCCAATGCAGCATTTGATTTTGCATCTCCCGCCCGAGGCAAGATTGGGGGGGGGGGGGGCGTGCAAAATTGTTGGTTCGTCGCAACTGAGAGGATGCAGAAGACGCTTTGAGCAAAATGTAAAAATAAACGTAGAGTTGAAGCATCGATGGCCGAGGCATTCATTACTGAGGAGGCGGCAAACTTAGTGACAATACACTACACAACCAAGAATCGTCATTTGCATAATCCAAAGCCTCGGTACAATGATGGCGACCATGAAAAAGGAAGATCCAACCTCAGCCTATTCAAAGGGAAGCTCGCACCAGCCGGTGCTTCGAAAGCAACAGCGTTGGATGTCGTAGAATGGCGGACAATTTTGTTGTATATCTTCAACAACCTAACAGAAGTGCGGCCGTACATCGAGTAAGTTCTCGGTACATTGTTTCGCAACTTCTAATTCCTTTGAAATGCTCTTATTCCCGGATATGTGACACAGTCGATACGTCGCCAAATTCTCGGATGGAGCGGTGATCCGAAAGGATTCCATCGAAGAGTATGAGCTTCTGGCAAAGCATGCAGGCGGTTATCCCGGTTTCATCTCTTGGTTCAAGCAAACAGTAATTTCCATTAGATGATTTCAGTTCTTCGTCTAGTTTGCGGCTAATGCAACAATCCTTTCGTATTAAACTTGTAGGCTAATGCAGAGTCTATGGACCCCGAATTGAGACAAGCCGCTAATGGTTTTGACTATAAGGACCGTTCATTTGACAAATACGACATCAACGGGTATCGCTTTCATACTTTTGGCAAACAACAATCTATGGCCGACCGAAAGTCTACAAATTGTTGTGTCTCCGCTGTCGGCGAAGGAGGGGTCGAGTATTATGGAAGAGTTGAAGCAATTTATGAACTTACATTATTTGGTGAATACCCACCAAACGTCGTACTCTTCAAATGTTATTGGTTCCAGCCGAAGGAGACTAGAAGGACTCATGAACATATAGGGCTATTTGAAATCAAACAAAGCACCCATTTAGATGTTCCCTATGTCTATATTACGGCTCAACAGGCGACCCAAGTTTTCTATCTACGGTGGGCCTGCCAAACGGATCCAAATCTGAATGGTTGGGATGTTGTTTATGATGTGCCGCCACATTTTAGACCACCTCCCCTTAATGAATATGATTATGAACCTCACATTAACCCAGACACATATGAAGGAGAATTCTTCCAAAAACACGTGTTTCCAAAAAACGTTTCAAGAACTGCTCTACTTCACCCCAGAACATTGACGTAGACAGCGATAGTGAATCCGACTTCACCCCTGCATCGGAACAAGAAGAGACGGGAGAAGAAGAGGTTACTGATGCGGATGACCTGTCAATGCTTGACCGATTACATAAAGGAGGCCTTCCACATGTTGATGCATTTATTGATGATGCTGATGAGCACGTCATTACTGATAGTGATGATGATTATGCCTTTATTGATCCCGGAGCATATATAGACGATGAAGATCAATATTAGCAATGTCAGGTAATCAATTATTATTATGTACATATATATTATTAATTAGTTCATGTTATTAGGTATTTCATTTTTTTATGTTGAACTAATTTCGTTCACTCTTTGTCATTGCAGGTGTTGATAGAAGGTGGGCGCGGGTCGAGAGCGCTCTGAGCCTCCTTCCTCGGCGTGTGCTGGGAGGGGTGCTATTATTCCACCCCAACAACTCTGGAGAGCAATGGTACATAGTATGCAGACACCGGCAGGCGCTTCTTCTTTGACCGGGAGAGGTCAGGGGAAGACGAAGAGAGGTGTTGTAGGTAGGAAGGCTGCTATGCCTTCCTCGCCGCCACCCCCAGCTGATTCTCCCGACCAGAGGAGTGCTCCATATCTCAGGTGGACCCGTCTGACTTGGACCCGTCTCGGACTCCGGTCGCTGAGCCTCGGGCCAACGATCCTTGCGTCATCGAGCCTTCGTCCCAAGAGACTCCGGTCCCAGAGTCTTCATCCCAGGAGACTCCGGTCCCAGAGTCTTCGTCCCATGTGACTCCGGAGGCTAGTGGCAATGCTGATGGTGGCGAGCACAACTTTTCTGAGGACACCTATAGCGAGGGCGAGGTGGTTGAGGAGGGCAAGAAGGTCTACCAGTGTGGTTGTACAAAGCTCCTGCCCGTGCCGACGACCAGCGATCAGAGGTGGTTGATTGAGCCTAATGCGGAGAAGTAAGTGCATTTACTCTTTTTTAACCTTTTGCCTTCATGTTTCTTCAAATTAATATCCAAAGTGTTGGCCTTGTCATACTGCAGGGGTTCAAAAAATTACCGTGGTGTCTGCAGGCCCAACCAGGTCCTTGGTGTGCTTCTCCGGCACCACTTCCCGGGGAAGGTCCAGTTGCCCAGTGAGGGTGAGGTTCCACAGGTAGCACTGACCTGGGAGCTGAGCATGGCTGCCCCGGCCCGCTGGAGGAGAGGGTCGACGGTGTCTTGTGCGAGACAGTGGCCGACATTGTGATCCTTTGGTTTTGGGTAATTTCTCCTTTATAGAATTAAAAATCAACAGCACCTAGTGATTGTACTAATCAGTGTTGTCTTGTTTGATTGCAGACCTTCTACAGGTGTCTTGAGGAACACGAGGTGGACGTGGCTATTGTTCTCATAGCCGAGTGCAAGCGCCTACTTCAGACCTTACGGCACGAGGCTCGGGTGCAGGCTATTCGAGACTACTACGCCTCCACTAACAATAAGAGGGCCAAGAAGAAGTGCTGAAAAAATTATTTGAGCAAGGAGAAGTACATGAAGGTAATTACCTATTCTTAAGGCCTTGTACTTAGTTTCCTTGATTTGGTTCGTAGGCGTAGCGTGAAATTTCTCTTGTCTAACTTAGGTGCCCTCGAGATGGTGTGCGGATAGGATGGACTGTTGGGAGGCATTGGTGGATGAGTGGTGCTCTCCCAAATGGCTAGCCGACCAGAACAAGGCCAGGGATAAGCGTGCCCAATTGAAAGGTGTGCCACACCATCAATGGAGCTCCAACCTGTTTGAGTACAGGGATCACTGGGTATGTGGCTTGCTTCATGATTCATGCAATTTCATTCTTCATGCTAGCTTGAGCCCTTAACTAATATTTTGTTCCTCTCTTTTAGGCGCGAGAAAACAAAAAGGAGGTGCCACCTATGTTTGACCTCTATGACATGGCCCATACTGCCTCGTAAATGAAGGCCAAGGCATTCTCTAAGGATGACCTCGATCATCCAGAGAGCTTCAGCGTCATCTCCTCCCACAACAAGATCATGAGGTAGAGAGATGAGGGGAAGGCGAGGAAAGTGGAGGACTTCAACCCGAGCCAGAGTCCTTTTGATCAAGAGCTCGTGTTGATATCTGGTGGCGGGAGGCCCCATGGCTCGAGAGCCAATTGGGATGGACAGATACGTTGTCCTAGAACTCTCCCGAAGATCAAGAAGCGCCAGACGAGCTCCGATCCGGAGATAAGGCCTCGTCCATGGCCAATGGAGCTCGCCATCGAGGCTAGGGCCCAGGAGCTTCTGGCGGAGGCAAACAGGCAGGAGGCGCAGAGGGAGAGGGACATGGAGGAGAGGATGGCTAGGCTGTTGGAGGAGGAGAGGAACTGAAATGACGCGGCTCATCGGGCCCTATACGAGCTCCTAGTGGTAAATTTCTCCTGCATATTAGCCAAATCATGCACGTAATGTTTATTTCACCACTAACTAATATGATTGACTCATGAAAACAAAATGTGTAGACCGTGTGCCAGAACAATGGTCAGACCCCTCCGTTGATGCCCCAGATTGCTATAGCACCCACGGTGAGTTTCATTTGAATGGTCATTAGTTACTAGTATTCACATTTTAGTTGCATCATGCTAAGGAGACATTGCAAATGATCTTTGGTGCAGCGTGCCTCCCGACAAGCATCGATCGATCCTTCTGCGTGTGCCGCAACCCCGACCGGTCCTTCTCCGTCTCACCCTGGCGCAAACCCGCCCGGTCCTTCACCTCCATGATGATGGTAAGTTTTCCCAAGTCTTTTTCTTAACAAATGCATACTTAGCTTAATAAATGACCAATTTAGCTCCAAAATGACATATACTTAGCTTCTTTAGTTCATTTATGACATGCTAAGCACACTTAGGTAAAAAATTGCATGATAACCTTGGTTTAGCTCCAAAATGACATAGACTTAGCTTATTTTCCTCCAAAATGAGAAAATAACCTTACCTACCTCCAAAATTACCGATTATAACTAGGATAGCTCTAAAATGACCTACACTTGCCATTTTGTCCTCCAAAATGAGTAAATATGATTAGTTAGCTCAAAAATGGCATAACTACCTAGGTTAGCTCAAAAATGACCTATACTGAGCTTCTTCAGTTCATTTATGACATACTTAGCATACTTAGGTAAAAATGGCATGATAACCTTGGTTTAGCTCCAAAATGACATAGACTTAGCTTATTTTCCTCGAAAATGACATAATAACCTTACGAAGCTCCAAAATGACCTATTTACCTAGCTTAGATCTAAAATGACTTATACTTAGCATTTTTACCTAGCTTAGCTAAAATGGCATTTTTACCTACCTTAGTTAGAAGAAGAAGATAAAGAAGAGGAGAGGAGAAAAAGAAAGAGAAGAAAAATTCTTCCTCTTCTTCTTCTTCTTCTTCTTCTTCTTCCTCTTCTAGGTATTCTTCTTCTTCTTCTTCTTCTAACTTTCTTCTTTCCCAATTTGCAGATTTGCTTTAGATGAGGAAGCTTGCGTTGATGGAGTCTACTCTTCTACTTGTGCTTCCTTTTTGTTTTGATTGTGTATGATGAACTTTGTTGTTGGAAACTTGTTGGATATGTTGTTGGAAACTTGTTGTTGGATATGTGTTGGTATGCTTGTTGAAAGTATTTTGAAATGTATATATATATATATATATATATGTATGAAATTCTGTGAAACTGAATGAATTTAAGAAAAAACAGAAAAAATAGGGGCTATACAGGTTCTTTGTCGTCTGCTGGCAGACGGCAAAGAGCTTTGCCGTCTGCCAGCAGACGGCAAAGCTGCCATGTGGCAGCTACCTGTGCAACCTGGGGTGGCACTAGGCTGGCCTATGTGGTTTCTATGCTGTCAGCTGGGAGACGGCAAATAACTTTGCATCTTTGCCGTCTACCTGCTAACGGCGAAGAAACCACATAGGCCGGCAAAGTAACCGTTGCTTTGCTGTCCGCTGGCAGACGGCAAAGATTTTTGCATCTTTGCCGTCTGCCAGCGGATGGCAAAGCATGTCGTTAACCCCTTAACGGACATAAACTGCCACGTGTGCCATCCACGGTCTTTGGCGTCTACTGGTAGACGGCAAAGACCTAAGCATCTTTGTCGTCTTCCAGCAGACGGCAAAGCGCCCTTTACCGTAGCTTATTCAATCAGACGGTTGACTGTCTGCTAGCGGACGGCAAAGCCTTTGCCGTCCGCCATGCATGCCTTTGCTGTCCGCTATGGCGGACGGCAAAGTTGCTGATTCGTGTAGTGACAAGGAGGGTTGCCATGTACTTATTCAAAAGCATGGCAAAAAGATGATGGGTTGTGGTTAGAAAATGCTATTACACAGGGGAGTTACCATGTATTTATTCGGAAGCATGGAAAAAATGATGGGAGGGCAAATGTGGATGCGCTAAATACCGTACCATCTCATATATCACATCACATGGCAAATTTCAGAGTTGAAGTAGGATAGTTGCCATGTAGTTGTTGAGAAGCTTGGCAAATCGATAGGAAGGAAAAATGGAAATACACATGGGGAAGTTGCCATCTCCTATGAAACCAACATGGCAAAATTAGGATTATTAAAGATGGGAAAGTTACCATGTCTTTATTCAGAATCATTGCAGAATCGGAATTTGGTTGGCATGAAGATGGCTAACATGGCAAGTTGTTTTCAGTTTCAGACCACTAGTAGAAAACAGGGCATCAATCCTGGTTTCAGAAGGCCTTTAGTTTCGGTTCTGCAACCGGGACAACACGATCGGGACTAATGACGATCACTTTTAGTACCAGTTGGCTTACGAACCGGGACCAAACGTGCTCCGCATGGCCGCTGTGTGGTGTCAAGGCAGGAGGACCTTTAGGATCGGTTCGTAACATGAACCGGGACACTAAGGTGCTTTCCTTTTTTTTGAAAGGGTCATGATTCATTTTTTGTTTTCATTTTCTTTTACATTTATATTGTATTTTCACACAGTTAAACATATTAATATACAAAATCATTAGTATAAATTTTGGAAAACAGAACCAACATCAGTACAAATTAGATAGATGTAATAGACCAAGTTGAATTAGAGGAAAGTACGTACTTTCCTCTAATTCAACTTGGTCTATGGCATCCATCTAATTTGTACTCGTATATGTCATATAATAACTCATCATCATATTAATCAACTCTTCATCATTCAACATCACACAACTCATTATCATCTTAATCAACGATCCTCATTATTGTAGTTATCAAAAGGTTGAAACACTAACTACTGCTAGCTAAAAAAGCATAATAAAGGCGAACTCCGCCATCTCCCAATTGAAGAACACAGATCAACCTATCTCCAACTTGTGGGATGTGCAAGTATTCCTCTCCAAGTGGCAGCGTAAATGCTTGTATTGCATTTCTCCATCCTGTGATTTTCAGGGTTTCTTCACTTTGAGATATCCTCTAGCTATGACTGTTATTAATCGGGAGTGGCCGTAAGCTAACCATTTGCAAATCACTATTTGTGAATATCCATCTAGGCAGGGTCTCTGGGGAGTACCTATTGAAAAACATTAGTAATAATAACATAGTTACACTAGTAGAAAACAGACCTTTCGTCCCGAGCATTAGTCCTGGTCTGGTCACGAACCGGTACTAAAGATGGTATTAGTCCCGGTTCGTTCCAGCTACAATGGCTAGGAGCAGGGCGACCTTTAGTAACGGCTCGTGAGGGATCTTTAGTACCGGTTCATCTCACGAGCCGGTACTAAAGGGGGCGTGGCAGGGTTTTGGTCAGACATGGGCCCCGCTTGCACCTTTAGTACCGGCTGGTGACACCAGCCGGTACTAAAGACTTCCTACATATACATCCGTCCACAGCCGATCGAAAGAGCTCTGTTTTCTCCCCTGTTCTTCTTCTTGCTCAAAGCTCATCCTCCATTTTGCCAAGGATTTGTCAAGATTTAAAGGCACCCCATCTATCCAAGTGTTCATAAAGGTTAGCAACTTTGCTCCTTCATCTCTTGCTAGATTAGCTTGTGGTATGCTCAAAGATATGTGATATGTGATTCGTGGGAGTTTATTTTATTTATATCCAATTTGAGCTCAAATTAACTTGTTAGGTTGCATATGTGTAGGTGTGGTTTATTTGGTGTGCCTTCCCATCCCCGGCCATCCTAACCACCGTCCATCGTCCGCACCGTCTCGTCGCGGCACCGGCCACCTTGGTGAGCCTCTTGTACTTCTTAAAATCTTTAAAAAAATTACTTGTATGATTTAGATAGCTTCGTGTACGATTTACTTACTTGTATTATTGTTAGTTATTCTATAGTGTAATGGTTATGGTATTCGCCCACGTCGGCCCTCGTCCAGTCTATGATTCGGATGTGGTATGTCGTTAATTATCTTTTATAACTATTTCACACATCATCTAATGTCTATGACAATTAATTATGCCACCAAATTGACATAGATATTTTTATCTATAGGAAGTAGTTGAACCAGAAATTCCAACCGACTATGCAATTCTGCTCGAGAAATTAACACAAGCTGAAAAAGAAATTGATCATTTGAAAGAAAAATTGAAAAGAACTGAAGATGAGAAGATGGTTATGGTGTTGCATGTTGCCGATATCATCGATGATCACAAGAACAAGATGGTTGGAATGCGCTTGAAGCTTAGAAAGATTAGAAAATATGCCATTGATAAAGAGGCTTGGTATAATTATGATGTTGGCTCAATTGTTACTTTAGTTGCGATTATGATCGCATTTGTTGTTGTATTCACATGTTTTAGATAGTTGGTGTTTTTTTATGAGATGTATATATATGAACTATTAGTATCCATTATTTGCAGTAATAACATTTGGTCACTGCTAGCTCTACTTTTGGTTGTAATGTGATGATGAAGTTGTATTAATTTGGTCACTTCGATGTTGTGTAGTGAACATGAGCCGACAATGGATGTATGATGACCGACTAAGTCCAGGGTTTCTTAATGGCGTGCATGCTTTTATTCGTGTGGCTGAGACAAATAAGCAGAATGGTTTCATGTGTTGTCCATGTCGTGACTATAAGAATGATAGGAATTACCCTAACTCAAAAACCCTTCACTACCACCTGCTAAAGTCCGGTTTCATGTCCGGCTATAGCTGTTGGACCAAGCACAGAGAAAGATGGGTTCTAATGGAAGACAATGAAGAAGAATAGGATGATGACAACTATCCTTTCGCTGATACAACAATGGGGGAAGCTGAAGAAGAGGCATCAATGGGGGAAGCTGAAGAAGAGGCATCAGATGAGCCCGCTGATGATTTGGGTAAGGTCATTGCTGATGCGAAGAGAAACTACGAAAATGATAAGGAGAGGTTGAAGTTGAAACGCATGTTAGAGGATCACAAGAAATTATTGTATCCGAATTGTGAAGATGACCAGAAAAAGCTGGGATTTCAAGAATTGCTGATAATGATAAAGAAGATGCTTCCAAAGTATAACGAATTGCTTGAAAGTACGTACGAAGCAAACAAGGTTGTCTGCCCTCTAGGATTAGAGGTGCAGAAGATATATGCATGCCCTAATGACTGCATCCTCTACCGCGGTGAGGAGTACGAGAATTTGGATGCATGCCCAGTATACGATGCACTGCGCTATAAGATCCCCCGCGATGACCCTTGTGATGTGGAGGGCGAACGCCACAGGAAGAGGGTTCCTGCCAAGGTGATGTGGTATGCTCCTATAATACCACGGTTGAAACGTTTGTTCCAAAACAAAGAACATGCCAAGTTGTTGCGATGGCACAAAGAAGAACATAAGAAAGACGAGATGTTGAGAGCACCCGCTGATGGGTCGCAGTGGACAAAAATTGAGAGGGAGTTCGAGGACTTTGCGACTGACGCAACGAACTTATGGTTTGGTCTTAGTACAGACGGCATGAATCCTTTTGGCGAGTTGAGCTCCAGTCACAGCACCTAGCCAGTGACTCTATGTATCTACAACCTTCCTCCTTGGTTGTGCATGAAGCGGAAGTTCATTATGATGCCAGTGCTCATTCAAGGACCTAAGCAACCCGGCAACGACATTGATGTCTACCTAAGGCCACTAGTTGATGGACTTCTACAGTTGTGGAAAAAACCAGGTGTGCGTGTGTGGGATGCGCACACACAGAAGGAAATTGACCTACGAGCGTTGCTGTTTGTAACCATCAATGATTGGCCTACTCTTAGTAACCTTTCAGGACATACAAACAAGGGATACAATGCATCCACACAGTGTTTAGATGATACTGAAAGTATATATTTGGATAAATGTAAGAAGAATGTGTACCTGGGACATCGTCGATTTCTACCGATCAAGCATATCTTAAGAAAGCCAGGCAACCATTTCAAATTCAGGGTCATTTAGCTCAAAATAAATAATTAAATGCATGAAAAACATCAAATCAATCAGAAAGGGTTGAAAATTGATGATGTGCCTTTGAATGGTGCATATTGAACACACAAAAAGTATGGAGTTAAAATAAGTTATTAAAAATGAAATCCCTATGTAATAGATGAGTTTTCGTCCGAAACCCTCATACTTCTTATGAGATTGTCCAATTTGTTCACGAAGTGCATCCAGTTTTTGCCGTAACCCTCTCAACTCTCTAGAAGTTGCTATGTGGGTGAAATTATGATGTCATGCCAAGTTACAACCATTTCAGAGTGCATTTGTACTGCTTTTCAAATTCAGGGTCATTTAGCTCAAAATAAATCATTAAATGCATGAAAAATAACAAATGAAGTCAGAAAGGGTTGAAAATTGATGATGTGCCTTTGAATGGTGCCCCTCGTCGTTGGTCCCATCGCCGCCGACCCACTCACTCCGGACGCCGCTCCGCGATCCCGTTGCCGCCGCCCCGAGCCTGTCGCCGACGCCACCTCCGGGTCAAGAGGCTAGGTGAGATCTCCCGGCAGACCCCTCTCCCCGACGATCGCCCCGATGATCGCCGGACTAGTGTGTAGATGCTAGGGTATCTAGGGTCCCTCGACGTCGAACCCCGACACCCCGACACGACAACCCAACACCTGACCCCGACCACGACACAACACCCCTATTTAGTTAGTTAGTTAGTTAGGTTATCAGGTTATTAGGATATGTGTTAGTTTATGTTTAGTTTAGGAGCCCGCCCGGCGTCTACCCGGAGGTTCTATGGTGGCGGCAGCATGGGCCACAGACGATCGAGAGGCTTGAGTCCCCCACGGAGGTGGTATAGTACCATGTCAGCAAGGAGAACGAGCACGTTCGACGCTACATGGCAGCTTTGGAGGCGAGGTCCGACAATACCTGGCAGATTCTTCAGGGATCTCACTGAAGCTATGTTCCTATGATGGTTCCTTCTCTTTGGGTGTCCACCGCCTGCCCCGATATCCGCCGGGCGCTAGGGTTCTAGCTAGATCGATATATTAGCTAGCTACTATTATGATGTATTATTATGATGTATTAGCTAGATCGATGGAGATTAGCCGATGTATTGAAAATTATCCAAGATTATGCAGATGAGATCTTTTCTAAGAACTATACTATATGTATTCGATGATGCATTATTAATTAAATATCATTTATTTTTCTTCTTGAATGCATGCTAATTTAAATACTAATTTGTTTTATCTATATTATTATGGACTAGTCATGAAGAGGACATTTTCAACATGATACGCTCCTCCGAAAACCCAGCGGACCTTTGAGGTGAATCACATGATCATGATGATGGCTCACTATATCTGAACGATCACGGTGATGGATGTGAGACCGAGGAAGAACAACTTATGTTCCAAAATCTGGAACAACCAAGAATGTTCGGCGAGGTATATACACATTGATTAGCCTATGGTGATCATTACATGTGTATTAATTGATTTATATATATATATATATTAACAAATCTTTCTTATTTTAATTATTAGCCCTCCGGATCCAGCTAATCTAGTAGAAATGTACGAGGCTCTGCCAAAATATTGGACGGCAACGTAAAGCTCAATCTTGATGCTTTCAAACATAATGGCGAACCGACTCAACCCAAAGCCAATGGCAAGACATTTGTGCGTCAATGCAGAGAGGTTGTTAGGGACGGAGTCCCGATCACAATGTATGAATGGATTCAGCCAAAGGAACCAAAACCAGGAGTGAATTATGTCGATACAAGAATTAAGGATGCCCTTTGGCGAGAGCTCATGGAGCATTTCACCCTACCAGATTCTCTCTCGGAGCGTCAAAGGAACAAAGTGAAGGAGTTTGCTCTCCATAAGATGGCCGACACGTTCCAGACTTGGAAGAAAAGATTATGGACTGACTACAACACTAAAGGCAAGAAGATGCCCGAATTCAAAGGAATATACGAGAAGGTAAGGGATCACTGGGACGCATTTATCGAGTACAGGACATCGATAGTTGCTATGGAGAAGTCGGCAAAGAATAAGATAAATGCTGAGAAAAAAAGTATCACCATAAACTAGGGACAGGTGGATACAAGTCAGCCGTTCCTAAGTGGGATGCATTAGAGAATAAGATGCTTGCTGAAGGGATCACTCCAGTAACCTTCAACTAGCCCAAGAGGTGCAGGAATTGGTTTTTTGCACATGGGGGAAAGTTGGACCCAGCCACAGGAAAGATTATTGCACTGGCCAGTCTGAAGCATGCATCAGATAAGTTGATTCAAGCAATAAAAGATGCCCAAGAAGGACGGTTTCACCCCGATAGAAAGAACGACGAGCTTATACGCGCCCTCGGGAATGCCGAACACGAAGGACGAACACGAGGCATGGGCATTGTTCCACGGTACGAGGGGTTTGCGGGATGGCAGGACAGTTATAAAAGCCATTCGAGAAAAAAGAAGGTGGAAGCAGATCGACTTTCGAAGTTGGAACAGAAGTACGAGCAGCAGCAGCTGCACATACAGGTACTGACCCAGCAAAGGGAAACTCCGCAGCAGGAGACAGGGGAAGAACCCGTCCCGTCTACAATGCCGAAAAGTAGAGTGGGTTCCACGGGCGTACCGCTGGGTCACACCCCCGTGGATGATATCACCGAGAATACATCTTGTGAGCTAACCCAGAAAATGAAGAACATACCCGTGCGGGTCACGACGGGCTATGCTTTACCAAATACACCTGATGTTCTCTGGCATTGCAATCCGGTTCCAACTGGGTATGCTCGTGTCGCGGTGGTGAACTATTGCTTGACATCCCTGGAGGTGAGGGGGAGTCCACATTGGCAGAAGCCGGCCGTGGTCTCATTCTATGGAGTAAGGACTGCATCGTCTTTCCACACTCGGCGCTAAGGCCACCGGCTCCTTCGAGTATCGATGTCCAACGCGAGGCATCGCAGCGCCAGTAGTCCTCCCCACCTCGCCAGCAGTCCTCCCCACCTCGCCAGCACTCACCTCGGCAGCATTCACCTCGCCAGCAGTCCTCCCCACCTAGAGCTCCCCCAAGTCGTCCCCACCTCGAGAGGCGTCCCACCTCGCCAGCAGTCCTCCCCACCTTGCCATGAGCAGTCCTCCCAACCTCAGGAAGGAGCACGACGCGAGTCCATATCATCATCGATATCGATCTCCGCCGTGTGAGCCGACTCCACCCCAGCAGCGGTCCCGGCAGCAGGGCTCCCAAAAGAGAAAGGCCACCAGCAGTCCTCTTCGGAAGAAAGCAAAGAATAAACCCGAGCCTCCGGCCAAAAGGAAGCTGCCTTATGACATGACACCGGAGGAAAATAAAATTGAATGCGATCTCCAAGTGAAAGCCTTTTTTGCGAAGAAGACCGTGCCGCCAAAGGAGGTAATACCCAAGGAAGTCCAAGAGCACTTTATGGAACACTTTATTGATCGACCCTCGGCATATGTCCAACGTATGCTGACAAATTCAGAAGGCAAGTGAGCAGAGAAGTCGGCCCAGCCCAAGGAAGAAGTCGGGAAGTACGGCATCAACTAGTGGGAAAACAGTTCCCCAGCTCGGAGAACAATCCAAGCAATTGATCTCTCTGCTCAAGGTGAGTACCAATCCAAGCAAGCAATCGATCCAACCAGTCGACGTGCAAGGCAACCCAATCGACCTCGAAGTACTAAAGGCTGCAGGTCTCACTCTTGACCAAATCCTTGGCACCGAGGAAATCCACTGGTACGATGCAACTGAGTACGCAATGCAATATGCCGTCGGAAAACCACTTGTCACACCCGAGCAGTACAAGGAACTACCAACTGCGATGCGACGGTTGCATGATTGGTACATGCGTGAAGCAAAGCGAGGGGAGACGGAGGTCATGCTCAAAGTAAGGAAAGAGCATTACGTCAATGCATGTGATATATGTCTTGAATTCTCAGAACGTTTCTAGTTATACCACATGGACGCTATCGACAAAACTCTCATCAGTTGCTATTGTCTGTAAGTGATTTATATCTTTAGTAATTTAACTCTCTAGCTAAGATATCATTCGTTGACTTATCCTCACCATATATGTTCTTTTCTACGCTATTATGCAGATTGAAGATGTGGGAATTGAAACAACAGGGAATCGATGACATTGGGTTCATCGACCCAAGTACCGTTAATGGTCATGTGGTAAAACATTATGCCAAGGACACAGAAGATCTCTTGGAAAATTTTCTAGAGGCACTAATGAATACCAAATCTACTATAATATTTCCTTACAACATGGGGTGAGTGTTTACTCTCTTGTATACTACAAATTCTATTTTTGCTTACTAGCTCGCTGTCAAGTGTAGTTGATGAGTTATATGCGCATGCCTTCTTAATTATATAAACTTCTGCGCAGAGACCACTATATCCTCCTATATATTATCCTCGCGGATGGACTACTTCAAGTGTACGAGTCACTAGATACACCAGAACAATCATACGTGGACTTGTATTTTATGATAGAACGGTAATTTCAATCTTTATCGGCCTCGCTTTCTTTCATTATTTCCTGATATCAAAAGTAATTATAATAACTCTTTCTTTTTTTTTCCTTGCCGGGTAGTGTTTGGAAAAAGATGATAGAAAAAACCCATCACGGTCGTCAATGGAAACCGAAGCTGAAGTGGAAAAAGATGCAGATAATTAAGTAGTACTACTACGTCCGCGCATCTCATTAATTGTATTTTCAATACCATTATCATGCTCGATTATTAATTATCTTATTCAATTCTATTCTTTTGCAAAGTGCGCAAAGCAGCCACAGGGGACAAATTTATGTGGATATTTCCTCTGCGAGAACATTCGCATCCAGACCGAAGGCCGTATACGTCGCAAAGAAACACGTGAAAGACAACTACAGCTTTGGCAGACGTTGTCGAAGCTCTCACACGAGAAATGCTTCGTAGCACTTCAAGAGGAATTTGCGGCATTTCTTCTTCAACATGTCATTAATGTAAACGGAGAGCAATATTCCTTACCGCCGCCTCAATAATGCCAGCAAATCAGTAGTACAGAACTGAGATTTCATCCGGAGCACTAGCTAGCTAGTCCTTGCCGGGTTTTGGGCCTTAAGTTAATTATAAGTTTCGAATTTATATGGATGTGTAATTCCGTTTGTATATATATATATATACGGCGTATGAGATATTGTATATTATATTACATATATATATGCATGAACTTGTGTACTGTTTACAGTATGTTGCACCGTAAAATAAATTTCAAATGAATGGAAAACACAAAAAAATAGAGAGGAAAATTAAAACCTAATTAAAAGCTAAAACAAAAAAAGCAGAAGACTTCGTACACGCAGGCAGCCACGTGGAGGGCCCTTAGTACCGGTCCGTGCTCCAACCGGTACTAAAGGTCTGGACCTTTAGTCCCGACCCGTTAGTACCGGTTGGGGAACCGGTACTAAAGGTCCATACGGCCCGGGACTATAGGCCTGTTCTGCACTAGTGTTAGCAAACTAGTTTTTCTTCAAAACAATGTATATATGAAAAAGATGGACTAGTGATGCAATGGTAAAAAAAATTCTTACAAAATTATTTGAAGTGATGTTACAATGGTTCAACTTGTGCACTAGTGACACATATCCATTATAAATGTTGCTAGTACGGTAATGTTTAGCATCATCCTCAACATTATGAATAAATGAGATGAGATGATTTATCTCCAAACAAGTAAGTTTGGAGTCGTGACTGTAGTACGTCCGATCTATTATCTGTCGGGTAGTTCTTGTAGCACGGAAATAACCTGATAATTAAAAATAAAGAAATTTAGTCGGGATGAGTACCAAATACTTTTCAATAATAAATATAAAGTACCTAACAAATCTGTTAAGAAACGCACCTGGAGGTAGCACCGGAATGAAGTCATCCTCCGCATGCACCCAAATATCTATATTATTATCACAAACATCGTCATTGCCAAGATCGAAGGTAATGTTCATGTCCTCATCCAACCCATACGCCTTGCAAAATGCTCTCCAATTAGGACAATCAAAATATGTGTGATCTTAGTTATTTTTCACCTTAACAACAAAAGTGTAATGCTTCGTTCTTAGGTGAGCTATCTTAGGCTCTCTACTATTATTTTCTTTTAAATGGAACTTGTCCAAGACAACGAATCTTGCATGACAAGGAACACACTAGTCGAATTGTACATAAGAAAATTAAAGGTTAATTAAAGCAAAAAAGCACACGTCATACTTCATTAACAAAAAAACACGTCGTTTGTACATAACATAATAATACTAAATTCTTCTGTTAGCTTGACGGTGAACGAGCTATCGTTGTGCAGGTGAGGATAACTGTCGCATATACCCCTGTCGTCCCAGCCCAAAGGGCACTGATGGATCCTATCGTCGTGAGACGACATCGACATTTCCTTTGTTCATGATTCTAAGTTTAAAAATTGACGAATTTTTTTGATGCAAGATCATCATATAATATCACTAATACATATGATATCACCGGTGATCGTCAAGGACTCTTCATATAGTATTATCATATAATATCGGTAATACATCTTGAATAATCCAGTTATTGAAGCATCGAATATTATCACTAATACAGCTCGAATATTATCATATAATATCATTAATTAATACAGATCGAGTTGACGTCTCACGGTGCAGGAGGTGGACACCCAAAGAGAAGGAACCATCGCCGAATCATAGCTCGGGTGAGATTCCTGAATAACCTGCCAGGTATTGGAGAACTTGGCGTCCAACACGACCATGTAGCGATGGATGTACTCGTCCTCCTCCCTGACACGACGACGTACCACCTCCACGGGGGCCGTCTCCCTCTGCACCGATAGTGGCCCACGCGACCGCCACCAAAGAATCTCCAGGTCGACGACGAGACCCAGATTCTCACCAACGTGCGTGCCCCGGCAGGTAGCTCCTCTCAGTGCCAGCCCGGCGGAGCCCAGTCCCGGACATGACGCCTCTCAAACTTGTTGTCGGCGCCGAGTCGACGACGAGGATGCAGGATTGGCATCGTCGACGAGAACAAATTGTTGCTATATAGCAAATATCATTTTATTTAACAACAATAACAACAATACCATATTTAATATGCATTCCTATCCCTACATAGGATTGATTCATATCCTCTACATTTCACAGGAAAATAAAAAAGAGCCTAGACAATGCTTTCTGCCATTTATCTAGAAACATATCACAACAACACTGCTACTACTTATTCTAATTAGGATAAAATGTTGTGATCGATCAACTTCCTATCATGACATTCGGTTGTTATCATTGTATCTAAATTCTGAGGATTGAACTTCAGGGTCTATTATACATTAGTGACTTTGGGCAACCCACCAAAAAATTAACTAAGTTTTTAATTAAGTATCTGACTTCAGGGTCTATAACAACAATGCCACAACTAATAACTATCATCTAACGATATTTTAACTAAGTTTTTTTTGCAACTAAACTGTCTCCTAAGGCCGCCACACTGCTTTGGCCGGCGACGGGGACGAGCCATGACGGTGATTGCGCAGGGGGGGTAGGAGGAGGGGAACGATGGTGTACCGGCAATTCACCTAGGAGGAGGAGGGAAGCGGGCTCGGGGCGGTGACGGGGACGACGTTGGGGGCGGCGACAGGGGTGCCGCGTGAGGAGCGAGCTCGAGAAGGCAACGACATGGTCCGGCAGTCTGGCGGCGTCGAGGTGCTATGCGGCGCTTTTGGTCCTGCTTATATACCCCTCCCTTTAGTCCCGGTTGGCCCCCATTAGTCCCGGTTCGGGCCACCAACCGGGAGTAAAGGTGAATTTTCACCAGGCGAAAGGGCGGGAAGCCCAGGTCTTTAGTCCCGGTTGGGGTCTCCAACAGGGACTAAATGGGTCCTTTAGTCCCGGTTGGATCCACCAACCGGGACAAAATCCCTGTTTGTAGCACGGTGGGAGTTTAATCCCACCTCGCCGAGCAAGGAGCGCTCGTACTGGTTTATAAGCGCGGCGGCAACTACCGTCTCGAGCTCCTCTCTATCGCAAGCATTGCATGCCTAACCGTCTTTACCCTGTTGGGCCTACTTGCCCCGTGGGCCTGTGTCCTGGCCCATGTATATTGGATTATTAGTTGTATGCACGCCGTTACGGCCTAGTAGGCAGGCATTTTTTATGTTATTTTTTGCATATTAAAAGTTCTTAACAAAAAATACTTTATGAATTTTTTGATATTTACCTTTTTATCAAAAAATATTGTATGAATATTCCTTTTGCTACTAAAGCTTTTAACAAAAAATACTTTGGTAATTTTAATTGCATAAATTTTATATAATATTAAGTTAAATAACTTTGATGATACGAAAACTCATCTATTACAAAGGTATTTCATTTTTTAACATAATTTAACTCAAGACTTTTTCTGCATTCGATATGCACCATTCAAAGCCACATCATCATTTTTCAACCCTTTTCTGATTTCATTTGTTATTTTTCATGCAGTTATTGATTTATTTTGAACTAAAATGACCCTGAATTTGAAAAGCACTACAAATGAACTCTAAAAAGGTTGAAAGTTGGCATGGTATCATAATTTCTCCCACATAGCATGTGCTAAAAATTTGAGAGGGTTACGGGAAAAACTGGATGCACTTCGTGTACAAACTCGACAATCTCTTTCAAAGTATCGGGGTTTCCGACGAGAACACGTCAATTACAATTTTTAAAAAATATTAACTCAAGAGTTTTTCTGCATTCAATATGCACCATTCAAAGCCACATCATCACTTTTCAACTCTTTTCTGACTTCATTTACTATTTTGATGCATTTCATGATTTATTTTGAGGTTAAATGACCCTGAATTTGAAAAGCTCTACAAACGAACTCTGAAATGGTTGAAATTTGGTATGGTAACATGATTTCACCGACATAGCATGTGCTAAAAAGTTGAGAGGGTTACAGGAAAAGCCAGATGCACTTCGTGTACAAACTGGACAATCTCTTTCGAAGTATCAGGGTTTCGAACGAAAACACGTTTATTACAAAGGGATTTCAATTTTTTAGACAAATTTTAACGCAAGACTTTTTCTGCATTCAATATGCACCATTCAAATCCACATCATCACTTTTCAAACCTCTTCTGACTTCATTTGCTATTTTCCATGCATTTTTATTATTTATTTTGAGCTAAAATGACCCTGAATTTGAAAAGCACTGCAAATGAACTTTGAAAGCTGGCATGGTATCATAATTTCACCCACATAGCACATGCTAAAAAGTTGAGAGGGTTACATGAAAAACTTGATGCACTTAGTGTGAATTATCAGGGTTTCGGACCAAAACTTGTCTATTACAAAAGGATTTCAATTCTTCACATGTAATAGCATTATGCTTCCACTATTACACATGAGGATACCTTCATAGTTTCCTCATACATTATAGGAGACTTTGTTCCATGCCATACATTGCATGATCCCACTACTTGTGTGCACCATCCGGATGCCATGAACAACAATGCTCTTAGTTCATGTGATGCACTACATATTTCTAGTCTCCATTATGCTATACATCATAACAAACCTTTCACGATGGATGATATGTTCCTATATCATGCATCTCATTTATTCGAGCATTGGACATTTTGTGCTAACGAACACAAGCACATGCACATCCTAACGAATGATGTGTACATATACCATGCGCACACAATTTTCCAATTGTCTTTGTTTTGTGTAGGTATGCATGAACACTCATCAACCTCACAATCCCATGAGTTGACGAAGAGAGCTCTTGAGAGCAACAACGCTTTGGGATTCATCGGAATGTGTCTCCAACAATTCCCCTCGCGCAAGGACTACGCGCATCTCTTCTGCATGGCCCTCACATGGTTATGGCTTATTGTGAATTATATATCCTTTGCCCATATTGACATGTTCACTTTGCATGATATGCTCATTTCTATGCCTTTGCCATGCGTTTGTGACCTATGCTTTACATTACACACGACCCATGCTTCTCCTATTTGTATGTGTATTTGCGAGCTTGGTGGAGATACTACTTGTTATTGCCATGTTTGCTTTGTGCTCCATGCCTATCATGATACTTTGATCATGTTTTGTGCTCATGATATGTCATGTGCATCGCCTATGCCTATTAATTGCTCATGTGACATAATTGCCATGATTTCCTCTAGTATGTTGCATCTTCGCTCTACTAGTTGGTACGACATGATCACTATGCTGGCTTATGTTGCATCACCGATCTGCTCCTTTTATGCGGTTCATGACAACCATTGCCATGCTTTGCATATTGATTGCTACTTGCTTGACTGATTGCCTCATACATTTTGAACACTTGCTCTTTCTATTGTGTTGAGCACCTCACTATCTTCACTACACCATGTGCGCATTATGCTTGGCTTATCTTGCACATTGGGGTGTACCATGTGTTTACACCCTTCATTCTACTTGGTGTTGTGAATGATTCATATGCCTACCATAGACCCTTTGTTGATTGTTTTGCGTATGCCTGCCATGACCATGAGGTAGATGCTTGTTATATTGTCACACATATTTGCATCCCTAACTCACCTTTGAATACTTGTTTCCATGATTGCATTTCTTGTGCTCACCTTATATGCTTACATGCATGACATAATCCTTTGTCACACCATATGTTATGCATGATGACAACACTTTGTTGGGGAACGTCGCATGGGAAACAAAAATTTTCCTACGCACACGCAAACCTATCCATGGTGATGAGCATCTACGAGAGGGAGAGTGGATCTACTTACCCTTGTAGATCGCTAAGCGGGAAGCGTTAAGAAACGCGGTGGGTGTAGTCGAACATCTTCGCGATCCAAATCGCCGAGTGTCCCGCGATCTCATCACGATCCGTCCCGCGATCCAATCACGATCCGTCCCGTGAACTCATCACGATCCGTCCCGTGATCTCATCACAATCCATCTCACGATCTTGATCACGATCTGTCCCGCGAACTCATCACGATCCGTTCCGCGATCTCATCACGACCCGTCTCGTGATCTCGATCACGGTCCTTCCGATCTAGCGCCGAACGGACGGCACCTCCGCGTTCAGCACACGTGCAGCTTGATGACGATCTCCACCGTCTTGATCCAGCAAGAGGAGGTGGAGAGGAGAGAGAGTTCACCGGCAGCGTGACGGTGCGCCGGTGATGGTTTTGGAGCAATTCCGCCAGGGCTTCGCCTAAGCGCTGCAGAAAACCGATCTAGAGGAGAAACTATGCACCGGTGGAACGGGTAGCAGGTGGCCGGAAATTCTGTCCAAAAACCACCCAATACACTAGTATATATAGGAGGAGAGGAGAGGAGAGGCAGCCAAGGCCTTTGGGTCGGCCGAAATAGGAGGTGGGAGCAATCCTACTTCACCTCCAATCCTAGTTGGAGTAGGATTGCCTCCTATTGGCTGATTTTCCACTTTTTGCTTTAGGACTTTCTCTCCTGCGCCATGGGCCTTTGTGGCTGTTTTCCCAGCCCACTAAGGGCTGGTTATTATTCTCCCACAGCCCATGGACCTCTTGGGGTCGAAATACCCCTCCCGGAGGTCCCCCGGTACACTACCGGCACTCCCGGTACACTACCGATACTCCCGGTACACTACCGATGAGCCCGCAACTTTTCCGGAAACCAAACTGGGACTTCCTATATATGAATCTTTACCTCCGGACCATTTCGGAGCTCCTCGTGACGTCCGAGATCTCATCCGGGACTCCGAACAACCTTCGGTCACCACCATACATAACTCTACACTACCGAAACGTCACAGAACCTTAAGTGTGCAGACCCTGCGGGTTCGAGAACTATGTAGACATGACCGAGACACCTCTATAGTCAATAACCAATGACGGGAGCTGGACGTCCACATTGGTTCCTACATATTCTACGAAGATCTTTATCGGTCGAACCTCTATGTGAAGGATTCAGTTAATCCCGTATAATGTTCCCTTTGTTCTTCGGTATGTTACTTGCCCGAGATTTGATCGTCGGTATCTCCATACCTAGTTCAACCTCGTTACCGGCAAGTCTCTTTACTCGTTCCATAATACAAGATCCCGCAACTAAAAATTAGTCACATTTCTTGCAAGGCTCATTGTGATGTTGTATTACCGAGTGGGCCCTGAGATACCTCTCCGTCACACGGAGTAACAAATCCCAGTCTCGATCCATGCCAACTCAACAGACACCATCGGAGATACCTGTAGAGCACCTTTATAGTCACCCAGTTACGTTGCGACGTTTGATACACACAAGGCACTCCTCCGATATCCGTGAGTTGCATGATCTCATGGTCATAGGAACATATACTTGACATGCAGAAAACAGTAGCAATAAACAGACACGATCATATGCTATGTTTGTAGTTTGGGTCTTATCCATCACATCATTATCCTAATGATGTGATCCCGTTATCAAATGACATCTCATGTCCATGGCTAGGAAACCTTAACCATCCTTTGATCAACAAGCTAGTCCATTAGAGGCATACTAGGGACATGGTTTTGTCTATGTATCCACACATGCATTTAAGTCTCCGATCAATACAATTATAGCATGGATAATAAACGATTATCATGAACAAGGAAATATGATAATAACTAATTTATTATTGCCTCTAGGGCATATTTCCAACAGTCTCCCACTTGCACTAGAGTCAATAATCTAGTTCACATCACCATGTGATTCGCATTGTTATGAATCTAACACCCAATGAGTTTTGGGGTCGATCATGCTTTGCATGTGAGAGAGGTCTTATCGTCAACGGGTCTGCGATATTAAGATCCGTGTGTACTTTGCAAATCTCTATGTCAAACCGTAAACACTGCTACCACACTCCACTTGGTACTATTTCCAAATGGCTGCTCCACTATACGTATCCAGATTGCTACTACTAGTCATCCGGATAGGTGTTAAAGCTTGCATCGACGTAACTCTTTACGACGAACTCTTTATCACCTCCATAATCAAGAAACATTTCCTTAGTCCTCTGGTTACTAAGGATCATTCCGACCGCTGTCCAGTGATCCACTCCTGGACCACACTTGTACCCCTTGACAGACTCATGGCAAGGCACACATAGGTGCGGTACACAGCATGGCATAATATAGAGCCTATGGCTAAGGCATAGGGGACGACGTTCGTCCTTTCTCTTTCTTCTGCCGTTGTCGAGCTTTGAGTCTCACTCAACTTCACACCTTACAAATCAGACGAGAACTATTTCTCTGGCTGATCCATTTTGAACTCTTTCAAAATCTTGTCAAGGTATACACTCATTGAAAGTCTCATCAAGCATCTTGATCTATCTCTATAGATTTTGATGCTCAACAATTAGGTAGCTTTATCCAGGTCTTCTTTTGAAAAACACTTTTCAAACAACCTTTTATGCCTTCCAGAAATTCTACATTATTTCCGATCAACAATATGTCAACCACATATACTTATCAGAAATTCTATAGTGCTCCCACTCACTTTATTGCAAATAAAAGTTTCTCATAAACTTTGTATAAACATCAAAACTTTGATCACCTCATCAAAGTGTATATTCCAACTCCGAGATGCTTGCTTCAGTCCATGGAAGGATCACCGAAGCTTGCACACCTTTTAGCATCCTTAGGCCTGACAAAACCTTCTGGTTGTATCACATACAACCTTTCCTCAAGTAAACCATTAAGGAAACGATGTTTTGACATCCATCTGCCAGATTTCATAATTGAAAACACAGCAACTGCTAACATAATTCCAACAGACTTTTAGCATCGCTACGAGTGAGAAAGTCTCATCGTAGTCAACTCCTTGAACTTGTCACAAACATCTTTGCAACAAGTCGAGCTTTACAAATAGTGACATTCATCATCAGTGTCTGTCTTCATTTTAAAGGTCCATTTGTACTCAACGACCTGCCGTCTAACGAGCAAGTCTACCAAAGTCTATACTTGGTTTTCACACATGGATCCTATCTCGGATTTCATGGCCTCTAACCATTCGTCGGAATCCGGGCCCATCATCGCTTCTCCATACTCGTAGGTTCATCGTTGTCCAACAACATGACCTCCAAGACAGAGTTGTCGTACCGCTCAGGAGCAGTACACATCCTTGTCGACCTACGAAGTTCGATAGTAACTTGATCCTGAAGCTTCATGATCATCATCATTAACTTCCTCTTCAACTAACGTAGGCTTCACAGAAACATCTTTCTGCGCTGCGCTACTCTCTGGTTGAACAAAGGTTTAATAACCTCATCAAGTTCTATCTCCCTCCCACTCAATTCTTTCGAGAGAAACATTTTCTCGAGAAAGGACCCAGTTCTAGCAACAAACACTTTGCACTCGGATCTAAGATAGAAGGCATACCCATATGTTCTTAGGGTATTCTATGAAGATACATTTGTCTGCTTTGGGTTCTAGCTTATTATGTGAAAACATTTTCCACACAAGCATCGCAGCCCCAAACATTAAGAAATGACAGCTTAGGTTTCTGTCAAACCATAATTCACACGGTGTCATCTCAACGGATTTAGATGGTGCCCTATTTAAAGTGAATGTAGTTGTCTCTAATGCATAACCCCAAAATTATAGTAGTAAAACGACAAGAGACATCATATTACGCACCATGTCCAATAGAGCATATCTATGATGTTCGGACACACCATCACACTATGGTATTCCAGGTGGCGTTAGTTGTGAAACAAATTTCACATTGTCTTAAGTTGTATGCCAAACTCGTAACTCAGATATTCACCTCCACGATCATATCGCAGTCATTTTTATCTTCTTGTCACGATGATCTTTAAACTTTACTCTGAATTTGCTTGAACCTTTCAAACGATTCAGACTTGTGTTTCATTAAGTAAATATACACTATATCTACTCAAATCATCAGTGAAGGTAAGAAAATATCGATATCCACTGCACGCTACAAGACTCACTAGATTGCATACATCAACATGTATCATTTCCAATGAATCACTTGCCCGCTCCATCCAACGGGGTCCTTTAGTCATCTTGCCCAAGAGGCATGGTTCGCATGTCTCAACCGATTCGAAATCGAATGAGTCCAAATATCCATCAGCATGGAGTTTCTACATGCGCTTTATACCAATATGACATTTAGCGGCAGTGCCACAAGTATGTGGTACTATCATTATTAACTTTGTGTCTTTTGACATCAATGTTATGAACATGTGTAATACTACGATCAAGATTTCAACAAACCATTCTCACTGGGTGCATGACCATTGAAGGTATTATTCATGTAAACAAAATAACCATTATTCTCTAACTTAAATGAATAACCGTATTGCAATAAACATGATCTAATCATGTTCATGCTCAACGCAAAACACCAAATAACATTTATTTAGGTTCGTCACTAATCCTGAAGGTAGAGAGAGCGTGCGATGTTGATCACATCAACCTTGGAAACACTTCCAACACATATCGTCACCTCACCCTTAGCTAGTTCTCCGTTTATTCCGTAGCTTTTATTTCGAGTTACTAACATTTAGCAACCGAACCGGTATCCAATACCCAGGTGCTACTAAGAGTACTAGCAAGGTAGACATCAATAACTCGTATATCAAATATTCTTCTGTCGATGTTGCCAGCCTTCTTATCTACCAAGTATCTAGGGTTGTTCCGCTTCAGCGACCTCTCACCTCATAATAGAAGCACTTAGTCTCGGGTTTGAGTTCAACTTTGGGTTGCTTCACTGGAGCAGCAACTGACTTGCTATCCATGAAGTTTCCCTCCTTGCTCTTGCCCTTTTCGAAACTAGTGGTTTGATTAACCATCAACACTTGACGCTCCTTCTTGATTTCTACCTTCGCGGTCTCAAACATCGCGAACATCTCAGGGATCAATACTTCTATCCCTGGTGTATTATAGTTCATCACTAAGTTCTAGTAGCTTTAGTGACAGTGACTTGGAGAACTATATCAATCACTATCTTCTCTGGAAGATCAACTCCCACTTGATTCAAGCGATTGTAGTACCCAGACAATCTGAGTACATGCTCAACGATTGAGCTATTCTCCTTCATCTTACAGGCAAAGAATCTTGTTAAAGATCTCATATCTCGCAACACAGGCACGAGCCTGAGATCACAATCTCTGCTCCTAGAACATCTCATATGTTCCGTGATGTTCAAAACGTTTCCGAGCCTCAATTCTAAGCCGTAATGCATGACGCACTAAACTATCAAGTAGTCATTGAAACGTGCCTGTCAGATGTTCACAACATCTATAGACGACGCTAGAGGGGGTGGCGCACCGAGCGGTGCATTAAGGACATAAGCCTTATGTGCAGCAATGAGGACAATCCTCGTATCACGGACCCAGTTCGAAATATTGCTACCAACATCTTTCAACTCTATTTCTCTAGGAACATATAAAAATACAAGGGAGCTACAACGCGAGCTAGTAATCTACAACATAATTTGCAAAGACACTTTGACTATGTTCATGATAATGTGTTCAATTAATCATATTACTTAAGAAATCCCACTCAAATTGACATCCCTCGGGTCATTCGAGTGATACATGATCCAAATTCACCAACTCAAGTCCGATCATCACGTGAGTTAAGGTGGCTTCAATGGTGAACATCATTATGTTGATCATATCCACTATATGACTCATGCTCAACCTTTCGGTCTCTTGTGTTCCGAGGCCATGTCTGTACATGCTAGGCTCGTCAAGTTTAACCCGAGTGTTCTGCGCGTGCAAATCTGGCTTGCACCCGTTGTATGTGAACGTAGAGTCTATCACACCCGATCATCACGTGGTGTCTCAACACGACGAACTTTCGCAACGGTGCACACTCGGGGAGAACACAATTTATCTTGAAATTAAGTGAGGGATCACCTTATAATGCTACCGTCGTCCTAAGCAAAACAAGGTGCATAAAAAGGATTAACATCACATGCAAATCATAAGTGACATGATATGGCCATGAACTTGTGCTTTTGATCTCCATCTAGAAAGCACCGGCATGATCTCCATCGTCACCGGCACGACACCATGATCTCCATCATCTTGATCTCCATCAACGTGTCGCCATCGGGGTTGTCACTCACTACATGCTTCTACTACTATTGCTACCGTAGCGATAAAGTAAAGCATTACATAGCGCTTAATGATTGACACGCAGGTCATACAATAATTAAAGACAACCCTATGGCTCCTGCCGGTTGCCGTATTCAACGACATGCAAGTCGTGAAATTCTATACATCACATGATCATCTCATACATCACATATATCTCATCATGTAATTGGACATATCACATCACAACATACCCTGCAAAAACAAGTTAGACGTCCTCTAATTGTTGTTGCATGTTTTACGTGGCTGCTACGGGTATCTAGCAAGAACGATTCTCACCTACGCATAAACCACAACGGTGATACACTAGTTTGCTTTTCAACCTTCTCAAGGACCGCCTTTGTCGAATCCGATCCAACTAAAGTGAGAGAAACTGTCACCCGCAAGCCATCTAGGCAACAAGTTGCGTCGAGGGAACCGGTCTCTCATAAGCGTACGAGTAATGTTGGTCCGGGCCGCTTCATCTCACAATCCCGCTGAACCAAAATACGACCAAGGGAGGAAGCAATCTAAGCATCAACGCTCACAAACCTTTTGTGTTCTACTCGAGATCTCATCGAACCATCAACCTAGCTCTGATACCACTGTTGGGGAACGTCGCATGGAAAACAAAATTTTTCCTACGCACACGCAAACCTATCCATGGTGATGAGCATCTACGAGAGGGAGAGTGGACCTACGTACCCTTGTAGATCGCTAAGCGGGAAGCGTTAAGAAACGCGGTTGGTGTAGTCGAACATCTTCGCGATCCAAATCGCCGAGCGTCCCGCGATCTCATCACGATCCGTCCCGCGATCCAATCACGATCCGTCCCGTGAACTCATCATGATCCGTCCCGTGATCTCATCACAATCCGTCTCACGATCTTGATCACGATCTGTCCCGCGAACTCATCACGATCCGTTCCGCGATCTCATCACGACCCGTCTCGTGATCTCGATCACGGTCCTTCCGATCTAGCGCCGAACGGACGGCACCTCCGCGTTCAGCACACGTGCAGCTTGATGACGATCTCCACCGTCTTGATCCAGCAAGAGGAGGTGGAGAGGAGAGAGAGTTCACCGGCAGCGTGACGGTGCGCCGTTGATGGTGATGGAGCAATTCCGGCAGGGCTTCGCCTAAGCGCTGCAGAAAACCGATCTAGAGGAGAAACTATGCACTGGTGGAACGGGTAGCAGGTGGCCGGAAATTCTGTCCAAAAACCACCCAATCCACTAGTATATATAGGAGGAGAGGAGAGGAGAGGCAGCCAAGGCCTTTGGGTCGTCCGAAATAGGAGGTGGGAGCAATCCTACTTCACCTCCAATCCTAGTTGGAGTAGGATTGCCTCCTATTGGCTGATTTTCCACTTTTTGCTTTAGGACTTTCTCTCCTGCGCCATGGGCCTTTGTGGCTGTTTTCCCAGCCCACTAAGGGATGGTTATTATTATCCCACAGCCCATGGACCTCTTGGGGTCGAAATACCCCTCCCGGAGGTCCCCCGGTACACTACCGGCACTCCCGGTACACTACCGATGAGCCCACAGCTTTTCCGGAAACCAATCTGGGACTTCCTATATATGAATCTTTACCTCCGGACCATTCCGGAGCTCCTCGTGACGTCCGGGATCTCATCCGGGACTCCGAACAACCTTCGGTCACCACCATACATAACTCTACACTACCGAAACGTCACCGAACCTTAAGTGTGCACACCCTGCGGGTTCGAGAACTATGTAGACATGACCGAGACACCTCTACAGTCAATAACCAATGGCGGGAGCTGGACGTCCACATTGGTTCCTACATATTCTACGAAGATCTTTATCGGTCGAACCTCTATGTCAAGGATTCAGTTAATCCCGTATAACGTTCCCTTTGTTCTTCGGTATGTTACTTGCCCGAGATTTGATCGTCGGTATCTCCATACCTAGTTCAACCTCGTTACCGGCAAGTCTCTTTACTCGTTCCATAATACAAGATCCCGCAACTAAAAATTAGTCACATTGCTTGCAAGGCTCATTGTGATGTTGTATTACCGAGTGGGCCCTGAGATACCTCTCCGTCACACGGAGTAACAAATCCCAGTCTCGATCCATGCCAACTCAACAGACACCATCGGAGATACCTGTAGAGCACCTTTATAGTCACCCAGTTACGTTGCGACGTTTGATACACACAAGGCACTCCTCCGATATCCGTGAGTTGCATGATCTCATGGTCATAGGAACATATACTTGACATGCAGAAAACAGTAGCAATAAACTGACACGATCATATGCTATGTTTGTAGTTTGGGTCTTATCCATCACATCATTCTCCTAATGATGTGATCCCGTTATCAAATGACATCTCATGTCCATGGCTAGGAAACCTTAACCATCCTTTGATCAACGAGCTAGTCCATTAGAGGCATACTAGGGACATGGTTTTGTCTATGTATCCACACATGCATTTAAGTCTCCGATCAATACAATTATAGCATGGATAATAAACGATTATCATGAACAAGGAAATATGATAATAACTAATTTATTATTGCCTCTAGGGCATATTTCCAACACACTTGTGCGGTGATTCACCACTTGAATGCTTGGTTATGCACTAACACTAACCACATTTGTTTTTCCAAGTGTTTGTCATGTTTGCTCCTTTTGAAGGAATTCCTAGATGGTGAGACATTGGAGAGTGCCCCTTTAGAGCTTGAAGATGTTGAGCACTTGGTGATCGTCCACATATATACGGCATCGCCATCTCCTTCCCATGGTGATTTGGATCTTGATCCGAGGACGGATATTTCCTAAGGGGGGAGGGGATGATGCGGAGCATCCTACGGACATCACCATGAAAAGAGTCCATTTGGCAAGTGCCACATGCCACGACTACCTCACATACAAAAAGGTGGGTCATCTCCTTACACGTGTTCACTTGACCCCTATGATGGAATACTACTTGATACTCCTCCCATGTGCATGCATAGGGATTGCTAGAGCTTCACAGATGACGAGGAGGAGTGCCAGCACCTATGTACAACTACACCATCTGCGAGGGAAGCTTGGAAGAGAAGAAGGAAGAGGAGGAGCTGCAGGAAGTCCTGGAGGTGCCAGTACAACTGGCCAGCAACCGGCCAACAACCAGTGGGTGGTACAACCGGCCCACCACCGGACCACCTATGGCAAAGCTTCTGTTATAGAGAGGTTCATGACCGGTACTACCCCGGTTGTACCGGTTGGTGGCTTAATACTGGTACAACCGGTCCAACCACCGGTACAACTAGTCTGCCTATGCGCAGGAAGGGCTTTGGTCCCTGTATCCCCCTCTCCACTTACCCCTTCGTGGCCAAGACTATATATACTCCACCCCACCTCCATTCTAGGGTTAGCTATGGTTTGCTCTTATATAGTTGAGCATACCTCCTTCCACTACCTCTCCCATGGAGTAGATGCCTCTATAGGAGAAGATTCCCTAGTGGATGTCAAGGCCCTTTTCGAGGGAAGATCCTCCAGGATATCAAGGCCCCATCTCCCCATGGGATTTGGGATGAAGTCTACCATGTTTCCTTATTTCCCCTTGTTGTTCATGTACCTTTGTGGATCTTGTGTGTGTTGAGTCTAGTGGATGTGTGATTGGACTTGTTCATCAGTGTTTCTTCTTGTGATTTCTCCCCGTTCATCCTCGTATTCTTCGTGCTCTTGAGGTTTCCCCCTCCAATTCGTGAAATATCTACACACATGGGCTTGCCTCGTATAAAAATTCCTCTTGTTCATGCTCATCCCACACACGTACACCTTTTCCATTCCATGGCCTTAGGTACACATCAGTGTCGTTGCCAGGTTGCTTAGGGCCTTGGATGGGCACTAGCATCATAATGAACTTCTGCTTCATGCACAACCAAGGAGAAAGGTTATAGATACATAGAGTCACAGGCCAGGTGCTATGATTGCTTCTCTGCTCCTCAAAAGGATTAATGCAATCCACACTTAAACCAAACCATATTTTCCTTGCGTCACCTGCAAAGTTCCCCACTTTCTCTTGATTTTTCTCCACTACAACCCGTCAGTGGGTGCTCTCAACTTCCCATCTTTCTTACGATCTTTTCCGTGCCATTGCAACAACTTGGAATGCTCTTTCTTTCTGAACAGACGTTTCCATCGTGGTATTATAGGAGCATACCACATCACCTTGGCAGGAACCCTCTTCCTAGGGCGCTCACCATCAACATCACCAAGGTAATCTTATCTGATCTTATACCGCAATGCACTGCATACCAGGCATGCGTGCAATTCCTCGTACTCACCGCGGGAGAGGACGCGGTCATTGGGGCATGCGTGTATCTTATGCACCTCTAATCCTAGAGGGCAGAGAACCTTCTTTGCTCCGTACATAGTGTCAGGAAATTCTTTATCCTATGGAAGCTTATTCTTCATTATGTTCAGTAAGTTTTCAAATCCCATGTCAGATAAACCATTCTCTGCCTTCCATTGCAGCCATTCCATTGTGGTTTCGAGCTTTTTGTTGCCATCTTTGCACTTTGGATACAACCCTTTTTGTGATCCTCTAGCATGCAATCGAACTTCAACTTCTCCCTTTTACTTTCGCATTCTCTCTGTGCATCAACAACGACCCGGCGAAGATCATCATTGGGTACATCTGGTGCCTCTTGATCTTCAGCCTCCCCAGTTGCAGTATCACCGTATTCAGGGTACATAGGACGATAGATGTCATCATCAATGTTGGGGGAGCGGGAGAGCGGGAGCGAGAAGGGATATCATGGATCCGCGGTTGCGAAGCTTTTCCGCTAGAAACAATGTTAGGCTACCTATAGGACCCGACTCTACAACGACAGGGGTGGACATCCCATCGACGAACCATCGTGGAATGGGCCCTTCCGCCTCGGACTAGCCTAGGAAACTGGCGCGGAATAGACGAAGAAGCAGTGGATGCAGGGGTGTGCAGTCCTCACCTGGGTCAATGATGCGACAAACCGGTGTGGACTACCAGTGGCGACGGGAACTGGCCTCCTGGATGGTTTCCCGACGAGTTCGCCGTGGAATCGCCACGGAATAGCCTAGACTAGGGAACCGTAGCGGAAAAAGGGGAATGCAGAGAGGAATAGAACCACTACTGGAATCAGAAAATTTCCCGTCTGCCTGTTCTTTGCCGTCTGCTGGTGGATGGCAAAGAAGGTCTTTGCCGTTAGCTTAGAATAAGCAGACGACATAGGGATGGCGGACGGCAAGTACACAGTTTGCCATTAGTCGTGTCTTTGCCGTCCGCCAGCCGACGACAAAGGGCCCTAAGGCAGATGACAAAGAGTCCAGATGGGCCCCACTGGACCGTGGAGCGGGCTAGGTCAGGTGGGCGGCCTTTGCCGTCTGCTCGCGAACTCTTTGTCGTCCGCTAGTGGACGACAGAGACTTGGCTAGCTAACGGCCGTCCACAACGGACCTAAGTGACCATTTCCCTCCTCTTTGTCCCCCCTTGATCTATCTCTCCCACTAACTCCCCCACCCCCACCCACCGCCCCAACTGCGCCCGACACCGCCGAGCCCCACCGCCGATGCTCGTGATGCCACACAGCCGCTCCATCCCCGTCGTCCGCTCCCCACCGCCTGCTCCCCGCGATGTCGCACCTCTTCCCCAGCCCCAGCCGCTCCCTCCCCGCCCCTTCCCCACCGCCCCCTCCCCGCCGCCCACTTCCCGCGATGCCCCATCGCCGGCCCCTACACCCAACACCGCCGCCGGCCCCTGCTACTGCCCCGCCCCCGGACCCTGTGCCCATGCGCTGCACCGCCCCCTCCCCGTGACGCGCGATGACTCCCCTCTCTGCGGCGCCCCCTCCCCCTGGACCTTCTCCAGGGCCGCCGCGCTGGCGTCCTCCTTACGGCGATCGTCCTCCACAAGCCTCGTCCTCCACCGGCCCCCCTTCCACCGGCCCCTCCAAGGTGAGTTTTTTTTGTTTTTTGTTTTTTTAGGTTAGTTAAGTTTTAGTTTTAGGTTAGTTTAGTTTTAGTTTTAAGTTAGTTTAGTTTAGTTTAATTTTAGTTTTATGTTAGTTTAGGTTTAGGTTAGTTTGGTTTTAGTTTTAGGCTAGTTTAGTTATAGTTTTAGGTTAGTTTAGGTTTAGGTTTAGGTTGGTTTATTAGGTTAGTTTAGGTTTAGGTTAGTTGGTTTATTTATTAGTGAAGAAAAAAACCTAGAATAAAAAACCCCGACACGACGCCCCGACACCCCGACACGACGCCCCGACACGGCACCCCGACACCCCGACACGATGCCCATACACGACACCCCGACGCCCGACATGATGCCATTGACCCTCGATCCCCGACGTCGCTGATCCCCGACCCCCGACGCCACTGACCCCCGACCACCGACGCCACGGACCCCCGACCACCGATGCCACTAACCCCCGACGCTAGTGACCCCCGACCCCCGACGGCATCGACCCTCGACGCCACCGGCCCTCGACGACACAGAATTCCGGTGCCACTAACCCCTGACCCCTGACGCCTATTCTACCTCCTGTTGAACGAGAAGGTTCTTTTTGGCCTTCTAGAGGCCGACGAGCTCCCCTGCTGCGTTCGTTGGTGAGCACAAATGACATATCCTCCCCTAGACCCGTTAATTTGCTCGGTTCCGGTCTTCATGCCGATGAAACTTGCTAGCTACAGGTGTCTTCAATCTTCAGTATGCGTGACCAGTATGCGTCTCCCGTTCGAAAGGGCGGCATCTATATACATGCATGTCTTTGCATATTTATAAGCGCCATCCTTTCGAATTGTCCAACATTATCCATGGACATCCTGAGTATGTGTAGATTGGGTTCGTTTTCCCGTATGCTCTGCTCCAGATCCGATGCGGAATTTCGTCAGTGCCTCCCTATTGTTCTCTGGGTACAAATCATCTGTGCTTATTGCCGAGACGTGTATTAGGAGGAGAGCGGGGAAGTGCTGCCGAAATCTTGCGTCGGATCCAGAGCAGAGCATGGGAAAACAAACCCAATCTACACATAGTAGGGTGAGATTAGGACCTATCTTTACCTATTAGTGTGTAGGTTGCATGGACGTAACAAAACTGACAAACTTGATTAACGGATCAATATAGATGATGAATTATATATATATATATATATATATATATATATATATATTTCTCGTGTGTTTAGTAGGTAGGAAAGATGAGTAATCGTGCTTGGATGTACACCGGTCACCCTAGTCAGAAAGAAATGACAAAAACTAAGGGGTTTCTGAGCGCCGCATTTGCAAATGGCCAGGAAATAATCTGGTGCCCCTGTGTCCGGTGCAACAACCATAGAAAGTGGACACAGGGTGAAATGGGTACACTTATAGAAGTGGGGTTTTACGCCTGATTATGCGTTGTGGAGATTTCATGGTGAGTCTGCCCAACGTGCCAGAGCTTAGGTTGTTCGTCGTCGCACCGATGAGCATGGTACCGGGATCGAAGACATGGTGCAAGACTTCGATGATGCTCGGGGTTCGGAAGATGAGATGGAGGAATATGCAAAGGCTTTCTATGAAATGTTGGATTCTTCAAAACATCCTCCCCACGAGCACATTGAGCTTTGTCAGTTGGATGTCATCACGCAAGTAATGGCTCTGAAGGCTCAATTCAACCTAGGCAGATAATACTACGATGCGATGATGACAATATTTGGACGCTTTAACCCAAAGGCAATGTATTGCCAGCAAACCTGTACCAGTCGGACAAACTCCTACGTGCGCTTAAGATGCCCTATGATAAGATAGATGCCTGTGTGAATGGATGTGCCTTATTTAGGCTTGAGTATGAGGGCTTGAACTATTGTTCCATTTGCTTGTCTTCCAGGTATGTTGTGGCAGACAACGGTATGGGTGAGAAGAGTCAGACCAAAATCCCAGTTAATGTTCTTCGGTATCTTCCAATCATACCAAGACATCAACGTCTTTTCATAGTCAAAGAGACGACCAGACAGATGACGTGGCATAAATTGGGCAAAATAACCGAACTAGATGTAGATGGTAATCCGATGTTGGGACACACTTCAGACGCTTTTGCGTGGAAGCACTTCGATTCATTACAAAGGATAAAGCGGCAGATCTAAGGCATCCTCGAGTCGCCAACAGAACGGATGGGTTCCAAGTGTTAGGTATGATGTTAACCCAATACAGTTGCTGGCCTGTATTTGTCATTCCACTCAATCTCCCCCTGGAGAGATTATGAAAAGAAAGAACATTTCCTTGACGTTGATAATTGATACGTTTCCAATGTATCTATAATTTTTTATGATGGCATGCTATTATATTACCTGTTTTGAATGTTTTATATGCATTAATATGCTATTTTATACTATTTTTTGGACTAACCTATTAATCTAGAGCCAAGTGCCAGTTTCTGCTTTTTCCTTGTTTTTGAGTTTTGCAGATATGGAATATTAAATGGAGTCCAAAGGGAATAAAACCTTCGGAAGGAATTTTGCGGGAAGGAAACAAGTCATACAAGCTTGGAGTGCACATGAGGGGAGGTGCCAGGGCGGCATAAGCCTGCTAGGTGCGGGCCTCCCTGGCCGCGCCTAGCAGGCTTGTCGCCTCCTGGCAGGTCTCCTAACCGTATTCTTTGGCCTATAAATACCCAAATATTCCCGCAACATCAAAAAGGGCATCGCAAATACTTTTCCATCTCCAGACGCCTTCGTTCCTGAGAGATCCAATCTTGCCGGAGGGGGTTTCGATCACAGAGGGCATCTGCATCAACTCCATTGCCCCTCTGATGATGCGTGAGTAGTCCACCATAGACCTACGGGTCCATAGCTAGTAGCTAGATGGCTTGTTCTCTCTCTTTGATCTTCAATACCATGTTCTTCATGATCTTCATGGAGATCTATCCAATGTAATCCTCTTTTGTGGTGTGTTTGTCAAGATCCGATGAATTGTGAGTTTATGTTCAGATTATCCAGGAATCTTATTTGAATCTCCTCTGATTTATTATATGCATGATTTCATATCCTTGCAAGTCTCTTCGAGTTATTGGTTTGGTTTGGCCAACTAGATTGGTAATTCTTGCAATGGGAGAAGCGCTTGGTTTTGGGTTCAATCTGCGGTGTCTTCACCCAGTGACATAGTAGGGGTAGCGTGGCATGTATTGTATTGTTGCCATCAAGGGTAACAAGATGGGTTTTTCATGATATTGCTTGGGTTTATTCCTCTACATCATGTCATCTTTCTTAATGCGTTACTCTATTCTTCATGAATTTAATACTCTAGATGCAGGCAGGAGTCGGTCGATGTGTGGAGTAATAGTAGTAGATGCAGAATCATTTTGGTCTACTTGTCACGGACGTGATGCCTATATGCATGATCATTGCCTTGGATAACTACATGATTATTCGCTTTTCTATCAATTGCTTGACAGTAATTTGTTTACCCACCATGATATCTTCCTTCAAGAGAGAAGCCTCTAGTGAAACCTATGGCCCCCGGGTCTATTTTCCATCATATATTTTCAGATCTATACTTGCTGCAATTTATTTACCTTTTACTTTCCGCACTCGTTACATCTATCTCTATCCGATCTAATCCTTGCAAATAACCGTGACGGGATTGACAACCCCTTTATAGCGTTGGGTGCAAGAGTTTGATTATTTGTGTAAGTGCATCCATTGGTGACTTGCTTGTTCCTCCTACTAGATTGATACCTTGGTTCTCAAAAATTGAGGTAAATACTTATCTACTTTGTTGCATCATCCTTTCCGCTTCAAGGGAGAACCAACGCATGCTCAAGATGTAGCAAGAAGGACTTCTGGCGCCATTGCTGGGGAGGATACACATCAAGCCTACCAAGTACCCATCACAAACTCATCTCTTGCATTTACTTTATTTGCTATTTACCTCTCGTTTTCCTCCCCCCTCCCACTTCTAAAAAATGATTTTCAGAAAATACCAAAAATATATGCCTTTTTATTCGCCCTTCTTCCATTCGCCTTTTCGTTGCTATATTCGCTTGTGTTGCCATGTGCCTTCTATTTGCTTGCATCTTCGCTTGCTAAAAGTCTATTGATATGGATCCTCAACCACTTGCTAATCTTTTCAAAAGACCAAATTATGATGAACCAATTGCTAGTGAGTTGAGTGCATTTGATTATCTCTATGAAGTTTTGTTTGAAAATCATGAATCTGGAAATTTTGATGAAGTATTGAAAGAAGAAATTTATGTTAGTTCCTTGAATGAAAAGCATGATTTGCATGTTGTTAGTATGAATTGTCTGAATATCCATGATGCTAATTATATGCAAAACCACAAGCTTGGGGATGCTATGCTTCATGAAGATGATATTTTTTGTTCCGCAAGTTTTGGTGATGACACGTATGCTATAATTGATCATGAAAAGAATCCTTTATGTGATAGTTATATCATGAGATTCCTTCAAGATGCTACTAAAACTATTATGAGGGCGGAACATATGTTTGTAAGAATTGCAATAATACCAAGTTTCCTCTCTATGTGTTCAAAGTTTTGAAGTTATGCTTTTTTTGCCTTCCTATGCTAAGTGATTCTTGTTCCCATAAATTCTTTTCTCACAAAATCCCTATGCATAGGAAGCGGATTAGACTTAAAAGTTCTTGTCATGAGATTCATGATGCTTTCTTGCATATTTCAATTACTACTTTTTTTAGCATCATTGAAATCATTATGCCTACGTAGGGGCTTTAAATAATAGCGCTTGTTGGGAGGCAACCTAATTTTATTTTTTTGTACTCTTTTTTCTTTTTATTTTTGAGTGTTTCCCACATTATTACTTCTGTAGTAATTTTGTTTGGTGTTTAAATTAGTGTTTGAGCCAAGTAAAACCTTTGGGGTGATCTATGGTAGTTGTTGATTTGATCTTGGTGAAAAACAGAAACTTTTGAGCGCAGTCCAGGAATTTATAAATTTTGCAAAGCGTCGAATTGATTTAGAATTTTTACTCAAGATTGATATATAAATTTCCCAGGTTGTCCTGCGTTTTCAGAATTTGTTGCGTTACATAGGTATACGAAGTTTCCATATTGCTACAAATTGTTCTGTTTTTGACAGATTCTGTTTTCTTTGAGTTGTTTGCCTATTTTGATTAATCTATGGGTTCTATCATGTGGTATGAGCCATGGAGAAGTTAGATTACAGTACGTATAACACCAATATAAATAAAGAATGAGTTCACAACAGTAACTAAAGTGGAGATGTATTTTCTTATACTAACGGATCTTAGGAGTTTTCGGTTAAGTTTTGTGTTGTGAAGTTTTCAAGTTTTGGGTAAAGATTGGATGGACTATGGAATAAGGAGAGGAAAGAGCCTAAGATTGGGGATACCCAATGCACCCCAAGTCATATTATAGGATTACAAAGATCCTAAGCATGGGGATGCCCCAAAAGGCATCCCCTCTTTCGTTTCAATCCATCAGTAAATTTACTTGAGGCTATATTTTTATTCACCACATGATATGTGTTTTGCTTGGAGCGTCTTGTATGATATGAGTCTTTTCTTGTTAGTTTGCCACTATCATCCTTGCTGCACACATCTTTTGAGAGAGACACGCTTAATCGTGTATTTATTAGAATACTCTTTGTACTTCACTTATATCTTTTGAGTTGGGCAATTTTGCTCCATATGCTTCCCTTATATATTTTAGAGCACGGTGGTGCTTTTGTTTTATAGAGATACTTGAACTCTCGTACCTCACTTATATTATTTTGAGAGTTCCTAACAACAACATGGTAATTGGTCTAGGTTATGAATTTAGTCCTAATAGGATAGGCATCTAAAAGGGATATAATAAAAACTTCCATATTAAGTGCATTGAGTATTTATGAGAAGTTTGATTCCTTGCATATAGTTTTGAGATATAAAGATGGTAATTTTAAGAGAAATGTTAGGAAGTAAATTATAATCTGGTAAGAATACTTGTGTAAAGGTTTGCGATTCCTGTAGCATGCATGTATGGTGAACCGCTATGTAAGGAAGTTGGAGAATCACTTGTTTATAGATTGTCAACCTTTGTGTGAGTGTCGGGGGCACACGATGGTTAACTCCTACCAACCTCCCCCCTGGGAGCATGCATTTAATGCTTTGCTTCAATGAATAATAGACTTTCGCAATAAGTATGTGAGTTCTTCATGACTAATGTTGAGTCCATGGATTATACGCGCTCTCACCCTTCCACTTTTGCTAGCCTTTCTAGAACCACACAACTTTTGCCGGTCCAACAAACACCTTCCTCAAAACAGCCACCATATACGTTCCTCAAAACAGCCACCATATATCTTTCCTCAAAACAACCACCATACCTACCTATTATGACATTTCCATAGCCATTCCGAGATATATTGCCATGCAACTTCCACTGTTTCCTTTTATGACATGCACCATCACTTCCATATTGCATATAGAGTCATATTTTGTCATAGGTATCAAGTTGTAATTTTCCTTTTGAGTTGTAAGTAAATAAAAGTGTGATGATTTTCATTATAGAGCATGTCCCATGTGAGGAAAGGATGATGGAAGCTATGATTCTATTATTAGTAGGGATGAGAGTCCAGACTTTATGAAAAATAAAAGAGGCCAGGGAATCCCAAATAAAAAAAATGAATGAATAAAAGAGGCCTTAGATGCCCAACAATAAAAAATGAGAGAAAAGAGAGAAGGGACATTGCTACTACCTTTTGCCACACTTGTGCTTCAAAGTAGCACCATGATCTTCATGATAGGGAGTCTCCTATTTTGTCACTTTCATATAGCTAGTGGAATATTTTTCTTCATGATGCACGTCCACTTAGTTTCTTTTTGAGCTTTCATACACTTATAAATCTAGTGCGTTCGTTGCATGGCAATCTCGGATGATCAACGGCGATATCGGTAGACACCTTTAGCGGGGGGCAGGATTGGTTCTCCTGTTTGCCAAGGTGGGGAGTTTTTTTCCACTTCTTCATTTTGCTAACCTCTCATCACTAGAAGTAGTTCCCGTCCACACCGCATTTTGATATGCCTTTTGAGTAGCGCGGACATAGTTGGTATCCAGCGGAGGCGGTGGTGGTCGCTTCAGGGCCTCGACAATGCGCTTCGATGCCACCGGATCTATCGTCTGCTTCGGAGGTGGAGCTTTCTTTGCAAAATGGGCCCTCATTTGGTCTTGAGAGATCTTCGCGGTTTCCTCTGCGGTCCTCTCGTATGGCAACTTTTCCAATGGCTTGAGAGACTTAGGACCGTATTCGTATAGCCTCTCGCCACTGGTTGTACTGCTAGCAGCTGGAGCGACGGTGTCTCTCTTCCATCATTGCTTATGAGGCGGACAAGGAGGCAGAGTGCTCCGACGCACCGAAGGAGGAGGAGCGGTGGCGGCTGTCTTCCGCCGTTGCTGAGGAGGCAGAGGAGGAGGCGGACTGCTCGAACGCACCGGAGGAGGCGACGGAGGAGGCGAAGTGCCTTGATCGTCGACATCACGCATCGGTCGAGGCAAAGGAGGAGGCCGAGTGTTTTGATTCCTCGCTGGAGGAGCAGGAGGAGGATGAGTGCCTTCATCACTCACTAGAGGAGGAGGAGGAGGCGGAGGCGTCCAGTTCGAAAGCTTGATGTGCTCTTTCCGCCATAGGCATGTACGCCTTAGAGGAATCTCAGCTGAGTCTCCCCTTCACCTGTAGGATGGTCAAGCTCGACCTCCTCAAATCCCCTCATTACTTCATCCACTTGCACAACAGCATAGTCATGTGGAATCTGACCGTGGTGAAATGTTCTGTCAGTTCGAGGAGGTGCAACAAAGCCATCAGCCGCCTTGAGGGTGAGGTTAACGCATTTCGTCATAAGCTCGCAATGTTCGCCATCTGTGATAGCATCCACGGGGTAGCTAGGAGCCATGAAGTCAGGCTGCCAAAGGAGCTCCATGGAAGCCATGCTGCTTCTCCGCCGAGATGGTGGGGTAGCTTCTGGGGTAGCTTCGTGCCCCTGAACAAGCTGCTGGTCGGGAGCTCGCTGGCTCATAACTTCTTCCTCTAGCCTTCGTACTCTTGCATTGAGCTCCTACACAATGCTCAGCTCCTGTTTCCTCTTCCTCTCCCAGCTTTTGTAACCGCATGCGCCGGGAAACCCAAGCTTCCACGAAACGGAGCCTGGCGTGCCTCGTGTTCGTCCAGGGTGCTCAGGATTCCCGAGGGCCTCAGTCAGCTCGTCCTTCTCTCTGTCGGGAATGAACCTCCCTCCAATTGCTTCCTTGATAACTTGCTTAAGCTTCCTGACGGGTATTACAAGTTGCTCATCCGTCCAGACGCACTTCCCTGTTTCAGGGTCCAAAGTTCCCCCAACCCCGAAGAACCAAGTCCTTGAACGGTCTGGCCAGTTCGCTGTCTCTGGTTCGACACCTTTAGCTCCTAGGTCATCCTCCCATTTGGCTCACAAGGACCGGGCTCTGAGGTAGCCACCTGACCCCGTGCGATGGTGATACAGCTTCTTTTCAGCATTTTTCTTGTTTATCACAGACATTTTCTTACTCTTTTCAGAAGTCTTGTAGGCCACGAACGTGTCCCATTGATCTTTTATCCCCGCATATCGGCCGACAAATACTGGAGTCTTCTCTTGGTCGACAAACTTAGCTTTCAACTCATTCTTCCACCTCCTAAAAAGATCTGCCATCTTCTTAAGACCACACGACCTGACCAGTGGCTCTATAACTGGTACTCTCATCCTCCTCTAGCGGTAGGGTGAAATTTGCCTTCAGGTCCTTCCAAAGATCTTCTTTTTGTCTATCAGTGACATAAGAAACTTGAGGGTCGTAGTTCTTAGCGCTCTTACCCGGCTCATTCCATTGTTGGATGCTGATCGAGATGTTGTCCGTGACAATAGCTCCATATTGAGCAGAAAATGCATTCT